>JAGDQO010000057.1:0-1200000 GCA_018342035.1 Solanum appendiculatum | reverse complement strand
CCACTTTCCGAAAATAGTTGACCATATGAACTTATCAAATATGCCGTCTTCTAATTCTCCGGTTGGCAGCCTCAAATTCGATTCAACAATATTATCAAGTTGAATGAAACTTCACTAAAATTATGAAAAATAAAATAAAATAAAAAATATAAAAAGAATAGAAAGAAGAAGAAAGTTAATGTGCTTCTGGGTTTCATATCAATGGAGAAAAAGTTATTGTTAAAGAAAAGGAAAATAAAAGTCAAAAGAGGATTAAACACAAAAGAGAAAAAGAGAGAGGAAAATATAAAGTAAAGATAAAGAATAATAAATTTTTTATTAAAAAAATAATATAATATTATGTGGCAGGCGAGTGTAGATTACTGCTTAACTTAAATATGGGTATGACTTTTTAAGGGGGTATATATTTCACTTTTAAAATGTTCAGCGGGGTGATAGGACACCCGTGAAGTTGGAGTGTGTAGTTGAGATTTCGGGTATAGATTGGGGGGGTTTTAGACCATTTTCTCAACTTAAAATAATAAAAAAAACAAGAAAATATATTTTATAGCAAAATACTTGTAGAAATAAAATTATATTCGTTATTTTAGTTTGTTCACGCTCTTTAAGAGAATGCATACACTCTCTATGCCAGGTGGATAAAAATGATGTAATAATATCAGTTCAGGATTGTTTAGGGGGGTAATAGGACACTTGCATAGTTAAGGTGCCTTTTTGAAAATTCGGAACAACTTTAAGTGTCACTTTATGTCTTTTCTCTATAACTAGGAAAACAATCTTAAAACAATTAAAAGTTTGAGTTCCATAAACTCAATCAGTCAATTAAACAATTGCGAAAAATTAACCCCCTAGAACCTGAAAATCATAGAACCAAAACATCTAAGAGATTAGGATAGGAGATGCAACCCCAAAATAAAGGAAAGAAAACATAAGTCTAGAATGTCTGAGCCTGGGTAATGGACTAAGAAGGAAAACAGGAATTTGTAGTAGCCCGGAGGAATGCTCACCCTTGGATTCAGATTATGGAGGTCTCACAATTGAGGTCGTGAAGAAACTGCCTGAAGATGCCCTGTACTCAACAAAGAAAGAGCAAGTGTAGTATTAGTACACAACCATACTGTGCTGATATGATCATCAACTAGTTCCAGTATATGAAATATGGACAAGCAACCACAACTCTTACGCACATAATACACAATTACAACACAAGGACAACATAGTCGGGAAGTGATATGCATTACAACATGAATCATCACAACACAAAAAGCCAGTCTGGTTCTCTCATGGAACCCACTCACACATACGGTTAATGTACCGATGTGGTACCCAATCCCAAGTTAGTGTAACGGCATGGTATCCATTCCCAAGTTAGTGTACCCGCGTGGTACCCATTCCTATCGTACCAGCGTGGTGCCCATTCCAGATGTTAGTGTACCGGCATGGTACCTGTGCTAGATGTTAGTGTACCGCATGGTACCCGATCCCAATCATCAACACACAGCAAAATTACAACAACAATGAATCACAATCACACATATACATTCATGTAACACATTCATTTCATGTAATTAACAACATCTTATATTTCACATTATGAGCCTTGTGATGATACAACATCTCAACCATGTTGCCAAAACTGTCATTACCTTACCGGAGTACAAAACAAAACTCAACACATGGATCCACTAAAAGCCTTATTGAGGCAGGTGAGGAGTCGTTCGAATTTTAGTACGATCCTATCTATACTGGCAACGTAGGTCATGGGGTTTGAGTTATCTAAACTCTTACCCAAATCGGTGCTCAATACTACTCCCAAAAATATAACACTGTCATGTAAAAGTACTCTCTTGGTTGAGATAATTTCTCAAAAGGCCTCTTTAAGAGGTAACTGAAGTTGTACTAAATCTGTCTGAAAACTCTTTATACTTTTCTGATAATAGTATTCTCTTTTCAATGTAAAAGTAATACATTTGGAACCATCTAAGTTCCCTTAAACTTTTATGAAAATAATATTTTAAAACTCTCTTAGACTCACTTTAATCCTCAAAAGCAATGTAAGGGAATACTGGATCGAAAATACTTTTAGAAAGAAACTGAATATATATAGGGTTCATGTGGAACTACAAGCATCAACAAAAAATCAAGAATCTTAAAGCATAAAATATTGCAAATATCATAATATAAGGATTCAGAACTCAAAACAAGATCATAACTCATATTCAAGAATTTCATAAACTGAGAGTAGAACCCTAGATTCCACTTGCTACTGACTGAATTGAGGGCATGAGGACGAACTAGTCCAACACTATAAATAACCTTACATACCTGGAAGAATAAAGTTTTTGAAGAAGTTTGAAGAAGAACTTGATTGGAAGCTTTGAAACCCTATCTTTTGTCTTCCTTGCAGTTTTTTTAGTTGGGGAGTTGAGAGCGTATAATTAAAAGAATATTGAGTACTTGGTGGAATATATTCCCCTAATTAAAGTTAAAACGTTATGGCTTGGCCTTAGGAAAAGTGAGAAAAGACAAAAGAAACTCCACTTAAAAAGCTGTCGAAAACATTTCACGGGGCCGTCTAAGGTTCGTGATTTGATCTACAGACCATAGATCCCATCCGTGGAATTCATATTGAAGTTTTAAGGCTAAAAAATTCATTCTACAGGTCCAAACTACAACCTATAGATGGTTCTGTAGGAATTGGAGCAAAAAATTTGATTTTCAGTACTTTTTCCACAAGTAAACAGCATGGGTCGTAGAAAGTTCTACGGCCTGTAGAAGTGGGTCGTAGGTCACTCACTCAGAAAACTCTGTTGTTGTAGTCTCTGGTAAAATGGTAATAACCTTTTACTCCAAACTCAAAATGAGGCAAACTTGGTGGATTTGGAAAGAAGACTCATAGACCTTTAATTTGATAGGTCATGGGCCATCTAATTTATTATATACTAGAAGATATGATCATTTGAAGTTGACCTAAGTAGAATCTTATATAAAAACTCAATCAGTAAGGAAGCTTTCAACTCAACTTTGTGCTAGGGGATTCTTGTGACCTTAATTCATATCCAAATCCATTATCACACTAAAGAATTGACCTTAACATCCAAGAACAATTTAAGAATCACCTGATACGACCTTATACGCGAAAGAAGAATGGTTCGGGTCTTAGCTTAAATTTTTTGGGGTGTTACATTATCCATTCCTAGATTTCCCTAGACCCTGCCTCACTCGGATTCCGTTTAAGACTGACCTAGCCTAGAATTCTTAAGTCACTACCCTAAAAGTTTTTTGGCCTGATTATTTCATTATTGGACCCTCCACAACTATCAGAAAGGATTGTTACAATAGATACCAATTTACCCATCGCTCGCCCCTGAGTGATCAAATAAGAAAACTAGGCTAAATTGGAAAGAGTGTAGTACTTGAGTCCTTAAACAAGTGAGGGTACTTGTCTCTAATGTCCCTCTCAGCTTCCCAAGTTATCTCCACAACCAGACGATGCTTCCACTGAACCTTTACGGATTTAATCTCCTTTGTCCTCAATTTCTGAACATCTCAATCAAGATTTGCTACCGGTTCTTCTTCATACTGCAAATCCTTGTCTAGTACTATCGAGTTCCATTTGATGATATAATCTCCATCCCCGTAGTACTTCTTTAGCATAGAAATATGAAAAACTGGATAAACTCCAGACAAGTTGGGTGCAATGCTAACATGTAAGCCACTGGATCCACACTATCAAGGATCTCAAATAGACCAATGTAACGAGGGCTAAACTTACACTTCTTACCGAACCCCATCATCCCATTCATTGGTGACTCCTTCAACAATACTTGTTCACCAACCTAAAAAGTCATGTCTCTTGCCTTACGATCCTCATACTCTTTCTGTCTACTCTGAGCTGCCAACATCTTGGTTTGAATTCTTCTTACCCTCTCTTAAGCTTCCCTCACTATATCAACACCCAAGGGCTTCACATCACTGGCCTCAAACCGCCCTATAGATGATTTGCATCCCCTCCCATAGAGTACACCTCGAATGGTGCCATATCTATGCTGGAATGATAACTTTCATTATAGGAAAACTCATAATAATGCAAGAATTGATCCCAATGACCTCCATTATCGATCACACAGGCTCTCAACATATCCTTTAGCACCTGAATCGTTCTCTCCGACTGACCATCAATCTGTGCATGTAAAGTTATACTAAAAGTGAGTTGAGTGCCCAATGCTTTATGAAACTTACCCCAAAACTTAGAAGTAAACTGAGTGCCTCTGTCGTAGATGGTAGAGAGGGTCGCCCCATGCAATCTAACTATCTCCTTGACATATATCTTATCCAATTGCTGAGAATTATAGTCCACCTTAACCGGAATAAAATGAGTTGATTTAGTCAACCTGTCGATGATAACCTAGATAGAATTATACTTCCCCAAAGTCTTAGGGAGTCCCACTACAAAGTCTATGGCTATCCTTTGGCACTTCCACTCAGGAATGGGCATTCTCTGAAGTAGATCGACATGCCTTTGATTCTCATGCTTTACCTGCTGACAATTTTGATACTTGGATACATATTCAGCTATATCCTTCTTCATACCCATCCACTAATAAAGCCATCTCAAATCCTGATACATCTTGGTCACACCCGGATGAATTGAATACTGAAAACAATGAGACTCTGCTAACACATTATGTATCAAGTTATCAACCTGAGGAACACAAATTCACCCCCTAAAACTGAGTAAAATACCTGCATCTAGTGTAGCATTTGGAGTTTCCCCAGACACCACCTTATTCTAGAGCTTGTTCAAGTCCTCATACTCAAACTATTTAGTCTTAATCTCCTATATAAAAGAGGGCCTAACCTCAATACTGGTCAACACCCCACCTTTCTTTGAGATGCCCAGTTGCATGAACCTAGACTCTAAAGCATGAATCTCTTTGGCTAAGGTTCCCTTGGACACCACCAAGCAAGCCAAACTGCCCATGCTAACTGTCTTCTGGCTCAATGCGTCCGCCACCATATTGGCCTTACCTAGATGGTACTGAATGGTTATATCATAGTTCTTTAACAACTCTATCCATCTTTTCTGTCTTGTAGTTAGATCCTTCTGAGTAAACACATGTTGTAGACTGTGATGATCGATGAACACCTCACACTTGACTTCAAAAAATTAATGACACCAATTCTTAAAAGCAAAGACTACCGCTACCAACTCTAAATCGTGGGTTAGGTAGTTCCTCTCATGGATATTTAATTGCCTTGAAGCATAGGCTATGAAATTCCTATCCTGCATCAACACAACACCCAAATCTGAATGTGAATCATCACAATAAACGATGAAATATATCCTTACCTTTCACTAGTAATGCTAGGATGGGGGTCATAGTCAAAAGTGTCTTGAGCTTTTGAAAGCTCTCCTCACACTGGTCAGACCACATAAAAGGCACCTCTTTATTGTTCAATCTAGTCAACTGAGTAGAAATAGCAGCAAAATTCGTAACAAACCTACGGTAGTAGCTGGCAAGACCCACTAAGCTCCTAAACTCTATCATAAAGCTAGGCCGGACCCAATTCTTAACTGCCTCAATCTTTTGGGGATCTACCATCACCTTTTTTTCAAAACCACATGCCCTAGAAAGGCCACCAAAGTTAGCCAAAATTCACACTTTGAGAACTTGACATACAATTTCTGGTTTCCTAGGATACCTAGAACAATACGAAGGTGCTCTGTATGTTCCTCCTTACTTTTGAAATAGATCAAGATATCATCCATAAACACAATCACAAAAGAATCCAAGTAAGGCTTGAATACCCTATTGACTCATAAAGGTTGCTGGTGCATTAGTTAAACCAAAGGATATTACCAAGAACTCATAATGTCCATATACAGTCCTGAAGGCTGTCTTAGGTATGTCTTTTGGTCTAATCTTTTGGTGATGATATCCAGAACTAAAATCAATTTTAGAGAACACTGCAGCACCTTGCAACTGGTTGAACAGATCATCTGTGCGAGGTAAGGGGTACTTATTGAGAATAGTGACCTTGTTCAACTATTGGTAGTCTATGCACTTCCTCATACTACCATCGTTTTTCTACACAAACAACACCGGAGCACCCTATGGTAATGCACTAAAACAAACCCCATATCTAATAGCTCTTGAAGCTCAACCTTGAGTTCTCTTAATTATACCGGAGCCATATGGTAGGGAGGGATATAAATTAGACAAGTGTCCCGCTCTAAATGTATGCAAAAATCAATATCCCTATTTGGAGGCATGCCAAAATAATCTATTGGGAACACCTATGAAAAATCTGAAACTATAGGAAAAGACTCAATGGAAGGGAACTCTGCACTAACATCCTGGAGATGAGCTAAGTAGGCTAGACAAACTGTCCCCACCAGCCTTCTTGTGCGAATGTTAGATATGATCTTTACTAGCTTAGGCTTGTACACACCTCCCACTCTAGCTTATCCTACCCAGAATCTCTAGAGCTACTGCCTTAGAATTACAGTTCAAAATAACATGATAAGGAGACAACCAAGTCATACCCAAAATCACATCAAAATCCACCATATCAAAAATAACAAAATCAACCCAACCCTGTAGACCCATAAACATCACAAAACAAGAAAGGTACACATGAGTTACTACAAATAACTCTCCAATCAGGGTAGCAACATAAATAGGGGCATCAAGCATATCACAAGTCAAGTCAAGTCTTAAAGAAAAACTAATAGATACATATGAATAAGTGGAACCCAGATCAAATATAATAAAAGTCATCCGGTTACACATAAGAATAGTACATGTTATCACGGCGTCCGATGCCTCGGCCTCTGGCCTGCCTAGAAAGGCATAATACTTACTCTATCATTATTTTGAGCAACCCCTTTACCTGGCTACACCGCTCCTCTCCCAGCATTACCATTTCCTCGGCCTCCATGATTATTACCGCATCCACCCTATGGACGTCCTCTACCATTACCAACTCCACCTGCAATAACTACAAATCTAGTCTGCAGTTGTAGTGGTTTACCTACTGAGGATAAGGATATTTCCTCCTAAAGTGGCCTACCTCACCACAAGTGAAGCATGCTCGGTCAAGCGAACACCCACTTGCTAAGGAATAAGAGGTTCTTTGGCCACCCTGAGCCGGGGGACTACTGTGTGACCCCATAATAGCCACCCATAGAAGAGAGAAAAATGGACTGAATCAGATAGGATGAATACGCCTGCTGACCAGAACCCTTTGAATACGAACCACTATAGTTACCCTTATTCTTGGGACTCTTAGCCAATGCCTTAGACTGCTCAACCTGTTGAACTCTTTCAATCTTCTAAATATAATATGTTACCTCATTGAAGCTCTCCCAGCTAAAGTCATGTGCACCCATATAACCTATAAGTCAATGTTCAGTCCCTTCACATAGAGGCGGAGCCTCTCCTCCTCGGTGCTTACCAACTGAGCAGTATAAAAGAACAAGGCGTGAAGTTTGGCCACATAGGCTGCAACTGACATATTACCCTTCTACAAGGCCAGAAATTCATCTTTTTGCCGATCTCTCAAAGTACGCAAAACATACTTCTTCAGGAATAATGCATTGAACTGAATACAAGTCAACAGAGGTAGGACCGATGAACGACACTCTATATAAGCCCTCCACCATTTCTTAGAATCACTCTGCAACTGGAAGGTAAAAAACTCTACCCAATGTTGATGAACAATACCCAATTTCTACAACCTTTCATAATAGTACAAAATGAACTCATACACATCCTCGCTCTCTGTTCCATAGAACACTGGAGGCTTCAATTTTAGAAACTTGGTCAAATAATCATGCTCAGTACCAATCATAAAATGGGACCCAACACTGGACGAAAGAAGTCCTTTGTACCTGAAGTTTCATCCATTCTTGGTGTCATAGCTACAATAGGTTGGGAAGCCAAGACCTGAGTAACTAGGACAACAAGAGTGGCTCCATTACCTGCCAACCCACTCAGAAAATCCAACACCTATTGAATCACTTTAGAAGTCATAGGTGGATGATCTACACCCCCAACTTGTGCCTCCACTTCCAGTTTAGCATCCTCCTCAATCTCTATTTCAACCTCTTCCTCAACATGATCCAAGGGTGGGGAAGGGGTTTCTAGCCTTGGCCCAACCACTACTCAAGTTGCACCTCTGGCAGGTGTAGTTCTCCCTCTGTCCCTATCCCTATCTCTTTCTCTACTTCTGCCTCTACCTCTACCTCAGCCCCAAACCATTGGTTCCACCGCCAGAACTGACACTTTGATTTCGTTGCACCTAACATCTACCATCTGCGAGCAGAAGAGTTAAAAAGGATTACATACCAATTTGGATCGCGAGATACCAATTGGAATCAGGTTATAGCACAAAGGGAAAGAAAGGAAAGGATTTTCCTAAAGTCCTATAGTCTTCTAAAGAAAAGTACAGACGTCTCCGTGCCATTCCACAAGACTCTACTAGACCTATTTTGGTACGACGAGATCAACGAACCTAGGGCTCTGATGCAAACTTTGTCATGACCCTAACCCATCGTGAGTGGCACCCACACTAACCCTTTGGTGGGAGAACCAACTACCAACCAAAAACAAACCCATCAAATCATTTTAGAAACAAGCAATGATATAAAAACACTAAGAAAAAAATATTAAAATAATTAAATGTTTGAGTTCCCATAAACTCAACCAGTCAATTAAACAATCCTGGAAATTAACCCCCTAGAACATGAAAGTCATGGTACCAAAACATATAGTAGCCTAGGATAGGGGATGCAACACCAAAATAAAGGAAAGAAAGCATAAGTCTAGAATGTTTAAGCCCGAGTAATGGACTAAGAAGGGAAAAAAGGAATCCATAGTAACCAGGAGGAAGTGGCTCACCTTTGAATTCATATAGTGGAGGTCTCATAGTTGAGGTCGCGAAGCAGCCGCATATAGATGCCCTATACTCAACAAAGAAAGAACAAGTGAAGTATCAGTACACAACAATAGTGTACTAGTAGGATCATCAGCTAGTTTCAGTATACGAAATATGGACAGACAACCACAACTCTTACGCACATAATATACAATTACAACACAAGTATAACATAGTTCAGAAGTGATATGCATAACAACATGAATCATCACTACACAACAAGTTAGTTTGGTTCCCTCATAGAACCCACTCATACAAACTGTTAATGTTCCGACGTGGTACCCAATCTGAAGTTAGTGTACTGGCTTGGTACCTATTCCAAGTTAGTGTACCAATGTGGTACCCATTCTAGATTTTAGTGTGCCAGGGTCGTACCCGTTCTAGGTGTTAGTGTAATGGTGTGGTACCTGATCCCAATTAGCAACAGATAGCATAATCAAAGCCACAATGAATCACAATCACACATATACATTCATGTAACACATTAATTGCATGCTATTGACAACATCTTATATTTCACATATTGTCCTTCCGGCTTTCCTGATCATATACCATGCATGCATTACTATCAACGCAGTTAACAAGCACAAATAGCATATACAAGAAAACAACAATCATCACCTATCTCGAATCAAGCCTTGGAAACTCTAAAGAACTTAAGCTTTCCCTTTGTTGTAAATTCCAATTGCTTCTTGGTCTAAATAATAATAAAAACACAACAATCAATAAAAGATGGCCTACTAATACCCGGTTTATAACCAAATCCTAACCCCAAGCCATTCCTATGATCATTCTACCCAACAAGGGTTCTTTCCACCATTAATTCAAATTTTAAAAAACCATTAAAAAATCTAAATGTTTACTCCATAAAAATGCTAAGAAGTCTTGTTGATGTTCTAATAAACTCAATAAATGAACTGACCACTAAAAAGGATCTCATGAATAATACTCTAGATTCTCTCCAAGACGAGAAAGTAGCATTAATTTCTCAAATGTCTGAAATCAATGAACGAATGATTGCTTTAGCATTTGAGAATCTACATCTCAAAGAAAACTAAAAAATAGTCACAAATGGAAAGGAGAAACTCAATAGTCTAGATTTGGAGCTTGAAGAAAGTATAAAACAATATGAACTAAAGCTTGTTGTTTCTCTAGAGAGGAACCTTCAGATAGAATGATCTTGCTCAGGTCATGGAGGAATTGAATAAATCTCTAAAATGGACTACTTCTTCTAAGATTTTGGCAAACCTAACTAGCCAGGAATACAACAATGGAAAAGGTCTAGGATGACAGAAGATAGATCCTCCATATAACCCTCATAGTAAATATGTTACTGTCTCTGATAATCTATAATGCACTCGCTGTAGTCGAAATGGTCATCTTAAGAAACTGTGAATCTCTAAAAGTTGTGAAGGAAAATTTGTCAAAGTTTTCTAAGTTGAAGAAAAACATGAAGAAGGGAGCTGGTCCAAGTAACAAAATGAACAAGTATAAACAGCCACCTTGGACTAGAAAGTTGCTTGTTAAACCTATGTTTGCTTTTTAGGGACTCCATCTTAAGTGGGTTCCTAAGTCTACCAAGTGATCTTTCAGGTGTAGAAAGGAGGAAGCAGTTAATGTTGTTTTAAGGATAGTGGATGTTCCAAGCATATGACTAGAGAAACTGATCACTTCCTTTCACTTGAAGCTCATCAAGAAAGCGGCGTGTCATTTGGAAATGGAAAGAAAGGATACATTCTAGGTGCTGGTAGAATTGTAAAATCTATGGAGCATTCAATAGAAGATGTTTACTACGTAAATGGATTGAAGGTACAACCTACTCAATGTGTCTTAAATTTGTGATAAAAGAAATGAAGTCAAGTTCTTGTCAGATAGATACATTGTCACAAATTTAGCGTCTCAAAATGTGATTTTGACAGCAAAAAGCCTAAAAAATATGTATGTAGCTGATCTGGGTACTGCTCGTGGAGACAATCTCACTTGCCTCAGCTCTCAAAGTGAGAATGCGGATATTTGGCACAGAAGACTCAACCATGTAAGTTCTTCTCTTTTGAACAAACTTGTAACTAGGGACTTGGTCCATGGGGTGCCAAAGTTGAAATTTGTAGACAACAAAATTTGCAATGCATGTGTCAAGGGAAAGCAAACCAGATCTTCTTGTAAGCAAAAGAAAGGAGTAAGTACCACCAGACCAACACTTGTATGGAATTCATCAAAGCTTGAGGTGTGTTAGACATTGTCCTTAAGGATATTTCCCTCGGTAAAGGTGAATCCCCCAAGATTCAACAAGCTCTTCTAGTATAAGACTAGGAGCCAGAATCTAACAAAGATTAAAATAAACACAGCATAACAAATTATAGATGGAGAAATTAGAAGAAATAATTTTGTCCCTCTCTGTTCTCCCAAAGGATTAAATATTTCCTACCCTTCACAATGGTTGAAGAACATTATATATTAGTAATAGGTAATGCCCTTAAGAATGTTGGCCTCTTCTTCCCTCATTATTGGAATGGATTAATGAGAATATTGTCACGCCCCAAACTAGGGGAGGCATGACTGACACTCGATACCTTATTCAATTGAGTTAGCCACTGAAACATACTAACTGACTCAACTGTGGGCTTAGAAGGTCGGGCAACATAATATCTAAAATACTAATCTTGGATCATTAAGGTCATAACCTGAATAACAAAGTCAGATGGACGAAGGTAGACAAGACAAAAATAATAAAGTACTAGATGGCCGACGAGGCCGCAACTCAAGGCATACATACGTACATACATATATATACATGCCAAGCCTATGGGGCTGGAGACTGGATGCTGCAGAAAGAAACCCAGAATATCGTGTCCACAATAGCCTCTAATAGTGTCATAAGCACTGGTCGGGACAAGGCCCCGACTATACCCAAACTATACAACAAAAGTAAACATCCTATTAAAGCTCCCGGAAGAGGTGGCGCTTACTAACTCACAGCTGAACCCCGAATCCTAGCGGAGGGGTCAATCACAATCCCTACCTAGACCTTCACGCACAAAACAAAAATGCAGCGTCCCCAGGCAACGGGACGTCAATACGAATAAAAATATACTAGTATGTAAGGCAGAAAATAGAATTATAAATAGCTACTCTAAAAAGGGTAGTAAAGATACTACCTGAAACAGAAACTATGATAGCCTACATGGATGACATCCGACCTTATATACATTAAGTAAGCATGGTATGCTCATGTAATCGTATGTCGTGAATACATATATATAGATGCAAATGCATGTCATACCCAACCAAGTGCTAGCAATGGTGGTGCCTTCCGGTACCTAACCGGCATCACATTCGCTAACTTGTGGCCATCTGTGTCTCATACTTATAAATATAGGCAATAGGTTCCATACCTCCCGATTATAGCTCAGGAGTAGAATGCATAGCATGTCATGTCATAGATTCGTAATGCATATATGTTACCATAATTATGTTGCCAATCTAGGCCCGTTGGTACTCTTGTTCTCATAATCCCGTAATCACTTTCGTATAACATGTAAATGCCTTGTAGAACCTCATATGCTAGTAGAATAAACTGGAACACTTAATTCAACTTTAGAAAGGTAACTTAAAACTTATTTTTTATATATATTTCCTTAATATTTGTAAAAGAAAGTATTTCAAGAAAACATTCCCTTTAGTAGTTTAAACATACGAGTTATATTTGGGAGTTTTGGAAATTGATGTATTATTTTAAGGTTTTTCAAAGAAACATATTAGCGAGGAAGGAGGACTGATTGCAAATTCTTAATTTTCCTCCATAATCTTTTCAAGTCACAACACCCAAAGAGGAATAATAATTTATACACATGGACCTATAGTCAAGGTTACCGACAAAATGACATATAGACACTGAACACCCTATATAACCGAACGAGTGGAATATCAACATAATGGAGTCACGAAAATACTTCAGCTTCAATCCCAATACCTTTCACAGAAGGTCTTCTAGCAATAGAATAGTAAAACAACATTTGACTATTTAGGTTTCTAAAATTCGTGCTCAAAGGAAGTACAAAGCTTAGCCTTAACATACCTCGATTCTCGGTCTTGTGGTATTAATATGGACTTTACCCCTTCTTTACAGTATGTAATCTACACAAAATCAAGTGACACAACAATTACAAACTGAGTATTAACACGTCAGGGTCAAAGTAGCAATTTAGAGATTACTAGGATAGTGATTAGCTCGCCGGACCCTTTTTAAACTTATGCTTCATTACATTTTCTTCTCCAAATAACAACCACAAATTAATGACATAACAATCATTTTTCCAGCAGCTATGAACAACTGGAGGCCTATGAAAATAGTCCACCACAACCAAATAGAGTACGCCTGCACAACAAGAAAAACTCGGTATAACGCCACACCCCTCCTTTCCAACCCCAAAATAGCCACAACAAAACCCCAACCATGAGTATTCAAACCTTTAAATCCAGAAATATATTTGATACAATCCTATAATTGTTCAACATAACTTTAATAACTCGAACTCGCAGCTACCGATCATTATCTTGTGAGTTCATCCAACAATGACGTCTAGAATCATGCATTTCTCCTCTAAAGCACTGAGGGGTTAAAAGGGCAGAAACTTAACATAAACATGATGTATTTTATAGTATTTTATCTTGCCTCCTCAAATAACAAATAGTCTCGTCAAATAGAAGACCTTGAATCAAGAAGAAACCATTTGAAAATCACAATACAATAATAGAACTAACGTCACGCTAATTTACCTTACTATTCAATACCCATCTTTAGTTATTCTCTCCCAGGTTCATATCAACAACAATCACACACATAAAAATCATTTCCAAAAATTCCAGCAGCAACAACATCAGAAAATACTTCAAAACAGCCCAACATCACATAACTATCCAAATACGATTTTCCAACCGTCTATTCGTGTGTTCTTGCTTATATAGCTTAGCTATAACTTGGATTCACTCAATAAAATGAAAGGTGAGAATTATTACCTCCAAACAAAAGAAGCAACACTAAAAACGAGACTCTTTCACTATGAAGAATCCTTTAAATGGCAACCAACGAGGAGGAAAGAAGTGACACAATCTCTACGAACATTCCGAGGGTGAAACCACGTTGAAATCTTATTGAGATTGGCTTGGATGGTAGGGGAGCCTTAGAGAGGATTTAGTACTGCTGTTCTTCTTATTTGTGCAAAATAATGAGATAAAACGAAGGGAAATCAACTTTTATAAAGTTAAACCTACATAGGGGCGAGGGGCCCACATCACATGCGTGCTTGTGCAGTCTCACGAAAATGTGAAGATCTCTCTATTCAGAATTTGTATGGATGAACGGTTTAATGCGTTGGAAATTCGACTTTTAGACCTTCGATTTGGTATATTGGGGTCCTTCTAAAGCTTTACAGATTGGGAGAAAAGCTTCGAGACATTTAACCCAAATTTCAGAAAGTTTATCAAAGAAACTTACTCTAAAATTTGCCAACTTTTATTTCACAACTTACTTGACTTCAAAACATAACTTACGATCATCGTGTGACTATATTACCTTATAAAACATCCTTCATAGCATATAAGACACTCTTAGTCTTACCTCAAAAGTACTGATTAATTTAAATCTTCCGAACAGGCGGGGTGTTACAAGAGGCATTCTTTAACTCAAACTTGTTTAAAGGCATCATTGAACCAACATTTTAGTTTAATTCTTGATCTTACTACCCCTTTGCAACCTTATTTTCCCAAAGAGATACACCAAGTCATATACACTTCATACACTCATGTCATGCTACGTATATTATGCGAAATAACCACGGGGTCTCACAAATATCAATAGAGAAAAAGTGTTGTTAGAAAAGTATTTAGGATGGTATTAAAGACAATAGTCAATCAAAACTATTATGGATAATCAAGGCTATTTAAGGAGTGAATAATTTAGGACATAAAATAATATTCTCCTTCAAATATAATAAGAGATAAAATAATTTTTTTTGAAATATATAATAATATTTTTCCAACAATTAGAAGAGGCTCTGCAAGAAATCATGTGACATATTAAAGTTTGCCCCTTTAAAACTGATGTAAGAAACATATAGTTCCAATAGAAGTATGACATCCACTAATATAAGTCATACAACTAATGAAAATGTATAACTTGTTTTTCCGAGATTTAATGATTGCTTGCAATACTTTATCCGACTCCTTATTAGTTCATTAATTGAATTCCACAATTAATCAAAAAATATTTTGTATATGAACTACAAGTGTCCATCTACGTACAATCATCACATTTGCACCTACCATGTTACCAGTCCACACTAAACAAAACAACTATCAAATCAAACAAGAGGTGATAGTTTAGGTGTATATTTTTTTATCATCAACTATTATCAAAACGAGGTAGAGGTAATAGCTTAGGCATGTTATTTTATCATCAACTCTTATCAAAACAATACAATACTATAAACCCCTAATTTATACTCATCTCCACGTTTCTCCATCTTTAACTCATCAATCCTTTTATATAAAACTTGAATTTTCTCTTTATAGTTCTCCATAAGCTCTACTAATATCTTCTTATAGATTCCTTCCCCCTTTTTTTCCTCAATTTTTCTTTGCATTTTCCATCTCAAACTTGAAAGTTTCTTCCCCGTCCATTAAAAGTCCTTGCATAAAAGACAAGTATTTGCCTTAAACAAAGTACTTTCATCAAGAATGAAAGATTTTCTGAGATTGATGGGTTCTTCAATGGCTCCATTATCGAAGAGGTGAAAATGGGTTCTTTTGATCGATTTTCCCATTTTCAACAGAACTCATTTTCACCTCTTTGATAATGGAGCCACTGAAGAACCCATCAATCCCCAAAATGCTTTCATTCTTGATGAAAAAAAATACTTTGTTCAAGGCAAAGACTTGTCTTTTATGCAGGAATTTTAACGGATCGAGAAGAAACTTTCAAGATTGAGATGGAAAATGTGAAAAATAAATTAAGGTAGAAAAAATGGGGATTGAAGGAAGCTATAAGAAGATGTTAGCAAAGTGTATGGAGGACTATAAAGAGAAAATCCAAGTGTTATATAAAAGGATTGATGAGTTAAAGATGGAAAAAAGTGGAGATGAGTATAAATTAGGGGTTTATTGTATTGTATTATTTTGAAAAGAGTTGATGATTGAAAAATCATCCCTAAACTATCACCTCTAGCTCATTTTGATATTAGTTGATGATAAAAAAAAGAAAGCATAAACTATCACCTCTAGCTTGATATGATGGTTGTTTCTTTTAGTGTGGACTGGTAACATGGTAAGTGCCAATGTGATGATTGTATGTCGATTAACACTTTAGTTCATATACAAAATGTTATTTTATTAATTCTAGCTACGGGGTCGGATAAAGTGTTGCAAGCGATGATAAAATTTAGGAAAAACAATACATTATCATCAGTTATGTGACTTATGTTGGTGGATATCGTACTTTTATTGGAACTATATGTTTCTTACATCAGCTTTAAAGGGGAAAACTTTAATATGTTATATATGATTTCTTGCAGATCCTCTTCCAATCAACTTGGATTCGGAACATGGAGATCATATTGTAAGACAACCTGAATAAAGTCGGTTAAGGAGTCCTAAAGTTCTAGCCTACTTACGTTCACTAGGAGTTTGTATAATCCAACTCTACTTGGTAAGGTAGATATAGATAGGACCAAGGACTCTATCTTGTTGTGTATATATTTGCTTATTGAATTGTACTGTGCAATCAAGTAAAAGAATAGCTTAACAGTCATACATTGTATTCTCTCTATTTTCTTCATGGTATTAGAAGCCTAGGTTCAATTAAGAACAAATGATCTTGAAGTTTTTTTTCCTTCAAAACATCACGTTATGGAAACATCCTCTAGCACCACTTTAGCCCTCTCACCCTCTTCACTGCACCAACTCATTGCAATCTGCCCAATTAAACCAAAACCTTCAAACTATCTTGTTTGGAGGATACAACTCCTTTAACTAATGCAAGCCCTGAAAATTGACAAAATCATTAAGGACGAACCCTCTGCCTGAGACTATAGAAAATGAGAAGGATGAAATTATTCCAAACTCAAAATTCATCGAATGACAAGAACATGACGTTATTGTTGGGAGTTGGATGTCTAGAACAATGACAGAAAAGTCAATAATCCTCATAATAGGATTCTCAACCACAAAGCAAATATGGGATTGTCTTTAGGATACTTACCTTCAAGAAAGCAAGGATAAGGAGTTTTAGTTGAAACAACAGCTTCAAACTGTGATGCTAGGGTCCAAATCCGTTGATGAATATATTAAGGAATTTACGGGAATTTGTGATAGCCTCATGGCTATCCAGAAGCCATTGGATGGAGATAGCAAAGTAATTAATTTTACTAGAGGTCTTGAAAGCAAATACAAGACCCTTCTCACTATCATGTTGGGTAAACCATCATACCCCACTTTTGGTCAATTTGTGACTGCCCTTAGAGGGTTTGACATGAGGGAAGAAGGAGAGGAACAAATGACAAAACCTAATCTTGATCTAACTGTAGACTTCATTGCACAAAAGATTCATGGCAGAGGTCGTGCGAACTATTTTAGAGGAAAAGGAAATCAAAGAGGCAGAGGAAACAGAGGGGAATTTAATCAAAGGCAATTTCATACACAATCACCGGGGCCTAATCAGCAGAATGATAATTCCAAAAATAATCCTTTCCATATTTGTGAAAGGAACAACCATACAACACTCTTTTCTTTTTATAGGTTGGATTATTCTTATCAGGCATAACAGGAAGTACCACATGCTTCATAGCTATGTCACTTGATAATCTACCAGATAATCATCTCAACATGGATTCAAGTGTTAGTAATCACATGGTACACTCCTTAGGTATTCTTATGAACCCTTCTCTATTTAAGGGAACTGATTTGGTTATGGTAGGCAATGGTGATAAATTAACTATTACACACATTGGAGATAAAAACATTAGAGAAAAACTTTATTTACAGGATGTTTTTGTTGTGCCTCGACTAAAAAAGAATCTTATCTTTGTTAGTAAATTTGTTGAAGATATTGCTTGCTCTCTCAAGTTTACTGACAAGGGTTTTGTTGTTAAGGACAAGATAATGGGCATAGTTCTGTCAAAGGGTACTAGAAGAAATGACTTATACACTCTGAAGAAATTCTAAATGAAGCTTTGATAACTATGAAAATAGAGAAGAACACGAAAACAATTTAGCATCAAAGACTAGGACATCCACACTCGAGAATTCTTAATTTTTTTGCATAGGAATAAGATGATTGATGCTAGGACTTGGAGTAAAAACTTTTCAGTTTGTATTATTTGCCAAATGGGAAAAAGTTGTAAGCTACCTTTTCAAGTTTCTAATAAAAGAGAGCTTGCGCCATTAGCTAAAATACATAGTGATTTATGGGACCAGCCCCTATTGCTTCTTCTCAAGGAATAAAATTCTATGTTATTTTTGTCGATGATTGCACATGATTTACTTTGATGTATCCCCTAAAGAAGAAATCTGATTTTCTATCCATTTTCATGACGTTTCACAAGTTGATAGAAACTCAGTTTTCCAAGAAACTTAAAGTATTTCAATGTGATGGAGGACGAGAATTCAACAGTTTGAATTTTATAACTTACTTGGCTCAAAATGGTATCACGAGACAAATTTTCTGTCCGAATACTTCCGAACAAAATGGAGTAGCTAAATGAAAATGTAACTCCGTTGTTTTGATGATCCTAACAAACAATGGGACCTGGTCCCATGAGTTGCACATGTTCTCTGGTCAAATGGGGAACAACTGTAAAGCTGCCAACTCTGTCATGGTTGGTGGGCACGGGAAAAGAGGACAGAGCTCTCAGCCAATGGAAGGACACTAGGTTGTTTTGTTTAGAAGATAATATACCTTAGTTTTCATGAAACTACCTAGTTCTCACATCTGATATTATCAAGAAGATTTTCATTTTGTCACTCTCAAGAAGAACACAAGCTTTTAAGAATTTATATGAACCTAATAGAGTTATCAAGTGTGTCTTTAGTTGTTGATCAAAAGTTTTTGTCTTGTGTGTTTCAGCTTGTAAAATCCATTCCTAATCTATAAAGGAATAGATCGTGTCTTTATTATTCGAGTGAACAATGACTATAGTTAGATTTAACTATGTAGTATGTGATTGAAGTGTGTATTAACTAGAATTAGTTGATATAGTGGGCAATAGAATTATTGCTTTGGCTTTTTCAGTAATAGAGGTGTTACAGGTTGTAGGATTAAGAGTTTAATCCTTGTATGATTGTTGGCGTCTATATTCACTTGTTGCTTGAAGATAGTGAAAAGTAGTTGGAAAATCTTGTTGGATAGGTCATGGTTTTTCCTCACTTGAGCAAAGTGGTTTTCACGTAAAACTCCTTGTTGTTCTTATTCTGTAATTTTGTTTTTACTATATTAAAGCATGACAAAGACCTGGTCATGTTGTGTGTGCTGGATTCGTATAAGTTATCAATTGGTATCAGAGCAGCAACTCTCTATCTGATTAATATCAAGAGAGGGTGATGCAGAAATGGCGGCTCCACCTAGCTTGGAAGAAGGACAATCCACTACCCGTCCTCCTCATTTAGTTGGACACTACTATGGATGGTGGAAGACAAGAATGCATGACTACATCATGGCTGAAGATAGTGAACTATGGGACATCATTTTTGACGGACCTCATGTTCCTACAAAGGATGTGAAAGAAGGAGATCTAACTCGGGTGGTTCCTAAGACCAGGAAAGAGTACGATTAGACCGACATAAAGAAGATAGAAAAGAACTATAAAGCTAAGAAGTTGTTGGTATGTGGAATTATTGCTGATGAATATAACAGAATCTCAACCTACAAGATGGCCAAAGAAATTTGGAATTGCTTGAAGACAGCTGATGAGGGAACTACTCAAGTGAAGAAATCCAAAGTCGACATGTTTCCTACTCAATATGAAAATTTCACCATAAAGGAAGGTAAATCATTCATGAAATGCATACAAGGTTTACATCCATCACTAATGAGCTTTGATGCTTCGGTGAACCTTTTCATCCAAGTAAATAGGTCTGGAAAATTATTCGTGTTCTTCCTAAATCGTGGGAAAGCAAGGTTGATGCCATCATAGAAGCCTGGGACCTAAAGACTCATGGATGAGTTGGTTGGAATTCTTCAGACTTTTGAGTTGAACAAGCAACAAGACCATTCTTAGAAAAATGTAAAGAAGGACAAGTCCTTAGCACTCAAAGCCTCACCAACTAAGGTATCTGAGGATGATGAAGAGATAGCATACTTGACTCGAAGATTTCAAAAGACCGTGAAGAAGCATGGCGGATTTCTGAAAAAGGGAAACACTAACCGATCAACAAATGCAACTGACTTATGTCAAAAGTGCAAAAAACTAGGACACTTTATTAGAGATTGTCTAATGTACAAGTTGGAACACAAAGAGTATGTAAAACATGGAGGAGACAAAGAGTAGCGGAAGGACCAGGTCTCTCATAAATTTGGAAGGAAGGAAACTGTTGATCAAGTGGTGAAGAAGGCTCTTGCTGCTTGGGGAAACTCCTCTAGTGACTCAGAAGAAGCAGAGCATCCAGAAGATGCATCCATGCTAGTGGTTAAAGATGAGGAAGGTGCTTTCGGTTCCCTGTTTTCTCTAATGGCAGAATCAGAAAATGAAGACACTAAGGAAGAGGTAGCTCTTTTTGACTTTTAAAAAAATCTAAATGTGTACTTCGTAAAAAGGCTAAGATGTCTTGCTGATGTTCTGAGAGACTCAATAAATGAACTGACCACTAAAAGGGATCTCATGAATAAAACTGTACATTCTCTCCAAGATGAGAAAGTGGCATTAATTTCTCAAATGTTTGAAATCAATGAACGAATGATTGCTTTAGAAGCTGAGAATCTACATCTCAAAGAAAACTAAAAACACTCACAGATGGAATAGAGAAACTCAATAGTCTGGAGTTGGAGTTTGAAGAAAGTCTAAAAGTATTTGAACTAAAGCTTGATGTTTCTCTAGAGAGGAACCTTCGGTTAGAAAAGGATCTTTGTCAGGTTCGTGAGGAATTGAATAAATCTCTAAAATGGACTACCTCTTCTAAGATTCTGGCAAATATGACTAGCCAGGAATACAACAATGGAAAAGGTCTAGGATGTCAGAAGATAGATCTTCCCTATAATCCTCATAGCAAATATGTTACTGTCTCTTATAATTTGTTGTGCACTCATTGTGGTCGAAACGGTCATCTTAAGAAAGACTATGAATCTCTAAAAATGGTGAAGGAAAGTCTGTCAAAGTTTTCAAAATTGAAGAAAAACATGAAGAAGGGATCTAGTCCAAGAAACAAAATGAACGAGAATAAATTGCCACCTTAGACTAGAAAGTCGCTTGTTAAACCTCTGTCTGCTTTTTGGGAACTCCGTCTAAAGTGGGTTCCTAAGTCTAACAAGTGATCTTCCAGTTGCAGAAAGGCAGAAGAAGTCAATGTTGGTTTATGTATAGTGGATATTACAAGCATATGACTGGAGAAATTGATCACTTCCTTTCACTTGAAGCTCATCAAGGCAGCAGTGTGTCATTTGGAAATGGAAAGAAATGATACATTCTAGGTGTCGGGAGAATTGTAAAATCTATGGAGCATTTAATAAATGATGTTTACCACATAAATGGATTGAAGTACAACCTGCTCAGTGTGTCTCAAATTTTTGATAAAGGAAATGAAGTCAAGTTCTTGTCAGATAGATGTATTGTCACAAATTTAGCGTCTCAAAATGTGATTTGACAAAAAAAGCTCAAAAATATATATGTAGCTGATCTGGATACTTCTCGTGAAGACAATCTCACTTGCCACAACGCTCAAAGTGAGAATGCAGATCTTTGGCACAGAAGACTCAGCCATGTAAGTGCTTCTCTTTTGAACAAACTTGTATCTGGAGACCTGGTACATGGGCTGCAGAAATTTGCAGAAAACAAAATTTGCGAAGCATGTGTCAAGGAAACTCAAACCAGATCTTCTTTTAAGCAAAAGAAAGGATTAAGTACCACCAGACCAACACTTGTACGGAATTTATCGAATCTTAAGGCGTGTTAGACACTGTCCTTAAGGATATTTCACCTGGTATAGGTGTATCCCTAGGATTCAACAAGCTCTTCTAGTATAAAACTAGAAGCCAGAATCTAAAAAAGATTAAAATGAAACCCACCATAACAAAGTATAGATGGAGAAATTAGAAGAAAGAATTTAGTGCCTCTCTGTTCTCACAAAGGAATATATATTTCCTATCCTCCACAATGGCTGAAGAACATTATATATTAGTAATAGGTAATGCCCATAAGAATGTTGACCTCTTCTTCCCTCATTATTGGAATTAATGAGAATATCAATAGAGAAAAAGAGTTTTTAGAAAAATATTTAAGATGGTATAAAAGACCATAGTCAATCAACACTATTATGGGCAATCAAGGCTATTTAAGGAGTGAATAATTTAGAAAATAAAATAATATTCTCCTTCAAATATAATAAGATATAAAATAATTCTTTTTGAGATATATAATAATATTTTTCCAACAATTAGAAGAGGCTCTGCAAGAAATCATATGAAACATATTAAAGTTTGCCCCTTTAAAACTAATGTAAGAAACATATAGCTCCAATAAAGTGTGATAGCCATTAATATAAGTCACACAACTGATGAAAATGTATAACTTGCTTTTTATAGATTTAATCATCGCTAGCAATACTTTATCCAACTCCATATTAGTTCATTAATTGAATGCCAGAATTAAAGAAAATGTTTTGTATATGAACTAAAGTGTCCATCTACATAAAATCATCACATTTGCACCTACCATGTTACCAGTCCACACCAAACGAAACAACCATCATATCAAGATAGAGCTGATAGTTTATGTAACACCTTGAGTTTCGAGAAATGGCTAAAAAGGGCAAATGGGCAAGTCTAGGAACCCAAAATGGACCATCGACCCTTCACGGCACCTTAGACAGTTGTCTAAGGGTTCATGGCCTGTTAAGGGCATCATGAGATCATACATGACTGCCCCTAGGTAGGAGTCACCTGGATGATGCCTTAGACGACCCGTGGTGACTTGGATGGCCCATCTAAGGTCCTGTACAAGTCACCCAGACAGTGAGGTTGCACCCCAAGGCCACTGTGAAGGACCACAGACGCCTTGAAGGTTCGTGTGGCTTCACATGGGCCATGAAAGGGACTTGTCAGGTTTTGAGTTTTGAGCCAACTTCAAATGATCATATCTTTGAGTCTTCTTTTCAACTACACCAAGTTTGCTCCATTTGAAATTCAGTGTAAATGTTATGCCTTTTTTAGTGGAGCACTATCAAGCTGATGATGCATCACGACCCACTAGACGGGCCATCATGCCTTAGACTGCTCGTGAGCCCCTCTTGACAGCCACCTCGTCAGTTTTTAAGTTAGGGTTGTTGTGGTCTTTCTTCAAAGTGTTTGCTACCCAAACTACGTCATTTTAAACCCCATTTCAAGACATAGGAAGATGAATTAAGCCCCAAAATTATCAATTTCAATTCATTCTCCTAAATTCCCTAAACTTGACCAAACTCATCCTCTCCAAAAATCATTTCTAGATCAAGAAAGAAGGAGAAGCTAGGGTTCTTCAAGTTCTAGTCTCCTTTATTCATCACTGCTTAGAGCTTCTATCAAGGTATGTAGGGAGTTTATCAATGGGTTCCATCTACCCATTGAGCCCCCAAAGTTTCTTCAATTCTCTAATTCGATTTCCCAAGATTTGAATAGGTTTTCACTCAATTCCTCATGGGTTCTATTTGTATGGATGCAATTACTTAATTATGATCTTATTTTGATGATTTGGACTTAATTACATTCTTTTCAACCAATTCCATGTGAATCCATGCATTGATCTATGAATTTTTACTATGAACCCTAATTTACATGAATCTATGAATGCATTTGTATGATGGCTTTCACCTATGGAGTCCTTTCATCCCTAGAGTTCCTAAATTTCCCAATTTCACAAGTTAGAGTTCTCCAATTGAAATTAGGGTTTTCTTCTATCCTACGGGTTCTTTCAAATTATGATCTAATTGGTTGAATTATGTCTGTTTATGCATGAATTGAGTTAATTGCATGTTTTTAAGTTGAATTCCCATGAACCCATGTGAAATCCATGATTTCTAGATTATGATCATATTATGAGGTTTTGAACTATAAAAAATGAAATTATGAAGATATGCATGTTCTTTATGAAATTGATGTAAATGATTTAAGATTGCTTTGAGAGTTAAGCATAAAGGTTGTTGTTGTTGTGAAAGGTTTTTCTCAACTAAACTTCGAATCAAGAACTAGGAGCTATTCTAATGATAAGACAAGCGGTGATTACCCATGTCCTCTAATGATAAGACAAGTTAAGGTTAATAACCATTCCGTGGGATTTATGGTTCGCACCTAGTGAACAAGTGGCGATTACCCATGTCCCATAAACTATGTGCCACCATAGGATAATTGTCTTAAATAGACATTAGCTAGTGGATCCACCTTAGCTTTATCTCAAATTTATGGTCTTTACCTTGGCAAGAAGGGCACCCCTTTTCGGTGTGGGTTAGACACTAGATTCCATGCCATAGCTCGCATGGTCTATATGTTGATTAATGGTAAACTTCACAAAAAATGAACTAAGTAAATTACTAATGTTTTATGAAGCTTCTTTTATGATTTAAAGATGCATTGACCGTGTTCATGATTTATGAATTTTCTTTTAACTTGGTCATGCATTCCATGTTTTCAAATATGTCCCCTTATTATCACGTCTCATGTTTTATTGCATTCCCCTCATACTTAGTACATTCCATGTACTAATGAGTACTTGTGCCTACATTGTTTCACTAATGTAGGGCTCGACAATTCTTATCCTTCCGTTCGTGGCTAGTTGTTTGCATTAGAGATTTTAAGACTTGGTGAGTCCTCATCCTTCGAGGACGATATCACTTTTATTGCTTTATATCATTTTCAGTTTTAGACTTTGTATGTGATGTATGGGTTACATCCCAATCACTTTCCTTATGATGTACTAGATGGCTTTGAGACTTATATTAGACTTTCGCTTTTGTCAAACTCTTTATGATATAAAATTGTCTTTTGAATTATTTAATTTCTATTATCTTGTATGATGTATGCTAAGTGGTTTGTGTAGGGCCTTTCGGGGTTCTATACGCCATGTTACGACTAGGGTCTACCTTGGGTCGTTACGAATTTGCTATTTAGAGCACAAGATTTAGAAAGGTCCTAAGAAGTCTTCTGAGCCACGTCGAGTAGAGTCTTGTTCATGAGTGTGAAGTGCGCCATATTTATGAATAAGAGGCTATAAGGTGTTTAGGAAATTCCACTTCTTTCATCATCCTAAAGTCGTGCGATAGAATGTAACTCTATATGTCTCTCTCTCCTAATTCCTATCCGATGCTTTTCAAGATATGGCCACTAGAAGGGCATATGCTAGAAGGAATGCGGGAGAGAATGTGGAACGAGAAGTTCCTCAAGCTCCTCAAGTTCTTATTGACCCTTTGGCCTAGCAAGTGATCAATGAGGAGTTTAGGGCTGCTTTTCAAGTGTTGGCTCAAGCAATGACGGCTCAAGCCAATAGGGAGTTTGTGGCCCCCGTGAACCCAAATATGAACATGACGGCATCTAGAGTGAGGGACTTCACTAGGATGAATCCTCCGGAGTTTCATGGTTCCAAGGTTGAGGAATATCCTCAACAGTTCATTGATGAGGTGTAAAAGGTGTTGATGATCATGGGTGTGATGCCGGTGGAAAAGACGGAATTGGCTTCTTATTAGCTTAAAGGTGTTGCTCAAGTTTGGTTCAACCAATGGAAGAAAGAGAGGGTGGTAGATGTGGGTCCTCTTGATTGGGAAAAGTTTAAGGTTGCTTTCCTTGATAGGTTCTTTCCCCCCGAGGTGAGGGAGGCAAAAGTACTTGAATTCATCAACCTTCTACAAGGAAATATGAGTGTGATAGAGTATGCTTTGAAGTTCACACAATTGTCTAGATATGCTCCTACTATGGTTGTCGATCCTATGGCAAGGATGAGTAAGTTTGTTTAGGAGGTATCTGAGATGGTGGTCAAAGAATGTCGTACCGCCATGCTTATCAATGACATGGACATTTCTCGTCTAATGGTGCATGCTCAACAAGTAGAAAAGGAGAAGCTTAAAGAAAAGCCTAGGGATTCAAAGAGGAGAAAGACTGGTAATGGTGATTTTTCACATTCAAAGTCTGGTGGAGGTAATCGTTCTCAAGGTAATGGTTCTAGTGAGCAAAGGGTGTCTGAGTGTGGAAAAAACCATAGGGGTGATTGTCTAGCCAGTTCTAATGCATGTTTTGGTTGTAGAAGAATGGATCATAAAATAAGGAATTCTCCTTCGGTTTCTAGGAATGAGGGAGATAAACTTCGGCGAGCTCAACCTTATCCTTCTAGTGGTGGTTAGCGACAAGGTAAGTCATATGCACTTTGGGCTCGACAAGATCACGAATGTTCTTCGGATGCAGCGAATGGTAAGTTATGGTCTTTTAGATTGTGGTTATGCATTGCTTGATATTGGGTGTTTCGTTGGCTATGGTAAACTCCATGTATGGTTATTGTCTTTGAATTCGACCTTGAAATCTTTGTTGAAATTCCTTAAATGTTTACATGAATCAATGGTTCCGTGGTTGTTAAGACTTTGATGCTATGCTCTGGTTGAGAGAGATGGATTTGAAAAGACTAGAGAGGTTTTCTCCCAAGGGGTAGATGGTGTGCTTCATGGTTGAAATACGTGAGTAGAACTATGTTGATTTTGGAATAGTTCCTTGTTATGGTTTGGTATGTGAAAGGCCGGAGGTGATGTGATGTCTTAGTATCCCTATCTCTTTCCGTTATCTTCGGGTCTAGCTTAAGGCATTAACCCCTAATGTTCACTCTTTAGGATTCTTGTGTTTTCGTCATTCTCATATTTCCTCATGCATGCATGCTCATAAAAAAATTGATTTTCAAAGATATGATTTGGCTTGATTGATTGCTTTATGATTATGTGCATTTGAGTACGATTTGCATATATATCCTATGAAATGATGTTTTGAATATGTTTTAGCTTGGAGTCGAGGTTCCTCCTTGGTTATGTGCATTTTGATGAAGTGTCATTCAAGTTGAGTTGCTAGTTTCTCTCCTACTCTTTTCGTGCTAGTTTGAGTTTCATTCGAGGATGAATGTTCCCAAGGGAGAGATATTGTAATACCTCGGGTTTCAAGAAATGGCTAAAAAGGGCAAATGGGCAAGTCCACGAACCCAAAATGGACCATGGACCCTTCACGGCACCTTAGACGGTTCGTTAAGGGCATCGTGAGATCATCTAGGATTGCCCCTAGGCAGGAATCACCTGGACGGTGCCTTAGAAGGCCCGTGGTGACTTGGAAAACCCGTCTAAGGGTCCTTACAAGTCACCCAAATAGTAAGGTAACACCCCAAGGCCACTTTGAAGGACCACGGATGCCTAGACAGCCCGTGAGGCTTCACATGGGTTGTGAAGTCGTCCGTGAAGGGGACTTGTCAGGTTTTGAGTTTTGGGCCAACTTCAAACAATCATATCTCTCTGCACAAAATGAATTAGGTGGTCCGTGACCTATCCAATTAAACGTCTTGGAATCCTCTTTCCAACGCCACCAATGTTGCCTCATTTGAAGTTCAGAGTAAAACGTTATGCCCATTTTAGTTGAGCACTATCAGGCTGATGACGCATCACGACCCACTAGATGGACCATCATGCCTTAGATGGCTCGTGAAGCCCCTCTTGACAGTCACCTCGTCAGTTTTTAAGTTAGGGTCATTGTGGTCTTTTCCCAAAGTGTTTGATACCCAAACTACGTCGTTTTAAACTCCATTTCAAGACCTATAAAGGTGAATTAAGCCCCAAAACTATCAATTTAAATTCAATCTCCTAAATTTCCTAAACTTGACCAAATTCATCCTCTTCAAAAACCTTCTATCTAGATCAAGGAAAAAGAAGAAGCTAAGAGTCTTCAAGTTCAAGTCTCCTTTCTTCATCACTGCTTAGGGCTTCAATCAAGGTATGTATGGAGTTTATCAATGGGTTCCATCCACCCATTGAGCCCCCAAAGTTTCTTCAATTCTCCAATTCGATTTCCAAGATTAGATTAGGCTTTCACTCAATTCCTCATGGGTTCTATTTGTATGGATTCAATTACATTATTATGATCTTATTTTGATGATTTCGACTTACTTATATGGTTTTTAACCAATTCCATGTGAACCCATGCATTGATCTATGAATTTTTACTAGGAACCCTAATTTACATGAAACTATGAAGAAGCTTGAATCTATGAATGCATTTGTACGATGGCTTTCACCTATGGAGTCCTTTCCTCCATAGGGTTCCTAAATTTCCCAATTTCACAACTTAGAATTCTCCAATTGAAATTAGGGGTTTCTTCTATCTTATGAATTCTTTTAAATTATGATCTAATTGGTTGAATTATGTCTTTTTATGCATGGATTGAGTTAATTGCATATTTTTAAGTTGAATTCCCATGAACCCATGTGAAATCCACGATTTATAGATTATGATCATATTATGAGGTTTTGAACTATGAAAGATGAAATTATAAAGATATGCATGTTCTTTATGAAATTGATGTAAATGATTTAAGATTGCTTTGATAGTGAAGCACAAATGTTGTTGTTGTTGTTTTTGTTGTGAAGGGCTTTTCTCAACTAAACTTCGAATCAAGAACTAGGAGTTATTCTAATGATAAGACAAGTGACGATTATCCATGTCTTCTAATGATAAGACAAGTAAAGTTTATTGACTATTTCGTGGGATTTATGCTTAGCACCGAGTGGACAAGTGGTGATTACCCGTGTCCCATAAACTATGTGCCACCATAGGATGATTGTCTTAAATAGACATTAGCTAGTGGATCCACCTTAGATTTATCTCAAATTTATGGCCCTTACCTTGGCAAGTAGGACAACCTTTTTCGGTGTGGGGTAGACACTGGATTCTATGTCATAACTCGCATGGTCTATAAGTCAGTTAATGGTAAACTTCTTACAAAATTAACTAAGTAAATTACTAATGTTTTATGAAGCTTCCTTTATGATTTAAAGATGCATTGACCGTGTTCATGATTTATGAATCTTCTTTTAACTTGGTCATGCATTCCATGTTTTCAATTATGTCCCCTTATGATCACGTCTCATGTTTTATTGCATTCCCCTCATTCTTAGTACATTGCATGTACTAATGCATACTTGTGCCTACATTGTTTCACTAATGTAGTGCTCGACAATTATTATCCTTCCGTTCGTGGCTAGTTGATTGCATTAGAGATATGAAGACTTGGTGAGTCCTCACACTTCGAGGACGATATCACTTTTATTGTTTTATGTCATTTTCAGTTTCAGACTTTGTATGTGATGTATGGGTTACACCCCAATCACTTTCCATATGATGTACTAGATGGCTTTGAGACTTATGTTAGACTTCCGCTTTTGTCAGACTTTTTATGACATAAAATTGTCTTTTAAAATCTTTAATTTCTATTATCTTGTATGATTTATGCTAAGTGGCTTATGTAGGGTCTTTCGGGGTTCTATACGCCATGTTACGACTAGGGTGTACCTTGGGTCGTGACAATTTAGGCGTATTTTTTTTATCATCAACTATTATCAAAATGAGCTAGAGGTGATAGCTTAGGTGTGCTTTTTTTTATCATCAACTCTTATCAAAACAATACAATACTATAAACCCTTAATTTATACTCATCTCCACTTTTCTCCATCTTTAAATCATCAATCCTTTTATATAACACTTGAGTTTTCCCTTTATAGTCCTCCATACGCTCTACTAATATCTTCTTATAGCTTCCTTCAATCCTTTTTTTTCTTCCTCAATTTTTCTTCGCATTTTCCATCTCAATCTTGAAAGTTTCTTCCCGATCCACTAAATTCCATGCATAAGTATTTTTCATCAAGAATGACAACATTTTTGGGTGTGATGGGTTCTTCAGTGGCTCCATTATCGAAGAGGTGAAAAGGGTTCTTTTGATCGATTTCCCCATTTTCAACAAAACTTTTTTTCACCTCTTTGATAATGGAGCCATTGAAGAACACATCAATCCCAGAAATACTTTCATTCTTGATGAAAAAAATACTTTATTCAAGGCAAATACTTGTCTTTTATGCAAGGAATTTTAATGGATCAAGAAGAAACTTTCAAGATTGAGATGGAAAATGCGAAGAAAAATTAAGGAAGAAAAAATAGGGATTGAAGAAAGCTATAAGAAGATGTTTGCAAAGCGTATGGAGGACTATAAAGAGAAAACCCAAGTGTTATATAAAAGAATTGATGAGTTAAATATGGAGAAAAGTGGAAATGAGTATAAATTAGGGGTTTATAATATTGTATTATTTTGATAAGAGTTGAAGATAAAAAAAACACCCCTAAACTATCACCTCAAGCTCTTTTTGATATTAGTCGATGATAAAAAAAATACGCAGAAACTATCACCTCTGGCTTGATTTGATGGTTGCTTTATTTAGTGTGGACTGGTAACATGGTAGGTGCCAATGTGATGATTGTATGTAGAAGAACACTTTAGTTCATATACAAAATATTTTTTGATTAATTCTGCATTCAATTAATGAACTAATACGGAGTCAGATAAAGTGTTGCAAGCGATGATTAAATCTAGGAAAAACAATACATTATCATCAGTTATGTGATTTACATTGGTGGCTATCATACTTTTATTGGAACAATATGTTTCTTAAAACAGCTTTAAAGGGGAAATCTTTAATATGCTACATATGATTTCTTGCAGAGCCTCTTCTAATAAACTTGGATTCGGAACACGTAGATCCTATTGTAAGACAACCTGATTAGAGTCGGTTAAGGATTCCTAAAGTTCTAGCCTACTTACGTTCACTCGGAGTTTGTATAATCCAACTCTACTTAGTAAGGTAGATATAGATAGGGCCAAGGACTCTAGCTTGTTGTGTATCTATTTGCTTATTGAATTGTACTGTGCAATCAAGAAAAAGAATAGCTTAACAGCCATACATTGTATTCTCAGTATTTTCTTCATGGTATCAGAAGCCTAGGTTCATTTAAGAACAAATGAGTTTGAAGCTTTTTTTCTCTTCAAAATAGTACGTTATGGCAACATCCTCTAGCACCACTTTAGCCCTCTCACCCTCTTCACTGCACCAACTCATTGCAATCTGCCCAATTAAACCAAAACCTTCAAACTATCTTGTTTGGAGGACACAACTCTGTCAACTAATGCAAGCCCTAAAAATTGACAAAATCATTAAGGACAACCCTCTACCATAGACTATAGAAAAGGAGAAGGAAGAAAATATTCCAAACTCAAAATTCGTCAAATGGCAAGAATATAACATACTTGTTAGGAGTTGGATGTCTAGAAAAAGGACAGAAGGGTTAACGTTCTTCATAATAGGATGCTCAACCGTAAAATAAATATGCGATTGTTTTGAGGATACTTACCTTCAAGCAAGTAAGGATAAGAAATTTCAGTTAAAACAACAACTTAAAACTATGATGCTAGGGTCCAAATCTATTGATGAATATATCAAGGAGTTTAAGGGAATTTGTGATAGCCTCATGGCTGTCTATATACCATTGGATGAAGGTAGTGAAGTAGTTAATTTTGCTAGAGGTCTTGGAAATAAATACAAGACCCTTCGCACTGTCATTTTGGGTAAACATCATACCTCACTTTGGCCAATTTGTGACCGTCCTTAGTGTTTGGCATGAGGGAAGAAGGAGAGAAAGAAATCACACAACCTAATCTTGAACCAACTGTGGCCTTCATTGCACAAAAGACTCATGGCAGAGGTCATGCAAACTCTTTTAGAGGAAGAGGGGATCAAAGAGGCAGAGGAAACAGAGGGGGATTTAATCTAAGGCAATTTCATACATAATCACTGGGGCAAAATCAGCTGAATGAGAGTTCCAAAAATAATCCTTGCCAAATTTGTGAAAGGAACAACCATACAACGCTCTTATGTTTTTATAGGTGGGATTATTCTTATCACGCACAACAAGAAGTACCACAGGCTCTCGCAGCTATGTCACTTCATATTCAACTAGATAATCATCTCTACATAGATTCAGGTGCTAGTAATGACATGGTACACTCCTTGGGTATTCTTATGAACCCTTCTCTATTTAAGGGAACTGATTTGGTTATGGTAGGCAATGGTGATAAATTACCTATTACACACATTGGAGATAAAAATATCTGAGAAAAACTTTGTTTAAAGGATGTTTTTGTTGTGCCTCGACTCAAAAAGAATCTTATCTCTATTAGTAAATTTGTTCAAGATCTTCCTTGCTCTCTTAAGTTTACTAACAAGGGTTTTGTTGTTAAGGACAAGAGAACAGGCATAGTTCTTGCAAAGGGTAATAGAAGAAATGACTTATACGCTCTGAAAGAAAGTCTACATAAAGCTTTGATAACTATGAAAATAGAGAAGAACTCGGATACAATTTGGCATCAAAGACTAGGACATCCACACTCGAGAATTCTTAGTTTTTGCATAGCAATAAGATGATTGATGTTAGGACTTGGAGAAAAAACTTTTCAGTTTGTAGTAGTTGCCAAATGGGAAAAAGTTGTATGCTACCTTTTAAAGTTTCTAATAAAAGAGAGCTTCGCTATTAGCTAAAATACATCGTGATTTATGGGGACCAGCCCCTGTTGTTTCTTCTCAAGGAATAAAATTCTATGTTATTGTTTTCGATGATTGAACATGATTTACTTGGATTTATCACCTAAAGAAGAAATCTGATTTTCTATCCATTTTCATGACCTTTCACAAGTTAATAGAAACTCAATTTTCCAAGAAACTTAAAGTATTTCAATGTGATGGAGGAGGAGAAATCAAAAGTTTGAATTTTATAACTTACTTGGCTCAAAATGGTATTACGAGAAAAATTTATTGTCCGAATACTCTTGAACAAAATGGAGTAGCTGAACACAAATGTAACTCTATTGTTTTGATGATCCTAACAAATAATGGGACCTGGTCCCATGAGTTGCGCATGTTCTATGGTCAAATGGGAAACAACTTTAAAGCTGCCAACTATGTCATGCTTGGTGAGCACGGGGAAAGAGGACAGAGCTCTGAGCCAATGGGAGGACACTAGGTTGTTTTGTTCAGAAGATAATATAACTTTGTTGACATGAAACTACCTAGTTCTGACATCCAATATTATCAAGCAAAAGTGCCTTTTGTCTCTCTTAAGAAGAACACAAGCTCTCTAGAACTGCAAGGGACCTGATAGAGTTATCAAGTGTGTCTTTAGTTGTTGATCAAAAGTTTGTGTCTTGTGTGTTTCAACTTGTAAAATCCATTCCTAATCTATAAAGGAATAGATCTTCTCTTTATTATTTGAGCAAAAACAATGAGCACACTTAGAGTTAACTGTATAGTATGTGATTGAAGTTTGTATTAACTAGAGTTAGTTGATATAGTGGGCAATAGAGTTATTTCTTTTGCTCTTTCGGTAATAGAGGTGTTACAAGTTGTAGTATTAAGAGTTAAATCCTTGTATGATTGTTGGAGTCTGTATTCACTTGTTGCTTGAAGATAGTGAAAAGCAGTTGGAAAATCCTGTTGAACAGATCATGGTTTTTCCTCCTTTGAGCAAGGAGGTTTCTAGGTAAAACTCCTTGTTATTCTTATTCTATACTTTAGTTTTTTACTATATTAAAGCGTCACAAAGACCTGGTCTTGTAGTGTGTCGTGGACTCGTATAATTTATCAATTGATATCAGAGCAACAACTCTCTATCTGATTAACTTCAAGAGAGGATTCGGCAGAAATGGAGGCTCCACCAAGCTTGGCAGAAGGACAATCCACTACCGGTCCTCCTCGTTCAACGGACACTACTACGGATGGAAGAAGACAAGAATGCATTACTACATCATGGCTAAAGATAGTGAATTGTGGGACATCGTTCTTGATGGACCTCATGTTCCTACAAAGGATGTGAAAGAAGGAGATCTAACTTGGGTGGATCCCAAGACGAAGAGAGAGTATGATGAGGCCGACAGAAAGAAGATAGAAAAGAACTATAAAGCTAAGAAGTTGTTTGTATGTGGAATTGGTACTGATGAATATAATAGAAACTCAGACTACGAGACGGCCAAAGAAATTAGGGATTGCCTAAAGACAGCTCATGACGGAACTACTCAAGTGAAGAAATCCAAAGTCGACATGCTTATTACTCAATACGAAAATTTCACCATGAAGAAAGGTGAAACTATTCATAAAATGCATACAAGGTTTACATCCATCACTAATGAGCTTCGATTCTTGGGTGAACGTGTTCATCCAAGTAAAAAGGTTAGAAAGATTCTTCATGTTCTTCCTAAATCTTGGGAAAGCAAGGTTGATGCCATCACAGAAGCTAGGGACCTGAAGACTCTCACTATGGATGGGTTGATTGGAAATCTTTAGACTCATGAGTTGAATAAGCAATAAGACTATTCTAAGATGTATGTAAAGAAGGACAAGCCCTTGGCACTCAAAGCCTCACCAACTAAGGTATCTCAAGATGTTGAAGAGATGGCGTACTTGACTCGAAGATTTCAAAAGATTGTGAAGAAGCATGGCAGATTTCTGAAAAAGGGAAACACTAGTCGGTCAGCAAATGCAACTAACTTAGGTCACAAGTGTGGAAAATCAGGACACTTCATCAGAGATTGTCCAATGCACAAGTTGGAATACAAAGACTTTGTAAAATCTGAAGGAGATAAAGAGATGCGAAGAGACCAGGTCCTTGAGAAATTTAGATGGAAGGCAACTACTGATCAAGTGGTGAATAAGGCTCTTGCTTCTTGGGGAAACTCCTCTACTAACTAAGAAGAAGCAGAGCATCCAGAAGATGCGTCCATGTTGGTGGTTAAAGATGAGGAAGACGCTTTTGATTCCATATTTGCTCTAATGGCAGAATAGAAAAATGAAGACACTAAGGAAGAGGTAACTCTTTTTTACTTTAAAGAAATCTAAATGTATACTATGTAAAATGGCTAAGAAGTCTTGTTGATGTTCTGATAGACTCAATAAATGAACTCACCACTAAAAAGGATCTCATTAATAATACTTTAGATTCTCTCCAAGATGAGAAAGTATCATTAATTTCTCAAATGTCTGAAATCAATGAAAATCTGTCAAAGTTTTCAAAGTTCAAGAAAAACATGAAGAAGGGAGTCGATCCAAGTAACAAAATTAACAAGAATAAATTGCCACCTTGGACTAGAAAGTCGCTTGTTAAACCTCTGTTTGCTTTTTGGGAACTCCGTCTTAAGTGGGTTTCTAAGTCTAACAAGTGATCTTTCAGGTAGAGAAAGGAGGAAGTAGTCAATGTTGGTTTATGGATAGTGGATGTTCCAAGCGTATGACTGGAGAAACTGATCACTTCATTTCACTTGAAGCTCATCAAGGAAGCAGCGTGTCATTTGGAAATGGAAAGAAAGGATACATTCTAGGTGTCGGGAGAATTGGAAAATTTATGGAGCATTTAATAGAAGATGTTTACTGCATAAATGGATTGAAGTACAACCTGCTCAGTGTGTCTTAAACTAGTGATAAAGGAAATGAAGTCGACTTCTTGTCAGATAGATGCATTGTTACAAATTTAGTGTCTCAAAATGTGATTTTGACAACAAAAAGGCTCAGAATATGTATGTAGAGTATCTGGATACTGCTCGTGGAGACAATCTCACTTGCCTCAGCGCTCAAAGTGAGAATCCGGATCTTTGGCACAAAAGACTCAGCCATGTAAGTGCTTCTCTTTTGAACAAACTTGTATATGGGGACCTGGTTCATAGGTTGCCAAAGTTTAAATTTGTAGACAACAAAATTTGTGATGCATGTGTCAAGGGAAAGCAAACCAGATCTTCTTTTAAGCAAAAGAAAGGAGTAAGTACCACCAGACCATTGGAACTGCTTCATATAGATCTGTGTGGTCCTGTAAAGATTCACAGTAGAGGTAGAAAGAAATACATTTTTGTGATTGTAGATGATTATTCAAGATTTACCTGGACCATGTTCCTAAGATTCAAGGATGAAACATCATATGTGTTGATCATTTTTGCCAAAGAGATTCAAATAAAGTTGCATTGCAAAATTTCTAGGATCAGGTCGGATCATGGTACTGAATTTGAAAATCCTCGAATTGAAAGCTTTTGTGGAAATCATGGTATCAATCACAACTTTTCAGCTCCCAGAACTCCTCAACAAAATGGTGGGGTTGAAAGAAAGAAAAGAACTTTGGGGCATATTACAAGAACCATGTTCATAGATTCTAATCTCTCAAAGAATTTTTGGCCTGTTATGTGACTAATAGGTGTCTAATTCGATCGATTCTTAAAAAGACGCTCTACGAGTGGCTGAACAAGCAAAAACCCAAGTTAAGCTATCTTAAAGCCTTGGGTACAAATGCTTTGTACTTAAAAATAGAAAGGATGATCTTGGGAAATTTGATCCCAAGAGTGATGAAGGAGTCTTCATAGGTTATTCTTTAACAAGAAAGGCGTACATAGTGTACAACAAAAGAACTCTATGCATTGAGGAAAGTGTTCATATCATTTTTAATTAGTCTGGTGGAATTGATAGCCTGAAGGACAGAGATGAAGCTGAAACTGAAGAGTTATTACAAATACAGAGAGACAGTCTTACTCAAGAAACCAGGGATCATAGCTCACCTAATAGAGATGAGGAACATGAAGAAGGACCTGGTCAGCTTAATACTTCAGGTGCAGAAGATCAAGATAAAGCTGAAAGTCTAGACTTTGAAAATAACGAATCAAATACTGAGTAAGTTGAGCAGGTTACAAAGAAGCCAAGCTGGAAGCATAAGTCATCTGATCCCATGGACAACCTTTTCTCTCCTCTGGATTCTGGAATGCACACTAGGTCACAAACAAGGAAACTCGTGGCATTTTCAGCCTTCATATCCACCATCAAAGTAAGAATGTGAAGGAAGCATTAAAGGATGTCGATTGGGTGAACTCCATGCATGAGGAACTACATCAGTTTGAAAGGAGTCAAGTCTGGCACCTAGTCCCTAGACTAGAAGACAGAACCATAATAGGGACCAAGTGGGTGTACAAAAATAAGTTAGACGAGCATGGAGTCATTACAAGAAACAAGTCAAGATTGGTAGTGCAGGGGTATAATCAAGAAGAAGGGATTGATTGTGATGAAACACTTTCTCATGTGATCAGGATGGAGGCCATAAGAATCTTAATTAGTTTTGCCTCTTATATGAGATTCAAACTATTTCAAATGGATATGAAGAGTGCCTTTTTGAATGGATACTTGAAGGAAGAAGTGTATGTGAAGCAGCCTCCTGGTTTCAAGAATATTGATCAACCAAATCATGTAATGAAATTGGACAAGGCATTGTATGGATTGAAGCAACCTCCAAGAGCATGGTATGAAAGATTGTCAAAATTTCTTCTTGATAATGGGTTCAAGAGATGGAAGATCGACAACACCTTGTTTTTGAAATCAAGAGGAATGGAGCTTCTCATTGTCTAAGTGTACGTTGTTGATATTATTTTTGGAGCTACCTCAGACTCACTGTGCAAGGACTTTGCTACTTTGATGGGAAGTGAGTTTGAAATTAGCACGATAGGTAAACTTACCTTCTTTCTAGGGCTACAAATTTAGCAGTCTACACATGGTATCTCAAGTTGTCAAGAAAAATACATCAAGGAGCTTCTCAAGAAATTTCATATGCTTGTGGCCAAGGCAATTGACACACCCATGAGAACAAACTCAAAGCTTGATACTGATGAAGCAAGCATTGAAGTAAATGAGATCATGTATAGGGGAATCATCGGGTCTCTTCTTTATTTGACTGCGAGCAGGCAAGATATTGTGTTTAGTGTGGGACAAAAATTTGTGCAAGATTTCAGACCTGTCCTAAAGAATCTCATTTGAAGGCAACAAAGTGCATCCTAAGATATTTGAAGTGAACTTTAGACATGATCCTATTGATGTAGTTGGATATGATGATGCAGACTATGTAGGGTACCTGGTTGATCAGAAAAGTACATTTGTGTGGCTCACTTTCTTGGATCATTATTAATCTCTTAGGGAACAAAGAATTAGAATTATGTGGCTCTATCCACACCTGAAGCTGAGTATGTAGCTCTTGCATCCTGTTGTGCACAACTCTTATGGATAAAGCAACAACATGAAGACTTTTGGAGTACTCACTGATACCATTCCCCTCTTTTGTGACAACACAAGTGCTCTTAATATGGCCAAAAACCCGGTTAAACACCAAAGAACTAAGAACATTGATGTGAGGCATCACTTCTTGAGAGATAATATTGAAAAAGGGAATATCATCATGAAGTTTTGCAAGATAGAGAATCAAATTGCTGATATTTTTAACAAAGCCCTTTTTAAATCATCTCTCAGAATCTTCTCTTTCTCCATAGTTGTTCGTAACAATGTCTAAAAATTCATCCCCTCCAAAAGATTCTCATCATACAGAAGATGAATCTCATGTTCACTTCCAGTTCAGCCTTCTGGTTCAACCTGAGAATCCCTCTCCGTCTACCCCCATTTGTGCAGTCAGAGAAATAGGAGAGTCTACAACTCCGACTATTGAAGTCTTAACGTCTCTGATTGATGAACTCAATCCAAACCCTATTCCTCAAGATAAAAATCACCCCTGCTCTCCCATACTCGTTCTCTCTCCCTCTCAGGAACATTCTCAAGATGCCTCTACTAATTCAGAGGCTCAATTGATTGTCAAATTTCATGCAGTCAAAAACCCTACTGATCCAGATGTCACTTCCCAACCAGGACTCATATCCTCTATGATGTCTTAAAGATTGTTTGAAGGAGATCTTCCGGTGGAAAAGGGATTGAAATCTAACATCTTGGCTTCTAGTGATGAATTGGTAGTACAAAGTCTCACAGATATGAAAGAGGATATTGAACCTCCTTTTTCTAAGATAGAGTCAAAATCTCTAGATCCAGTGGCATATAAGTCGTGACCCATGTTTGATCAGACACCTTGTACTGATTTACCCATAGATTTTGTTCAAGAAGATATAGTTGAGAAAGTGGATATTGCTCCTCTAGTTTGGAAAAGAACATGAAGGAGAGGAACAAATGAAATAGTTGAATCAAGAAGAGTGGAAAGTGAAATCATTGAAAAGGAAAAGAAAGGAAATGAGAAATCAAAATTGGAGCAAGGTAAAATCATTGAGAAAAGAAAAGGAAAAGTTGATGAACATCCTCATGTTAAAGTTGTAAACAATTACCCCACTCGTGGCTCACAGAAGAAATTAATGGGTGATGGTATAATTGCTAATAAGGCAAAAACAACGCACAACAGACGAAAGAGAAAGAACATTGTTAATGAGGACAAGGACTTCTCTCCTGAGGACATGATCGATGTTTCCAAAGTAGTGGATGAGAGTTCAACTGAGTCAAAAGATATTGTGAAGGCTATCATCAAAATAAGGAAAGCAGTTGGTGGGAAGCGAGTTAAAGCTAACGACTCGAAACCTAAAGGTGAAACAAAGAAAAGGAAAAATAGTAAAAAGGAATAAGTGGTGGAGAAAATTAAACCAAGGTCGCAGAAAGTTAAGGGACTAGGTTCGTCTGTTAAGCGAAGAAAGGGTGACAAGATACTTTCCAGAGAGGAAAGAATTTCCATTCTTAAAACTTAAAGGGTGTTAAATGGAAGAGTTTTTGATCTGGAGATTCTTGATAAACCAGGAATGAGATACCTGGTTGACTGTGTGGTTTTGCAAGAATGGGAACACTTGTTTGAGTGGCCTGTTCATTCCTTGATAAAACTGAAGTTCGTGAATTCTACTATAACATGGAAATTCTTGAGAATGGAAGTATTGATACCAAAGTTCATGATGTGGAGATCCATTTGAGTGAGGACATTTTGGGAGTTATTTCGGAAGTACCAGTTTGGTGGATAAGGGCTTCCCTTTAATGACCTTCATCAGTGCGGCAGCCAAAATGGATGGCCTTAAGTGTGCTGGAATCCGTAAGAAATATCTCAAAGGTGAGCACCAGTTATACTTTGAATTGGTTAATAAAGTCCTTCTGCCTCGCACGGAGAAAAGAACTGTAGCTTCCTCAGTCGACCTATTCCTAAGGGAAGCTTTGGACAAGTATGATGTCATCAATCTTCCTGGAATTATGCTGGAGCACATGGGTAAAGTGATGACTGCTTAGGATGGGCGTCATGGATTGACCTATGGATACCTATTAAACTGAGTCTTCAGACACTTCAAAGTACCCCTTAGAAAGGGAGTTGCAGGGACTATAAAGAAAGCCAACTCACTGTCCACTCTCATTGAATGTGAGTGCATTATAGGGAGAACAAAGTCCAAGTCCCAAGTGTCAAAGCTCCTTGAGCAGCAACACTCACTTAAGAGAGACATGGAGGACCTGACTGGAGCCTTGGCAGCAAGAGACCTGGAGATAACTCGACTCAAGGCCCTGCTCCAGAAGGAAAGATCCCAGGGATAAGGTCCCAGTGCAGATGTGCAAGCTGAATTGGCAGAGCTGAAAGTGAAGAATGAAAACTTGCTTGAGGATAATGCAAAGTTGAATGATGAAGTCAAAGCCCTCACTATGCAGTTAATTTAGGCTCATACTGATGTGAACACTCGCATGACCATGCTTTTCAATCCTTTTCCCCACAGCCCCTTCCATCCTAAAGTCCTCCCTGTTATTTTTCTTTGTTTCCCTGACTAGTGGCAAGGTGTATGTAGTCTGTAATACATCTTATCTGCAGTTTGGTTGATGCTACTTCTATCTAATGAATATCTTGCTCTGTTTTCCTATTTTATCTCTTCTCTAATTGCTTAGTTACTCATGTTATGTGTCCGCCAATGGCTATGAGTTCATTCTATTTTTACTTGACATCTTGCTTGCGTTTACTGCTGTTACTTTTTATGATGTCAAAGGGGGGAAAATAATGTATTATTGTTGTGAAGGGTAGTGTAAGTATTGGTGATAGGGGGAATGATGCATTAAGGGAACATTGGAGATAGGGGGAATAAGAAACATGGTGAAAGAGTGAATATTGTTTGCCATCGTCAAAAAGAGGGAAATGTAACTCCATTGTTTTGATGATCCTAACAAGCAATGGGACTTGGTCTCATGAGTTGTGCATGTTCTCTGGTCAAATGGGGAACAATTGTAAAGCTGTCAACTCTATCATGGTTGGTGACCATGGGAAAAGAGGACAGAGCTCTCAGCCAATGGGAGGACACTAGGTTGTTTTGTTCAGAATATAATATACCTTTGTTGACATGAAACTACCTAGTTCTCACATCCAATATTATCAAGCAAAAGTGCATTTTGTCTCTCTCAAGAAGAACACAAACTTTCAAGAACTGCAAGGGACCTGATAGAGTTATCAAGTGTGTCTTTAGTTGTTGATCAAAAGTGTAACACCCCATACCTTGGAATTGGAAAAATGTAGAAAACTGCTGCAGAACTGGTCTATGGGACCGACCTACGGACCGTAGGTAGTTCTACAGACCGTAGGAAGGCAATCGTAGAAACTGGATTGAGGTTGGAAAATGTCAATTTTCAGGAGTGGTTCTACGGACCAAGAGGTACGGGACGTAGTATGATCTACGGGCAGTAGACTGGACCCGTAGAAGAGGTTAAGACTTAGAGAAATTTCCAAGTTTAAAGTTGAGTTCCACCGAGGGATTCTACAGACCGTAGATCAGATGACGGGCCGTACATGGGTGTCGTCAATTGGAAGGAAAAAGTTGCAAACTCTCTGAGTCAAATGACAGAGGAAAAGGACAGACCGTAGGTCGACTTGCGGACCGTAGGTCGACTTACGGACCGTAGGTCGCGCCGACAACTTTCATTAAGGGTATTTTAGACCTTTCCCCTCCCTTTTAAACCCAAATTCTGACTTTTTCCTCTTAATTATGGGCTAAAACAGCAGAAACCATATCAGAAACATTTTAACACTTAGAAAAAATTAGAGAGGAGATCCAAGAGGAGAAAAGGCTAAGGTTCCAAGAATTCAACCAAGAGTCTTCAATTTTACAAAGATCTTTGATCTTCTAGGTATGTAAGGCTTTCCTCAGTGTTGGGCTAGTGTGTCCACACGCCAAATTACATCAGAAATTCAGAATTATGAAATTTAGGGTTTCATTCCAAGTTATTGAAGAATTCGAATGTCTGCCTATTCTATTGAATTCTAGTTAAATTCTTGAGAATTGTATCCATATCTTTGAGTAATTATATTGCTATGGTTCATGCTTAGATTCTAGTATGAACCCTAATTGTTGAGTTGGCTGTCCATATTTAATTTTCTGCAAAGAACCCTATGAATTGAGCATTTACTAAATTATTTTGAGAGTCTTTTAAACTGAACCATTAATTTAAATTGGTTTCTTATGAGCAAAATAGAGGGGAGTTGTGAGTAGAGTTAAAGACGCAGTTTGAGTAACTTGTAAATGAAACTTTGATTTCCCAACTATCATTTTTTTTGTGAGAAAGAGGACTTTGATTTTGAGAAAATAACTAAGAGAGTTTTGAGAAGAGGAGTTGAGGCACTGTTTCTTAAATAGTATCTTTTGAGTAATTACCTCAAAAACAGAGAAAGAGTTATATTTTTACTTACTTGAGCATGAGTATATTTATTGGGAGTAGTATTGAGCACCGATATGGGGATGAGTTCAGACAACTCAAACTCCCCAAAAACCATGTATGCCAACATGGGTAAAGGATTCATACTTTTTAGATGACTTCCTTATGCCTTCGGGTAGAGCTTATGGATCCACTTAGTTGAGGATGTCCTATACTCCGGCAAGGTATAGGACAGTTCTGGCAACGTGGGCGAGACGTTGTGTCATCACTTAGCCCAAAGTGATGGTTGTCGGTTAGAGAATCTCCCAAGTAAGAGTAAAAACTTAATTTGTGATATTTACTTATATTCTTGAGATAACATCTGAATTTTTAGAGCTTTACTTGAGTTACTTCAAAGTTTTTTTTTTTTCATTGAGTTGAGTTGAGGTGAGTATTCCTTGAGCCCTATCTTTTTTGTTATTGCTTTACTCAGCCGTTTTACATACCAGTGCATTCAATGCACTGATGTCATTCGACATGCATCATTTCACGATGCAGATACAGGTGTTCAGGGTCATCAACAGGCGCTTTGTTGATACCGTTTGCACTCCAGATAGCAGTTGTGGTGAGCCTCCTAGTACTTCTGAAGGATCCGTCTTTTTATTCAATTGTTTTAGTTTTGTTGAGGTATTGTGGGGTCTGTTTCGACACCCGTCTGAGTTATTTAGAGGCTTCATAGATAGGTCTAGAGTTGATGGGTTCCCCCGTACTTGTTCGTATTTTCCCATGTTTGAGTCTTTCTGATGGTTTCAATATTTGAAGTTTTAGTATTTTCCGCATTTAAGTATTTTAATCTTTCATTTGAGTTTATGAGTTTATGAGTTTATGCATGCTATGATAGGAGCCTTTTAGGCTCGAGTTAAGTCTTCCGCTGAGTAGTGAGTCAGGCCAAGGGTTTGCTTGGGGATCAGTAATGTTTCTCGAGTGCCGCCCACGTCGATGGTGTAGGCTCGAGGCGTGACAAACTTAGTATCAAAGCACAGAGTTCAAAAGTCCTAGGGAGTCTATGAAGCCGTGTCAGTAGAGTCCTAGTTATCGGTGTGAAGCCCGCCACATCTATAATTAGAAGGCTGCGACATTTAGGAACCTCTCACTTTGTTCTGATTCCACTTCGTGCTATAGAGTTCATCTCTATAAAAGTCTTCATTCTAACTCATGCTTACGCGTTTCTTTTCAGATCATTCCTCCACAAAGAGCTGTTTGAGGACATCCTGCTAGGAGGAACGTGAACCCTCCAGGTCAAAAAGTTCCCAATGCACCAGAAGTGCAACCCTTGCAACGAGATGTCACCAATGCTGAGTTCAGAAATGCTATTCAAATGCTGACTCAGGTTGTGGCGAATCAGGTTGGACAATAGAAAGTGGGTCGTCAAGATGTGGCTGATACATCCAGAGTCCGCGAATTCTTGACGATGAATCCCCCAGAGTTCACAGGGTCTAATATCATAGAGGATCCGGAGAACTTTGTGGAGGAACTGCAGAGGGTGTTTGAGGTTATGTGTATTGCTAATGCAGAGCGTGTGGAGCTAGCTTCTTACCAGCTCAAGGGTGTTGCTAGGGTATGGTATGACCAATGGAAGAAGAACAGGGCAGAGGGGGAACCACCTATGAGTTGGGCAGTGTTTGAAGAGGCCTTCTTGGGGCATTTTTTCCCCCGTGAACTAAGGGAGGCAAAGGTAAGAGAATTCCTGAATTTGAAGCAGGGATTTATGAGCGTGCAGGAGTACAGCATCAAGTTCACTCAGCTATCCCGCTATGCTCCAGGGATGGTGGCTGATATGAGGAGTAGGATGAGCCTCAATTGTCTCGGCTATCCCGCTTGTCAAGTAACAAAGGTAAGGCGGCTATGCTGATAGGGGACATGGACATAGCTAGGCTCATGATCCAAGTGCAACAAGTTGAGGAAGATAAGTTGAAAGACAGGGAAGATTTTCGTAGCAAGAGGGCTAAGACAACCAAACATGAGTCCGGCCACTAGAAGACCAGAAATGGGAATCGGTCCTCTTTCCAACAGAGGTCATCTGAACCAGCACCATCATCAGCTAGTACACCTGCACCGAGGAACAGAGGTGAATTTAAGAACCAAAACTCCCAGAAGTCCAGAGCTCGACCTACTCAGTCTCAGGGTAGCGTGGCACCAAGGACAAATTGGGTCCCCACATGTACCAGATGCTGTAGAGACCACCCGGGAGAGTGTCGTGATGGCTCGAGTGGCTTCTTCAACTGCGGTCAGTCGGGACACTTTATGAGAGAGTGTTCACAGAACAAGCAAGGTAATGGGGGTAATAAAACCCAGTCTTCTTCAGCAGCTCCAGCAGATAGGAGCAACCAAAAGGGAGCTACTTCAGGGACAGGTGGAGGTACAAACCGCCTGTATGTTATGGGTACTCGATAGGATCAGGAGTACTTGCCAGATGTTGTTACTGGTATGCTTTGAGTTTTTATATTTGATGTATATGCCTTAATTGATCAAGGTGCGAGTCTGTCCTTTGTAACTCCTTTCCTAGCTATGAGGTTCGACATTTCCCCCGAACAACTTCTTGAGCCTTTTAATGTTTCTACACCTGTTGGTGAGTCTATTCTAGCAGAAAGAGTCTACCGTGATTGTATTGTCTCCTTCTATCACAAGGACACTATGGCTGACTTGGTTGAGTTAGATATGGTGGACTTTGATGTTATTCTAGGTATGGATTAGCTTCATGTTTGTTATGCCTCAGTTGATTGCAAAACTCGAGTATTCAAGTTTTAGTTTCCTAATGAACCAGTTCTAGAGTGGAGGAGCAGTTCAGCAGTGCCTAAGGGTCGTTTCATCTCATACCTTAAGGCTAGAAAGTTAGTTTCCAAGGGGTGCATTTATCACTTAGTCTGAGTTAATGACTCTAGTGTTGAGGCACAGCCTATCCGGTCAGTTCCAGTTGTGAGTGAGTTTCCAGAGGTCTTTCCAGATGATCTTCTCGGAGTCCCTCCTGAGAAAGAGATAGACTTTGGAATAGATATTCTTCCAGATACTCAACCCATATCCATTCCGCCATACATAATGGCCCCAGCTAAGTTAAAAAAATTGAAAGAGTAGTTAAGAGATCTCCTTGATAAGGGTTTCATCTGACCAAGTGTCTCACTGTGGGGCTCTCCGGTCTTGTTCGTGAGGAAGAAGGATGGTTTCCTTAGGATGTGCATAGATTACCATCAGTTGAACAAGGTTACAATAAAGAATAAGTATCCTCTTCCGAGAATTGATGATCTTTTCAACCAACTTTAGGGTGCCACTTATTTCTCTAAGATAGACCTCAGATTTGGCTATCATCAATTGAGAGTGAGAGAAAGTGACATCCCGAAAATAGCTTTCAGGACCCGTTATGGTCATTATGAATTCTTGTTATGTCCTTTGGTTTGACTAACGCTCCTGCAGCCTTTATGGATTTGATGAACAGAGTATTCAAGCCATATCTGGATATGTTTGTTCACGTATTTATTGATGACATACTGATTTACTCGAGGAATGAGGAGGACCATACTAGTCATCTCAAAATAGTCCTTCAAACCCTCAAGGATCGAGAGTTGTATGCGAAGTTCTCGAAGTGTGAGTTTTGGCTCAAATTCGTGGCTTTCCTAGGCCACATTGTTTCTGGTGAAGGAATTTGAGTTGACACTCAGAAGATCGAGGCTGTGCAGAATTGGCCAAGGCCCACATCTCCAACTGACATAAGGAGTTTCTTGGGGTTGGTTAGTTACTACAGAAGGTTCGTCGAGGGGTTTTCATCTATTTCACCTCCATTGACTAAGCTAGCCCAAAAAACAGCTAAGTTCCAATGGTCTGTAGCTTGTGAGAAAAGCTTTCCATAGTTGAAAACTCGGTTGACTACAGCTCCAATGTTGACCCTACCAGAGGGTACAGAGGGTTTTGTCATCTATTGTGACGCGTCTCGAGTTGGGCTTTGTTGTGTATTGATGCAGAAGGGTAAGGTGATAGCATATGCCTCCAGACAACTTAAGATTCATGAGAGAAATTACCAACTCATGATCTCGAGTTGGCAGCAGTAGTCTTTGCTCTCAAAATATAGCATCACTATCTCTATGGTGTTCATGTAGATGTGTTCACGGACCACAAGAGTCTCCAGTATGTGTTCAGTCAGAAAAAGCTCAATGTTAGACAAAAGAGGTGGTTGGAGTTGCTCAAGGATTACGACATGAGCATCCTCTATCACCCAGGTAAGGCTAATGTGGTTGCTGATGCTTTGAGAAGGTTTTCCATGGGGAGTACAACCCACGTTGAAGAAGGCAAGAAAGAGTTAGCCAAGGAAGTCCACAGGCTGGCACGATTGGGTGTTCGCTTGTTGGATTCCAGTGAAGGCGGAGTTGTTATGATGAACAGAGCTGAGTCCTCATTAGTGACAGAGGTGAAAGAGAAGCAAGACCAAGACCGCATTTTGCTTGAGTTGAAGGCAAATGTGCATAAGCAGAAAGTGATGGCTTTTGCACAAGGGGGAGATGGAGTGTTGAGATACCAAGGAAGGTTTTGTGTTACGGATGTAGATGACCTCCAAAAGAGGATCGTGGAAGAAGCTCACAGTTCCAGATATTCAATTCATCCGGGTTCCACAAAAATGTACCATGACTTGAGAGAAGTTTATTGGTGGAGTAGCATGAAGAGGTGCATCGCTGAATTTGTTGCTAAGTGCTCGAATTGTCAGCAAGTCAAACGGAGCATCAGAGACCATGTGGTGTAGCCCAGAATATACCCCTTCCGGAATGGAAGTGGGAGATGATCAATATGGACTTCATCACAGGTTTACCACGATCTCACAGGCATCATGATTCCATTTGGGTGATTGTGGATCGGATGACCAAATCAGCCCACTTCTTACCAGTGAAGACTACCAATACTGCAGAGGAGTATGCAAACCTATACATTCGCGAGATAGTTTGACTGCATGGAGTTCCACTATCCATCATCTCAGACAGGGGTACTCAATTTACCGCGCACTTTTGGAAGTCATTTCAGAAAGGTTTGGGCACAAAGATGAACCTTAGTACTGCTTTTCATCCTCAGACGGATGGTCAAGCAGAACGCACTATTCAGACCTTGGAGGACATGTTGAGAGCCTGTGTTCTTGATTTTAAAGGTAATTGGGATGACCATTTGCCTCTTATCTAGTTCGCATACAACAATAGTTACCACTCCAGCATACAGATGGCTCCGTATAAGGCTTTATATGGGAGAAGGTGTAGATCTCCCATTGGCTGGTTCGAGGTTGGTGAAGCTGAATTGATAGGATCAGATCTGGTTCATCAAGCTATGGAGAAGGTGAAGTTAATTCAAGAGAGGTTGAAGAAAGCACAGAGTCATCAGAAATCCTACACAGATGTTAGGAGAAGAGATTTGGAGTTTGAGGTTGATCATTGGGTATATCTGAAGGCCTTACCCATGAAGGGTGAGATGAGGTTTGGCCGAAAAGGGAAGCTCAGTCCCCGCTACATTGGTCTTTATAGGATATCAAAGAGAGTTGGCAATGTAGCCTAGGAGTTGGAGCTACCATCAGAGTTAGTGGCAGTCCATCCAGTATTTCACATCTCTATGTTGAGGAAATGCTTGAGTGATCCTTCCCTTGTTATGCCTACTGAGAATATTGTCATCAAGGTCAGCCTATCTTAGGAGGAGATCCCCATTCAGATCCTTGATCGCCAGGATCGTAAATTCAGGACCAAGGAAGTTGCATCAGTGAAAGTCTTGTGGAAAAATCAGTTCATTGAGGAAGCTACTTGGGAGGACGAGGAGGACATGAAAAAGTGATATCCACATATTTTTGCCACCAATGCAGCCCCAGAGCAAGGTACCAACTCTTAACGAAATACCCTTTCAAGTTTAGCATGTTGAGTTCTTGAATTATTTAAATTGAACTGGAATGTGTTGCTTGAAATTGTACTGTGTTGGGTTGTTAGATGTCCCCACCCCTTACAGGCTAAGTACGGGCTCATTCGAGGATGAATGTTCCCAAGGGGAAGATATTGTAACACCCCATACCTTAGAATTGGAAAAATGTAGAAAACTGCTGCAGAACTGGTAGGCAATTGTAGAAACTGGGTCGAGGTTGGAGAATGTCAAGTTTCAGGAGTTGTTCTACGGACCAAGAGGTATGGGTCGTAGTCTGATCTACGGGTCGTAGTCTGATCTATGGGCCGTAGACTAGACTCTTAGAAGAGGTTCAGACTCAGAGAAATTTTCAGGTTTAAAGTTGAGTTCTACCGAGGGATTCTACGGACCGTAGATCAGATGATGGGCCGTACATGGGTGTCGTCAATTGGAAGGCCAAAGTTTCAAACTCTCTGAATCAAACGACGGAGGAACAGGATGGACCGTAGGTCAACTTACGGACCGTAAGTCGCGCCGACAGTTTTCATGAAGGGTATTTTAGACCTTTCCCCTGCCTTCTAAACCCAAATTCTGACTTTTTCCTCTTAATTACGGGCTAAAACAGCAGAAACCAATTCAGAAACATTCTAAACACTTAGAAAAAATTAGAGAGGAGATCTAAGAGGAGAAAAGGCTAGGGTTCTAAGAATTCAACCAAGAGTCTTCAATTTCGCCAAGATCTTTGATCTTCCAGGTATGTAAGGCTTTCTTCAGTGTTGGGCTAGTGTGTCCACACGCCAAATTACATCAGAAATTCAGAATTATGAAATTTAGGGTTTCATTCCAAGTTATTGAGGAATTCGAATGTCTGCCTATTCTATTTAATTCTAGTTAAATTCTTGAGAATTGTATCCATATCTTTGAGTAATTATATTGCTATGGTTCATGCTTAGATTCTGGTATGAACCCTAATTGTTGAGTTGGCTGTCCATATTTAATTTTCTGCAAAGAACCCTATGAATTGAGCCTTTACTGAATTATTTTGAGAGTCTTTTAAACTAAACCATTAATTTAAATTGGTTTCTTTTGAGCAAAATAGAGGGGAGTTGTGAGTAGAGTTAAAGACACAGTTTGAGTAACTTATAAATGAAACTTTGATTTCCCAACTATCATTTTTTTATCGAGAAAGAGGACTTTGATTTTGAGAAAATAACTAAGAGAGTTTTGAGAAGAGGAGTTGAGGCACTGTTTCTTAAAGAGTATCTTTTGAGTAATTACCTCAAAAACAGAGAAAGAGTTATATTTTTACTTACTTGAGCATGAGTATATTTATTGGGAGTAGTATTGAGCACCGATATGGGGATGAGTTCAGAAAACTCAAACACCCCAAAAATCATGTATGCCAACATGGGTAAAGGATTCATACTTTTTAGATGATTTCCTAATGCCTTCGAGTATAGCTTATGGATCCACTTAGTTGAGGATGTCCTACACTCCGGCAAGATATAGGACAGTTCTGGCAGCGTGGGTGAGATGTTGTATCATCATTTAGCCCAGAATGATGGTTGTCGGTTAGAGAATCTCCCAAGTAAGAGTAAAAACTTAATTTGTGATATTTACTTATATTCTTGAGATAACATCTGAATTTTTAAAGCTTTACTTGAGTTACTTCAGAGTTTTTTTTTTTTCATTGAGTTGAGTTGAGGTGAGTATTCCTTGAGCCCTATCTTTTATGTTATTGCTTTACTCAGCCCTTTTACATATCAGTGTATTCAATGCACTGATGTCATTCAATATGCATCTTTTCACGATGCAGATACAGGTGTTCAGGGTCATCAACAGGCGCTTCGTTGATACCGTTTGCACTCCAGATAGCAGTTGTGGTGAGCCTCCTAGTACTTCCGAAGGATCCGTCTTTTTATTCAGTTGTTTTAGTTTTGTTGAGGTATTGTGGGGTCTGTTTTGACACTCGTCTGAGTTATTTAGAGGCTTCATAGACAGGTCTAGAGTTGATGGGTTCCCCCGTACTTGTTCGTATTTTCCCATGTTTGAGTCTTTCTGATGGTTTCAGTATTTGAAGTTTGAGTATTTTCCGTATTTAACTATTTTAATCTTTCATTTGAGTTTATGAGTTTATTCATGCTATGATAGGAGCCGTTTAGGCTCGAGTTAAGTCTTCCGCTGAGTAGTGAGCCAGGCCAAGGGTTCGCTTGGGAATCAGTAATGGTTCTCGAGTGCCGGCCATGTCCAGGGTGTATCGGGGCGTGACAAAAAGTTTGTGTCTTGTGTGTTTCAACTTGTAAAATCCGTTCCTAATCTATAAAGAAATATATCGTTTCTTTATTATTCAAGTGAACAATGAGCATAGTTAGAGTTAACTGTGTACTATGTAGTTGAAGTCTGTATTAACTAGAGTTAGTTGATATAGTGGGCAATAGAGTTATTGCTTTGGCTCTTTCCGTAATAGAGGTGTTACAGGTTGTAGGATTAAGTTTTTAATCCTTGTATGATTGTTGGAGTGTGTATTCACTCGTTGCTTGAAGATAGTGAAAAGCAGTTGAAAAATCCTGTTGGACAGGTCGTGGTTTTCCTCCCTTGAGCAAGGAGGTTTCCATACAAAACTCCTTGTTGTTCTTATTCTGTATTTTAGTTTTTTTACTGCATTAAAGCATGACAAGGACCTAGTCCTGTAGTGTGTGACTCGTATAAGTTATCAGAAAATATAGACACATTGTTCAGACTGGTTTTACTCTACTTTTGAATGTGAATCTACCTTTGTTTCTTTGGGTTAAAGCTTTTAGGACTGTGGTATTCCTAATCAATAGAATGCCTACATCTATATTGAGTATGCAATCTCCATTCTTGAAGTTACAAGGAAAGAAACCTGACTAGAATACCTTGAAAGTTATCAGATGTAGATGCTTTCCATATCTTAAAGGGAAAAAGACAAATAAATTTCAACCCGAAACTTCTCCATGTGTGCTCATCGGATATAGCCTTCTTCACAAAGGTTATAGGTGCTATCACCCCCAAACGAGGAAAGTTTTTATCTCAAGACATGTAATTTTTAATTAATTTGTCTTACCATATGTGTCTATAAGAACTGATTTGTCTGCAGATTCAGATAGTTCATATTTTACTACGTTCCATGAATTTTTGGAGCATCAAAATGGCCACTCTTCAGTCATTACTCTTCCTGATAACTCAACGGAATGCTTTGTCCCTACAGCAACTGATTTTTTTCATGAATTATCGCTTATGCAGCCAATCTCCTCTGACTTGTAGCAGTTAAGATCATCAAATACGACGCCAAAATTTCCTATATTTGTGTCCAACTCAACGGAATCAACACCTCATGAAGCAGCTATGCCTGATAACCAATTGTATCATAGTCCCAACACATTATCATCTTCAACATAATTAACAGCCAACTCTTCATCACTTGACCAACTAGTTGATGTTCAAGACCAAACACACAACCAACAAATCACTGATACCACCCACCACATGCTCACGTGAACAAAAATTCATGCCATGACCAAGCCCACGTTTCATACCCCCTTCACAGCTTCCATCCAACCCAACATTGTTGAACCAAAATTGCTCAAAACAGCTTTGTCCAGGCCCCATTGGTTGGCTGCTATGCATGATGAATTGAATGCTTTGAAATTAAATGAAACTTGGAGGTTGGTTCTGCGGCAACCCGATATGAATGTTGTTGGTTCTTGATGGGTTTTCAAGAAAAAACTCAAGTCTAATGGTTCTGGGAACGGTTCAAGGCTTGCTTGGTTGCAAAAGGATATAATCAAATCGAAGGAGTCGACTTTGATGACACCTTCAGTCCTGTGGTAAAAGCTACGAAAATTCGGCGTGTTTTGACCATTGCAACCACTTTACACCGGGAGATTAAACAACTTTATCTCAAGAATGCATTCTTACATGGAGACCTTATGGAAATCGATTACATGGAGCAACCACTGGGTTTTAAAGATCAAAATTTCCCACACCATGTGTGTTTGCTCATAAAGGCACTCTATGGCTTAAAACAATCACCTAGAGCATGGTTCCACAAGTTTAGCTCTTACTTGCTCCGTTATGTCTTTTTATGTAGTAAAGCTGATCCATCATTGTTTGTGTTGCATTCATCCGAAGGTACTATTTTACTTATCCTTTATGTTGATGATATTATTCTCACTGGAGTAACTCTTCAAGTATGTCTAAGCTCATCAACAGCCTTCAATCGTGTTTTTCCATGAAAAATATGGGAAGCCTTTACTACTTCCTTGGTATTGAGGTTCACCATGACAAGGATGGTCTCTTCGTAAGCCAGAGCAAGTATGCCTCTGATCTTCTTAAACGCACAGACATGTTGGGCGCACGTGCTATTCAGACCCCTCTCTCACAAAAGCATACTCTCCATGACTCGTCTTGTTCACAGGACATTGATGCTTTTGCATATCGAAGTGTCGTCGAAGCCTTATTGATGAGTCACAGGACATTGATGCTTTTGCATATCAAAGGGTCGTTGGAGCCTTACAATATTTGACCCTAACTCATCCAGATATCTCTTATGCAATTACCCTTTTGTGTCGATTTATGCACTGGTCTGGCATCAAATATGTGCTTTGATACATCGCTGGTACATCTACATTAGGCCTTCGTATCTCCACCAAGTCCTCTCTTAACTTGGTAGGATATTTCGACACCGATTGGGCTGGATGCCCCCCAACTCGATGGTCCACATCATGCTTGTGTATTTTTCTTGGTTCTAATTGTATCAGCTGGTCTTCAAAGAAGCAAGTTATCGTGGCGAAGTCTAGCGTTGAAGCTGAATATTGTTCATTAGTGTCTCTTGTTGCTAAACTAACTTGAGTGACCTATCTTCTAAAAGACATTGGCATCTCACTATCTCATCCTCCATTGCTTTTCACGGACAACATAAGTGCCTTTCACCTCAAAGCTAATCTAACTTTGCATGCTCGAACAAAACATGTGGAGCTTGACTATCATTTTGTGTGAGAAAAAGTTGTCCAGGGAGATATGGTCACCAAGTTTATCCCTTCGATACTTCAATTAACTGACATATTCACTAAGCCATTGCTGAAGATTTAGTTTCAAGCCTTACGGACCAAGCTTGGCATTGTTCATCACTCTAACTCTAGCTTGGGGGGGGGGCATAACACAACGTGAATAGAGTCGGTTAAGGAGTCCTAAAGTTCTAGCCTACTTACGTTCACTAGGAGTTTGTATAATCCAACTCTACTTGGTACGGTAGATATAGATAGGGCCAAGGACTCTAGCTTGCTGTGTATATATTTGCTTATTGAATTGTACCGTGCAATCAAGAGAAAGAATAGCCTAACAGCCATACATTGTATTCTCTATATTTTTTTCACCTACTAGAAATCCATCGGCATGTCAAGCAATTGTCTGCTTTAAGAATAACTTAAATGCAGTCTCTGACAAACTAGAATATTTGCATGTTGTTGTAATTAGCGACAATGATGATGATGATGATTTGGACACAAACAAACTGGCTTTTGCTTCAAAAGAAAAAGGAAATGCACAAGCAAGACTCCTCTAATTCGACAAAAAAGAGAAAAAGAAGCATGAATGAGGGTGAAAATAAAGATGGTTCTTCTTCCAAAATCCCATGTGTTGTTCCATGTCCAGGGCAAAACTCGGCAATCATAAGACGATGTGAAAATAAAGTTGGATTTAAAAACCACTCTGAACTTCCTCTTAGAATATATGACAAGTCTTATCGGTTTCGTAATGGCAATGATTCATGCAGTACCCGAAAAATAGGGATGCACATTCATTAAAAAAGGTAGAAAATGGTTGTCTGAAGATGATCTTTGTACATCATTTGATAAAGATCCTGAACTTTGTTTGAACTCGGTATGTGCCCTATATCAGCAACAAAATTCTGAAAACAAATCCTCATATTCCATGAACCAAATTGACAAAATGAGCCTATAGAGAATATATCTAACATATTGGTGAAAGGATTACCTTTTAAGGTGTCCTTCCTGTTATGGAGGATGTGGTTTAGAAGAATTCCTATCGGGGAAGTTTTGATAAGAAGAGGCATTGTTGATTCTGTAGAATGTTGTTGTTGTAACAACAATATACAAGAATCTTTTGTACATTTATTTGTTGAATGTTCCAACTCTAATCAGATTTGGAAGTGGTTTAATGAAGCTGCAGGAGTACAATGTTAGTTAGTGCAGATTAAGCAAATCCTGAAGGAATGGTGGAAGGCTGACTGTGCTAGTAAGTTAAAGCCTATTTTTTATAATATGACAGATTAGGAAGAGGAGGAATGTGATTAAACGTGGGGGATTTTTGTCTAAACATACTGTGATTTTGGATATTAACAGAAATATATACTTGTTTACCAAGTATTGATATCCATGGTTAAAAGAAATCCCAAAGAATTCACCACTGATTGTGAATTTTTTGGAAGGTTATACTCCTATGATACAGACCAAAATTACTAGATGGATGCACTCTTCAAGGGGTAAATTCAAATGTAACACTGATGGTGCAGTGACGTTTGGGTCTGGATCAATGGTCTTTTGTATCAAGAATGAAACTGAGAGATGATATATGGAGATCAAGGTTAACATAGATGATTTTTATTATTGATGTTGAAATTAAGGTGATAAGAATTGGTATAGACTATTATTTACAACACAGTCTATTACCTTTGATTATTGAAACTGATTCATTAATGGCTCAAAAGATTATAAATGGAATATGGGAGGTCCCTTAGTTGATAACTCTGGATGTAAGTGCATGCTTACCAAGAAGGGAACATATTAGCAGAATTTTTTACTAACTACGCTTTAAATTTTGCAGGTACACATAGACACTAATTTTATAACATTCAAGAAATTCCATAGCAAGCACAAGCAATAATACAAGTGAAAAAGAACAATATGTCAAATCTAAGAATATAAAGAGTTCAAAATACTGCTACAGGATACAAAGCTAAACATCAAGCGCTTTGAATCAAGAAGCTAAAAGTAACAACAACAACAACAAATGAAGATGCACAAAGATAATCTCAATACCTTGTGTGGCAACTGGAAAGTTATCTTCTTTAACAGAGGTATCAACTCCATTTGGGGTTCAATCTGTTGAGAGGGTAATTTAAAAGTTGCAATAATAAGCAAAATTGAGAAATTTAGGGAAAGTTTAAGAGCTTATCTCGAGTTGGTTGAAGATCTGGTTCTTTCTGAATCAAAGAATCAAACTTAATCAATGATTTTGGTTTTGCAGTGATATAAACCGACTCGCACCTCTTGTTCTAGTACATCTATGTCACGGTCATGTTGATGAAGTCTTCATTGATGTTGAATCATGATGTCTGTGAGAATTTTTGATGTCCAAATGATTACAAGCCAAACATGGAAGGTGTTTGTAGATTATTACTGGAGGTCAGAGATTAGGTTGTGGTGATGGTCACAAAACCGGCATCCAACTAGAGTTGATCACTCAAGGGTTTGCTGGAAGAAGACGATCGGTTGGAGATGAGGAGGCCGCTTGCTTGATCTTTCTAGATGAGCTTTCTTTTTCTGATTTAGGTCATTTCTATTTAGGCTCTTTCCGTATCTAGGCCACTTTTGGGCCTGAACTTTGTAAATATTGATCTTGTTTTTGCATAAAAGGCCTAGCTCGGGCAACTTTCGATTAAAAAAATTGACAAATTGAGGTATAAAATATTTAATGTTTATTCACATATTGTCCAAACATTGACGTTTGCAATAAATGTGAAACATCTTAGACAATGGTTGATATTTTCTCATAAGATTTTCAATTTGCTCAAAAGATGCCTTTAGATTGTTGTAAAATATGATCATTTACGAAACAAAAGTTTTAAAAAGGGACAACCAGCGAAGATTACTCCATCAAAAACACTAAGTAGGCGTTTGGACAGGCGATTTGGGATTATGATTTCAAATCAATGTTTGAAATTTAGACATACAATTTGGGATCATGATTTCAAATCCCAAATTCTTCAAAATGCTTTTAGATTCCAATTTTGATTTTATTTTTTTAATGTAAAACTTGGCTCATAAGTTTGTATTTTGTTTTTAAAAACCTATCATTTTATATAGGGGCATTCGATATTCAGTTCGGAATTTCTAGATTTTACATTTGGTAATTGATAGTTAAAAGTAGATATCAAATACCAAATTTTTAAATTTTGGTTTCGATAATTCAGAAATTGATAAATCAAACTTCGGTTCAGTATGAAATTCGATAATACTATATTTAAGTTGTAGCCAATTATATTACAAAGTTAATATTACTGCTATAATTATTTCAATTTTTCTATGTGGAGACACGATATTATAGAAGATCAATAAGTAAGAAGACATCAAGAAAAGTAAATTGACACTACTAAAAGACATATATTTCAGTTGTTTATGTTTAATATTTAATTTTCTCTTTGGATGTGTAATGAGTTATGAATCTGTTGATATATGACCTCCATTATATAAATTATTCGGTATTCGAAAAATATCGAATACCAAATGATTCTAATGTCTCATACCAAACCCAAACTCAAATACCATAATTCTAAAACTTTACTCCTGAATACCATACCACACACACACACAAACAAACAAACAAACACACACACACACATGCACACGCACACGCACATGCACACACATACACACACACACACAGGAGAGATTTATTTATTTTTAAAAGTTAGAAGTGTTTAGCTAATCCTTTAAGAAAAACATAAGTGATTCTGAGTAATAGCAAGTTAGCAATAACTGTTTTGCAAAAGTTAGAAAAGTAATTATTCTTACATTTTAGAAATCTTGACCAAACATTGAGTGGTACTCAATCTTTAAAAAAAATATTTCAAAATTCTGCGATATTTAAATACATGGCATTTATAACTACGACTTATAAATTGCTTGCCAACCACAACATAATGATATCATCACATTTGACAATTGCGACATACAAATAAATTAAAACAAAAATGTAAAAACTAAAAAGAAATAAACACGATACAATAATAAAAACCAAAACATAAGTCTTGAAATATCTAATTTGTCAAAGTCAAGTTTAAGGGATAAGGCATAAGTACCCCCTGAACAATGACCGAAATCTCAGCGACACACCTTAACTTAATTAGAGTCTTATTACCCCCTCCCCCCCAAACTATTTTTAAATGGAATAAACACTCCCTAAAAGCTGATGTGGCATAGAAAGTGTGCACACTCTCTTGAAGGCAAGTGATGAGTGAACAAATTGTACACATGTCTTTTTTTGATTGGTAACTTTATAATTAGTTAGTATACATAATTATTAATATTAAAACTTATATATATTTAATTATTTTCATTTATTTCTTTGTAAAAAAGTTATTTTAATTTCTTCCTCACTTTAAACTTTTTACTTTTTTTCTTTCATTAATTTCTTTTCTTTTCACTTTTAATTATATTTAAAAAAATTATGTGTATTTTTTTAAAAAATAATTAAAAAGTGTCCTTTAATTTTAACGTTTTAATTTTTTATGTTTTGTTTTGATTTTCTTCACTTATTTTGGCATTGGTTCGAAATTAACTTATTTTAAATACAAGACATTTGGAATTAAATTTGAAATCAAATCAAAATGAAAGACAAGGAAAATAAAAGAGTAAATAAAATCAATATAAGAATAAAAGAGAAAAACAATGAATGAAGGTAAAAACAACAATGCTTCTAGTCCAAATTTCACATTCCGAAGCTGATGGAACTGAGGGGATTCCATTCCGAGATTCGAAACTCCGATTGCTACCAAAAACTACTTTTAAACAACTTAAGCCTTTCAAAACTCAAAATTTCCAAACATAATGTAATGACCCTCGAGGTCATTTCTATGTTTTTGCATGCTTTTACAGTTTTGCCTCTTCCCGTAGCTTCCTTGTAGCTCTTTTGTGGTGTTGGGATGGGTGGCATGCTTCTCGAGGTAATTGGTTGAATTTAGTGTGAGTTTTTCAGTTTTGGTGACTGATCTGAGGCAAAAAAATATATTTTCTTATCATTAATTGCCTCATATTTATTATTTATATTTGTCCTTTTTTAGCATGGATTTTATGGATTGTGCTAAATAGTGTATTTTATTTGTAGGATTAAATTGGTACAAAGTTGAAGAAATTTGGAGCTAAAATGAATTAATTATGAAAGATTGAAGAAGGAAAATCAAGCAGGCAGCTTAATGGATTAAATTGAATATTATATTAATATTTATATATATGGAAAGGTTGTGGCGGCAATGTCACGTAGGAATCCAATTCCTTTTGGTTTTGGATTCCTACCTTGTTTTGGACTCAATTATTTTATTCAGGGTTTTCTACATCTATAAATAGTCCATAGAAATAATTATTTGGGGGAAGCTACTTTTTGGTGATCAAGAGCAAGGGATTACAATTCATCTTTGGGTTCAATTCTCTATTTTTTTTCTTTAGGTTTGAATTTTATGAAATTTATTATTTTTGAGTTTATGAATATTATGTGTGGCTAAACGCCCTTGTTCTGGGGCTGTAGCTACGGGTTATTGTTGAACATCGAATTGCTTTGAATTGATTATTGGTTATCATATACATTACTTTTACATTCTTGTTTTAGTATTTCATGCTAGGCCACCATAGAAATAAATCTATTGTCTATTCTTGGACTCGAGAGATGAAGAGGTAGATAGACCAGAGAATGTAAAGAGCTTGTTCTAACTTTGATTAGATTCGTGTTTAGGAGTGACGCCCGGACGAACACCTAGCTTGGTTACGAAACAGGATGAAATATAAATGCTCGCCAATTAGGACTGCCTATCCCCGCTCAACGATGTAGTTAGACAGCTAGTTGGAGTAGGCGATTAGAGGTCGAGAGATCTTGATCATAATATTAACCCTGTAAATCAGTAATGTGATAACTAAAATTGATTCTTTGCATGAGATGTGATACATGAAACCCAAAGCATGCTGCAGCCCTGGAATTGTCCCTTAATTGATTAAAACACCAAAATTATAGTTATCCTTGTCAGTTAGTTTATTATTTAAATTGTTCGTAGTAGTAGTATTCAAAACCATATCGTTAATACTTTCTTTAAGTTGTAGATTGAATTGAATTGATATACATTGATCATAAGTCCCTTGGGTACAACAACCCGGTTCTAAAAGAGCCATTTATTACTTCTGCGACCACGTACACTTGCGTGTGCATTTGGGAGCAACAGTGACCTTAAACTTTTAGAGTTGACTTTAGTCAACATTCAGAGATTTTGATGTCGAATCGAAATTTCGTCAGTTCCATCAGCTTCAAAAGAATTATTTTGGTCTAATGTGATGATCGGTTCAAGTTTCGAGGCTTTTGTTTAGAGTTGATGCGATTATATCTTTTAGCCTTTAAGTTTTCCTTAAGGTTTGACTTCAGTCAACTTTCTTGGTAGATGCGCTCGAAATCAAATTTTGTCAGCAGTTAGCTTCGGAATGCTGAGTTTGGTCTAGAACGACCTTTGGTTTGGTTTTTGAGGCTTTTGGGATGATTTTGTGGCATTTAGCGCTTTGATTGTTAATTCTTTGAAAGTATTGACTTTGGTCAATATTTTGATGAGACGACCTCTGTTGGTTGTTTCGTAAATTTCGTTCAGTCCGAAATGTCATTTCCAGTCTTTTAGCATACTTGGTTTGCATCGACGAGATTCTGAATGAATTTCAGACCCCCCTACGGAGGATTTTGTGCCTTAGAGTTCTTGCGGATGCAATGCTACTGGTGCAGCACTGATTCCTTCATCGCGATCGCGGACCCTTGGTCACGTTTGCGATGACCAGCTTCCCTTAGCCTTTGCGTTGAAGGCCTCTGGTTGCGATCGCGAAGGGTCAGATTTGCTGACATTCGCAATCGCGAGGGAGTCCTTCGCGATCGCGATAGGCACTTTTAAAAGATGGGACAACAAGCAAAACCCCATTTCCAACTTGGTTTTTAGGAGATTTTGGGAGCAATTCTTGTCGGTTTAGGGTGATTCTTGTTGGAGTGTGTCGGGAGAGCTCATGGGCTCGTTCTGGGGTTGTTGAATCTTCCATTTCTCTTGGTAATTCTCAAAAATTTCTCCTTATTTATCTATCTTGAACCTTTGAGCTAAAGTATTGGTGGGCTTGGTTTGGCTTTATCAAGACTCGGTTTGTTCCCATTTTCAGGGCACAATTTTCTTGAGTAGGTTTGGACCTTGTGACGGAGTCAATTTTGTGACTCTGTACGCGGGTCCCAGTTTTGCCTTTTGGGGTTTTCTTGTTCTTTTTGCTTTCTTTTGTTGATTACTGCTTAGTAGTGATTGTTTTTGTGTTCCCTTGGTATTGTTGATAGCTTGGCACCGCTCCGAGGCTCTTTAGAAGGGAAAGGCACCCGAGTAGTTGTTCGTGTGCGGTTTTCGGCCTTGAGGTAGGTTATGGTCTACTTTTTTTAGACTTGGCTCTTTTAGATTTACCCCATACAGATAATGCCACCATAGCTTAAGCACAAATACTATAGGTGCCAACTCTAAGTCATGAGTAGGGTAGTTCTTCTCATGGGTTTTCAACTTTCTAGAAGCATAGGCAATCAACTTCCCCTTCTGCATCAGAACACCACCCAACCCGACTCCAAAAACATCATAATAAATGGTGAAGTCTACACCATCTTCTGGTAAATTTAAAACAGGAGACGAAGTCAACAAGGTCTTGAGCTTTTGAAAGCTCTCCTCACACTCATCCGACCATTGAAAGCTCACACTCTGCCAAGTCAATCTTATCAAGGGAGATGCAATAGTGTAGAAGCTCTGAAAAAATCGCTTGTAATATCCTGCAAGTCCCACAAAACTTCAAATCTCGGTAACTCAAGTAGGCCTGGTCCAACCTCTAACTGCCTCAATCTTGGCTGGATCTAATTGAATACCTTCCTTGGACACCACGTATCCCAAAAATGCAATAGAATCAAGACAAAACTCACACTTCGAGAACTTGGCATATAATTTCTCTTCCCTCAATTTCTGGAGCACAATCCTCAAATGCCGATCATGGTCCTCCTCACTCTTCGAGTACACCAAGATGTCATCAATGAAGTCTATCACAAAAGAATCCAAAAATGATCGGAACACCTCGTTCATCAACTTCATGAACGATGCAGAGGCGTTATTCAAATCGAAAGAAATCACTAGAAACTCATAGTGCTCGTAATGAGTCCTGAAAGTTGTCTTAGGGATATCCAATGTCTTAATCTTCAGTTGATGATAGCCAGACCTCAAATCCAATCTTAGAAAACAAAGATGCCCCCTGAAGCTGATCAAATAAGTTATCAATACGAGGAAGAGGATATTTGTTCATTTTCACTTTGTTCAACTGTCTGTAGTCAATACACATCCTCATGGTACCATCTTTCTTCCTCACAAACAAAACAGGAGCACCCCACGGAGAAACACTAGGATGAATGAACCCCTTGCTCAACAAGTCTTGTAACTGATACTTTAATTCCTTCAACTCAGCTGGAGCCATACGATAAGGAGGAATAGAGATGGGCTTGGTGCCCGACTCCAAATCAATAGAAAAATCAATATCCCTATCCAGAGGAACACTTGGAAGATCAGTAGGAAAGAGATCTAAAAACTCCCTAACCACGGGCATAGAATCCATGGGAGGTGGCTCAACACTAGTATCTCAAATAAAGGCAAAATAGGACACACGCCTTCTATCAACCAATCTATGAGCTCGAATGAATTAGATAAATTTGCTAGGGTAAGAACCACTAGCACCCGTCCACTCAACCATCCTCGGTATGATCAAGTCTACCCAAGTATCATACCCGGCCAAAGCAACAAGACAAGATCGATATACTCGATCCACCACTAAGGACTCACCCACTAGTGTAGAAACATGAATAGGCATAGGCATGCTGTGAGACATCATATCAAATCCATCAGCAAAATAGGTAGACACATATGATAAAGTAGACCTCGGATCAAACAATACAAACACAGGTCGATGGCAAACTAGGATGATACATGTAATCACCGCATCAGAAGTCTCGGCCTCTGGCCTCCCTAGAAAACCATAACAATGCCCCTCTCGACCACCTCTAGCCTGAGTAATACCCTGACCTTCACCCTGTTGAGTTGTAGCACCCCTACCATAAGTCTTGATGCCTCTACTGGACTGACCTCTACCTTGACCCCTGGCCGAAGACGTTGAATCTCTAGCTGGAGTAGCTGAATTCGTACGCTGGGCCCTAAGTGAGTCTGTAGAGGACACTGTCGAATCATATGACTTGAATCTCCACATCCAAAATAAGACCTCAGTGGGGATGACTGCAGCTGCAAACCAGATGAGCAGCCATGGACATCTCGGCCAGAACCATAGGATCCTCGGGATGTCTATCCACTCTCAACTGCTGGCATAGATACATGAACCAGCCCATGATGCTAAACTGAGTTGCTACCTCTATGTGAACCTCTGCCACCAAATGAGGCATCAGAAACCTAACCAGATGATTGGGTCCCCAAGCTCCCTCTAACCATCAACTCTGCCTCCTTGGTGGTACTCACAATGGACTGGAAGGAAGCCCCCTCTCTAGCTGCTCTGAACACATAAGACTTGATGGAGAAATTCAACCCTCTTACAAATCTGCAGACCCTCTCCGCCCCATTCGAAACGATGGTCATAGCATGTCTGGATAGCTCATAGAAACAGACCTCATACTCAGTAACAGTTAAGTTACCCTGTCTCAAGTCCTCAAACCGCAGTCGACTCTCCTCTCTCACGCTCCAAGGAATGAAGCGGTCCTAAAAAGAACTGGAGAACGTATCCCACTCTACCGGAGGAGATCCGATCGGTCTAGACCTCACAAAAGTCCTCCACCACTATCTAGTGGGTCCACGAAACTGAAGTGCAACAAAATGAACACCATGAGCATCCATCATTCCCACTGCCTCAAGCATCTCATGGCACAAGGTCAAGAACTCATGAGCATCCTCGCTCTTACCACCCTGAAACTGGGGTGGTTTCATCTTCTGAAACCTCTCATAGCACTGTTGATCAGCTGTCGTTAGAATAACCTTAGGAGAAATCTGTTCATCAACAGCCGATGCAGAAACCACTGGTGGTTGACCCACCTAATCATGAATACCCGAAGCCTACTATTGTCTTAAGGTCTGTGCCCCCAATCCAGTCTGAGAACCATGTAGTGTACCTACCACACCACCCTGAGAGAAGTTCTCCAGCACACCCAGCATCCTTAATAAAGTCTCCTTAAACAAAGGAGCTCCAACCCAAGAGGAACCTGGTCCTCAGCAATCTCAACATGTAGCTCAGGAGAGACCTTTCTAGCTCTACCTCTAGTTGGTGTCACTCCACGGTCACAACCTCTAGCTGGTGCTACTCCACGAGCACGGCCTCTAACTCGGGCCCTACCCCTATCCTTAGCTGGGGTCTCAACAGATCCATCGGGGAATGCCTGCCCTATGCAATTGGAAACAAAAGCTCTGGTCCTCGACATCTACCAAAACAACACGTGATGGCTTAGCACTAGCGAAGGTGACCATGCACGATAAGAAAGAATGAACAAAAGGAAGTTTCCTAACAGACTTCATAGCCTCTCAAAGATAAGTACAAATGTCTTTATACCAATCCTCGAGAGTGTACTTAGACTTGGCTTATACACATGTGAGACCTATGAACCTGGGGCTCTGATACCATTTGTCACGACCCAAAAATAGACGTGATGGTATTCGTCTATTCCCACCAAGACAAGTCAGCCTCAACCCAATAAAATGAAAGAAACGCATAAATTAAAGCAAGAATAATATAAAAGTGGAAAACATATTCATTCTAATATAACTCTAAAACCTAGTTGTCACGTGTATAAGCCACGAATACATAAAATACGGAGATGAAAGATAAGTACAAGTCTCAATGTCTTTGTTTCTAAAATAGAACAGAGCATAACATAAAGGAAAAAGAGGGCCCGCTAAGATGACAAGCAGCTACCTCTCAAAGTCCTTCAACAAGCCTCAGGAAAAAGATGAAGAACAATCACACGGTACCGGGGTCGGAACCTACACAAGTGTAGAAGCAAGGAGTACGTACCAACCAACATAATACTTAGCAAGTAACCAAACAAACAAGGCAAAGCTAGCTAGAAAATGAGTATTCCTTTCATCCCAACCGAACCTCTTCAAACTACAACCTGCATAGAAATCAGCCCAACCTTACAGTTCATAATACACAACTCACAAGTCCTCATAATCAGTCCAATAGTCACAGTCCAACAATCATCAAGTATGAAATATGACAATCACAAGTGTCAAGTAATTTATCACAAGTATCAAGTTGGTCAAAGCACATTAATCAAGTACAAGGAACACAAAATTCCAAGATCTATCATGCACAATGTCAATAGAAACTCATGGGAACCGCCCATAGTTCATAAACTCATCGGTAATGACCTCGACATCAATATCACTCACCAAAAATGACCTCAGCCTCAATAACACTAGCTAAAAATAACCTCAGCACTATAACATTTGCCGGAAATGACCTCGGCATCAATAACACATACCAAAAATGGCCTCGGCATCAATAACCATCACATGTCTCATCACGGTGTATGAAAACCAATACAAATAATCAATCTCACACCACAAGGAAGAGACAACAACTCAAGCAATTCAAGTTCACAATAATGCCACCAAAGCATTTGATCAATCAATACATTAAGGCTCATAACAAGGCAATTTCACAAGTATCATGATCAACATGTTGCCTTTTATTTAACCGCCTTTTTATTAATTAATATTAATCAAGTGGAACAATGAACCCTTCACCTCATTCCCATTACTTCCAACACATATAATGAAGGTAAATACACGAATCAACTATATTTACAAAGTTTAGGAAATCACTTGCCTCAATTCAATCAAATAGTCAATCGAAGACTTGGATCTTCTCTTTTGAATAATATCCAAAGCCTCACAATCTACCAATCAAGTAGTCACAATAAGATCTCAGAATAACAATACCCAACTCATACATTTAGACAAATAGGTCTATCAACTCAAAAACTCAATTTCGAAATTGAGGTTTGAATATGAAAATCGTTACTTGAAAACATTACCCAAGGCATCTAGAACTCATTGGTGAAAACCATTTCAAAAGAGGAGTTAAAATCATATCATAATCACCATTTTACTAAGTTCTTGGGTTCTTAAAGATAAATCCCAATTTTTCATTTCAAAACCTTAATTTGAACACTTAAATTCATAAATAATAATGGGTAAGGATAAAAATCGTTATTCAAATATTTCTTCTCAAAAACCTTGTTCAAATCGCCACATCAAAACTCTCAAAACTCAAAAATGGTGAAATGGGATTGAAACTCTGATTTTTGGAAAACATTCTATCTAGGGGTCTTCCCCGAACGCGGATCGGGCTCTTGCGAACGCGGAGATCAACATCTTGACCCTTTGCGAACACGGTCAAGCCTCCGCGAATGCAGGGGTCCCCAAAATACCTCACCGCGAACGCAGTCACAATCTCCGCAAACGCGGAGAGTTGGCACCAGCAACACATACAACAAAAATCAGCAAATCTCAAAGTCTCCGAATAGACCCTTGGAATTCGTTTGGAAACCCATACACACAAATCATATATTCAAATTGACTATACCCGGCGTTTCAAACACAATAGAACCATCAAAACATGAATCTGAGGTCTCCTTGATTCGAAATTCGTGAAAGCCACAAGAAATGAACATAATGCCTAGAAAGACCAAATCAAATTCGAGACCTCTAAAAATTCAACCAAGGCCACACCAAGACCTGAAATCATCCTCTGAATCCAATGGAACTCTCAGAATTCTGATCCGAACATCCGAACCCTGAATATTGACCAAAATCAATCCAAAAGCTAAAATTTCAAAATTTTCCAATTTAGGACCTAAAATCCTCAAAAAGACTCCAAATCTGAAACCGACAACTCTTTTAGACCAATTATCACGTTTCGGGATTGATGGAATTAACGGAAATTCTATTCCAACACTCGAAACTCCAAAAGACATCGAAATCACTTTTTAGCAACTTAAGCCTTTCAAATTTCAACATTCACAACTTTTAACTCAAAATTCGAAACCAATTTTAAATCTCATTCAAAAATGACTTGGGATCGATATCAGAAGAGGTAAAATGAAAATTTTATGAAAATTTCTAAAAATATCCAACTGGGTCATGTTATTACTACTCTCTAGTAGATTTATCACTATTGGATACGTAAAGTCTAGAGATAATATGTCAGATCAATTTTCAAAAGGCCTAGCTAGAGAGGCAGTTGAAAGATCATCTAAAAGAATGGGTTTAGGGCTTAAGACAAGTCATAATGACAGTAATTCTACCTAGCAGACTGGAAATCCTAAGAACTAGGTTCAAAAAGATCAAATAAAGTTGTGGCTAACAATTTGACATTGTCAGGTAACTCAATTCATCCTTGTGATGAAGATAATATCCAGAAACAAGGATAAAACATTAAAGTTTTTTTAGCGAGTTAATAAAGCTTAAAAGTTTTTTAAAAGGTTTCTAGGTTTGCCAAATTTGACCAAATAGTGCATTTACACGATAACACGGTTAGGAATCACCTATGTGAGTGTGAAGTGTAAGCCGCTTTAAAGAGGATGATTGTAAAAACCCATGGAGGAAACATATGCTTTGGTGAAAGGCATACACATGCTTTGGTGAAAGTATTTCTTTCTCATCAGTGGTGAAAAGAAAAGTTCAAATGTTTAAATAGGGAAACACTTTTACTTGTTGTTAAAAGGGTTGAAAAGAGGGACCCCTCGTGTCACTCGCTCGGCTTTGACTTTGAAAAATGATTGATCGAAAGATTATTTATGGATAAAATTTTCTTTAATTATTTAATTATTAATTAAATTAGCTAGATATCCAGCCCGAAGTAGATCCGCACGCGACCTGATTCAATTAATTTTTCGGATTCTATTTTAAAAAATTTGCCCGTGTTTCTTAAATGACTATTTTAGAAAGGTTGTAAACTTTCAAAAATAGAATTTTCATGGCTATAAATATATTTGATTCCTCATATTTTTCCTTATGAATTTTTTGAACTTCAAAATTTCTTCTTATGCACGAATAAATTTTTATGTGTTTTACTATCGTTGAGTGGTTTGCTGACACAATAACTTTAGGTACTGATACACCAATAAGTAAGATCGTTCTCTCCTCGGAGGATACATTTCATTAACCTCGAGTCCTTGAGGAAAATCATTTTCTTAAGAATACATTGTACATCCAATGGACTCGATTTTCTTCCTTAAAATATTTTTGAATGTTTCTGATCTTTCTCAGATTTTTTGGTTTAAAGTTTTCTGATTTTGAACATATTCTTTACACTTTATTGTTTCTTATGAAATTCTCCAAAATTGATATTCTAAGTATTTTCGGAATACAAATTAGATAACATCACTAAATCTACATTCTTTAGTTAAATTATATCACATAAAATATAATCGAAAGGAGCATTATTAACTTTGTTTTGCAAACTAAAGAAGAGTCATAATCGAAAAACTAAGGTGGGCAGTTAAATAGGAAAAATATCTTGGCATGACATTATTAATTAAAAAAAATAAGTGGAAAAGAGCAAAACGACACTGTTCTTTCTTTTTTTTTAAGTACCAAAAAATCTGGAAAAAAGAAAGAAAGAAAGATTGATTTTCCATTTTCACAAAAAATAAAGGAAATAAAAAGTAACTTGGAAGCAATAAGTTGGAGGTTTCATCATGGGGACTTATTTTTCCTTTTTTTTTGTTTTACTAATAATAAGGGTTGAAGAGCATTTATCAAAATTTAAAATATTTCCTTTTTTTTTTGACTAATAATATTGAAAATTTGTTTTTCTCCAATGCCATTTTAGCTAATCACTAAAGATTTTTTGCCCATTTGAAGATAAAAGAAAAAAAAATTATCCATTATTTGATTTTATGTGAAACCAGGAGCTGATTTACTGTGTAAGATACCCTTCAAGGAGCACAAAACTCTCAGATCCAACAGTTGTGTAGATTTCATGGTTTCTATTCAAGAAACAACGAATGGTAAATGAATGTAATTAATATATTGTGTTGTTGGTGTTGTGTGCAGACACAAACACAAAAACAACAACATTTAATTATCTATTTAATTAATGCTAAATAGGGAGTAATGAACTTAACTCCTACTAGAAATAGTTTATTTTCTTACTCTCAATAGTTGTGTATTATATTAAAAATAATTGTCCAACAATACTTGTTCAATTTAATAAATTAAGAGATAATTTGTTTTTTGTGTCTATTTTATCATTGCTATTAAATACTATTTATCATCTAACACATTTTTTAAAACATTAAATTTAACAAAGTCAAATGATAATATAGTAAAACTACCTCTATTATTTATTATTTCTTAAGGGCTGTGACAAGTCAATAGTTGACAATTATTTTTAGACAGAGGGAGTAATTAACTAATTTGTCATTCTTTATTTTATTTCTTTTGGTTGTATAGTTATCTTCTCTCTTTTTGAGCATAACAATAATCAAATTGTTATTCTTTAATTACACACACAAAAAAGGCTCTCCACTCTATGCTTCAAAGACTTTTTCTTTTCTTCTTGTTAGATTAGGAATAGCTACCTATTTACTAGTTTACTACTCTCTTTATTTAGCTTTTACTCATCAACCCAGCTGTCCAAAAGTTTATATCTAACGCCCTATGAAAAGCTAGAGCATTTGATGCTTCTTCCATTTTCTCTTAAAAAAAATAATTCTGTGGGCTTCTTGATTTTTTGTGGCTATGGTTTTGACTATTTACTTCTCTTTATATGTGTGTACTCATATGGATTTATCATTACACAAGTCTTAAATAGTGTGTAATCATGATTAATGCAAAGGACATCCAAAGTCCCCTAAGTCAGAAGGTACCACTACACCTGCTCATAGTTTTATGTATTTGTTTTTTCCATCTTTGAACTCTATCACCCGATTCTTTTAGAATTCTCTGGCAAGTGAATGAGATTCCAGACTTTGTTGTATTTCATGGATTTTAACTCTTCTTTCATGACATCAATCCATTTATTAGACTCAGTGCTTTCTATGGCCTGTGAAAATGAAACCGGATCTTTATTAAGCCCAACGTCAAAATCTAATTCTTGCAAATAAATCACATAATCATCTGAAATGGCCGATTTTCTTTCTCTTTGAGATTTTCTTAATGGCACTATTTGTGGTTCATTTGCGTCAGATATTTGTGAGTTAGTTCCTTCTTGAAGTGTTTCACCCCAATGTTGTTTAACATTATTAAATTGATCTTCAACAAGAGGAACAACATTTGTTATTTGTGCAGAAGTAGGTACATTCATGGGCAATGGAATATTTATCCTTACCTCATTAATTTTCACACTTTGTCGTTCAACACTCCCACTAACTTCACCATTTTCAATGAATCTTGCATTACCGGTTTCAACAATTCTCGAACTATGATTTGGACAGTAAAACCTATACCCTTTAGATTTCTTTGGATAACCAATAAAGTAACCACTTACTGTTCAAGAATCTAATTTTCTTTTCATGTGGATTATAAACTGTAGCTTCCCCTGGACAATCCCAAACATGCAGGTGTCTTAAACTAGGCTTCCTTCCAGTCCACAGTTCAAAATGGGTCTTTGGAACTGCCTTACTAGGAATCTTGTTTAATAAATATACAGCGGTTTTAAGAGCATACATTCATAAGAATTTGGGTAATGAGGAATTACTCATCATACTCCTAACCATATCCATAAGTGTTCGATTAGGCCTTTCTGCAACACCATTTTGTTGAGGTGTTCCTGGCATAGTATACTGTGCACATATGCCATGTTCTTCGAGAAACTTTGAAAACGGACCTGGACATTGTCCTGATTCGTTATATTTTCCATCATATTCACCACTTCTATCTGACCTAATGATTTTCACTTTCCTATCTAATTGTCTTTCAACCTCATTAACGTACACTTTGAGAGCGTTCGCTGCTTGACTTTTTTTTTTTCAACAAATAGATAAACCCATAACGTGAAAAATCATCAATAAAGGTGATAAAATATTTTTCTCCACCAAAAGATGGAACATCAAAGGGTCCGCAAATATCAGTGTGTATAATTTCAAGAAGATGAGTGCTCTTTGTGGCACCTTTCTTTGTATGCTTGGTTTGCTTTCCTTTAATGCAATCCAAACATATATCAAGATCAGCAAAATTCAGATTCGGGAGAATCTCATTCTTTGATAATCTTTTTAATCTTTCTTTGGTTACATGACCCAAACGTCTGTGCCACAAATAAGCAAAACTTTCATTCAGTGAACTACGTTTAATTCCAACATTTTGATGAATAACAAGAAGATATTCAAGAAAAAAAATATTGAGTTTCAATCTATATAAACCATCAATAAGAACACCAGAACCATAAAAAAATAGTATTCTTATATAAATTGGAACATCCATGTCCAAACTTAAAATCAAATCCAGAAACATCAAGTCTTGAAAGAGAAATAAAATTTCTAGGAACTAAAGGAACATAAACAGTCTGTAATAGATCAAAGTGATGTCCAGTCTCCAAGATCAACCGATAAGTCCCTATGCCTTCAATTTGAGCCTTCATACATTTCCGATGAATAAGAAATCCTTACTTGGATTTGTGGTTTGGATCGTAGTAAATCTCTACAACATAGTGGATACATGAGTAGTTGAACCATAATCAAGCCACCAAGTATTATTAGGAACTTCTACTAAATTTGATTTGAAACATACAAAAGCACTAAATGTACCTTTCTTTTCAAACCAAACTTTACGTTTCTAGCAATCTTTTTTATAGTGTTCTTCCTTTCTATAGAAACGACACACATCACCCTTGATTTCCTTATGAGCATCCTGTGGAACTTTAGCAGGTGCTTTCTTCTTCTTAAACTTGTTGGCCTTCACTTTAAGTCATTTACCATCTCCTTGACCCATGAGGTTAATGGAATGACCTCCTTGTTTCTTAAGTTTTGACTCTTCTTGAGTAAGCATACTGGACAATTCACTAACATCCCACTTATCCTTAATAGTGTTATAGTTAATTTGGAATGGTCCATACTCAAGAGGCAATGAGTTCAGAATAAACTGAACCAAGAAGGTGTCATCCACTTTCATCCCCAAGTTTCGAAGTTTTGCTGTAATGTTAGTCATCTCAATGATATGATTTTGCATACTACGTGACCCATCAAACTTCATGATCGTGAGTTCAGTCATTAGTGTACCAGCGAGAGACTTATCAGCAGAATGAAAATGTTCTTCCACAAACTTCAGGTATTCCCTAGCACTTTCTGTTTGTGGAATAGTACTCTTAATGTTGTTAGCAATAGTTATTCGCATGAACATAAGGCTCAATCTGTTAGAGCGCTCCCATGATTTATGAAAAGACTTCTCATCCTCACTAGTTAACATATTAATTAAGATTATCAGTTCAAACAATCCAGGCTTTGATGCCACATGTAAGTTTATATATACTTTAATACACATCAGGATCTTAAACACGATAATCTTACATGGGATCGTTAAGGGCACATACCTGATGAGGAAGACATTACCACAGAGAGAAGCGGAAGCGTTAGTCGTAAATTGGTTTCTACCTCCTTGCCCTAACCTTACCTTACCATAGCCGGCAGTGATGAAATTAATGTAGAGAATATGTGGTAACCCTAATGGGTGGAGGGAGGACCAATTTATAGAGGGTAAGACTTAATCTGGTACGTTCATCAAATAACCAATGTACGGACGAGATCTATTATTCATTAAATATTATTTATGGTATTACTTGGGTCACAAGTAAACTCGGGCCACAAGTAAACTTGGGCCATAAGTAAGAATTATTCTTACATTCTCCCACTTGGCCCAATAATCATATAACATTAATATTTCATTAACATTAGTTGCGTATACAATAGATCTCTTCTATAATGTCCATCATACATTCCGCAATATAACAAACTACTAATGCGAGTTATGGTTGTCGTACATAATTTTATGCTACATACTTCCTTCCATATACTACTACATTAGCAACTTATCATACTAGGTTCATAAGCTATAAAACATATAACATTACGGTACACAATAATGTCTCATAGAGACTTATCTTGTAATATCTCAAAACAATAATGTGTACACCATTATGAGAAACAAGAGATTCATTAATGTATATCAGAAAGACATAATTGAGCTTAGAGTGTCAAAACATCATAAATATATCAATCATAAGTACAACTAAGACCCATTCTTTGAACATGTTCTTTAAATGTCTTTGGTTGTAACCCTTATGTTAACGGATCTGCATTCATAAGATCAGTTCTAATATTCTCAAGTAACACTCTTTGTTTCTAAACTTCTCCATTGACAGTAAAGTACTTTAATTCCATATGTTTGGCATCTTTGGAGTACTTATCGTTCTTGGAGAAGAATATTGCTGCAGTATTATCACAATAAATTTTCAGCGGCTTGATTATGGTGTTGACAACCCTAAGTCCTGAAATAAAGTTCCGCAGCCATAATGCTTGAATTGTGGCTTCATAACATGCCATAAACTTTCTTTGCAGCTTTCCAGTGATCAATTCCATGGTTACTTTGATATCTTCCTAGTATTCCGACCGCAAAACTAATATCCGGTCTTGTGCAAGTTTGAACATACATCAAACTTCTAACAATAGAAGAGTAAGGAATTGATTCCATTTTCATTCATTCTACATCATTCTTTGGACATTGCATGAGATTAAATTTGTCCCCTTTTTGAATAGGAACAATTCCTGTTGAACAATTGTTCATGTTAAATCTCTCTAGAACTCTTTCGATATAGACTTTTTGAGACAGTCCCAATAATCCTTGGGATCTATCACGGAATATTTCTATCCCTATCACATAGGATGCCTCACCCATATCTTTCATTTCAAAGTTCATAGAGAGAAAGTCTGTCGTCTCACGCAATATACCTAAAGCATTAGCAACAAGTAAAATGTCATCAACATACAAGACTAAAATTATAAACTTATTCCCACTGATCTTTTGGTATATATACTGATCAACGGTATATATCCCACTAAGATGTTACGGTATCATTAAACTTTATATATCAATGTCGTAAGGCTTGTTTGAGTCCATATATTAACTTCTTTAGCTTACACACCATTTGATCTTTTTCTTTAATTTTTGAAACCCTCTGGTTGGTCCATATAAACTTCCTCCTCGTGGTTTCCATTAAGAAAGGAAGTTTTCACATTCATTTGGTGTAACTCTAAATCATAAGGAGCTACCAAAGCCAAAACAATTCTTAATGAGTCTTTCCTTGAGACCGGTGAAAATGTCTCTTTATAATCAATGCCTCCTTTTTTAGTATAATCCTTGGCAACAAGTCTGGTTTTATATCCTTCAATATTACCATTTGAATCGCGTTTGGTCTTGAAGACCCATCTACACCCGATTCTTTTGGAACTTTCTGGTTATTGAACGAGATCCCAGACTTTGTTGTATTCCATGCAATTTAACTCTTCTTTCATGGCATCAATCCAGTTATCAGACTCAGTGCTTTCTATGGCCTGTGAAAATGAAACCGGATCTTTATTAAGCCTAATGTCAAAATCTGACTCTCGCAAATAAATCACATAATCATCTGAAATGGCTAATTTTCTTTTTCTTTGAGATTTTCTTAATGACACTAATTGTGGTTCATTTTCATCAAATATTTTTGAGTTAGTTCCTTCTTAAAGTGTTTCACCCAAATATTGTTCAACATTATTAAAGTGTTCTTCAACAAGAGGAACAACATTTGTTATTGGTGCGGAAATAGGTACATTCATGGCAATGGAATATTTACCCTTACCTCATTAGTTTCCACACTTTTTCATTCAACACTCCCACTAACTTCACCATTCTCAATTAATTTTGCATTACCAGTTTCAACAATTCTCGAACTATGATTTGGATAGTAAAATCTATACCCTTTAGATTTCTCTGGATAACCAATAAAGTAATCACTTACCGTTCGAGAATCTAATTTCTTTTAATGTGGATTATAAATTCGAGCTTCTGTTGGACAACCCCAAACATGCAGGTGTCTTAAAATAGGCTTCCTTCCAGTCCACAGTTCAAAAGGGGTCTTTGGAACTGCCTTACTAGGAATCCTGTTTAATAAATATATAGCGGTTTTAAGAGCATACATCCATAATAATTTGGGTAATGAGGAATTACTCGTCATACACCTAACCATATCCATAAATGTTCGATTACGCCTTTCTGCAACACCATTTTGGTGGGGTGTTCCTGGCATAATATAATGTGCACATATGCCATGTTCTTCGAGGAACTTTGCAAATGGACCTGGACATTGTCCTGATTCGTTATACTTTCCATAATATTCACCAGCTCTTTCTGACCTAATGATTTTCACTTTTCTATCTAATTGTCTTTCAACCTCATTCATGTACACTTTGAGAGCGTCCGTTGCTTGAGATTTTTTCTTTCAATAAATAGAAAAATCCATAACGTGAAAAATCATCGATAAAGGTGATAAAATATTTTTCTCTGCCAAAAATGGAACATCAAAGGGTTCAAAAATATGAGAGTGTAAAATTTCAAGAAATTGAGTGCTCCTTGTGGCACCTTTCTTAGTATGCTTGGTTTGCTTTCCTTTAATGCAATCCAAACATATATCAAAATCACCAAAATCTTTCTTTGGATACATGACCCAAACGTCTGTGCTACAAATAAGCTGAATTTTCATTCAGTGAACTACGTTTAATTCCAACATTTTAGATGAATAACAAGAAGGGATTCAGAAAAAATATTACCAGGTTTCAATCTATATAAACCATCAATAAGAATGCCAGAATCGTAAAAATAGTATTCATGTATAAATTGAAACATCAATGTCCAAACTTAAAATCAAATCTAGAAACATCAAGTCTTGAAAGAGAAATTAAATTTATAGAAATCGGAGGAACATAAAGAGTCTGTAATAGATCAAGGTGATGTCCAGTCTCTAAGATCAACCGATAAGTCCCTATGCCTTCAATCTGAGTCTTCATATGATTTCCCATGAACAAGAAAACCTTACTTGGATTTGTGGTTTGGATCATAGTAAATACCTTTAACATAGTGGATACATGAGTAGTTGCACCAGAATCAAGCCACCAAGTATTATTAGGAACTTCTACTAAATTTGATTCGAAACATACAAAAGCACTAAATGATCTTTCTTTTCAAATCAAGTTTTACGTTTCTGGCAATCTTTCTGATAGTGTCCTTCTTTTCTATAGAAAGGACCCACATCAGCCTTGAGTTCCTTATGAGCATCATGTGGAACTTTAGCAGGTGTTTTCTTCTTCTTAAACTCTTTGGCCTTCACTTTAAGTCATTTACCAGCTCCTTGACCTACGAGGTTAGTAGAATGACCTCCTTGTTTATTAAGTCTTCATTCTTCTTGAGTAAGCATACTGGAAAATTCACTAACATCTCACTTATCCTTAATAGTGTTATAGTTAATTTGGATTGGTCCATACTCAAGAGGCAACGAGTTCATAATAAACTGAACCAAGAAGGTGTCATCCACTTTCATCCCCAAGGTCTGAAGTCTTGCTGCAATGTTCGTCATCTCGATGATATGATTTTCCATACTACGCGACCCATCAAACTTCATGGTCGTGAGTTCTGCCATTAGTGTACCAGCGAGAGACTTATCAGCAGAACGAAAATGTTCTTCCACAAACTTCAGGTATTTCCTGGCACTTTCTGTTTGTGGAATAGTACTCTTAATGTTGTGAGCAACAATCATTCGCATGAACATAAGGCTCAATCTGTTAGAGCGCTCCCATGATTTATGAAAAGACTTCTCATCCTCACTGCTCTTATCAGTAATGGCAGTAGGTTTGTCATTCAGCAGAGCAAAGTCAAGATCCATCACTGGACTTGTTCATGTCATTTAGAGAAGTTCAATCCATTGAACACTGTAACAGATGAAGCATGTGAATGAAGAGGAATAACTGCAAAATAGATATACATGCTCACAAATCAGAAAATAATGTGAATTTAGTAAAACGATAAAAGTATATCGTAATTCTCCTTTGGGAGAATACTACGACACACTGTCATAATTTAAATGTCATTTTTGTCTTTAGTAGACAATTAAATATTTTTAATCAAACATATGCGTCATCTTTGGATATACAATATATGTTTGACTGAAAATATTAATTTACCTCGTAATTTTCACTATTCGTAGAATGATAAATTCACCTTTGGGTAAATTCTTAAATTCTAGTAATAGTGAAAGTCAATTTATCTATATATTTTCAATATAGTCACTTCATTAATTTTCACAGATAAATGACAATCTTATGAATGCATATTTTTCTTAACCATACTAGTTTGACCACTTTGGTGATTAACAAACTATATAAATACAAATACACATAATGTCATAAAATTTTGTGCATGTGTATAATTTTATACATTTTAGTTTGGCCACTTTGGTGACTAACAAACTAAAAAAAACATAATACATACATCAAGTGATCATAAATATTATACGTGTAGTCGTTAATTTCTCTAGTTTGGCCAATTTGATGACTAACAAACTATTTTGCACAAAGTACACACATATTATTTATTGCTTAGTATAACGACCACTTTAATTTATTACATAATTTAAAAACAAAACATAATTATTACATTATGGAAAGATTAAGGTTTTTTAGAATTTGTGCAAATTAAACTTTGCTAACAACACTTTATTAACTTAAGAGTCCAAACGCATTAAATAGTCAAGCACAAAATTACGCTACTAGAAAAGGATTCAACAATAAGTTTGAACATAATTTGATTGGACAGCGTAACCACAGTTGACTAAATATCCGCCGTGGTTGAATCACAAGGAAGAAAGATGGTAGCGTAGGGTAGAGTAGATTCGACGATATGCCACAAGGTTATCCGAGTTCACAGGTGTCCTTGCTTTCAAAATTAAACTTTCAAGAGATTAATTTTAAATCACAAAACTAAATTCAATAAATATCACAAGAACTTATACAATGATTAAATTTTAGGATAGTTGGTCCCTAAGCAGAAATTCACACCCAGAAAATCATTACAAAAAAAGTTTCTTAAGATTTTAAAAAGTTTTAATCATCTTTATGATGCGGAAGCAGGAGATATTAGATCAATAAAAGTCTTTTAGCGATAGAATAGTTCTTGATGTAATCAGTTCAGTTATTGCCACTAGTTAACATATTAATTAAGATTATCAGTTCAAACAATCCAGGCTCTGATACCACATGTAAGTTATGTATACTTTAATATACATCAGGATCTTGAAAACGATAATCTTACATGGAGATCGTTAAGGGCACATACCTGATGAGGAAGACATTACCACAAAGAGAAGCGGAAGTGTTAGTTGTAAATTAATTTCTACCTCCTTGCCCTAACCTGACGTTACCACAGCCGTCCGCGATGGAATTAATGTAGAGAATATGTGGTAACCCTAATGGGTGGAGGGAGGACCAATTTATAGAGGGTAAGACTTAATCTGGTACGTCCATCAAATAACCAATGTACGGACGAAATCTATTCTTAATTAAATATTATTTATGGTATTACTTGGGCCACAAGTAAACTTGGGTCATAAGTAAAATTACATAAAATGACAAACTTTACTAGGTTATTAGTCATTAAGGGTACACTTTAATTTATTTATATTTAATAAATACAGTTTTAATTTTTCTGCCACTAACAATGGGACCCACTGACGAGTTTGTATATCGAGGAACAATAAACACCTCTTCTTTCTATTTATATGGTTATATACAAAATCAACTTTCTCTCTCATATCTTCAAACCCTTATTTCGCCTGAAATATCTCTTCAACTTCCAATTTGAAATTCGAATATCACCTCTCCCTCCAATAGAATTTTCACTTTTCGCAAGAACTGCCTAAATCGTGGGTAAATTTCTTCTTTTTTTTTTCATCAATGGTATATGTATTGTGCCTCTTTGTTTCTGTATAATTTTTTCTCAAATTCCACCCAGTTTGTTTCAAATTATCAATTTTTTTCAAACAAAAATGAACGATTTGACTCCATCTAATCGGATTACTAGAGGTACGCCTTTACATGTTAAACTTGTTGAGGGTGGACCATCGTTTTCAATAGGGTTAACTCAAGATATTGGAGTTAATGTAGGCTCTTTGGAAAAATCTAAACAAGTTATGGAGTAAAACTCTATCGAAGAATTGAGATCAAAGAGAAAAAATGACCCTGCGGAACTTCAGAAAGTCATTAACAATGCCAAAACCAACGGCATAAAAATTGTCGAAAGTGGAAGTAAGAGGAAAGCCGAAGACAATGATTCGGAGGATGTTGTGTCTGATTCATCAGTTCAGGAAAATACCGAACAAAATCAGGTATTTTATTTTTAACTAAATTGTTTGTTTATATTTGTATATATTTTTTACAAACATATACAGAATTGCATGTAATTTTTCCTTATATTTTTTGCCATAAAGAAAAATGTTTAATTTGTGAGTTATACAAATGGTTGTTTGATTCATATGTATATTGTCTGTCTAAACGACATTTGTATATAGATATTTGTATATTTTGTCAGTTATATATAAGATTGCAAGTGACTCAATGTATATTTGCTGATTAACTTACAAGTGTATGTTGGTTACGGTTTATTATAGTTGTATATACAATTTGACTGAAGTATATGTCTATAAAGATTTGTATATTAAGTTAATATATACAAAATATATTTGTATATTTTTATTACTCATATACAGAATTGCATGTAGGATCATTTTATTGTCTGCTACAAAGAAAATTGTATAATGTGTTAGTTATACACAAGATTGTTTGATTTATATGTATATTGTATGCATAAACGACATTTATATATATATATATATATATATATATATATATATATATATATATATATATATATATATATATATATTTGTATATTTTAACATATATATACAAGAGTGCAAGCAACTCAATGTATATTTTCTGCTTAACTTACAAGTGTATGCTAGTCTCTGGTTCATAGTTATATACAAAGTGAATATAATTACAGATGTATTTTATTTTATAATAACATTATATATTCTTATAAAGTCATATATTGTATATAACAATATACTGAAAAATCTATATCTTCACTTTTATAGGCAGTTAGATTCATGTGCAAAAACACACCAAAAAAAGCCCCCCACATGCAGTGTTATCCACAAATCAAGGTATTGAAAAAGTTACGGAAGAGACTGCCTGAAACTCAATTTAATCGTATATGTGGATCATCTTGTTTCACCCAGTTAACTACAATGAAGCATTGTCACGTGCAAGCATAATTATTTAGGTGTTTTATGTTGCGTGAGGTGGTATGTAGTTCTACCAACGCAATTCTTATTTATGTGAATGGTACAAAACTCTGTTTCTCAATCAGGGAGTTTGTAATCATTTCTGGTTTGAATTGTTCTGATAATGCGTCTGACTTTTGTTTTGATACTGATGAGCCCAATAGAATTATTAAGCAGTACTAGCTTTAGAGCAAAGGTATGGGGCAATAATGAGGAGGATGCATATAAGTTTGGGATTCTATATTATATACATGCATTCCTCATGTCCGCAAAGCCTACTACAATTGCTATAGATAGGATAGATTTTGACTTGGTTGAATCAGGTAGATACATGGACTATCCGTGGGGCAGGAAAGCGTTTGATGAACTTGTGAAAACGCTGAATAACAAGATAAAACCCCATGGAGAGTATTATAGGATTCATGGATCCCCCCTCCCCATGCAAGTTTGGTTTTACGAGTGTTGTTCGGAGGTTGACAAAAAGATTGCATCCAAGTTTTTCAGCCACATCCCTAGAATTATCAATTGGGTGACACGCTCAGATCATCCTCGTCTTGACTATTTCATGAAAAACATCTTCAAAAACAATGACAACCCGGTATGTTTTCTTACAATTTTTTTAACAATTAATAATGTCAGGAGTTTCTTATTAGATGCTCATGTATATTATATACAATTATGCTATTAATATAGTATACAATCAAACTAGTTGTATATGTATATAATAATAACCACATAACAGTTTACTCAAGGACAGTAATACATTTGAATATTATACTATAACTGGTTGAACTGACAGTTACATAATATTCTGCAGATAACATTCAGAAACATAGAACCAACTGCGATGGAAATTCAAATTCTTCAAAGGCCTCCTGAAACAGCCCAATCAGATTCACCCGTCAGACAATTTGATGTGTCTGATTACAATCAAGCTATGGAGTCGGACGATAATTTTCAACATCCTCTTGTACTAAAGAGCATAAATGGAAAAGAGAAAGTCGTTGAACGTTCGCCTCCGGTAAAGAAGAAGAAAAAATTGTCTGCCCCTGTTCCTGTTAGTCCGAAGAAGTTTTCCCCAAAGGCAATTAAATTACCTCAAAGAAGACCACTACCACGATATGCCGCACGTTCAACACCTGCCAAGATCTCCAATGTTGACATACCTATTGCTGCTGGTAAGTCACAAATCAACAAAAGTGTGGGTCAAAACACGGTAGAGGACACAACTGGAATGGCACAAAGCATCAAGTCACCTGGCATCACCATTTCTCGCGATAAATTTGAAGCGTTTAACAAATTGGTACCTATTCATTTTATAAATAATGAGCTATTTATAGATATTTGTGTACAAGTGTTAATTGATTATAATTGTTTATTTTTATAGGTAAAGGATGAGTTTGATGACTTAAAGGAACTTGTTAAAAACAATATCAAAAATGTCTTGGAGGCCATCAATTCTAAGAAACCAGATGTAAAGTTTTTCATATACAATTATAACTATATAGACCAATATAGAATAAATTACAATAGGTTTATACAAAAAAAATTTAGGTTTGTGGTGATGATGTTCCACAAGGATCACATATCATGAATCTTCATCATTCACCAATACACTCTCCACCAATAGATCCCGAATTCCAGCGACAAGCTCAATCAAGTGAATTGGATGACCATGAGGTACTTAGTGGTAAACAGTTTTATATACAGTTCATTTGTATATTTTAATTATACACAGTAATATAATATACAATTACTTGTACATTATTTAATCTGAATTCATATATCATAATATAAGTTTATACAAATTTTTTAAGGTCTGTGGTGATGATGTTCCACAAGGATCTCCTACCATGAATCTTCATCATTCACTAATACACTCTCCACCAACTGATCCTGAATTCCACCCACAAGGTCAATCAAGTGAATTGAAAGATCACGAGGTATTTAGTTGTTAAACTTTATTATACAAAGTTTATTTGTATATTACATTAATTATACACAGTAATATAATATACAATTACTTGTATATTATTTAATCTGAACTCAGATATTTCTATATAGTTATTTTGGGTTACTTTCCAATGAATGTATATAAAAATTATTCAGTGTTGTGTTGTTGATGCTCAATAAGAAATGCATTCCGAAAATTTTCATCATGCAAGCATACACTCCCTACAACCAATTTAGAATACATAACAATACATTTATACCAATCTTTTCAGGTCAGTGGTGATGATGTTTCACAAGGATCGCCTACCATGAATCTTCATCATTCACCCATACACTCTCCACCATTAGAGCCTGAATTGCAGCCACAAGGTCATTCAAGTGAATTGAAAGACCATGAGGTACTTAGTTGTTAAACAGTATTATACACAGTTTGTTGCAAAAGTATTTTTTTTTATACATTCAGAATTGTAAAGGTGTAGTAAATTATGGTGTTGTATACATAATTAGTAATTTGAATTATAGTGTTGTATACATAATTAGGTGAATGAGGTTTTAAAGGTTTAGTAAATTATGGTGTTGTATACATAATTAGTAATTTGAATTGTTAAATGGGTTTCTGTTGTTAATCAGGAAGAGAACCTGGACGATCTAAATGAGAAGATAGGTAATGCCCATGCCGATCAAGTTATGTTGGATGCTACTGTGGAAGATCAGCGTGATGATCGAAATGATCACACATACAATTCAATTATCCAGGTACCTGATGATGACAAATATACTACTCCATTACATGAGTTCATTGTAGATGCAGGACAGTTTTATCCAGTGCCTTTACAAATCGTACCAATGCCTGAATCAAATCCGGAAACAGCTATAATTGAATCACAAGATGAATTGTCGGACCATCTTCTTCCAAGTATGAATACACTGAATAATGTTGTATTTCAAAAACAACAACAAGCAGTAGCTGAACATACACCATTACCAACACATAGAGTTAGACGTCCAGGTCCATTCAATACCTCTCCATACATGACCTCATTCGGATCTGATTCTAGTATGCAAAAGTCAAAAAAAATTTGATTGCCTATGTATATTAAATGAATATATTCATTTGTCGATGCTGATATTTTATAAGTTTCAGGTAGTACGTCACATGTTCCATTGATATTTGATTTGAAACATCCTTTTGTTTCAATGTCCAGCAAGAAAGAGTCTACATTGTCTACATTGTATACGATTTTTTTGGAAATGGCTTAATGAAGATCTTCTCGTTAGGCATTACAAAAAGTAACTCATTTAATTATATACTTTTACTTCGTTATAAAAGGGTGTATAGTTAAATTCTTATTGTTTTATTTTTTAGGATCAACAATGAAGATCACTACAAAAAGAACAAGGCAAATCTACCAAAGAAGTTCAATTTTGATGTTGATATCATTGCGGACAAGAATTGGTTCTACAAAATTGATTTTGAACGACAGATGTTAAATGACTCGGTATGTGTGTCATTTGTTACTAAAAATATATAAATATTATGAAGTTGTATAATATACAACTTATTCACTTTATTCTTTATCTTATCACATCACATAAACGTGATATTCTACTACATAAGAAAAAAAGCCAAGTATTCCAACTATGGCACATACAAAGTAACAGCTCTATGTTGCCATTTCAACAACTTGATTCATAATGTTTGGGATGCATATTATTAAAAATCAAGTGGTTTATCTAAGGATGGATTGGAAGAGTTGATTCTTGATTACATCAACGAATATAGGATGTCTGCTTCTTCACCATGGTATAATGTTGACGATGTATTCATCCTTGTCAATGTGAATGAGAGGTTACATTGGGTGTTGACTGTTATATCATTCAACGATCATTGTATAAAGGTGTACGATTCAATCACAAACTCACTCCATCATTCCTATGTTCATAATCAGATCAACAAGTATGCACAGCTCATCCCAATGTATTTGGTGAAGTTTGATTTTTATCTGAAGAAAGGTTTGGATGTTGCAAGTCACCCGCGATACCAAGCTCACAATAAATATAATTTGACATTGTATATGTCAAAGATATACCCTAGCAAGCAGAAGATAGTTTGTAAGTAGAATATTTTTATATTTTGATACAGTTTAAGTTTTATACGTGTACAATTGTATAATTTCTGTTCAATTTAATAGGGATTGTGGAGTCTATGTTGCTGCATATGCAGAGACACTGAGTGAGGGCAATCAAATTCCAGCAACAATTTATCCGGAAGAAATGCGTCTCATATACGCTTCATTGTTGTGGAATTACGGCACCCAAAAGGCACAAGTTGAAGCCGTCAGTGATAGCGAAGCGCCTTTGAAGCCACATAGGAATCACACAGACTGCGACAGTAGTGAAAGGATCACAATCCAGTAGCTCTTTACCATATTTTATCTTGACTTTCGTTAAATAGACAGATTAATCATTTTTGTAAGTCTTGTATTTTAAATTTTTTCATGGTAGTATGATTTTGTTGTTTTGAACAATGACCTTTTTCTATATACAAATCATATTACCTTCGGTTATTTGCCACTCTATATATTAATATACAAATATGTATATTAATTTGTATATAATTAATTGTATGTATATAGAATATTCCATCTAATATGTATATACAAATATGTATATTAATTTGTATATAATTAATTTTATGTATATAGAATATTCTATCTAATAGTCTTGATAGATCAACACTTATGTACATTAGTAATTTTATACAAATACAACCAAGAAATACACACATTTTTTATTAAAATACATCGTATTGTCAAATACATATACAATAATATATACAATCTAATTACATTCATATAAAACTTTGTTATGTTTACAAGAAATTATTATACATTTCATTTCTTATAAATTAATAATAGAAGTATGCAAATTTATCTAACTAGTCATGATCAATAAAAAAAAATTATCGCGTTATATACAATAATCAAAATAATTTTATATACAATTTACCTACATTAAATACAAAAGATTGTTGTATATACAAGAAATTATTATACATTTTGATTTTGTATGTATTAGTTCTAAAAGTAAGAAATTGTTAATATAAAATACATATACAATTATCACTACAATTTTATACATACACATTAGATCTTTTTAAATAATATATATAATTAAATACAAAAGATTGTTGTATATACAAGAAATGATTATGCATTTTTTCATTTTGTATATAATAGTTTTAAAAGTAACAAACTGTTAATTATTGTTACTCAATAGAGGAAAAACATTGAATTATATTGGACAATTAGAAATATAAATACACTGTATATCAGAACTGAATAAAAAAAAGTTCATCTGAATTAAAGACTTGACAAAACAGATTAAAGAAAGTAAAATCAGATTAAAGACATAATCGTTTAGGTTCTCCAAATGTATAACATAATAAAACCTTAAAATCATTAAGCATCTGGAGGCCTATTTCTGCAAGAACCCCTATTGTGACCTGCAATTCCACAAGTACTGCGTGAATTTTTCCCCTTAGCCTTCAGCAACTCTCTTGCTATTTTTTCACGACTCTTCTTCTTTGGTCTGCCAGGAGGTCTTTTAAATTTAGGAGGTAAAACTTCATCAGCCTGTCTGTATTCCGGTATCACCCATTCAGTTACATTTGGTAGAGGATGTATAGGCATCTTATAAGTCTTCAACACAGTCTTTGATATGTATAAATCAGAGCAATATTCATCCGGTGCTAGGCTTTTTTATTTCAATACAACCCAAGCATATTCACAAGGTATTTCCTCATATTGAAATCTGCCACAAGTGCAAGTTTTTTGCCTAAGACAAACTACATAATATCTCCCATCATCATTCACATTGTGCACAAATTCAGTTGACGGTACAACCTAATCATATATACAAAGAAATTTAAAAAATTAGTATATACAAAAAGTAATATACAATAATGATATTATACATTACTAATTATTCAATCCTGCGTATAACTTACAATCATCCTTGTGCTCATTGCTTCATTTTCTATGAGTATATAATGATACTTACCAATCAATGGTGTAAATGTGTATGTTGCTTCTTTCTTATAATCATGATTCCATCTTCCAACAACAGCCTCACCTGCTCTAGAAAATCAAAAATAGGCAATTCCCTTACTGAAACAAGTGCAGCATTTATACTCTCAGCAATATTTGATGTCATGTGCCACCCCCTATGTACTGTTGCATAACACCGAGCCCACTTGTCATATCCTGCTAACTCTAGATATTCTTTCACTCTTATATCTACCTTTTCTACAGTATCCATTAGCATTTCAAATTCATTTTGTGTGCAAGCTTTTGCCATTGTATAGAATACACCAGTTAGCTTCTCATGAGACTTTCTAAACTTTTTTTCAACATCACTCCATAAGTGCCACATACAAGCATAATGCGGTACATTATCATATACTCTCGTAACAGCTTTTATAATGCTCTCATTTCTATCTGATACAACACACATATTACTCCTCTCTCCATACGCTTCTCTTAGCTGCTCAAAGAACCAAGTCCAAGCAGCATCATTCTCTGAATCAATAATACCATACGCCAGTGGAAATATGTGTCCTACAATTATATCAGTATACAACTTATTTTTTCATGATAAATATATAAGTAATATTTGTATACTGATTCTCTAAATATAGAAATATTGATGTATACATATACAGATTATTATATAAAACATACTTGCGCCATTTGTCATGCTTGCTGCAACAAATGTCCCATTATATGGTCTTCTCAGGTGACTACCATCTACCACAACTACTGCTCTACAAAGCTCAAACCCCTATATGAATGCACTCAATGCAACAAATAGATACAAGAACTCATTATTCGGACTGTTTTTCATTCGTATATGGGATCTTGGGTAAGTTATATCCATCATATACAAATACGCAGGTAATTTTGCATACGGTCCAGCTAGTGTACCCCTTAATGATTCCAAAGCTTTCTCCTTTGCCCTCCAAGCCAACATATAGTTAACATCGACTCCAAGATCAAGTTTCACATCCTTTTTAATGTCAGATGGTGTATATTTACTTTTGTGATCTGCCAATTTAGGTTTCACAATCCCTCCAATCAAATTGCTAGTTGCTTGTCTTTGTGAATAAACTCTATCCTTTAAAGGACATGTATGATGTGTGTTGAATGCTCTAATTCTGAACATTTCAGATTTGTTGATATTCGATGCCTTCTTTAACCGTTCACATCCCTCAGAATAACATTCCAGTGTATAACTACATCAGATTTCCACCATATGCAATCAATATACAGTTTATAATCTAATATATACAAAAAAACCACATATACAAATATAGAAAAAAGTATTACCTGACTGAATTTGACCTCACTGTTTTGTATTGAAATCTTTCAGCAATTGCATATTTCTCCATAACTGATTTCAAAGTTTTTTTGTTCCTATATACATGATCAATTTCAACATGTTTGTTTGATGATTCTGAAATCACCATATTAGTATCCAGCGACTCAAACACAATATCAGGGTTTTCCAATTCTGCCAATGCCATATGTTGTGAACTTTGTCCAGCAATATCATTAATATTATTTGACGCCAATATTCCCATCTCTCTATCCACTGAACTATGGCATAATTGACTCTGTCTATTGCACAAATCCACAACAGTTATACAAACTGAAAATTTGATAGATTCACTGTTAGCCTTTTTAAGCATTACATACACCCTAACATACATGTCATTGTGTATAATCATTGGTGTATTGCTTTCTTCAACTTTATACTCAATTTTCAATGCTTTCTTATTCACGTCAACTCCATCTATGTCGCAATTGTTGTATAAAACTCAAGAAATGATGTTTGTTCTTTAAATGTTGTCCCCTCTATAGTATAATCGACGTAACAATTTGCATCGTCCCATTTTCCAGAATGCATTACCAAAATAGCCAAAGAAGCCATCTCCTGTTCAGACTATACTAATATACAAAACAAAATCAGTTAACATGACTTTACAAATAATCATATACAAATAACATAATATACAAATATGCACAATTGTATACAACCCTTCTATATACGATTATTTACTATTATTTCTAGCATTTATACAGAATATAAACAAAATTATATAAATAATACATATATTTGTGTATATACACAAACGTTCCCCATTTACATATACAATTCACATACAAATGTATATACAAACGTTTCCCATATACATATAAAATTCATATATACAATTCACATACAAATTTATACAATTAAAACTCGTAAAACTTGTGCACAACTTTTATCAACTATACAATATACAAACAGTATGACTAATATACAGACTACACTTAAACCAAAATTTAGAAAATTAAAGAAGAGCATTCTTGTTATCGAATCATATACATTTCAAATATACAAACTATGTCATTGAGTTTCTCGAATTATAATTTCTTTTATAATATACAATTTCTTACTTTTTGTAAAAACATAAACACATTTTTTGCAAACAGTGTTTATAACCACTTTAAAAAAAACGAAAAACTATGAATTTTAAACGAACTAAAAGCTTACATGCACTTCAATATACAATAATTTTGATTAATCTGATGCTTTTGTAGTCGCTGGAGGAAGAATCTGATTTGTATGGAGTTTCTATGGACATAGAACTCTTTTTTTGGAACAACAACTATTTAATTTACACGATTCCCTTGAATCATGGGATTGTGTATCGTCAGTTACATCATTTAACGCTCATTAATATATTTATTGATAAAATAGAATTTGTATAATTCAGAAACAACAAGCACGCTATATACAAAAAAAAAAAGCTAATAGCAAACGAAAATATAACCATAGAATGTAATTATATAATATATACCTATAGAGTGTTATTTCATTAAATGCGTTTGTCATATATGTAAGTTACCCTAAGAACTATTCTTACAAGAAAAAATACCCTTTTTGAAGTCAAGAAAATCTGGGTAAAGCAATAAATTTTGAAAGGTGAGTGTTTTCTTGATTTTGATTTTTTTTGCTTGAGAAAGGGATGAAAGTGGTATTATGGAGATTGGAACTGATGAGTGCAAGTTTCCAAGAATGAGCAACAAGGAGGATGAGCAGTACCAATAATTTAGACGTGTTCGCCTTTCTGTTAATACAGTTTTATGATTTGCAAGACCGTCTCGGTATTAACTAAAAATAGTCTATTGTTGATATATGAATACAGAAATAATTATTAGGGTATGCAAACATATTTTTGATGATTTTACGTACATTGGTATTCCGTATAATGGAATATAAATTGGTACTTCTTTTACAAAAGAATTGAAACGGAATTGGAGAGAGAGAAAAAATCTTTTTCCAATAGTAATTGTATCAAATAAGGAATGTGCTTAGTGGTGGAAATCCTATTAATTAGATAATGAATTTTCACTTCCAAAAAATTAGCACCAAAACTCAAAAAAATCTACCAAAAAAAGAGAGAGAGAAACATGTATCCTTAAAAAAGGACTTTTAAATAAAGAAGTGTATCTAACTATAATTGTGTTTGAGAATCACGAAAGTAAATATAATAAATTATTAGTCTCATAAAATTAGCACATTAACCCAAAAAATTGCAACTAAAAATGTGTATTATTGTCAAAATTAGTTCCTTATAGTGTTGGAACTAAAAAGTATTATTGTCAAAATGTTGGTTTTGATTGTGGTATAAAATTACCTTATGGATATAAAAAGACTTGTAAAAATTTCAAGTATATAAAATGGAATATATTGAGGTATATTGTTTGATTAAAATATGGTATAAAACTCTCGCTTAGGGGTGTTCACGGGTCGGCTCAGATCGGTTATTGGTCAAAATCAAAATCAAACCAACTTAATAAGTTTTAAAATTATCAAAATCAAATCAAACCAAATATAATATATATTTATCGATTTGGTTGTTATCGGTTTCGGTTCGGTTTGGTTCAGTTATTCGGTTATTAACCATAGACAACAATAAAAGAAACAATTCATTCAAAACGCGAAAAAAGTGATAACAATTCATTCAAAACGAAAACAGTTAGAATGACTGACATTACATAACTTTCAATTATTGAATTTACTATGAATAAAGCTTCAAAATTCATTATTTTGGCCTAGAAGGAAGAGACAATAACATTTTCAATCCCACAAAGTATTGTCATAGACTCTCATATACATGAAACCAATAAGATAAATATTCTTACCTTAGGCATTTTTGCTTTCATAAGTAAATTATAAATAAATTTTCATGAAAACATATATAAGATCTTTAAAATTGTCTATAAAAATAATATATTATCTATGTATAATAATAAAATATATGTATATAATTTGTCGATTTGGTTTAGTTATTACTTCAATTTTTTCGAACAAAATTATAACCAACCCAAATACTATCGATTTTTAAAAATCTAAAACCAACCCAAACTCAAATAAAATCGATTTATTTAATCTGTTTGGTTCGATTTTTCTATTTGAATCGATTTTCATCCAAACCATGAACACCTCTTGCTAAATGGTAGCCTGAACACCAACTTTATATCATAATTTATATCATATAATATACTGCCTATTAATAGTTTTATAAATAAATCATTATCCAACTAGTAATATTATACCACAATGAACACCAAAGTTTTATCAATATCACTTTTCAGCTCCAACACTATAATGAACAACACCACATTTTGAGAAATATTAATTGGCATAATAGGCCTCACGGATTTGTTATTCAAACTACATCATCATCGAGCTGAATAACACACGTACCATGTAAATGTTTGTTATTCCTTATAAAGTCTTTCACAATCTCCTTCCATTCATATTTAAAATTCATCTAAAGTATCATCTTGTATCCTCCTCCTTCAAAAATTTATCAGTTTACAAACCTATCAGTTCTTCCTCTCGACCCGCCCTCATTGATTCTCCTCCATCACAAGCGTCACATTACAATTATTCAATATAACTGTGAAATACAAATATATTTTACCATATTCTTATTTCCACAACAAGGCCACCAAAGCTTTGAAGTCTTGCAGATGAAAAGGTATAAAGTTATTTTTTTAAAAAAATAAAAATTAAAGAGGGCCAAGAGTCACGGTAACTCAAAGGAGTCTTTGGTTTGAATTCAAGTTATGATGAGATTAATTATGATGGGATAAGTTATGATAGAATTAGTTATGATGGGATAAATTATGCTAAAATTATTTTTTATTTAGTGTTTGGTTTGTTGTATTCAAAATAATAAATTTTAAGAACAATTTATTTGATTACAAAAATACCCTTAATGAATTTGAAAAGTGATGTATAAAAAAGGTATAAAGGGATACTTTAGTCATTTACGTATTTTATTCCGGGATAAGTTATCCCGAGATTACTATACCACCCTAGGGAGAGATAACTTATCCCAGTACTAATTATTAATTTCGGGATAAGTTATCTCGAACTTGTCAACCAAACAATAAATTAAGTGACACTTTAATTTAATCTCAAAACTATTTGGTATTATCCTTCACACCAAACAACCCCAAAGAGAATAGGTGAAGTAAGGAATGCTAGGAAGGTTGCTTTTTCCTTGCTATTTTGTACTCTCTGTGGTAAAAAGAGTCACCAATTAAATGGTCTTTCTTTCTTGAAAAGGAAAATAAGAGAGAGAAAAAAATATCTTTAATAAAAAAAAAACGTATTCAATTATAATTGTAAGTGGGAATCCAAAAAATAAACACAATAAAGTATGAGTCCTACAAAATTAGTACACTAATCCAAAAAAAAAATAGCATGAAAAAATGTGTAATATTTAATATATTATTATATTTGTAATTAAAAACTTAATGTTATAAATAAAAAGGAGTAGATTTATATTTTATAATTTAAAGTCTTAAACACAATATTTTAATAATTTTTCCATAAAGGGTTATGTGCTTTTGTACTGAAATAACTTACACAACTTCATCTTAAATTTGTTTATATCATTATCTTTTAAATTATCTTTGTTCTTAGATGACAACATTTACATGTATTGAGTTGGGTTATTAATGAGTTAAATAAATTTATTATTAGAAAAATAATATTTACTATGACATGACTACTATGACATGACATGCCAACTAAAAAACAGCAGAGACTTTTATGATGGCTAGTATATTTTTGAAAAAAATAATGATAATTGAATGATTTTATAATTCGAAAAAAATTAAACAAAAGTAATTTTATACAGTATATAAATCCCTTTTTTTAAAAATGAGTAGCCCCAGATTGATGTGGGCTTCATTTTGTTATTGGCTAGCGTCTCCAATTATTTCCATCCAACTTTATAGGTCCGCTTTAATTTTTTATATTTGAAAAATTATGAGATAATATATCATTTTATACTTATTTTATCTTAATTATTACTGGAAGTATTAATCATATGGCTTATAATAATTTGAGGTGATATAATCAAACTATCAGTCTACTTCCTTCGTCCCATTTTATATGAATTAGTTTAACTTGATATATAGTTTAAAAAGGAAAGAAAGACTTTTGAAACTAGTGATTTAAAATAAGTGATAGATATTTGTGTAATTATAAATCATTTCATTAAGGATAAAATGAATATTTTAAAATTAAATTATTACTTAATATAGAAACGTATTATTCTTTTTTAAATTGACTTAAAAGTAAAGTAAGTAATATAAAATAAACAGAAAGAATTCATTATAAATTATTACTTAATATAAAAACGTATTATTCTTTTTTAAATTGATTTAAAAGTAAAGTAAGTAATATAAAATAAACAGAAAGAATTCATTATTTTTTAAAATTTTAAAAATAAGTCAAGACAAGTATAGATGAACTGTGGGGAGTATACTCTTGTGTAGGTTTTGTTTGACCTAGCTAAGCAATCCAGAGCTACCAACCCTAACAAAGTGCTCTCAAAGAAATGTGACTTATGACATCTTGATGGGACACCAAACCAATGAGGACAAAGAAATAAGTATGGATATTTATTTTTTTTTAAATATTTTATAAAAAAAGAGCATCTAGTGTTATCTAATAAAATCTCCACCATTGCTAAAGTGCCAACCTATTAACACCTGTCTATGGCTACAAACATGCTAAGCAACAAGGAAACCAAACAAAGAGACAACCCATTCCCATGAAACCCTGAATCTTGTCATAAAACAAATAAACACATGCCCCAATAACTTTTTATGAAACCAAGAAATCTATAATCCATTTCTCATCATACAAAAAATTGGGTTATATGTAGAATGATAATATAAACAAAAAATATATATTTATACAGTCTATAAGTTCCTTTTTCTTAAAAATGAGTAGCCCCAAATTCATTTTGTTATTGGCTAGCGACTCTAACTATAGCCTATAAATGTGTTTTAAAAATAGAAATAAATAAATCACTATTGTAGATCATCGACAACACAACTAGATGTGAGACATTTCAAGTGTGCAAAATCCAGCATCAGCAAGCAAAGGTATGCATAATTTAGTGCAGAATCATAAAATACAAATGAGGATAAATTCTTCAATACACGTGATATCTCTCCCTAAAAAAACACACACACAACAACCTTGCTGAGTTTCGTCGCGACAGAAGCAAACAAGGGATTCCTCTCAAATAAAAAAGGATAATAATATATAAGCCTGTAGCAGAGAAAAGCATGCATGCTTCCTTTGGGACTTAGTTCCATCTGCAATTGCCTGAAGACAAATTAAAGCCTTATCAGGTTGGTTAGCAGTAAAAACAAGTGAATGTGTGTGAACCAACTTCTACTCTTTATCTGGATATAAGTATGAATTTTAACATTTGTACTTCACAGTAGAACAACAACATATGATGGGTAAACGTACAAATATGGTCTGGAAAGGCTAGTGTGTACACTGACCTTACCCCTATCTTGAGAGATATAGCGGTTTTTTTCTGGTAGAGAGGATAGCGAGTACTTCACTATTAAGAAGTGTTATTTGTAGTGGATTCAAAATGTGAAACTTAATTTGAAAACGTTAGTAAAGTCAACAAAAATTTAATCTTGACACATAAGTTAACTTATAGTATCAAAAATGAAAGATAACATGTCTTTTTTAAGTTTTTTTTCTCGCAAGAGTATAAATATATATTGGGGAAAGAAAGCTATTACTGGAGCCATGAGATGTGCTAGAACAATATGCCTCTGGACAACATAGTTAAGTAACGACACACAAATTTCATTGACTAAACAATATCTCAGTTAGGCAAAAAAGATATATAGAGAGGTAAAACAACCTTGGCACACATAGTCTAAAACTCATTATATTAGCTCTTTGGAGGGCAAAAACTTTAACAAAATTAGTATATTAAGGCACAAGAGTATGGCTTAGTGGTTAATGAGCCATAAAGTCTTAGGTTCAAACTTCAACACAAATAAAAAAACACTAGGTGATTCTTTTCATGTATCATAATTAGTACTTGTTGATGGTGGAAGGTGTCAAGTAACCCATAAAATTAGTCAAAGTGCACAAAATCTAATTCAGACACCTCGGTCATAAAAAAACTTAAAGCACCTACTATGCATCTCATGAAAATCCGGAGAACAAATAGGGTAATGTTAGAAATTTTGTGAATAATTGGCCCGTTACTCCATCCTTTTCCACTCTAATAGATTCAATATTTATATTGAAAACAGAAATATATATTGGGATTTGGGAACCCAATATAACATTTTCATTAGAGTTTTAAGTTATACACTAAGGAATTTTATACTATTATATCACATTTACTTATTGTAGCAAATAATGACTCATCTTATTTTTAATATTATAATTGCAAATCTCACAAAGCTTTCATTATATGCATATATATGTCATTTTTCATGCCCCTATTTACAAACTTCATTGTCGTAATACACATCTAAACAATTAGCCACTATGATATTGTCAAAGTGTGTAACTATTTCATTTAAGAGCTTAAATCGTTAGAGAAACCACACTTTTATTTACTTAATTATATTCTCAATAGACATGATCATGAATATCAAGCTAGCATGGATGGGAACAAGATCAAAATCGTAAGAGGTTTTCTTATTCAATGGCCTTCTTCTTCTTCTTTTTTAACTCTTAAATTCTGACTTTCTATATAATATGTTTAAAATCATAGAATTAAATGACATTTTCTTACATTCTTCATATTTTTTTGTTTAAGACCAAAAAATTCAAAACGCTTCTTTATCTTCTTAAATTTTGTATCAAATTAAAATTAGACGAACAAATTAAAATCCAGCCCGATTAGTAAAGTAAGTTATATCACAAAGACTTGACCTAAAGCACTTATACATAGCTAGACGACAGTGTCATAGACACACTAAATGATCAAAGTTATTGCTCAAGTGTCTTTTCCTTACCTACTAAACATTAACTCATATGCAGCGTGAATCAAATTAGTCCAAGTCCAAGACAAATATTAGTATATTTTTTCTGTCACATTTCTTTTTAGTCAGTTTAAAAAAAGAATGACACATTTCTATATTTAATAACAACCTAACTTTAAAATGCTCATCCACAAATAAGTAACTCATATTCTTAAACTCTGTGTCAAATTAAACTAACTCATATAAAATGGCACGGAGCAAGTAACAATGTTTCACTAGTTAGCTAGAACTCTGTTTATGAATAATTAGCTATATCTACTATCTCACCTTCCATTTATAGATCTCTCTCCAGCCTTTATAAAAAGCAAAAGAAACGAGTGTGGAGACTTTCGATTGCCTTAATAATGTAAAACCAATTTTTTTTAAATATAAGAAACATGCAGTTGTGCGTTGTAATTATATGAAATATGTTGTCTGCAAAAGGCTGGCATTAACATATATAATATAGGGTTAGAAGTGTAGGTTTTGTTTGACCTAGCTCAAAATCCAGTGCTGCTATTAACCCTAACAAAGCGCCGTTTAACTGAGTAAAGTATGGATATTTATTTTTAAAATAAAAGGAGCATCTAGTGTTGTCTAATAAAAGCTCCACCATTGTTAAAGTGTTAAGCTATTAACACCTGTCTATGGCTACAAACATGCTAAGCAACAAGGAAACCAAACAAAGAGACAACCCATTGTCATAAAACACACGCCCCAATAGTAAGTGTTTTATGAAACCAAGACACATTACTCTAAAAAAATAAAAAGTTTGAAAATTTACCAGATGGAAGTTGAAGTTACTTCTTTCCTTTTCCTTTGTGATCATGGGCATAGTCATTGCCATAGAAGAGGTGTAAACGAGCATCATATTCAGTTGTGGAACCAAGATATAAACTTTGTGATCCGTCTGTGGGAGAAAACCTCTGGATGTGAGGCAATGTAGAGGAAGAATTGGACTGAAGGGTCCCCCTATTGAAACCAGATGAAGAAATGCTGAAGTTCAAATTGTAGTCGTTGTTAGTATTACAATTACTTGTCACAACTGGGACTAGATTGTCACCCCCAAAAGGGAAATGCTGGTCACCCGTAATACTAAACATTGGTGAAGACATTGGTACTCTTAATGGCTGTAACGGATTTCCCAAATAAATTTGGTTGTCGATTCCGGAGGTGAAGTACTCCAACGGATGATTTGTAGACCATTGCCTTGGCGTGTTTTGGTGAATGGAGTCATCATTAGGAGTCGTCTTGACGTTGTTGTTGTTATTGCTCATACCACCAGTCAATAGCTCGGTAAAAGAAGAGCTAGGGTGCATATTTTGGTGATGATTTTCTTTCTCTTTTTCCTTCTCTGTAGCCCTTTCCCTTGCTCGCTCCCGTGCCTTGAGCCTACTATCAGATCTGGAAAGTGATAATCCAGAACCTTTGCTAGTCTCAGAATTGCTACAACAAGGTTGCTGCTGGTTGTTGTAATTTGGATCATCATCATCCATTTCAACATCAGCTGAATCGAAACCCGGGTCACTTGACCTTTTCTCATCGCTGAGCTGCAGTGTGTGTTGAAATGCCTCAAGAGGTGGAAGTTCAGCAATTGAAGGAGCAGCTTCTTTCAGCAACCATTCCACAACCTTGCTGGGCTGATCACATCCGAGACGGTCTTGCAAATCATAAAACTGTATAGCAGTATTGACAGAGAGGCGAACACGTCTGTCTCTTAATCCTTTTGAAGTCAATACTTTGCTATGCCTATCTTTACCTCCAGATGCACGAGAAACTCTAACAATTCTTGATGTAGGCCACCCATATAGTTTTCCAATTCCACCTAATTCACTACTCTTTTTCACTTCACCATCATCTAACTGCTCATCCTCCTTGTTGCTCATTCTTGGAAACTTGCACTCTTGATCAGTTCCAATCTCCTCCATCTCCATACTAGCACTTTCATACCTTTCTCAAACAACAAAACCCCAAGTTTAATTATTTCTTGATCCACCAATAAAAAGGGGTTTAATTAGGGTTCATAGATGGAGAAAAAAACAAATACAAAGAGGTGTATGTAGACATGATTACACACTAGTTTGGCTTTTATAAATTTTTTGTGTAAAAAGGCATTTTTTGCGGTTTGATATATCACGTTCAGCTACAGCTACTACAGATGTTCAAATGTCAGAAGGCTTCTTTTTTGCAGGCCTGTGCTTTTGTTCAGAACTCAGCACCACAGCCCTGTTACATACACTGTACCAAAAACCATAGCCACAAAAATAAATAGTACTAGTACTAAAAAAAAATGAAATTTCTAGCTTTCTCTAAGATTTAAGCTATTTCCTAATCTAAGAAGAAGGAGAAGAAGAAAGAAACAAGTGAGTGGAGAGCCTTTTTCTTTGTGTAATTAAAGATAGGCTGACCCAAGAGAAACTACACAACTACTATAAAGAAAAAGAAATAAATTTTAGTTAAATTATAAACTGTGTTGGATCTGAGAGGTTTTGTGCTCTTTCAGTAGAAGAAGCTAAGTTGAAAGTTGAAGAATATTACCAGAATTTTCTGCAACTCCAAAGTCATAATCAGTTTTCTTTACACAAGAAAAAATGTGTCATGAGAGAGTAGAATTAAAACCCTAAGGTTGTGAGCATATCTCTACTCTTATACTCTATGTAAATCTACATAAATACCCCATTTTTATCATTTCTTCTTCTTTCTTTTTATTTAAAATTTAATGGCATGCTATGCCAACATATATTTTCTTGTCCCCACTACATTTTCTATTTCATTTTAAACTTTATTATTTCCAATGCTCCATAATATTCCTTTCCTTTTATTTTGTGTGACCTTGTTTCACTGAGCATAAAATATATTTTTTTAAGGGAAAAGGATCTGATAAATTCTTTAACTCTGTTATTTAGAGCTCATATATCTCGTTACAAAAGTAGTTAACATATGCCTCTTACCGTTACAAAATGACTCACATATAGCCTTATCAAAACTGGCCCACATATACACCTATCATTACAAAAATGAAAAAAATAATTTTTAATTTTTAATTTTTTTTAAAAAAAATCATGTATTTGATCTTTTCACACATAAATAAATTATTTTTTGACTTCTTTGATTATTATTATTTGAGTTTTTTATTCTTATTTTATTTTTTTCTTTCATTCTTTAGTATAAAAATAAGAAAAATAAAAAGAAAGAAGTGTGAATGAAAAACGATTAAAAAGTTAAAACAAAAATAAAATTATTTTTCTTCAGTTATATTGTAATTTAGTTTTTATATCTATAAAAAAAATATTTGGGACATCTATAATAAATTTTACAAGAAAATAAGTGAAAAAAATAAATTTGACCATCAAAATAATAAATTCAATTTAGTCGATGAATAAAAATAGTCAAAAGAAAAAAATGTGTGAGAAGGATCAAATATACCCCTGCATGAATTATCTTTTCTTAACGGAAAAGGGTCAAAAGTACCCTTAAACTATCTGAAATAGATTAAATATACCCTTAAACTATATTTCGGCTCAAAAATGCCCTTCCCGTCTAACTATTGGTCCACCTTTACCCTTCTGTTTAACGGAAGAGCAATGTGGCATCCTTGTGTGTATTAAAATGCCACATAGACTCCACATGGGCACGCCAAACACACCCCCACCTCCACATAGACGAAATAATAGCCCTAATTTCACTCTTTTTTCCCACATTTCATCCTTTCATCAGCCCTAATTTCATCTCTTTCCCCCATTTCATCCCTTTCTCCATTAAAAAAACTAAGAAGCTTTCATTCAACACATAGATGTCGAAACAATGTCAGAATCCTCTATCAATTCACTTGAAACGTCATATGCAAGAAGATGTCATTGTGGTCTCAATGCACTAAATTTGACGGCTTGGACTGATTTGAATGCAAGGAGAAGGTTCTACAAATGTCCAAGACCCAAAGTAAGTTGTAAATTAATTTGAGGTTTGGATGTTTATATACAAACTTTTATTGGTTAAATATGCATTAAGTATTTATGTAAATTATTATGTAAACTTGATGGTTGAATTTGTACACTACATGTAGGTCACTTCATGTGGATATTGGGAATGGCAAGATAAACAACAACTCCCACCAAGAGCAGTAACTGTTATAATGGACCTAAAGGGTAAATTGGATATCATGAAGGTTGAAAGAAACAAATTGAAAAGGATTGTCGATGGAATGGAAAAGGCCAAAAGGGACAACCTCGATTTTTTTTTTTTGAAGAAATGAAATTTATTTCAACCCAAGAGGCTGGAAAAGTTATGCTTTTGGAGAAGAAAATCAAAAAGTTGAAAACTATCATTTTCATTCCATGTGCTTTGTTCATTGTGTTTCTTGTAAGGATCATAAATTGAATGTATGTTCTTTATTAAGTGAATGTTTAGGACTCAATGTATGAATTGAATGTTTGGTCATGTTGTATTACTTATGGAATTTGTATTTTGTAATGAAGTTGTAGTACTTATGGAGTTTGTATTATGTATTATGGAGTTTGTATTTTGTAATGAAGAGGGAGCTGTTGTACAGTGGAAAAGGATGAAGTTGCAGCTTGTTATTTGTTGAAAACCAACAGAGTTGGTCAATAGAGAAATGAAAATACAATACAAAACTACCCTTAACTAAAAACTGGAAATAACACGTTAATGCTTCACCAAACTAAGTAGAGAAACTGGAAATCTATGTGTGTTCACAAAATCTGGACATAAACTAAGTAGAGAACTGATGAAGAAATGCACTACCAGCATCAAGTAAAAACTGGAAATAAACTTCACACAATCTGGACAAAAACTAAACATTAATGCTTCACCAAACTTCATAACTTAATACCAACTTCAAGGCAAAAACAAACATAAGCATTCATTGTTTTGTATCTACCAAATTTAACCCAAAAGGAAACATAAGCATTCATTGTTTTGCATCTACCAACTTCAATCCAAAATAAACAAATGCATTCATTGTTTTGCATCTATCAACTTCAACCAAAAATAAACAAAAGCAGACAACTTTTTACACTTTCAAGGACACTTTAAATCTGGGATTTCCCATTAGCTTTCCCTGTCTTCAACTTGCCCACCTGCTTCTCTCTCTCTCTCTCTCTTTCCAACTGGTTGCTAGTGACAACTTCTTTTCCTTTCCAAGTGAGCTTAGTAGGTGAGTAAGGCAAATCTGTAGGCTCACTAATTCTAGCATGATCACCTCTAAAAGATATAACTCTATTTCCAGTTGCCCTTTGTTGATTCATCCTCATCTTCATCTTCAGTTTTGTGCGATCTTCATATATGACTTGAGGCCTTATATTTGGATCACTTTCAGGCTCTCTAGCAGGACCAAATGGTTCATACTGTTGTTGTGACATTCCAGGAGTGGGCATGAAATGGTATTCTTCATCTTGTGTTGGTCTAGGGGCTGAACTATTAACATTATAGACTTCTTCATGAGGTTCTTGTTCTTCTTCTTCATATTCTTCCCCAGTTCTGCCCCTTTTTTTCTTTAATGTTGCCCCTTGTTCTTCTTCAACAAACTGAAAATATAATGTTTATGTGCTAAAATTTAAGGGTACAGTCAACTACATATACTAATAATAGGGAGATATGTAAATGAGTAATGTTCTTACCTTGCATGTCCTTGCATTGTGAGTTGATTCTCCACACTTACTACATGTCTTTTTTGTTCCTTTTCTTGAGTGAGCCCACTCTCCTGCTCTTTTAATTTCTGCATCTTTTTCCCTATTTCTTTTGGTCTTTGGTCTTCCAACTGTTTTCACAAGATCATGTGGGTCCATTGCATGTTCTGGCAATACATTCCAGAATTTTTCACCTCTTACAGGCATCAACTTGGCTCTATATGTCATCAACTAAGCTTCCTTACTGTACTACCAATTAATTTCATTCTTTGGTTCTATCTTCTGGTACAACATAGCTTTGATGGCATGAGGACATAGAATGCCAGTCAACTGCCATGACCTACATGTGCATTTTTTCTCCACCAAGTTCACTGTGTGCCTGTCTTCACCCTCAGACACTTCATATCCAAGATCACCATTGAAATCAACATTACATATCTGGGCTATCTTCATATATGCTGTGAGCAATTTCATGCACTTAGGACTGTAATCAGTAGTCCATTTGCTTGCATTCTCTTCCTTCTCCCTTAACCTGTTCATTATCTTGATTCTTATATCTTCAAGCATTTTCAAGATTGGCTTACCTCTTGCTTCCAGGATCCAAGAGTTGAAGGACTCTATGAAATTATTGTCCACCATTTGATTTTTGCATATAGTATCCAAATATGCCCTACACCATGTCTGTGGTGGATACCTAAGCAAATCCTTGGCAGCTTTTTTTGACAATGCACCAAGTGCACTCAATTGATCCTTGAAATCTTCCTCATAAGTACTCCAAGCAGCCCACCAAAGCAGTTTCTTCATCTCCCCTGACCTAAATCTCTTCATCCAGTTGGCTTCAATATGCCTAACACAGTACCTATAATCAATAAAAGTGAATAGTTAGTTAATAAATTCAAGAGAACAAAATCAAAGTGACTTAAAGTACCTGTGATGAGACAAAGGAAGGACATTTTTGACTGCTTCTATCAATCCCTGTACATGTCAAATAAGTAAATATAGAGTTATAAATTATTATAAAAAGAAGAAAAAATATTAAAATAAACACAACACAAGAAATTATTTACCTTCTTCATATCAGACATAAAGGTCACAGTTTCACCATCTTTCAGATTTAATGAATTGTTCAGAAGTTGTAGAAACCATACCCATGTCCTAGTTGTCTCTTTATCAACTACAACCCATGCCAATGGGTAGAAGCAATTCTGACAATCTTGTGCCATAGCCACCAAAAGTTGTCCCTTACATTGACCCTTCAAGAAGGTCCCATCTAGTCCAATAAAGGGTCTCAATCCTTCTTTCCATCCCAACTTCAGTGCATTGAGGCAGATATACATCCTAAGGAACTTTCTTTTACCTTGTTCCAATCCATCCTTTGATAAATTAATCACAATATCACTACCAGGATTGCTTAGCCTAAGCTCATTTGCATAAGCCTCAATTCTGTTGTAATCATCTAAGAAACTTCCCTGCAATTTTTGAAGAGCCATCCTATTGCATCTTTTCAACTTAGAGGTACTAGCATTCAAGTTGAACTGATCCTTCAAGTCTTGTCTCATATCCTTAAGCTTGTACTGAGGATTATTGCGCACTTTACTCTTGAAATATTGTGCTAAAGTAGTTGTGCAAGCTCTAGGATTTTTAAATGCATCCTCACAATTGTGATTTGTTTTTAGTGTTTTAACCCTAAAACCTGGACCTTTACCATCTTTGGAAATAAGAAGGACATATGGACAACCAATCATGCATTTATACCTCAGTCTTGTTCTGTCCCTTTTATCCACTACTATAGGCTTAGAATTTGCAAGAGAATACAAATTCACAATGTTTCTTGCCTCATTCAAGTCCTTGAAAGTCATGGAGGGATGAAGTTCTTTATAGTGACTGAGATCAGCATTTACTTCTCTACTTTTTTGCATCTTAATGAGCTCCAACTCATCAAAGTTATATTCATCATCACTAGACTTGTCATTATCACTAGACATGTCATTACCACTTTCTGATTCAGCATCAGTTCCATATTCACACTCTACCAAGTATGCTTCACTATGGTGAATAATATTTGGTGCAAAAACAGTTTCTTCAAAATCATCCACAGCAAAAAAATGAACCACCTTAAATTGTTCATTTAATAGGTATTGGAGTGTCCTAATTCCTTCATCTCCTTCAACCAAGTAAAATTTTCCAGAAGGCCCTTTCACAAGCACAAATCCTAAGTTATTTGTGTACTCTTCCACTATCTTATCATAGTGTAAGAGATATGAATCAGTGTCTCTCATAGTAGCAACATACTTCTTGTCATATACTAGTTGTGGTTTTATAATCCATTTGCCCCCATAATGCAACATAAGGTCAACCAAAAGATCTTTCATATTGAACTGAGAAAAGAAAAGCAGACATAATGGGCCTCAGACATAGTGACTTTATGGGCAGAAATGAATAAGATGCACTTACATATTCACATACAAATAAAGTATTTATGAAAAAGAGAACCAAGTTCTTATTGCTATAAAACATACAAAAGCTACATGTTTATTACAAGATGAAGATTAGAGTGAAAAAAACTGAACAAACATAAATGAATATGATACACAATACATATTCATAAACAAATAAAGCATTTATGAAAAAGGGCTGGGACCAAGTCCTTAGTGCTATAAAACACACATGAGCTAAATAAATAAGTCATTACACTTTAGAAAAAATCTGTACTAAAAGAAAGAAAAAATAAATAGTGGTCACATGTTTATTACAACATAAACAATAGAAGGAAAATCTGAACAAATAAGCCATAATAAACAATGAAAAAGGGCATTGGGACCCCCCACATCAAATTTAGATAACACAATACATATTCACATATAAACAAGTCATTTATGAAAAGGGGTATTAGGACCAAGTCCTTACTGCAATGCTGAAATGAACAAGACATTACACCTTAGAAATACGTACTAAAAGAAAGAAAAAATGTACAGGGCCACATGTTCCTTATTGCTATGCAGAAATGAATAAGTCCTTACACTTTAGAAAAAATCTGCACTAAAAGAAAGAAAAAGCATATAGGGGCAACATGTTTATTACAACATAAACAATAGAAGGAAAATTTGAACAAATAAGCTATAATAAACAATGAAAAAGGGCATTGGGACTGCCCCACATCAAATTCAAATAACACAATATATATTCACATATAAACAAGTCATTTATGAAAAAGGGCATTAGGACCAAGTCCTTACTGCTATGCAGAAATGAACAAGACATTACACCTTAGAAATATGTACTAAAAGAAAGAAAAAATGTACAGGCCACATGTTCCTTGCTGCTATGCAGAAATGAATAAGTCCTTACACTTTAGAAAAAATCTTCACTAAAAGAAAGAAAAAGCATACAGGGGCAACATGTTTATCACAACAAAAACAATAGAAGGAAAATCTGAACAAATAAGCTATAATAAACAATGAAAAAGGGCATTGGGACCCCCCACATCAAATTCAGATAACACAATACATATTCACATATAAACAAGTCATTTATGAAAAAGGGCATTAGGACCAAGCCCTTACTGCTATGCAGAAATGAACAAGACATTACACCTTAGAAATATGTACTAAAAGAAAGAAAAAATGTACAGGGCCACATGTTCCTTACTGCTATGCAGAAATGAACAAGTCCTTACACTTTAGAAATCTGCACTAAAAGAAAGAAAAAAAACATACATGGGGCCACATGTCTATTACAACATAAACAATAGAGGGGAAAAATATGAACAAACAGGCCCTAAAGTTAAGGAATCTATACTAAAAGAAAGAAAAAAAACATACAGGGGGGCACATGTCTATTACAACATAAACAATAGAGGGAAAAAATATGAACAAATAGGCCTTAAAGTTAAGAAATCTATACTAAAAGAAAGAAAAAAAACATACAGGGGGCCACATGTCTATTACAACATAAACAATAGAGGGAAAAAATATGAACAAACAGGCCTTAAACTTTAGGAATCTATAGTAAAAGAAAGAAAAAATATAAAGGGGGCAACATGTTAATTACAACCTAAACAATAGAGGTAAAAAGTATGAACAAACAGGCCATAATAAATAATGAAAAGGGGCATTTGGGACCACATACATCAAATTTAGACTAAACAATTTATATTCACATACAAACAACTCAAATTATTCACTAAATCTAACCTTAACAGAAAAGGACCACCATATACGAGACAAAATTCTCAAAAGATTACAAAAATCTAACTATTGCTATGCACGATTGACTAAGATAGGAAACCACATCAATACTACTATTTTAACTCAAATAAACAAATAATTTTTTCCCAAATCTAACCTAACAGAAAAGGACCACCGTCCACCATATACAAGACAAAATTCTCAAAAGATTACAAAAATCAGAACTTATCCCAATGCACAAACCTAAAATCACATGAATACTACTATTTGAACTCAAATAAACAAGTAATCTAATCTAACATACCAAAATATTATACAAATCGTAAACCCTAACTATGATGCTTTGAAATCGTAAACATAATAGCATAAGAAAAATAATTTACTAACCAGCCACAAAATCCACAGATGCTAGCTACTTTGAAATCCTCTCCGCAAAGAAAGATGATATCTAATTTGAAACCCTAGCCGCGAAGAAAAGTCGCTTTGAGTTTTTCTTAAGGATGAAAAGTGAGAAAATGAGTGAAATTAGGGTTATTTCGTCTATGTGGAGGTGGGGGTGTGTTTGGCATGCCCACGTGGAGTCTATGTCTCATTTTAATACACACATAGATGCCACATTGCTCTTCCGTTAAACAGAAGGGTAAAGGTGGACCAATAGTTAGACAGGAAGGGCATTTTTTAGCCGAAATATAGTTTAAGGGTATATTTAATCTATTTTTTAAGGGTAGTTTTGACCCTTTTCCATTTTTTCAATAAAAAAATGTAATGACCCAGTTGGTCATTTTTGGAAATTTTCATAAAATTATCGTTTTACCCCTCTCGATATCGACCTTGATTCATTTCTGATTGAGTTTTGAAAGTTGATTTTGAACTTTAAGTGAAAGTTGTGAATTTTGTAAGTTTTGAGTTTGAAAGGCTAAAGTTGTTAAAAAGTGATTTTCGATATCTTTTGAAGTTTCAAGTGTCGGAATGGAATTTCATCAATTCCATCAGTCTGAAAATGTGAAATTTGGTCTAAGAGAGTTGTTAGTTTTTTATTCGGGTTTTTTTTTTAGGATTTGAGATCCTAAGTTGGAAAATTGTGAAATTTTAGCATTTGGGTTGACTTTGATCAACATTCGGGGTTCGAATGCTCATATCAAAATTTCAAAAGTTTCGTTGAATTTGGAGGATGATTTTAGGCCTAAGTGAGGTCTTGGTAGAATTTTCAGAGGTCCCAAATTTGTTTTAGCCTTTTTAGGCGTTATGCTCATTTCTTGTGACTTTCACGAGTTTCGGATCAAGTAGACCTTGGATTCGTGTTTCGATGTTTCCATTGAGTTCGAAACATTGAGTTTAATCAATTTGAATATATGGTTTGTGTGTACGGGATTTCGAACAAATCCTGAGTGTCCTTTCGATATTTTGAGAGTTGACTGATTTTGTTGATGTCTGTCTTCTAGTGTACCTCGTGATCACGAGGGATGGCTCGCTTTCACAAGGCTTACATCAGCGAGGTATGAGTCTCTTTCACGAAGGGTTAATTTCCTTTGACATTCGCGTTAGTAAAGGTTGGTTCGCGATCGCGATGGTCTCAGCTTTTGCGAGGTTCGCTTAAACGAACTCATGGTCGCAAAAGCGACATCAGAGAGGGTTTTAGACTTGCCATTTTCGGGGTTTTACCCATTTTGAACTTTGTAAAACCCTTGGAGGCGATTTTGAAGAGATTTCTTGTGCTAAATCATTTGGATGAACTTCATTTTCCTTAAATTATTTATGGATTTTAACATCAAAACTTGAGATTTTGATTGACAAATGGCAGGGTTTTTTCAAGAACTTGAGTTCTAAACTAAAATGGTGATTGTGAACTGATTTTAACTCCCTTTTTGAAATAGTTTTCACCAATGAGTTCCAAATGCATTGAATAACATTTTCAAGTAAAGATTTTCGAATTCAAACCTCATTTTTGAAATTGAATCTTTGAGTTGATTGACTCATTTTTCAAATATGTATGAATTGGGAGTTGTTATTTCCGGAATCTTATTGTGACTACTTGATTGAAATAGATTGTGTGGCTTTGGATGTTGTTCGAAAAGGGAAGACTCCAGTCTTGGATTGACCTTTTTGATTGAATTAAGGAAAGTGATCGCATAAACCTTGTAAATCTAGTTGAATCATGTATTTTCCTTCATTGTGTATGTTGGGAGTAATGGGAATGAGGTGATCAGTTCATTGTTCCACTTGATTAATCTTAATAAATAAAAAAGGGATTAATGAAAAGGCAATGTGCTGATCATAATGCTTTGTGAATTGCCTTGTCGTGGATCCTATTTTGTTGATTGGTGAAATGCTTGATGGCATTAATGTGGACTCGAATTGCTTGAATTATTGTCTCTTCCTTATGGTGTGAAATTGCTTATTTGTGTTGATATTGTTGTGCACCGTGATGAGACATGTGATGTTACCGAAGGAAAATGGTTCCGATAAGTAATGTGATATAAAGCTGAAGGGAAATGGTTCTGGATAGTGATGTGATATAAAGCCGAAGGAAAATGGTCTCGGCTAATCATAATGTGTCGAAGGGAAATGGTTCCGGCAAGTGATATGATATAAAGCCGAAGGGATATGGTTCCGTTTAGAGATATGATATAAAGCCGAAGGAAAATGGTTCCGACTAATGATATTTGCTGAAGGGAAATGGTTCCGGCAAGAGTTTGACTATTGTGATTTGATGCATTTTGATACTTGTGATTGACCTGCTTGTTACTTGTGATAGATGCACTTGATACTTGTGATTGATCCGTTTGAAACTTGTGACTGATATATTTGATACATGTTGGTTGTTGAACTGCGACTACTGGACTGTGATTATTAAGCCTTGTGAAACTGTTAGATTTGGCTAATTTTTATGCAGGTTGTAGTTTGAGAAGGTTCGATTGGGATGAAAGGAGTACCCGTATTCTATCTAGTTTTCCTTTATTTAGTAGGTTGCCTGCTGAGTACCATGTTGTTTGGTACTCACTCCTTACTTCTACACTTGTGTAGGTTTTGAGCCTGGACCTGTGTAATCTTCTTCTTCTTCTATTCTCGAGGCTTGTCAAAGGACTTTGAGAGGTAGTTGTTTATCATCCCGGCGAGCCCTCTTGTTTCTTTTACTTTATGCTTCGTTCTATTTGAGAAACAAAGACTTGAGACTTGCACTTATCTTTCAATTCTGTATTTACATTATTGGCTTGTACACGTGATAACTAGGTTTTGGAATTATATTAGAATGAATAAGTTTTCCGCTCTTAAGTTATTCTTGTTTTACTTTCTGCATTTCTTTCGTGTTGTTGGGTTGAGACTGACTTGTCTTGATGGGAATTGACAAGTGTCATCACGTCTATTTTTGGATCGTGACAAAAAAATAAAAAAATAATTTTAAAATTAATTTTTTCACTTCCGTTAGAAGAAAAGGGTATATGTAAGTCATTTGTGTAACAGTAGAGGTAAATATGAAACACTTTTATAATGAGATTTATGTTAGCTTTAAATGACAAAGTTGAGGGGTCAGAGCCTTTTCCCTTTTTAAAAAAAGACTTTTGAGGCTTGATCTTAAAGATGTCACAATATTACTGTGATTATAAGATTTTAAAACCTGTAATCTTCTATAGTATGATTTTAAGATTTATAATTTTGTGATATTAAAAATGATATAACAATTGTGCTAGTATCAGGATGCCTCAGGACAGGAGATTAACAAAGAAAAAAGCTACTTTCTCGCTCAACACCACAAAGATAGGAAGATCAGGAAAATAATCAAAAGGAGAATGATGAATTGGACCTGCTTTAATCAGACTACCTTTCCTTTCACCTACCTTGGATGTCCAATCTACACGGGGAGGAACTATGTACCATCTGGCGGCTATGGTACCTCTAAAGAAAATCATGGATCAAATTGAAATGTATCTTACGAATTTTGTTTTGGGGGGGGAGAAAGAAGGAAAGAAGAATTATCATTGGTTTTCCTGGAATACCATGAGCTTCTCGAAAGAAGAAGGAGGACTAGGATTCAAGAAAATTGAAGACATTAGCAACTCTTTTGCAGCCAAGAGATGTGGAGGCTCAGGATAGAAAACAACCTCTGGACCAAATTCCTTCTTGCTAAATATTGTCCCAGAACCAATGTTCTGTCCAAGGTCATTAATTCCAAAGACTCTAATATCTGGAGAGATCTATTGGATACCAGAGATAAAGTGGAAGCATTCATCCATTGGAAGATCAACAAAGGCAACAACATGTTCTAGTGGGACAACTGGACCAACATTGGCCCTCTCAGAAACAACAGACACTTCAACCAAAAACCAAGTAACATCAATGTGTGTGTGTTCTTGAATAATCAAAACTGGAACACGAGTTTGCTAAATATATGTGTTCCCCAATGCTTGGTTCAACATATTATTCATGTTCAAATAGGAAATCCTAACATGATGGACAAAGCTATCTGGACTCTTGACAATCATGGAGTATTCACCTGCTCCTTAGCATTTCAGAAGCTAAGGCAGAGGAGATCTCTATCTCCCTGGTTTAGGAATATCTGGAATAAAGAACTTCCTTTTAAAATCTCCTTTAATTTATGGAGGGTCATGAAAAGCATAATCCCTCTGGATAGCATTCTTAAAAAAAAAAAGGTATTCATATAAGATCTAATTGTTGTTGTTGCAGGATACCAGTCGAGGAGACGGTCAACCATGTATTCGCAAACGGTCCCGTAGCTCAAAAGGTCTGGAGAATAATTGCAACACCTCTTGGACTACACAGTAGAGGCAACTCTATCAAAGACATCATCAACATATGGTGGAAGAACAAAGCTAAAAATATCACTCACAGATACCTCCTTAAAATCACCCCCGTTATTGTGTGCTGGGAACTATGGAAAGCAAGTTGAAACAAGAAATATGAGCACAAAAACATCAATATCTACAGAATATGCTATCAGATCCTATTCCAAGTGAAAATCTCAATGGGGCAGAAATTTAGCACCATGGACTAGAGTTGGTCGTGGCCAAAGGTCTGTCAGGTAGCTGAATCTTACAAACCAAGACTTAGGAGCATTATGGTGAGATGGATCAGACCCGAAGTTGACAAATGGAAACTCAACATGGATGGTAGTTTTATTCCCTCTATTGGCAAAGCAGGGATCGGTGGAGTTGTTAGGACTAGAAATGGTCATGGCCTTTGCATCACCAATTCATTTACACACTAACAACTACTCAGAAGCTCAAGCAGCCTTGAAAGGTACTATATGGTGTTGTAATCAACATTGTCACAACATCACTTTGGAACTGGACTCCCTACTCATAGTTAATACAATTCTTGGTCTTTATAATATTCCATGGAAGCTATTATTAAGAAAATTCAAAAGAAAGTGGAGCTCCATGGTATCACAGTGCAACATTGCTATAGAGAAGGTAATACGATTGCAGACTCTCTTGCTAAGTATGCTACCAATATCACCAACAATGAAGTGTTCCTCCAAGAAGATGATCTCCCTCGAGAAATCAAATGTGCTCTTCGAATAGACAGACTTCATATGCCTTCCTTTAGGTTCAAACCTAAGAAGCATTCAAACTGGATTTTCGAACCCCCATAGAATTGTAAAGGAGGTGTTACTGGAGACTCAAAATTCCAGCTTTAGGGTAGCCCTCCTCCCCTCCCAATGTGGTTGCACACCTTTTGTCAATAAGTTGTTTGTTACCTCAGGGTCTAGGTCAATGTCCCCCTCGAATGTATTCATTGCTTAGTAATATACAGGGTAGGGGTCTATGCCAAAACCCCCCACCACTTAGGGAGCTCGTATCCTTGGTGGTTGGAGTTGGAAAAAAATGTATAAAAAACTTTTCATTAAAACTAAAATGTAATTTTTAAGTTATTTATTTAAATTTAAATTTAAAGATTTTCTATTTTTTCGGTAACGCATTTAAAAAGGAATAATATGCAGTTTCCATGTATAAATTATGATGCTAAGGGCATCTCCAACCTTAATCTCTATTTTACTCTCCAAATGTATAGCTCTCTATTTTTTCAAACAACCAACTCCAACCCAATTCTCTATTTTACTCTCTAAAAAAAGAATCTTCTTCTCTCTCCTCAATATTATATTATCATTTTATTTCATTTTTATTTTCTTAATATAAATCCTTTTTTTTTCTCAAATAATCACTTTATATAATTTTCATGTAATATATACAAAAAATCAAAATTTTTATTTAATATAAAATTATGTTTTATTTTAAATTTCTAAATAACATAAATTGCAAGCTACTATTATATTAATATACAAATTAATGGATAATTCAAATAAAAGTGAAATCATTAATGAAATATATTTACATAAACATTATATAAATACAACTTTTAAAATTATTACGTTACTCCCATAAATGCTCTATTAATGCATTACGGAGTTCAAAATGAGCATTTTTGTCCTTAACTTTTTTTATGTCTAGCTAAAAATTATTCAAATAGGAATTTCTATGCAACAAGAACAACCACGAATAATTGAAAAAAGAAATCAACAGGCACAACTGCAATCACAACCACAACAATTCTCTGGATCATGCAATAATTTTTTTCGGATATTGTTAAATTTGAAAATCACCTACCAAATTACTAAATTATTATTGTGATAAAATTATTATGTTATGTATTGTATTGTTATCTTGTATTTAAATTATTATGTTATGTATTGTATTTTTAAATTAAAATTTTCATCTTATCATTTTAATTTTGTGCATTCTTCATAGTGAAAATTAATAATAATATCAAATTATATTAAAGTGACGAAAATTTAAAAAAAAATTGAAATATTATTAATTGGGGATGAAAGTAGTAATATTCAATAATATATTTTTTTAAATGTTATATTATGTTTAAAAAGAATTACTAATATTAGAGATTTAATTAATGACCTTATATGAAAAATAATATATTAATTAGAAAATAAAAAATAAAAAAAAAATAATAAAAAGTGAAATAGAGATGTGAATAGTAGTTCTCTACTATTCACCTCTCTATAAATGAAGAATAGAGAGTGAAATTGCAGTAGGAGAGCTCATTCTCTATTTTACTCTCCAAATGTAGAGAATGGAGGGTAAAATAGAGGTGAGTTGGAGATGATCTTACTTGTTTACATTGTATGCTATGTAAAAGAGTACGGTAAGTTTTGTACTATGAGTTTCACATACAGTCATGAGAAAGAAGAATTGTATATTTTTTAATTATATTAAAGTGTTATTTTTTTCTACAACGAATCAATTTTTTTAAGCGAAATGGTATGATGGACCCCTGTACTTGTTCGAGTTTGTATTATGGACCCTTCTATTTAACTCCTTACCAACTGAACCCTTAAATTCAATAAAACACAATATATCAAACCCCTCTGACCGTTGACCAAGCATATGTGGCATTAAAATGGCTGAGTTGGCGGGAGTGTCTTATTACACGCGCTTGCAGGGAAGTGAACTTCATATTTGAATTAAAAAAGAGTTATTAAAATTATAAAAGAATAAAATAATAAATTTTAAAAATACAAAAAATCTTCTTCTTCCCCATTCCACGTTCTTTTTCAGATAACCAATCCCTGCCCTAACCCTTTTTTTCTTTCTTCGCTACACTCAAGCAGATCTTGGCCTTGGTCCCTTTTTCGCTAGAACGGGAGGCGGCGAGGGGGTTTGTTGGTGGCATGTTAGTAGCCGGAGAGGATGGAGAGGAGAGGAGAGGCGGTCCTAGTTCGCAAGGGGTCGCCGGTGGTGCGATGAAAGGAAGACTGTGAGAGGAGATCTAGGCGGGTGAGGGTGCGAGGAGTTGGTCACAGCAGCGAAATGATTTGCCGGCCAAAGCTGGTAGTGCGAAGGTTGCTAGTTTTGTGGAGATCGAAAAGGAGGAAAGAAAAATGGTGAAAATATGCGGTGGAGATGGAGACGGGTGAGAGAGAGAGTAGGTTGTCTCGCCAGCAAGAAGAGTATTGGTGGCGTCTTTCTGATCCAGTGGGTTCAGGCTATTTCACGGTGGGAATGGGTTGAGGAGAAGACGATGTCGGTTGATTTGATCTGAGGAGTCCCAAATTTTATTTTAAAAAATAAATTAAAATTTTACTATTTTTCCTTATATTTTATATTTTTGGTTAATAATTAAAAATATAGTTAATGGAGATAATTATGACATATTATTGATTTATATGACATGGATTTGACATGTCATTTGTTCATGGGCGAGTGAACTACACACATCGTAGCAGGGGTTTAAAAAACTTGTTTTCATTGAGTTTAAGGGTTCAATTGGTAGAGAGTTAAGTAAAAGGGTCTATAATACAAACTCAAACAAGTACAGGGGTCCATCAGACCGTTTCGCCAAATTTTTAATAACAATGGGACTTTTACATGACGTGTAAAAAAACATTTGTGAATTGTATCAATATCAAAAAAAAAAAAATCGAGATGATTAAGGCATTTTTCAAATATATAAATTTCATGCTTAACAAGTAATTGAAAAATTGATATGAAAATTTTTCTTAAAACATAACAAGCTGAACCTATCATTGCACCCCAACAACTCATACCTAAGTACGAACCTTTTTTTTTCTTTGTACAACTTCGTTAGTTTTTCATGAAACTATATATGGGTTATCTTTTCTTGTAAAAACTATTTTGATTTTTGAATGATTTAAATTAATCTACACTCCTATAAATATGAGAATCTTAGTACTCCCTCCGTCTAATAATAGTTATCCACTATATTATTTTGGGATGTCCAACAATACTTGTCCACTTTATGAAATCAATAGATAATTTTACACTTAATTCCTAATTTACCTTTATCATTAATTATAGTCATTTTTCTATCACATTTTTCAAGACATTGTATTTATTATATTCAAATGGTGATATAGTAAAATTACTCTTTTATTTATAGTTTTTTAAGAAGTGTGCAAAATCTATAGTAGACAAGTATTGTTGAACAAAGGGAGTAGTTCAGTTGAATGACTATCTAAACTTTATCCTATTGATGAGAAGAAAAATAAAACCTTCTATGAAAGAACCCAAATCATTACTACTACTATAAATAGCTGAATATATACTCTCTCTCCGTTCTTATTTATGTGTCATCCTTATTAAAAATAGATGTTCCTTAATATTTGTCTTTTTACAAAATCAATGCATAAATGACAATATTTTTTCTATTTTACCCTTGAGAGTTATTAGCCTTGAAAATATGCATTTAACCAACATAGGAAAACAAAGTAATTAATTCATATTCATTGGTCAAATTAATTAATCAAAATAAATTAATTCATGTTCATATATTTAAAATTTGACTTCAAGAGAACATTAAATAATGGTACAATGGTAAACTTACCTGATTTCGTAAGGACCGTGAAACCTAAAATGGTGATAACTAAATAGGAACGAATGGAGTATAAGACAACTGCAGATGTAACTTGTGAATGGTTACCTTCAAACTTGGGCAACTCACTTTTAATTACTCCCTCTGTCTCAATTTATGTGACACATTTCGGATTTTGAGATTCAAACAAGTCAATCTTTGGCCATAAATTTTTCATATATCTTTTAAATATTTTGAATTGTCAATTATTGTGATTTATAGTACTTTTTACGTAGTTTACAAATATATAAATTTCATTTTAAAAAATTTGAAGATTCCATGAGCAAATTCTCGGTCAAACTTAAACTATTTAACTCTCGAAAAGTGAAATGTGTCACATAAATTGAGACAGAGAGAGTAGTATATGTTGCCTCTTCATTGCAACAATAGCAGTGTCATTAAAATTGACACTAAACGCGTCGAGAGAGATTACAATATTTCAATTTTTTTTAATTTCTCACTAGACATTTATTATTTGTTTTGGAGTTTGGACTAACTCAGAGCTTGTTTGGCTTGGATTATTTTAGGTGTTTTTAAGCTAAAATACCTTTTAAATAATTTTGTAGTGTTTAGGTAAATAAAAAATAAAAAAATTATAATCACTTGTTCTTAAGCCAAAATAACAAAAATAAGTCAAAAGTCATAAGTTAAAATTTCTAACTTGTGACTTTTGGCTTATAAGTCATAAGTCAAAAGTCAATCCAAACAAGCTATTAGATTTGTACTCCCATATTTCATATTAGTTAATCACTTTTTATTTTACACTATGCGTAAAAAATTATAAATATAATGGTCACTTTTCATTTGATCATAGTAAAACTAAAGATAAAAATTATAATTTTTGGGGAAGCCTTGTCCATACTCCATTGGTTGGTTTTCAAATTTCAAGTTCAATAATTTCATCACGTTAATTATGTCCTTTTAAAAAAGTTGCAAAGTCTGCTACTATTACTAGGAATACGCTTCGTTTAGTTATTCAAACTACTTATTACATTACTTGAATTTAGGGGTGTCAAAAACGAGCCCAACTATAAGTGAATCGTCCAACTTGTCCATAATTTTAAGGGTTGGGCTCAAAATAATTTGAAATTTGGTTCGATCTCAACTCATTTTAAGAGAATTCTCAATTGATCCCAATTTAATCTCCAATTTCAACCCGTTTTAAGACTCTTTATTTGCATTGATATAATGTATATTTCTATATTAAAGATATGAATTACTATATATTTTATATTTTTTAGGATTTATCTATTCGTTTATACCTTTTTTAAAAAAAATTTCTTGAATTGAAATTTAAATTGTAGTTATAAAACTTAAATAACAATATATTAAAATTAGAGTAAATTTTAGGAATAACAAACATAAAAATCATAATAGCGCTCTATAGCTACAGTTTTATTATATGCGCTCCATAGAAAACATAGTTGCTATAGAGCATCTGATTTGTATAAATCGAGCGTCTATGTCTATGAAAATTGTGTTTGTATATGTATATATTCTTTGTGTTAGGCTAGAGTGGCGAGTGAGATTAGAAGAGATAGGAGAGAGGCGAGCGAGAGAGGGCAGAGAGTGGAGAGAGGTGAATTGTATTTGTATATTGGTTAGATAATTGTATATATGTAACTACTATGTATATGTATCAATGATTGTGTTTGTATATCTGCATAAAATTTGAAGTTGTATACAATTGAATCAGTTAAAACATTTGTATTTGTGTATCATATCTCTCTCTTGTTTTATACAAATACAAATTGTACATTGTATTTGTATAATTTGTGTTTGTATGAAGCGAGAGAGAGAGGCAAAAGAGAATTGGGCAGGAGAAGATTTGTATTAGTATAATTATAAGTGTATATGACAGAGAGATATATTTGTATATACAATCTCTCTCGCTTTATACTAACACAAACACAATTTATACATGGGAATAGGGCCTGATATACCCCTCAACTTTGTCATTTAGAGCTGATATATCCCTCGTTATGAAAGTAGCTCATATATACCCCTACTGTTATACAAATAGCTCACATATACCATTTTCCTCTAACGGAACCGAAAAAAATAATTTTAATTTAATTTTTAAATTATTTTTTTTAAAAAAATATAATCCCATATGGGTATATTTAATCCTCCTCAAACATATATTTTTTAAAACTTTTTTTGTTTCAATGACTAATTTAGATTTATTATTTTGATGGTCAAATTTATTTATGTTTCACTAATATTCTTGTAAAATTTATTATAGATGACCCATTTTTTTTTTCAAATACAAAAACTAAATTACAATATAACCGAAAAAATAGTTTTAAATTATAATATAGCCATAAAAAAATAGTTTATATTTTTTTCTTTACACTAAGGAATGAATGAAAAAAATAAAATAAGAATAAGAAACTCAAATAATGATAATCAAAGAAGTCAAAAAATAATTTATGTATGAAAAAAATTAAAATATACCTTGACAAATGATTTTCTTTTAAAAAAATAAAAGTCAAAAATATAAATTTAAAACTAATTTTTCCACTTCCGTTAAATGAAGGGTATATCTGAGCTCATTTTGTAATGGTAGGGGTATATGTGAGCCGTATGTGTAATGGTAAGGGTATATATGAGCCACTTTCATAACGAGGGGCATATCAGCTCCAAATGGCAAAGTTGAGGGGTATATCAGGCCCTTTTCCCTTTATACATTTGTGTTCGTATAAAAGTGAGAGAGGCGAAGGAGAGAATTGAGAGTGGCGAGCGAGATTCAGGGGTGAAAGGCGAGAATGACAATATGTTTGCTACGAATTAGAATTAAATGAAACTGTAGCTATAACGATTATTTTGAATTAATAGTTTGTTATAATGCACAATTTTTCCTTAAAATTATTGAGATTAATTGGACAGGTCAAGACCCAACTCATTTTTAAGTCCATTTGTGCCCAACCCATTTGAGACCAAAGTAAACTTGGGCGGGTCAGAACTCAATCCAATTTCTATTTCAACCCATTTTAATATCTCCAATTTCAACTCAACCCCCATTTGACACCCTACTTGGATCATTCAAATAATTTTACTAGGAGAAAATAACCGTATATGTTTTTATATATATGAAGAAATTTTCAAGTGATATTTTTCATGTACACACACCGCTAGGCTAGGCTAGGATTAGATTATAATAATGATTCCTATTATCTTTTTGTACAAGTTTTCACACTTTAACTATCATCTATTTATTTTTCCAGTCTATTTTCTTATCTGAATTAGTGCATTTTCTTCTAAAAATTAATCAGATATCATAAGCACTAAAAGAATTGATCTATAACTGAGTGAACAAAAGTAATATTATCCAAATTTTTACATGTAATTACCGAATAAATAATCTGATTATGTACTTTTGTACACCGTTATATAAACACACAATATTCAACAAATAAACTGCAACTAATTTTTTGATTAATAAACTTTATATTTTAAATAAAGTTTGAGGATGCACTTCTTGTTGAAAATGAAGATTAGACCTATCACAAGCTACTATCAACTGCATCGTTGTACTTGCACTTGCGTTATTATCAAAATTAAATGGCCTTTAATTCCATAATTTTCTATGAGGAAATAAACTGCACTTAACTTTTGACGCCCTTGACTTATTTAATTTCGTGCAACTAAAACGCCAAGTGACAATTACTCTGCATTTATGGATGGACATTGTTCTAAATGCAAAATAATTACGGCCTAGACACTTCCGTCAATTAATTTAGGAAAATGGGTCTGATATAGAGCTGATATACCTCTTAACTTTGTCATTTAGAGTTGATATACCCCTCGTTTTGAAAGTGACTCATATATACCCCTATTGCAATACAAATGACTCGTACATACCCTTTTCCTCTAACGGAACTACGGAAGTGAAAAAAATTAATTTTAAAATTAATTTTTATTAATTTTATATTAAAAAAATTCATGTAGGGGTATATTTTATCCTTCTCACATGTTTTTTGTTACTTTTTTAATTCAACGGCTAATTTGAATTTATTATTTTTATGGTCAAATTTATTCTTTTCACTTATTTTCTTATAAAATTTATTATATATGTCCTAATTATTATTTTTTACATATATAAAAACTAAATTACAATATAGCCGCAAAAAAATAGTTTTAATTTTTTTTTCTCTTTATTTCATTCACACTTCTTCTTTTTTTTATTTATATTATTCTACACTAAAGAATGAAAGAAAAAAATGAAATAAGAATAAGAAACTCAAATAATAATAATCAAAGAAGTCAACAAATAACTTATGTGTGAAAAAGATCAAATACATGATTTTTGAAATATCAAAAATCAAAAAAATTAATTCAAATTAATTTTGTCCCTTTTGTAATGATAGGGGTATATGTGAGCCATTTTTGTAACAGTAGGGACATATGTGAGCCACTTTTGTAATGAGGAGTATATCAGCTCTAAATGACAAAGTTGAAGGGTATATAAAACTCTTTTCCCATTTATTTATAAAAGATGGAAAAAATGTATAACTTGTCTATACTACATATATAAGTGAAAATTACACAAATCTTATTTTGTTAAGAGTTAATTATATCATATCCCTACTCTTTTTCAAATTACAAAACTTCCTTAAAATTTAAGGATTTCAGATACGTCACTCAACGTCCCGATACATTGCGTCCTGATACATTACCTTTGTTGATACAAGACATATCTGTCCCGATACATAGCGTAAGAGTTTTGTATCCGAGAATAGGAGAGAGAGTGAGAAAAATAGGGATTTTTATAATTTTTTTCAAATGGTAGGACATTTTAGAGAATATGGTAAATAGGTTGTGTATTCAGGTAATTTTTCCTATGTATAAAACTTCAGTCAATTAATTTACAAAATATGTACAATATGTATAAATTGTGTACTCTCTCTCTCTATCAACTATACATATAGTCGTGCCAAAAAAGCTCTCTAGGAAAAGACCCAGCCTAGAATTACCAATGCCCCCGCCCCCCCAATCCAGCCATAACTTCACCCCCGACGTTTAATTCGGAGCCACCGGACGACCAAAGTGCAATGGAGGAAGACCCTCCCATCAAACAATCTTTCAAGGAAATCTTACTATACAAGAATAAAGATCTGAAAAAAAATATTTGAACCTAGTAACAGAACTCAGCATACCATACGAAACTGATCCAGATGCTCAATCCCCCTATCAAGAGAGGACAAAGCAAGAATCTACCTCCCGTGGAAACACTCAGTTACCATTAAAGTGGTGGGGAAAAAGTGTCCCACCAATACCTCAAAAGTAAACTCACTAAACTATGGAAACCGACTGAAGGATTGATCCTAATCGATCTGGGATGGAAGTTTTTCATAGCAAAGTTCAACCTGCTCGAAAATATGCAGAAAGCTCTACAAGAAGGTCCTTGGTTCATATTAGGAAACTTTCTTTCAATAAGAAAATCGGAACCAAACTCCGTTCCACAGGAGTCCACCATCTCTCACACCGCCATCTGGATCAGACTCTCGCAATTACCAACTGAGTTCTATGATAGATCCATACTCGAAAAAAGTGGTAGAAAGCTAGGTGCACTCCTAAAAATAGACACCTGCACATCTGCCACACTGAGAGGGCTATATGCAAGAATATGCATTCAAGTTCCAATAGGAGTACATGTCAAGAAAATAGTTAAGATCGACAGCCACATATAAGAGGTTCTATATGAAGGGGATCGGAAGGAACTTTATGTAATGGGTGTGGGTGAATTGGTCATACAAAATCCAAATGTGACTTTAAACCAGCACCAAATAAAACCAAAAACAATATTAGCCCTCCACAGAGCGAATCCGATGAAGAGCAATGAAAGGTTATCTCCTTCCAAAAGAGGGGGACTAAACATAACAAACAGAGCACTCAGCAGGAGAGAAAGGAACCTCCCCACACACAGGTAAAATTGTTCGATGCCAAATCAGGTAAGTTCTGCAAACCCCCTCCATTAAATTTGAATCTTTCTATTTCCTCGTTTAAGTATTCAACTAACGAATTCTCTAAAGGTAAATGGAAACAATGGATTGAATTGGAAAGTAACAACAAAACAACCACAGGGAAGAGCGCAACCACCTTGATCTCAAAAGAGGGCAAGAGCATTTATGACGATGGTCCCCACAACTATCTAAAAGAAAACGCGTCCTCTGAAAAGAAAAGGGATTTCTCAGGCAAAGAATATCCCCCTATCTCCATATTAACTCCTAAGGACCTCACCATTAGCATTAACTATGCTACTGCCCCCAAGACTTCGCGAGACTCTGCGTCTCCCTCAAGGGAGAAGGAAATCGTCGCCACCCTTATCAAGCATCCTCTCTCTACTGAGGGAGGTAATCATCATATCCCCAGTCCGGATGTGACCATGGACATCACATCAATTAATCGTGAGCCCCCTATAACCCTTTTTAAAAAGTCAGCGGAACAAAGAGAAGCCATCTCTCATAACCAAAATGGCAAATGCAAATTGGAGTGTGCCACCTGCGGTCGAAACACTGATCTTCACCACAACACCACCACCAGAGAGCCATGTGCCAGAATCCTGGCTGGAGCTAGCACTCCAGAACCAGTCGCTAACCCTGAACATGAATGTAGGGACACATCCTATACTCATGATAATCAAGGACCCATGATTCTTGGCTCATGTAGGGATGACATTAGCCATCTCAAATTTTGGACAACTTTGGCTTCAAGCGATACTGCAAACTCATCTCTATGGGAACCTAACCCAGCTCAATAGTAATGAACTCAACAATCTACTCAACCAGGTCCACCAACAAATACCATTCTTCCCAGCCCCACTGGCAAACCCGAGCATTATGAACCCCCATTTCATATTTCAACCTCAAGGGGGAACTATTTAGAGGAAGGAAACCCAGGGGGAGGCACACTCTCAGCACTAGAATCTCTAAGACAAAGCAACAGAGAAATGGAGGAACTCCTCCACGCACTGGATGAACAAAAAATAGAAGTATGCCATCTGGGAAAAGGGCTGCAGAAAGAGTTCAACGAGACCTGCAGCGCAGCTATTTTGGTGCCATGCCCATAGATAGTGAAGACACTAGCTCTGAACCTAAGGAACCAAGCCAACTCGTTCCCACTGAAAGTGGCTTTGAATCACTTCGACATTGCTCAAGTGCCAACCCAGATGGAAAAAGGGAAGAGCACACTAACAACTCCTCTAATGTCCCCCTCCCAATGAACTTCATTATTTGGAACACAAGGGAAGTGAATAGTGTTTGCTTTAAGAGACATTGTAGAGCCCTCGTCAACATTCAAAAACTTGCAATGCTAGTGTTATTGGAGACAAAAATGACTGACTACACAAAACTCACTGAGGATCTAGGTTTCGACTCAAAGACTCAATCATCGGCGGAATGACTCTCCGGTGGAATTGTCATTATGTGGAAGGAGGACAACATCAAGCTGGACAACATCTCGATGACTTCTCAAGGAATCCACACCATGGTCAAGGTAAGCACTGACCCCCACTCTTGGCTCTTTTATGTTCTTTACGCTAGTAGTGACTATATGAAGCACACTTCCCTCTAGGAGAACCTCGTATGATTACCAAGGATATTGGCTAATAGGAGGTGACTTCAATGGGGTCCTTCGGGCTAAGGACAAGTTTAGAGGAAGATGAATTAATAATAATAGGGCCAATAATCTCTGAAACTGCTTAAACCAGTGTAAGATGATTGACCTAGGTTTTAAGGGCAACAAATACACATGGTCTAACAAGAGATTCAAAAATAAGAAAAGCCTTATCCTTGAGAGGCTTGATAGATGTCAGGATAATGAATCTTGGATCCTCCATTACTCGGATTCTAGCGTCTCTCACCTCTCTCGAACTCGCTCAGACCACTGTCCTTTTCTGATATCTTTTGGAAACCAAAGGCCCAATAGGTCTAACAAGCCCTTTAGACTTGAGCCCATGTGGTGTAGGCATCCAGGATTCAAAGGCCTTGTTGAAAGTGCTTTCACCCCTTCCAATCCAATGATTGACTCCATTGACCTGTTCTAAACTAAGGTCAGAGAATGGAATAAACACACCTTTGGGAACATCTTCTATAAGATTAAAAAGATCCTGGCCATAATAGGGGGCATCCAAAATTAAGCTAAGTAGCCCCACAACACTTTTCTCAACAATCTTGAGAAAAGCCTCCAAACATAGTATGATACTCTACTCAAGTTTGAGGAAGATTTTTGAAAAACTAAGTCTAGAATCAACTGGCTTTCAGAAAGAGATTCCAATTCCCGATTCTTCCACACATTTGTTATTAATAGAAGACGAAGGAATCGAATTCTATCTCTCAAAGATGAATCTGGTAATTGGCACTCAACCCCCCTAGTATCCAAAGCCTTGTCACCACTTTCTACTCTAACCTCTACAAGATTGAGGATTTTTTATCCAAAAATCCAAATGGACCCAATAAGGTTAATGCCCAACCCATCCCTGATAATTGCATTAGGCCACTTGAGTCCCCCATCAGGGATAGTGAAATCACCCAGGCGATCAATTCATTCAAGCCTTTGAAACCTCCATGACCTGATGGGATCCACCCCATCCTTTTTTAAAAATACTAGACATTATTGGGGAGAAAGCCACTACTTTCTATAAGGGGACATTCAACACAGGGAAAATGGATCCCACCATGAATAGGACTCTCCTCTGCCTGATCCCTAAGTGCCAAAATACTAACATGCTGAAGACCTTCAGACCTATTGGACTTTGTAACACTGGCTACAAGCTGGTAACTAAGATTATTTCCAATAGGTTGAAGACCACACTCCCCTCAATCATTGGGCCCAACCAAACTAGCTTTCTGGTGGGGAGAAGAACTTCTGACAATGCTATAATCATGTAGGAATACATCACACACTTCAGGAAAATGAAAGGTGTGAAGCCCAACATGATTCTGAAAATCGACCTTGAAAAAGTCTTAGACAGGCTTGAGTGGTCCTTCATTAATGATTCCCTCAATCACCTCAATGTTCCCCCTATGTTTACTAGAATCATCATGTCTTGCATCACCAACTCTTCCATATATATCCTCATCAATGGCTCCAAAACTAACTTCTTCAACCCTCCTAGAGGGATCAGACAAGGTGATCCCATCTCTCCTTACATATTCATAATATGTATGGAAAGGCCTTTCTAAATGATTGAAGAGGTTGTGGAAAACAAAAACTGGGATCGAATCTCCATCTCTCAATATGGGCCCAAAATCTCTCACATTTTTTTTGCGGGTGACCTAACCCTCTTCTCAAGAGCAAACCTCAAAAATTGCACTTCCATCATGAGGATCCTCAACTCTTTCTGTGAAGAATCTGGGCAAAAAATCAACCTCAACAATTCCAGAGTCATCTTCTCCAATAATAGCTCTACTACCAACTCTAACCTTTATGCCACTATGCTCAACATTTAGGCTAGCCATAATTTTGGCAAATACCTTGGTTTTCCCATCTTTCACTCTATACCCACTAATAGAAACTTCCAATTCACCATCGACAATATGCAAGCCAAACTAAGTGGATGGAAGACCAAGTTGCTCAACATGACTGGCAGAACTATCCTCACCAAATCTACTCTGAGCAGCATCCTCTCCCATGTCATGCAATACATAAAGCTCCCAACAGGGTTCACCAAAAAAATCAATAAGATCCAAAGGGACTTAATTTGAGGAACAACCTCAGAAAGGAAGAAAATGCACTTAGTGGGTTGGAAAAACCTTACCAAGGAGAAGAGAGACGGAGAGCTTGTGCTTCAGAAGAGTGAGGTTAAAAACAAGGCCTTTCACACAAGCCTCGCATGGAGATCATTCACAAACAGCCAGTCACTCTAGGCTAAAACTCTTGACTATAAATACTGCCACAAGAAAAAATGCAAGCCAACCACAGGCCAGTTTCCAGGACTTGGAAATGCATTATGCAGGGTTGGAAAACTTACATGAAAGGATCAAGTTGGACTGTAAGCAAAGGCGACAAGGCTAGGTTCTTCGAAGACTATTGGATTCCCAACTATGATAGCATTAAGAGCATGATCCATAGGCCCCTCCTAGAACACGAGTTATCCCTAAAGGTCAATTCTGTGCACAAAGAAGGCAACTGGGAATTGAATAGTCTCTCTATAAGCCTCCCTGAAAGCCTAATTTTAACCATCAATGATACGCACATTGGTCCCAACACCAAAGAGGATAGGTTGAGCTGGAAAAATTCTAGCAATGGCCTTTTCTCCACAAAAATGGCCTATAATCTGATTGCCAATAAAGAGGAAGCAAATAATGCGACTGAAAACATTGATTTCAGCTGGATTTCGAAGCTTAGTTGCCCTAACAAATTCAAGACCTTCATCTGGTTACTAACCCACCAAAGACTACCCATTAATCTCTATCTCCACAATATAGGGATTGATATCAGGCCCGACTACCTCTTTTGCAATCAAACCCATAAGGATATTAACCACATTCTATTCCAGTGCCCCAAGGCAACCACTTGCTGGGACAATGTCATGCTTTGAGCTGTCCCACATCAGACCATCAACTGGCCAGGAATTGACATCGGTAATCTCTCTATCATTTGGAGGAACCTGAAGGGGGAAAACTTCAATCATTGGCTTACCTGGAATGAAATCATCCCTTTCATCATTTGGAATCTTTGGACTAGCAGAAATAACGTCTTAAAAAAATGTACCATGTGGATACTTCCCATATCATAGCTACTGCTACTGAGTACCACCTCATGAATGGAGAGGGCAGAAATATCACAGCTGAAAAGACCACCATAAAAGTCATATGGGAACCTCCCATAAGAGGACAATTTAAGCTCAACACTAATGGTGCAGTAGGAACCAAGCCAGGGGAAGGAGGCATTGGAGGAGTGATCCACGACCACAATGGAAACTGGTAATGAGATTCTGGAAAAAGTGCTCCCATGTCAATGCTCCCCAAGCAGAGCTTCTGGGAATTCTCTTTGCCTAAAGCTAGCCATAGCCAGAAATCTGAAACCGCTAATCTTAAATACAGATTCTACTACTGCGATCTCTATAATAGAATAAGATCACCTTCACTATACTAACATTATATCTGAATGCAAGTCCTTAATGCATCAGCTAGGAGTACCACAGCCAATGCACACCTTCAGGGAATAGAACGGAGTACCACAACTCCTGTTTTGCAATCTCCTTCCCTTCTTAGCTAGTATGTCTGCCACTCTGTTCTGTTCCCTGAGAACCCTAGGAAGGTACCCAAGGTATGAGAGCAATGGAGGGGAGAGATTTCATCATAAAGGAGGTGGAAACCCAAGGAATTTCGACCCTTGTTCCTCATGATTTGCTCTCATGGAGCCAGAAGCTAGGTGTAAGGTTCATCAACAATTTCTTGGCATCCCAGTAGACTAGGACTTTCCTTAACTAATTAGTTAGACTCGTTCTACTTTCATAATATTCTTGTAGATGGATGGGAGATTTCATGCATAGGTCGGGCACAGAGTCTAGATGGCTAAAGGTTGTTGTTTATTGCTGTTAAGGCAGGAAAATATAATGACTAGGAGGTAATCAAGGAGAACTGAATGAACAAGAAGAGTATTATTTCATGGAATTAGGGAGGTATTTCCCGAGGAATGAATGTGTACTCACAATGGGGTCCACTATTGAGATATTAAAATGTAGGTGATGGTTATGTGTTTTCCAATATATGTATGTATGCATGCCTATTGCTTTGTAGTATTACTTGTGCAATGTATGTGAAGGGAATTAGAAATATTGAATGTGAATGACATCATATTTATAATATCATGCAATAAACCGTAGGAGTCATTCGGTAGTTTTTAGTGAAGGATGTTTTGGTCTTCTCCTACTTGTTTAACCCCTAAAATACATGGTTTTGACCCTATAACTAAGCCCTATAAATACTTTTACTCTTGAATGACTTCCCATTCTCTCTCATTCACCCAAAACTCTTAATTTCTCTCAAGGATTCTTCTCCAATTCTCTCTCAAGCTCCAATAAAGAAGACTAGGGTTTCTTCAAAAAAAAATCGAAGGTTTTTCTTGCTTTTTGGGCTTTGATTTCCCAAGGTATGTGAGAACTTTACCAATGGATCCCTTCCATCAATTGGGTCCCAAAATAAATTTCCAATTCAATTTCACCCAAATTAGCTAGGGTTTCATGTTATTCTTCATGGGTCCAATTTATTATGATTCAATTCTTATTATTTGATCTTATTATGCATGATTTGATTCAATTACATGTTTTTGAGTTGATTTCATATGGATCTATGCTTATTACTTGATTATGACTATGAACTTATGAGTTTCAATTAATGAATTGATTATGGATTCATGCATATTTTTTGAGATTGATGATTTATGACTAAATGATGTTTTAATATAAAATGTCAATGATTTGTGAAAGATTTTCTCACATTTGAAAGGAATCATGATTTAGATGCTTAAAAATGAAGTGTCTCAATGAACTTTTGTGAAATCATGATTTAAAGGAGCTATTTTATACTTATGAACCTATGATTGGATTGGTAGTCTTTAATTGTTGTCTTTCCAAGTATTTTGCTATGACTATGTCTTTTTCGCTGAGATATACTTAGCACCGAGAGGAATTTGAGATGGAGGCCTTTCCATTAGTAGAGATCGGGTCTCTAGTAGCAATCTCCTTATTACAAACTATGTGCCTCCGTAGGATTGTCTTAGATGACCTAAGCTAGTGGATTCACTTTAGCAAAGAATGAATGTATGGGTCTTTACCTTGGCAAGTAAGACCCCCCTTTTTTCGGTGTGAGGGCCACATCAGATTCCATGTTATAACTCACATGGTATTATTGTCGGTTAACGGTAAATATTCCACAAAGTAAACTATGTTTTTCTTCAGAACTCTTCTTAAAGCTTTTCTATGGTTTTTTATATGCTTGACCTTATGCTTGACTTATATTTTTTCCTTTAAAAGGATTTTAATTACGTTTACTTGGTCATACATATTGCGTTTAATGTTCATCATATAATCATGCCAATATTTTTATGTATTTTCCTATACTCAGTACATTCATCGTACTAATACATGTTTGTGCCTATATTGTCTCATAATATAGAATCCAACGCAACTCCTCCTAGACATGGCTAGACTAGGATTGCTTAGCGTTGATAGTGATTGGTGAGTCCTCATATTTTGAAGGTCATATACCATTTATGTTTGTGTCATTTTCATGTCATTTCAATTTCAGACTATTCTGTGAGCTAGGGGTTCGTCCTAGCCACGAACTATGATGTTAGAAGACTTATGGCAAAAATTAGACGTTTTTCGCTTATGAGTTGTACTTTGTTTTCTTTTGGTATCAATGATGTCGATTAAGACTATTATCTTGTCTTTCTTTCAATTCTTCTCATTGCTTATGTCAAGTGGCTTGTTTAGGGGTCTTTCAGGATCCTATTCGTCATGTCATGTTTAGGGTGTATTTTGGATCGTGACAGTTTCATAGGTGAAGATGATGATGAACTCCGACAACTTTCATTTTTCCTTATTTGTGGTGGGAGCTGTGTCTTATTTTTATGTATACATTGTATTCTCTTCGTAGCTCTAGTACCTGTTTAGACTAGTTCTTTGGGGTGTTTTTCAGTCTATTGTAAAAAAGTTTTACTAAAGTTTTGTTTCCTTAAAAGTTATGATGTTAATGAGCCTTTTTGTAGGAAAAATATTTATTTTTCACATGCTTTAATACAAATTGGGTGGTAAGGATTTTTCTATCTAGGTGTTAGACTAGGTGCCCGAACAGTCCGGTGGGTTGGATCGTGACAATTGAATATAAATATTCCTATCCAAAACTTTTTAACTCTAAATTTGATAAAACCATCCGTAATTACCTAGTGAATGATATTATAATCAATATGTATGGCCTGCATGTAATTTTGAAATCATGATGAATCAACATGCTTATGAGTAATCCAACATCATATCAAAGTTGAATATAATATGATAATTACAAAAGGGAGCAAAATTTGAATATCGACAACAAACATATCCCTTTTGTTCAGAGGGTCCTCCATCTATGACCAGAAATGACGTGTGGGTGCTCTTAAAAGTGTATAATTTTGAAATTTTTTTCCTGCTTAGTAAAATCTTTTATAAATAATCATAATTTGAAAAGATTTGTTGGGAAGAACTTCTGTTGTTCACTAGGCATTAGTTCTAACTTTTTCTATAAGGCAAAACTTGTAGTCAATTAAGAAGCTTTACAATCTTGAAATATCTTAAACTTCTCTGTTATAGGAAAAAAATAAAACTTATACCTGATGGACACCAATCATACATAAATTTTAGTTTTTGCTTATAAAATAAAATTTGTATTTAATTAAATTCACTATTTTGAACTTATGTCTTACAGGCAAAATGCCCACAATTTATGTAGGGCCAAAAGTGAAGATGACCTAACCTATAGCCCATTTCTATTGAGGCTAGAACTGCAAATTCCAAACCCATATCTATTTGAACCCGCCATAAAATTGAACACCTATATAGTCGAATAGTCGGTTGCTACCTGTTTCATTCACTGCACCACACCCATTTTGTAAAGCTAAGAATTGAAACATCAAGGGTATGTATTTCTCTTGTATTTTTTGATGGGATTGTCCTTTTGTGTTAAATGTTTTAGTAATCATGTTTTGTTGGTAAGAGAAATGAGGTTTTGGTAAGGGTTTATTTGTTGCAAATTAAGCATTAAGCTAATAGTCATGATAGTTGGAGTCTATATTTTACTTTAGAAATACTCTATAGGTGTTTGATGAAATGGTGTAGAGTGTTAAAGTGATTTTCTTTTCAAGAATCCATTATACACCCTCTATTCTAATAATCCATTAGAATTTGAGCTTTGACTTTGGTTCACAACAGTGGCGTAGCCACGTTGTTGTCAGGGTGTCCAATTGGACACCCTTCGTCGAAAAAAAAACCGTATATACAAGTAAAATGATAAATGAAATGATTAAATAACATATTTTGGACACCCTTAACACAACAAACTGTTATAGCCGAATGGTTTCAAACGCTTGGAATGAGGCAGTGCTCGTGTGTTCAAATCTCAGTAGCAACCACTTTCTATTTCTGGACACCCTTTGTGAAATTCCTGGCTCCGCCACTGGTTCACAAGCTGGGTTTAGGAGGGCAAAGATCTTACCCTACCTTTGTGGGGTACTAGTTCACAAGCTAGGTTTAATTAGGAGGGCAAAGATTACCCTACCTTTGTGGGGTACTGGTTCACAAGCTGGGTTTAGGATGGACACCCTTTGTGAAATTCGTGGCGGAGGTACTGGTTCACAAGATGGGTTTAGGAGGGCAAAGACTTTGTGGGGTGAGGGCAAAGATCTTACCTACCTTTAGGGGTACTGGTTCACAAGCTGGGTTTAGGGTGTCCCCCCTACCTTTGTGGGGAACTGGTTCACAAGCTGGGTTTAGGATGGACACCCAAGCTGGGTTTAGGAGGGACCTTTAGGGGTACTGGTTCACAAGCTGGGTTTAGGATGGACACCCTTTGTGAAATTCCGTGGCGGAGGTACTGGTTCACAAGCTGGGTTTAGGAGGGCAAAGATCTTACCCTACCTTTGTGGGGTACTGGTTCACAAGCTGGGTTTAGGATGGACATCCTTTGTGAAATTCCATGGCGGAGGTACTGGTTCACAAGCTGGGTTTAGGAGGGCAAAGACTTTGTGGGGTAAGGGCAAAGATCTTACCTACCTTTAGGGGTACTGGTTCACAAGCTGGGTTTTGGATGGACACCCTTTGTGAAATTCCATGGCGGGACCTCCGCCACTGGTTCACAAGCTGGGTTTAGATCTTATCCTACCTTTGTGGGGTACATAGGCGGCTCAATAGAACGGGTGACCTAAAGACAAAATTTTGAAAAGAGTTTTAAGTTTTTTTTTCCATATATTTTATCCTCATAAATTTTAAAAATATATGAAAATTGATTATAATTTAATAATTAATTTTTTTCAATTGATAATATAACATTTCTTGTAATATTTCATAAGACAAGAATAAATATATATATAAATTATTGTATGTTACATAACAACAGAAATGTTTAACTCTGTTATTGATTATAGTTTCGAAACTTTTTTCAATGGAGTCAATTATTATACAAACTATCATAATTATTCTAAAAGTGTTTAAAAATAAAATTAAGACTTCACTCGATTGAATATGCCAATTAGAGTGATTGTTATCTTTAAAATACATTTAAAGTTAAGACAATATTTTTTAAAATTTAATTATTTGATGATCTAATTAGCTTGAGCTTGAAATGTATAACAAAACATCTCAAAGAATTGAAGACAATCTTACAAAGCAAATATTAAAACATGATTGATTCAAATTGAAGTGAATTAAACAAATTAAGAAAATAGAAAATAGCTGTAAATTTAATAACATCAATAATAAAATTTCAAAAATATGTACATAATAATTAGCAAGAGATTACCGATAAACTATTAAGAAAATTTTAATTAATAGTAACAATAAATACATAATTTTTTAATTGTATAATTTACATAAATCTCATAGTGTCAAAAGCTAATTACATTATTTCTCTACTCTTTTTCAAATTACAAAATTTCCTTAAAATTTCTCATAGTGTCAAAAGCTGATTACATTATTTCACTACTCTTTTTCAAATTACAAAATTCCCTTAAAATTTATGAATTTCGGTTGGACTTCCGGATACATCAACAAATATCCAGATACATAGGTGAGGGATGTATCCGAGAGGAGAGGGATGTATCAGAGAGGAGATAGGATATCCGGATACATCAGTAGACATCCGAATACATAGGTGAGAGATGTATCAAAGAGGGGAGGGATGCACTCGAGAGGGGAATAGGGATGTATCAGCGAAAGACTGATGTATCCGAAAGGAGATTTTTGAAATTTTTTTAAATGATAGGAAATTTTAAAGATTATGGTAAAATAAAATGTGTATTTAGGTAATTCTTTTCTTTTTTAATATTCTACTTGGGATATTTTGTTTCTACCAAGTGTGCTATTGTTTAATACAGTACTTTTTTTTACGACTAATACGGTGGTTCTCGCAATTAACATATTACATCGCCTTCATCAGATCTGGTGGTGCTCTTTTTATGTATGTATTTCCTTCATCTTTTGTGCTTTTGGTTCTTCGTTTAATCTTGCTTTTTGGTCTAATTTATTTCTTTTTTGTGCATCTTCAGATGTATATATATATATGTTTTCGTATTTGAGCTTCCTTTTTCGAACTGAATTTTGGATTTTCTTGGGCTTTTTTGAGGATTTGTAATTTTGAGGCCCTTATTTTTTTTGGGTCTAAAGCCACTGCTGGGGGTAGGAGATATCTTTGTGGGGGTAGAGAGGCTATATCCGATAGCAAATAAGGTATTATAACAACAGCATGCTTAGTATAATCCTACAAGTGGGGTTTTGGGAGGGTTTAGCTTTGTGGGGTAGCAATGTTGTTTCAGAAAGCAAATAAGGTATGAACAAATAGAATTAAATAAACAATGTATGTGTTTGGTTCGGAGGAAATGTTTATTTATTTTCCATGTTTGGTTGGATAAAAATTTTGAAAAATATTTTCTCTAAGAAAATAAGTTCCTTAACACTTTGTTTGGATGGTTGTTATGTATTGTTTCATAATGTATTATATTGTATTGGATTGTGTTGTATTATATCGTATTGTATTATTTTAATGAATACAATGTTTGGATAGATTGTATCATTTACATAATGTCACATATTTATAATTTGAATGAAAAACCTAAGAAATTGTAGGGTACATGGTAGAGCTACTATGAGAAAGTAGGATAAATGATTAAATAGAATTATTAAATAATAAGTAAAAATAAAATGAGCAGAAAATATTAAGGTAATGATGCGATTACACCAAATCGGTCGTCACACATAATGGGTCTTTTCATCATTGCCTAACGATAGATTTAAAAGATACGATACAATAAAATTTAAGTAACAATCAAAACAAACATTGTATTTAGACTAACAATACAATACAACGGGTAACAACCATCCAAACAACTTGTAAAAATGAAGAAAATGACTTCCTCAATCGAAGAAGGGAAAACAAGATCTATAAGTAACATTCTACGTTTATTTTATCCACCACCCACTTAACGGCTCCAACTACTACAACATGATCATCCTACCCCCGTCACCCCCGAGGCTCCACACCCCACCCCTATAATTTTTTGCTATATTACATATAAATGTTATGTAACATTTTGTTGCTACTTACCAAACACTAGAAAATAAGTAAAGAAACAAGCTTGTTTTTCAAGAAAACATTTTTCAATATGGTTGTAGTTTGAACAATAAGCAATAAATGATTTTTTTTGTAATTCTTCAGCTGCTTCACCAAGAGGGGAGGGCTTTACTTCTTCTTTTGGCTGATAGTTCAATATTATTTCTCCCAAGATCATTTCAATCTAATAAATGCAAAACATTGTTTTCAATATTTTGTTTTGTTTCTTCTTGTTGTTAGATCTCCAATGAGCCATTTCCACCATTTGTATTGTTTATTCTCGTTGTTAGTCACACCTCGGTTTTTCAATATGGTTGTAGTTTGAACCTTCGAAACCTGGAACTTTTAACTAAATTGTAAGAGTGAAAGATTCATAACTTACTTTTTATTCTGTTGATGCTGATATTTATCTAAATACAGTTAAATAAATTGCAACTTCAGGGAGTTTAATTCCCAGTTCCCGGGAGGAGAAATTCTGAATGTGGCTCAATCTATTTCTCTTGAACTAATTACAGATCTATTTTATCAAAGCTGCTATGAGTGATCTGGCAGCCGAACCAAATGATGCGCATTCAAGCTCCCAAGAAGCTAAGACACCCCAGATTGAGCCTATTCAGATGCCTACTGTTGAGGAAATAAGGGGCCAAGACATTTGGAACAACTGTGCAGTTCGTAGTGTTGTTAGCGGAGTCATGGGTATGCTTTAATCACAAGGCATGGTGGATCTATCTCCTAGTTGATTGAGTTTTTGTGTTTATTTAATGGATAGAATGTCCAAAATGTCATGCTTGCAATGCCTTAATATAATGAATCATAATACTTTTCTTTATAAAAAAGGATGACAATTTTTCTAAGTTTGATGTTATAATAATGTTACAAGTGACAAGAGGTAATCCAAGAGTTTTTTTAGACTTAATACCGTTGCTATGGCTGTTCTCTTGTACTCCTGGAGTTGGAGTTGAGAATGTGAGAGCTTGTTTAATGTTAGCTCACAAGCTCTATCAACTTTCATTGTTTGTGAATGAATCTGTATCTAATTGGATAATTTTTTCTGCTTAGATTGATATCTTTATCGATGTTTATGTACTTTGCTGTGAGGTTATTTCTGGGGTTCATCTAGATTCTAGTGATGCATTTTTCAGTTTTGTAGGAGGGGGACTTGGGTTGTTCATGGGTATGTTTCTTGGGGCACTGGATAACCCAATAATGCAAGAGGAAATGACTACTAGGCAACAAATTGTATACCAAGCAAAGCAGATGGGCCGAAGGAGTTGGAGTTCATGCAAGACTTTTGCTGTTATGGGTTTGGTTTTCTCTGCTGCTGAGTGTACCGTTGAGAAGGTACTTTTGATCCTCAGAGATGATAACCATGTGGCATTCTGCAGTTGTCGTTTTACAATTTTCCTGTTCATTTTTCGAAACCAAGGAAGTAAAGTTGGAAATCATTCTCACAATTAGAATCGGATACTTTCTGAAATATTCTAAAATTCAAATGTCAAGTAACTGTTTCTTGTCTTATGCTCAAAGGTACGGGCAAAGCATGACATGACAAATACAGCAGTTGCAGGGTGCGTAACAGGTGGCACACTATCAGCTAGAGGTAAAATTTGTTACCTTGATCATGCAAAAATGTGTACAGAGGGTTCTTCAGTAGATATACTTTCATATCATATGTGATTGTTATATGTTTTGTCTAAATAGAGACATGGAATTTGAGATTCATATAGAGAAGAGCAGGCAGTAGTTTCACATTGAAAAGAAAGCAAAAGAAGGAATTTGGTTCATATCATCAAAATGTAGCTCATGTCTTACAAAAAGAAAGACGAAAAAATATGTTTAACAAAAGCTTTTCAACGAATAGGTGGTTTTAGCTACTTAAAGAGAGAGTGCGTCCAACCATTTGAGAGGAGAGTTTGGCCTCAGTTGAAATGACTGTAGCTGATCCCAACTAGTTTGGGATTAAGGCATTGATGTTGATGTTCTTGTATCTTTATTCAATTTTTTCATATATGCTTGTATTACTCGTTTCTTCTTCCTTGAATGGAACAATTGCCTGCCTTAGTAGAATATTTTTTAGATCTACATGAATATAATGTTGTGTAATATTGGGATTTGGGGAAGTCAGGATTGCAGTAGAATTTCTTTTAGGTGGGTTTGAAATATGGTAGTTTTCTTGGTGTAAGTGGGAGACGGATATTTTTAACATTGAATTCAGATGGAGCGATACATCCTGTATAGTAGTCATTGTAATTGACAAGAGTATTAGAATTAGATATAGAATTTTTTGGGGGGCTTTCTGTGAGCCCCATATATCTAGCGCTCTACATAACAATATCAAAAACCATTTTCTTATTCTTAACTAAATTCATATGGATGACAGTGGTGGATAGGCAAGACGAGTTCATTGGTTGAAAACTGCATGTGGCTTTTTCAGATTTCAAATAGCGGAACTGAGCTTGAAGTCAGGGTGTAACTCATCATGTAGAATTCACCTGTTCTTTCTCAGTGCTTTTCCTTCTTTTTTTTTTTTTTTTGATCCAGTGTTACTTGAAAAGATTGGACTGCATTACTTTGTCCCAAGCTGCATTTATAAGGTGGACGGACATGCAGGGTGGGGTGCTTTACTGATCAGAGGTTTCAAACAACAACAACATACCCAGTGAAATCCCACTAAGTGGGGTCTGGGGAGGGTAGAGTGTATGTAGACTTTACCACTACCTCGTGGAGATAGAGAGGTTGTTTCCAAAAGACCCTCGGCTCAACCCAAGTATGGGAAGAAGAAAACAATGAAGAATCAGGAGTTTCATAATATTTGAAAAATAACAAGTAAAAATTTGAATTTATAACTACAAAAAGTTCGTTGGAACTTTGTGCAAAATCCAAAAGAGATGTAGAAAAATTGATTTAGCTTAGGCATAATAATAAATCTACACAATAATATCCTGAACTCTCCAAATTCTTAGCTATAGAACAACACAAATATAATTTATAGTCAAATACTTGTAATATGATTCAGAAATGAATATTTTCAGGCATACATGATGGACAATCTGATGCATAAAACCTGCACAAGACATTCATGTGGCTACGGGTGGAATTGTTCATAGCGTAAAGCATGCATGGGGAACAACACACCCATTGAGGTGTTAGTCCCCTGAGATTCTAGCCTCCTATAATCCCCACAAGGTGGTTAGATTTTCCCTCGCCTCAGTGGACGAGTCCCAATTTTACATTTCAAAAGATTGATCATGAGGCAAGGTATTATTATTATACAGAAATGTGAGTTTGCTACTTTTGTTATCTTAAACAGCCATAATGAAACGTCCTCACTCAAACTGTTTTGTTGGAAGCCATATTGTTCACCAACCAATCACTGGAAAGTGAATGCATCATGAAATTATTCTTTTCATGCCAAACACATACCTAGTGGAACATGAGCAAACAAATTGCAATAGTGGTCTCTCCTTCATAATAGGTGTTTTGATTTTGACAAAATCGCTAGATGACTAGCATTCAATATTGTTTCCGCTTTGTCTGTTCTCCGTGAGAAAGTTGCACCTGGAAGTACTACTGTTTTCAGCTACCAACTGGATCTTCTTTTCGTATTTTAATTTTCATCTAATGAGTGTTTTGCTTTAGGAGACCTGGGGTGTGGGTGTTTCTTATAGGAGTTTATTGCAAGCCATCACATTCTGCTAATTTGGTGTTAGGTAATATACTGCATTATAGTAATCCACACCCAAATTGGAGTCATCATTTTCTCCTCTTTTGTTTTCCCTCAAGTAATGGCTTTTGACGTTTGGATACTAAATTTGCTTGTATAATTGAGCCTGTCTTGTGATTGTATAAATTACTGCTTTTCTATGAACCGATGAAACAAGTATTTGGACTACTTGCTATTTGACTTAGTTTTTTTTGCCTAATTGAATTGCGGTCTCTCCTTCAATTCAGGCGTTTTTGTTTGGTGATGTTGCTAGACACAGGCTTTCAATATTGTATACAATTTATATATTTTCCATTCGAAAATTAATGGCTGGAAGTGTACCATTTAACACATGCTTTCTTATTTTAGCTTTTGAAGGTTTTTTTGCTTTAGTTTTCTTAGAGGAAAACCTATAATCAAAGTGAGAATCCCAGTCAAGTATTTTAGATTCCATTTGATCAAGGGTGTCGGGGGAGTAGAAACTTCTCCCTTGAACAAAGCAGACACTACCTGCCCAGATTTCCACTTGCAGGTTGTGAGATTTCAGTATTGGAGATATAGGTGATTAAGACTGGACATGACATAGTTGCAACTTACCGAGTACATGACCTTAGAAAGGAGGTTGTGGAGGCCACATATTAGGGTAGAGGCTAGTAAGTAGTAGAGCGTTGTCTTGCTTATCCTTCCATACTGGTAGTCATAGTAATTCTCCTTCACTTTCTTGTCCTTCGGCTTCTGTTACTATTTACTGTCTCTTGTACTTCAATTAGCGCTCTATTTTGTTGTAGTTATTTTTCCTTTTTTTGTCATGCTTTCTTAGTATTTTTCCATGATTTCTTCACTTCCGTTATTTCTTTTTTTGATGTGCTTTTTCTTGAGCCGAGAATCTATTGGAAACAGACAATCTAACTTCCAAGGTAGGGGTAAGGTCTGCGTACACTCTACACTCTCCAGACCCCACTTGTGGGATTACAATGGTTTGTTGTTGTTGAGGTTGGGAGATTCTATTAACGAATTGGATTTTCCTGTGTTCTAACTTGTAGTTAAGACACAATACCAATTTCATCTGTTATTACCCCTACAATAATCCGGATTACCGGAGTAATGAGTTCACTGCAGATCATTACATTCTCCTAATCTCGTTCCAGGAGTAGGCTGCAGAGTATAATTCCTAATTGGGGTCTCTCTCTGGATGATAGTAGTTGCTAAATTTGCTTTTAGAGTTGTGCCTTAAATCGCAGCTTATTTAATGCTGATGAAACAAGTGATTGAATTGTTTATGATTTGACTTATTATTTCCTATCAAGCATATCTTTTTATTTATATTACAATCTGATTGCTTTTCAGGTGGACCAAAAGCTGCGTGCATGGGTTGTGCTGGCTTTGCGACATTTTCAGTCTTGATAGAGAAGTTCTTGGATAGATATCACTAATCCAAGTAGACAAGATATAGATCATTCTTCAGCCTGGATGATGGAACCTACACCAACCTGCTTTATATTTAGAATCAGATTCTTTTTGCACCCCAAAAAAAAACTATGAGACTAATTGTTCCCATTCCATAACCAGTGCACAATGTTGTAGATATGTCATGCCAGGCCGCTCACTTTCATAGTCATATTTGCCCGATTCATCATGAAATTAGCTTAAATGAAAGAAATGAGGATTCACATAAGAGGATTCCAACTTGTTTAGGATTGAGACGTACTTCTTGTTGATTTGCCCTCTGTGCATTCCTTGAGTTTGTGCTTCTGGTCCCAGAAACTTGTTTGTGTTGTTTGTAATGTATTCATACTCTCAAGTGCAAACATCTGGAAGCTGCACTTGTGGATAATGGCTATTCTCTCCTTGCAACAAGACACGAGATAGGTAGGCGTGTGCGAAGCAGATTCTCTAATTGGTTTATGTCTATACCATCGGATTGAAAGAGCATTCATTTTTTTTGTAAACTCATATATTATACTCTAGATCCGCCTTTGATAATGATCTCATAGAACTTCCCTCCTATGGGCTATGGTATTGTCAGATTTCAGCTTTAATACCATATATTTTTCATAATCCAAACTCTTGCACATATCGTCCAATTTAACTCAATATCTATATAGGCTATAGCACTTAATATTTTTCTCATTTTCCGATGTGAAATTTATTTAATATTTAATATGCATTCCTTTTAATAAAATCTTACCGGTCTAGAAGCATGTTAATCTTCTCTTTAGCAAACATCTTTATCATTAATAAGCAAAGCTTGACCTAATGAAAGAATATTCGTGGTAAGTGGTCACGAACGACGGTGATAATTAAGTGCTCTTATGTACTATTAGTTAATTAATAGTGACACGGCACAAAATCTGATTAATTACCCCTTGATTTAATTACCTAAATAACATGGGCAGCACCTAAAGCAGAAACATATACTTAAATGGATTCTAAGACTTAAAAAGTTCAAAACAAATAAATATATATCCAATGTGAAAAAAAAGAAGTTGTTAGTGGGAAACATTGGTTCTCTTTTTCACTGTTTCTCACTTATTATAATTATATGGAAAAATTATGCAACTAAGTAAATATATACTAGTTAATTATTTAACATAGCTAGAGTTTAAAGAAATTTCTTTTTGTCACTAACATATAACCATATTTATGTGGGTCATGTCCATAATTTACATAATCCGGTTCCTAATTATATAAATTCTTATTTGTATATGCTTACCCTATTTGTGTATGATTTGTTGATACATTTGATTTGTATAAGTAAAGAAAAATGTCATAACTGTATAAATTCAGAATTTGTATATAATTATCCTGTTTGTATATGGTTTGTTGATACATTTGATTTGTATAAGTTCTGAAAAATTACTAAATGTATAAATACAGAATTTGTATATACTTATCCTGTTTATATATTTGGCAAGCGAAATATACAAATGGAAATACACATAGCAAACGAAACTATAACTATGGAGTGTAATTAGGAAAACTGTACTAAGGAGACTTATTAAGTTTAATCTCTTAGCTATTTATGAAATTTTCTCATATTATATTACTCTCTCTCGTTTCATATTAATTATTCATTTTTTCTTTAATTAAGTTTTTTTTAAAATTATAAATAAAAACGACAGTGTTACTAATTTATCTCTTAAGAAACTATTTTGAAATTTTACAATTTTGTTTACATTTTCAAAAAAGAATTAATTGTAAAGGTAAAATTAAAAAAAATCAATTTTGTCTTGATTTATAAATTAATAAATAATTTAATATAATTATTTATAATAATATGAACAATTAATATGAGATGGAGGGAGTATATGTTTAATTTGAGTATGTATATATATATATATATATATATATATATATATAGAAGAGCCATAAAGTAGACGACCAATGGCATTTTTGTAAATTTAATTTTATTGAAGGGCAAAATTATAATCATAGCAACAATGGTTAAAATGAAATTGTTGAAGAATCTAAACTAAAAATATCAAGTAATTTCCACCAAAGATAAGAAATAATTTTAGCTTTTCTTGACATATCTCATTGATAAGAGTGTAAAAACATATGTAGATGTGAGTCCTACATTAATTTCATTTTCTTTGTTATTTTTTTATCTCTCGAAATTTTACATTTGTCTCCTTAATAGCACAAATAACTACAAGAAAATAATTAATTTTACGATTTTTAATGCTATAAAATTACCATTTTTTAAATATCTATTGGTGCAATTATTTTTTTTAAAATCCACTATAAAAATTTATGTTTGTTATATAGAAGAGTCATAAAGTAGACGACTAATGATATTTTTGTAAATCTAATTTCATTTAAGGACAAAGTTATAATCATAGCAACAATGGTTAAAATGAAATTCTAGAAGAATCTAAAAAAAATAAAAATCAAGTAATTTCCACCAAAGGTAAGAAATATTTTTAGCTTTTCTTGACATATCTCATTGATAGGAGTTTAAAAATATATGTAGATGTGAGTCCTACATTAATTTCATTTTTTTGTTATTTTTTATCTCTCTAAAATTTACTATTATCTCCTTAATAGTACAAGGAACTCCCAAAAAATAATTAATTTTATGATTTTTAATGCTATAAAATTACCAATTTTTTTTATATCTATATTATTTTTTAAAAATTGACTATAATAAAGAAATAAATTAAAATGAAGAGAGTATTTTTTTATTAAATACATTTCTAATTAATAAAATATTTATATTACACAAAGTATCAAAGGAATAAATATTGTCTTATATTTAAAACTATATGGGAGATATGTGCTACAAATCGAACCTAAAAATTCTCATGTCATGAATATTGATTTAAAATATAGGATCAACCACTCTAGATTTTGTGTACATACGTGTATTCTTTAACATTGTTGATAGGAGAACAACACTGCATGCAAATACTCGCATATGTGTTTATAAAAGGTAAAAAAAAATAGAATTAATTTTGATTTCACATTTAATTAATGTACAAAATAACTACTAATACTATAGTAAAATAATTTTTAAAAAATATTAATAAATGTTGAACAAATATTTATCTGTTTAGGTTAAAAAATTATATAAAATTATTAGATTTATTCATATATTTATCCGCAATCTAGGAACAATCTTATAAAAACTTATCTGAAAATAATTGAAGTTTATTTTTTAAAATATTTTTTTTAATAATTCCAAAAGTTTACATAACACATATCATTCTACAGATTCACACTAAATATGATTTACGGAGACATATATTTATTTATTAGAATATTATTTATCATTAATTAAAATTATTTTAAACAAGATACGTGAATTGTTATATTAACTACTTCATGTTAAATTACTGCAATATATGTTATGTTGACTTTTGTTAATGTCTTTTGATTCTCTTTATTTGAGTTAAAATATTCTTTCATCTAGTATATACAATATTTTAAAAAAAATTCTTTGCTTGTTATACCAAATTGTTCTCCTGATTTTGATAGGCATAAAGCCATAGAATGTTTAGCATTATTTTATAGAATGTTTTCCATTATTTTATCACTTTATAAAGAATTATATGGTTCATTCTAATTTGCGTCACGTAGGTCGTTATTTTTGTCTGTTAAACTCTGAAGAAAATGAATTTCAGTATATTCAAAATTAATCTATAGATGTAACACTAGACTTTGTTGCTTTGTATGATTTTACAAAAAAATTAATAGATGAACACTTATAACTTTAATCTATTCTTTTGAATAATTTTCAAATACAATAGAAAAAGAATATCACTAAATTAAATATTTAATTTGAATGTATGAGTTTATCATGATGTTAAAATAAAAGCATAGGAGCATGATACGTTAATGTTTGATTTTATAAAAATAAAAAAAAGATATATTATTATAGAATGTGATTTCTATTAGCATTTATACTATATTAATGATAATTTTTTTCAAAAAATTAATTAAATACTTAAATTATATTTAAGATTGTTATATTGGGCCCGTATATATAGATTCAACATAGATAAGTTGACTTGTTACGACTCTTTTATTAGGGAGTATTCTTTTGTTTCTTATTTGTTTCGTTTATTACTCTTTCTATTTAAATTAATGTGACAATATTTAATTGATATATAATTGGAGTACCAGTTTTTTTTTAATAAAAAAATAGTGATCTTGAACGGTGTAGCTATATGTGAACATCTTTTATAAAAAAATTATGTCATATACAATCAGATCTTTCTATAACAATTATTCTTTATAGTAATTTATTTCTATAATAATTAAGTTCTGATTTAGATTTCCTTTTAAATATTATGTGATATTATAGATTTTCTATAATAACATTTTCTTCTAGCTGTAATAGTGTCAACAATATTCCATAGTTTTTTGTCCTATGTTTTGTCACTACATGTTATTTCTTATATTTTGATTATTACATTATTTTGCTGTTGATATTGTTTATTTCCACTTAATGTTATATAATTAATGATTTTTTATTCGTTATATTTTCTTTATTTCAATATATTCTTTTTCTTATTGCTCTAATGTGTGATACTTGAGTTGAGGGTCATATGAAAATAATCTATTTGTCTCTCCAAAGTAGGAGTAAAGTATGCATATATAGATCCTCCTCATGCCACTCCCCGCCTCACTTTATTTGTTGTTGTTATAGCTGCCAAAAAATATCCAGATAAATGACATTGTTATAAATTTTTTTGACTACATATATAAAATAATTTTGCGCATATTTGTTAAAAAGTATATATTAATAAGGAAATAATACAAAATAAAAGAAATGGAAACAAAGAGATTATTTTAAGGGAAAACTAAATAAATCCCACTAGTTTAGGTTCTAATTACTAAGATTCCCGATAATTTCAAATATTACTTCCTCTACCATATTTCATGCTTAGGATACATCAGTTTGAATCCGCGAGATACATGTATCTGCCAAATTTTAAAATTGAGATACGTATTTTATTCGTTTGAATTAATTGGTTGTAACTGATTTCCTTAATTAGAGGAGTAATTGAGGTTTTTCATAATATATGAACAATTAATTCTGGAAATTTAAATTAATCAAATCTCTTAATATAAAGCGGAAATCAAGAAGTGTACCTATGTTTAATTAATTTCATTTTTATTCTTTGAAATAATAAATTCATTAATATTATTAATAAAAGACAAAAACATGTATGTTTTGGTCATGTAATTTGATTAATTTTATTTTATTACACTTAAAATGATAAATTTATTAGTTTGATGTATCTATTATCAATATATGATGTATCCAACAAACTAAACACTTAGATACACAAATATTATACAAGTACATTCATATGTATCATAGAAGTATCTAATATTAATTTCGTGTATTTGTGATATGTGTCTAGTATTAATTTAATGTACCTAATTATATATTCTAATATTAATTTTATGTATCTATTTATATGATCTAATTTTAGTTTCATGTATCTAGTATTAATTTGATGTATCAAGTATCAATTTCATACATTATATTCAAAAACATGTATCTTGGATACATTGTAAGCATATACATATAATTATGTGTATCTAAATATGGATTGTAACTGAAACGCACGAATTTAGGAATAAATCACAACTGTAGAGTATTTGTCTTATCATTAATCCAAAAAAAAAGTAAAAATTTTCAAAATTCTCCCTTTTTTTTAGCATCTGAAATTTTTTCTCATAGGTACATATAATCTTAACTCAAATACATGTACTCTTAACTAGATATATGTACACCTGATGTGTATCCAAAATTGTTGTACTTGATGTGTATCTAATGGTGTATTTGTTCTGTTAATTAAAGCTTGACGTAATTCTTCCATCTTGATTGGGTCATTCCTATACTTAGATCTATTCTCGGCTTGAATGTTGGCGATGAAGAGTCAATCCCTGCAATGAAAAATTCATGACTAAAAATAAACAAATAAAAGTTGTTTGATTTAGTATAATATTGTTAATGTGTAGTATCTTTAACTAGAATCATTCAATTTTGGGAAAGGTCGGCCATTAAAGTGTTTGACAAACAACCAAAATCAAAACATTATGAACTTTAACTCAGATACAAAACCAAGATACATGAGAATAATAAAACAATAGAAACAAACCTATATGTATAATGTTGATTTGAACATGCAAACATGTATTGAGAGGATGAAGGAAGAAAGAGGGCTGGTGGACATGGGGTGGGGGGAGAAACGATAGATGTGAGTAGAAAAAAAATTGACTTGTTAATGGACCATTAATTAAGGAGTTTAAATTTAAGATAATTATTCAATACCATATTTAAGGGATTTGTATATCTGATTAAATCTTTTAAAATATATGGTATAAATATTAAGTGGTAGTATGTGTAATTGTTTTAAATTAGAGGTAAATATAGTATATATGATAGTGATATATGTGTAGTTAGGTTTTTTTTCCTTATTTTAACTTTTCTTGGCACATTACCTTTCTTAGTGTATGATGTTATGCTTATTGTCACGTAATAAGAGGAGAAATGGAATCTTATAACCTTTATAGCATAGATGAAAAAAATAAAATAAAAGGTATACTAATTTCATGTATTGTTAGTACCTTGTGGTCAAAGGAGTAAATTAGAAAAACAAATTATAGATCGAAAGATAGAAACTTTTATTTAGGAAAATAAATATTTGAGATAACATAATTTATGGTATGTTTTTAAATAATTTAATCCCCCACTATATTTGAGATGATGTATTATTGTCTCCCATAGTAAAATGAATATATCTATCGTAGAGTAGTGATACCTCAAACCTATAACTTTGTCGAACTCAAAGGCAATCTCAAATCATACAAAGATTCAATTTTCACCATAAGAAAATACGCAAAAGTGATTCAAAATTTAATATAGGAAATGAGGGTAAACCCTTAGTTTATAGCCAAAATTCTACGTTGAAATTGTGCAAAAACACCTAGTTAGAACAACTTTGATATATGTTAAAGAGACCTTTCTGAATTACTATTAAAAATTGTTCCCCAAAATTGCAATTAATTTTGTGTGAAAATAATATCAAAAAATGAAAATAAATAAATGAATTTGGTCCAAAAACTTTATGGATTTAGGGTTTTGTTTCCCCTTGTGTGGGATGTGGTTGCATTTTCTTTACAAATATAATTGTTGCAATTTTTTTCTGCAGTTTAGAATTCTATTTTTGGTTAAAATAAAGGTAAGAATAGATGAACATTTGAATTCATTATTTATATGGTTATGTTTGATGTTGAAACTAATGAGATGTAACTTGAAATAGTTATTTGAGAGTTCTGCACTATTACTTGCTTAACTTTTCCTAATTATTCCATTCTCTATGCTATCTCTTTCACTTGTTTTGATGTTGATCACAAACGAGAAGAAGCAGCTATAGGAAGACTTGAGGAATCGCCTTCAGACATTGTGATGACCAAAAATACCATCTTTGCGTAAGAACTATACATATCAATTCTCCAATTTTAGCAGAAAAGAGTGTTTTCTTTCTTAAGGTGAGTACTCCTTAATACAATACATTTTGCCTTCAATTGGCATTACCTATTACAATTTTTTTAACTTCAACTATTTGTTTTCTTCTTAGTTGTTCTAAATGGCACGAAAGAGCAACGCTAAATTCATGAGTCAGGTAAGTACTAATTTTGACTGGTACTTTCTTTTGTAAAAGATTCAGGTCATTCCACCCCATTTCTTTCCTGATTGAAAATTGTAGTTTTGTTCAAATGAATTCGAGTTTTTCAACAACATTTTTTTTTTCTGATTGTATCAAGTGATAAAATTAATGTCAATACATGTATGTCTGTAGGGTACTATGGGCATTGTCACATAGAGAACCACCTCCATTCCCACCCCCACACATGCCACCACACAACACTATTAATACAATTGACACCTTCAAGGATATGTAATCCATTTAGGCACTGGCACAGAGAAAATGATTATAGAAGAAGAAAAGAAAGGTGTCTTCTTCATGAATGATTTTGCATCACAAATTTATCTTCTTATTTTTGCGGATAAGGTCACATTCACAAATCTCTTTTTTCTTTTTACGGATAAGTTTATATTAAAAAATTGCTTTGAGTTTTAATGGCTCACCTAAATTGAGTAAAAATTGCAGCAAGAAAAATTCATACTCTTCCTCAAAGTAGGGTTGAAACAATGCAATTTAACAAGGATTTTCATATATAATATTTGCAAGTTTAGTAGCATCCGTCATACACATATTTTCATAATATCCTACCCATCTCTTTGTTTGTCTTCCTTGTCCTTTTTAGAAAAAAAATCATATTGTAACACCTCAGACTTCGAACAGTTTTCAGTTTTGGGTCAACTTCAAATTACAATATCTTGTAGCACATAAAGAGTTAGGTGGCCCATGAGATATCAAATCGAAGGCCTTTGAGTCTTGTTTCAAACGCCACCAAGTTTGTTAAATTTCGAGCTCGGAGTGAAAAGTTATGGCAATTTGAGTAAAGCCTCTCTAGTTAAGGCTTTTCATCCGTTTAAAGAAAGGGTATTTTGGTCTTTTCCTTAGCCCAATAGGCCTACCCACGTTTTACCCACCCAATTTAGGGGTCTAACTAGATGCTAAGTTATCTTTCATATTCCTAAACACTTAGAATTTTAGGGCGAAGTTTCAAGAAGAGGAAAAGAGGGCTTTCAAGCATTCATTCATGGGTTGAGGAATTTCGCCAAGAACAATTGTTTTTTCCAGGTATGTGAGGCTTCCCATAGTAAAGGAATTGTTTGTCCTCACACCAAACATGCAATTCTTTCGTTAATTCGCCCATATAATCGTTTATGTAAATATTCTTGAAGGGTTCTTGAGTTTTAAGCTTCATTCTTTAACAATGGAGGTTTTGAGTTCTTGAGGTGAGGGTTTTGCGAATGAGTGGTGTTTCTTGATAGAATTTGAGTGGGATTTTGATAATTTTGTATTGGGTTTGTGAATCAAAGAGAGTTTTGAAGAAACCAATCGATTCTAGTTGAGTTAGGACCCGGAATTGAGTATGAAAATTCATTGGATTTCTGGGTAAGGGGCTGGCGCGGCGTGCCACCATAGCACCAGAACTACTGGTCAGTATTTTGGGGCTTGGCGTTCCATACCAAAAGTGCGCCCCAAACTCTGGTCAGTAGTTTGGGGCCTGACGCCCCACGCCATCAGTGCGCTAGGGTTGCCTGACCTTTTTCCTTCCGTGTTTCATTCCGGACGTGTTCCTCTAAGTTGTGGCTATGCTTTGCCACTCTATATTAGCTCCTATAGGCTCCATTTATCATTGAAAACTCATGCATTATCCTACTCATATGTCTTAATGCATTTTCAAAACTAAAGTTAGTTTAAGAGATGAGTCAAGAGCTATTATTAAGAAAGTAAAGAGAAGTTTAAGAATCTTTTTAGAACAAAATGCTTTGTCTTTAAAAATTGATTCTGAGAAAGAGTAAAAGATGAGTTTTGAGAAAAGTATAGGGAACTAAGTATCTCCCTCAGATAATAGTTTTAATTAGAGAAAAGAGAAACTTTACTTTCTAATTGAGTTATGAGTACAGAGATACTCCAGAACAGTTACCTCTTTTAAAAGGATAGTTTGAACAATTATCTCAAACTACAGAAAAAGTAATATTTTTATATATTTGAGCAACAGTATATATCATTGAGAGTAGTATTGAGCACCGATATGGGGGAGAGTTCAGACAACTCACAGCCCCCATAAACCATGTCTTGCCAACATGGGTTCAGGAACAGACTTTTTAGATGAATCCTTATAGCTTAGTGGATCTACTTAGTTGAGAGGTTCTATATCCCGATATGATATAGGACAGTTTTGGCAGTGTGAACAAGACGTTGTATCATCACTTAGCTCACAGTGATGGTTGTCGGTTAGAGAATCTCCCAATAAAGTTAAAGTATATTTTCACATAGCACTTCTTATGTTGAGTTCAGAGATGAGTAAGTATTTTTGTAAAAGTTAAATGATTTCATTCATTTAACCCTTTACATTCAGTTGAGTTCATGCTATAGCTATTGCAGTCATTCAGTTCAGTTATTTATTTCACTTTAGCCATATTACATACTCGTACATTCCATGCTATATCTATTGCAGTCATTCGACTTGTATCTTTTTATGATGCAGATATAGGTGTTCAGGATCATCGACATGCGTTTCGTTGAGATCACTTTGCGCTTCAGATAGCTTTGGTGAGCCTCCTTGCTTCCGGAGGATTTCACATCTATTTTTCATATTCAGTTTTAGTAGCATTTGAGGTGGCATGGGTCTTGTCCCGACATCTATCTTAAACAGTTAGAGGCTTCATAGACAGACATAGTTAGATGTTTCCATTGTTTCACAGGATGTTTATTTAACTTATGATTTATGCTAAGTATTTAAAGACAGTGATTTAAGACTTTTCTCTAAATGTCTAAATGTTCATCTATTTAAGCTTCCGCATATCTTATAGAGTTAGGTGATGTCATAGTAAGCCAGGCCAAGGGTTCGCTTGTGGATCAGAAATAATTCTCGAGTGCCGGCCACATCCAGGGTGTAGTGTCACGACCTAAAGTACTCTCTAGACATAACATGGCGTACAAGACCCTAAAAGGCCTCATACAAGCCACTTATCATGCATAATACAAGATCATAGAAATTAAAAAGTACAAAAGACAACTTCATAACCAAAGAGTTTTATAAAAAGTAGCAGAAGTCTATACATAGTCTCAAAGACATTTATCAAAAGAATAGAAAGAACGTTGGAACGTAACCCAATACATGTCCAAAAGTAAAGAAACATAAAAGAATAACAAGGCAATGTCCTCAAACATATGAGGACTCACCAAGTCTTCAAGTCTCTTCTACTACAAGCTCTAGCAACGAGTGGATGGGGATGAGTCACCACGCCCTACATCAATAAATCAATGTAGGCAAGATTAGGCGTTAGTACAAACATGTACCAAGTATGATAACTATGCATAAAATCATTAAGTCATGCTAAAAAGAGGACATTTTCATTACATGCAATGACCAAGCTAAAACATGAGAAAAGGGTGAGAAAACACAAGTCATAAAACATGGTCACATGCAAGCTAACCATCTTTGAAACCTTTGAAACACCTTCATAAGCAACTTAAGTTTATTATTGTGGGAAATTACCTTTAACCGACATTTAAGACCATCTGAGCTATAACATGGAATTCGATGTCTACCCCACACCGAAAAGAGGTGTCCTACTTGCCAAGGTAAGACCATGAACTTCTATCTTACGTGGATCCACTAGCTAATGTCTATCTAGACAATCATCCTATGGTGGCACATAGTTTATGGGACATGGGTAATCGCCACTTGTCCATTCGGTGCTAAGCATAATTACCATGGAATAGTCATAAATCATAATTCATCTTATCTTTAGTAGACATGGGTAATCGCCTCTTGTCTTTCATTAAGGATCATGGGTAATCACCTCTTGTTCCTTTCATTAGAATAGCTCCTTAACTTTGATTCAAGTTGGTTGAGAAAACCTTTCAACCCTTTATGAATCCTTTATGTGAGAATAGTCCTTTCACAAAACATGTTTTGAGTAGCATGAGAGAAATCCTTTCACCACTCAACAACAATCAACATCTATGCTTCACTCTCAAAGCAAATCTTAAATCAACATAAATTTCATAATTGAGCATGCATATTTCCATAAAATTCATCTTTTGATCATTTATAACTTCATGAAATTCATAGCTTAGAATACATAAATCATGCATGGGCTCATGTATCTTTATCTCAAAATCATTCAATTTCCCCCAATTCATTTTTCATAGTTCAAAAACCTTATATTATGATCATAGTCTAGAAATCATGAAATTCATATGGGTTCATGGGGATTCAACTTAAAACATGCAATTCAACTCAATTTCATGCATAAGAAGTCATAATTAAAGCAATTTGATCATAATTGATAAGAACCCACATAATAGAAGAAAACCCTAAATTCAATTGGAAATTCTTACTTTGAAAATTGAGGAATTTGGGAACCCTATGGAGGAAAGGATTCCATAGGTGAAAGTGTCATACCTTGATGCCAAAATCTTAAAATCAATGGGGAATTAGGAGACTTGGCTTGAAAACCATAGCTCTTACTTCTTCTCCAAGCTTTCTAGAGAGAGAATTATTTGGGAGAGGAGAGTTTTGGGAATGATTAGGAATGGGTAGAATTAGGCTTAAAAGGTTTATATAGTGTCTAGGTTAAGGGCCAAATCGACTTAGATTAGGAATTAAACATTTAGGGAAAAGACCAAAAAGCCATTTTAAAAATAACTATCGAACCCCTATCTACGATTGGACCTACGGTCCGTAAGTCAATCTACGAACCGTCCTGTTCAACTGTAGAAGATTTAGAGAGTCTTTTCAACTTTGGACCCCCAACAATAGGTCACCATGTCACGACCCAAAACCGGGTGTGATGGCACTTGTCCTATCCCACCAGGACAAGTCAGCCTAAAACCCAACAAGCGGAAAAATAACATAAATAAAGAAGAGAAATAACTAAGCGGAAGTCTTTCAACTTAAATAAAAACCAACCCAAGACTGGTTGTCACATGTACAAGCCGCTAATATAGAAGTTAAATAGATAAGTACAAGTCTCAATATCTTTGTGTCTCAAATAGAACAAAGTATAGAAAAAGGATCTAGAGGGATTTCCGACATCGAACAACTACCTTTCAAGATTCCACAGAAGCCTCGGAAGAAAGGAGAGAGAGATCAAAATCACGGCTCGGGCTTGCAACCTAAACAGATGTAGAAGCAAGGGTGAGTACCAAAACCACGGTACCAAGCAAGTCAACCAATAAAATAAGGTCAACCTAACTAAACTCAACGAACCCCTTTCCTTCCAACCGAACCTCTACAACTACAACCTGCACAGAAAATCAGCCCAACCTATTCTAAGCAGTTATATCACACATAGATCTACAACAGTCCACAAATATCAACGATAGAACACATAAGCATCAAATGCATCAAATATAGTGTCATGGGACATAAGCGCAACTCCACAATGTCAATACAACACAATGAAATACAATGCAATGTCAAGTAGCATGATGCATGTATGTCCTACGATACAGATCAGTTGAATCTCAGACCGGAACCTATGGGGCCACACATGGAACATGTATCCACCGAAACCATTTTCCATCGACATTATCGTCAATCGCCGGAACCATTTCCCATCGGCATAATCATCACTCGCTGGAACCATTTTTCATCGGCATAAATCATCACTTGCCGAAACTATTTCCCATCAACATAATCATCAAAGTGTCTCATTATAGTGTTTTAGAACCAATAAACATAAGCATGTTCACACAAATAATGAGAAAACGATAGTGTTCACAATCACAACGCAATTCACATCAATGCAAATCACATCACACTATCAATATTATTTCAACATTATCAATTACGTCATTTACAACAAGATCAATTGCCTAGTCTCCGGTTCACTACTCCTTTCATCACAAGTAGGATCAATTGCTAAGCAAGATATTCAAGTCTAATCCCATAATCCACAATGAGCAAAGACATATTCATCACTTTCACGATATTATCAAGGCTTTCATAGCCCTCTTTCAATCATTACACAACACACAAGATCACTACAATTCCACATGGTTCACAACATTAGCACATAAGCCTTTTTACTACCCCATCGATCAAATTAGATTGATTTCATATAAGATTTCATCCCATTCCTCAATCCTATTACTCCCCAACTCATACAAGGAAGAAATTCAGAATTTAACGAGGTTCACAAAGTTTTAAAGGTCCACTTGGCTTAATCAAAATACGCTCAATCCACAACCGGAGCTTTTCCTTTTCGAGAGCAATCTAACTCACCACAATCTACACAAAATATGAACCACAATCACAATCCGGAGCTAACAATGCCAAGAACACGAAATTCGAAACGAAAAGGTAAAACAACCCAAAACACCAATTTCAAAAATGGAATTTGAATCCAAAATTTCTTACATAAAAAGGTCCCTCAAGGCATTAGCAATCCAATAGATAAAACCATTTGGAAAACAAGGTTTAAATGAGTCCACAATCCTCAATTTATCACAAAAATCGAAGTACAAACAAAACCCCCAAAACTCCACTCTAAAACCCCAATTTTCAAATCAAAATCATGTTTAAATCAATAGGTAATCAAAGCCAAGGGTTAAAATCACTTACCCACACTGATTCACAAGAAATCCCTCTTCAAAAATCACCAAAGTCAGCTCCAAAATGTTAGAAATGGTGAAAATGGGACATTTTCTAATTTTTCACTAATTAGGCATAAAACCGTCTCCGCGAAAGCGGCTACTAACAACGCGAACACGGAGAACAGACATGGGACCCTCCGCGAATGCACTTACCTTTCGCGAACACGGAGGTCATCACTATGCAAGCTCCGCCAACGCGCCCAAGCTCATCCGCCAACGCGGAGGTCAAGACCACATGTACCAGATACAGCAAAATCAGTAATTTTAACAAGTCTCCGAATGGACCCTTAGGATTCGTTTAGAACCCCGTGCACACAAATCAGATATGCAACCCTACTAAATTTGACGTTTCAGACTCAATGAAACCGTTGGAATTTGGATTTGAGGTCTCCTTGACCCGAAACCCGATAAAACGTATCAAAACTAACTCAAGCTTCAAAAACTCAAAACAAACTTGAAACCTCTAAAAATTCAATCAAGGCCACCCCTAGGCCTGAAATCATTCCCCGAATCCAACAGAGTCGTCGGAATCCACATCCGAGCATCCGAACTCCAAATGTTGACCAAAGTCAACCTATGATCAAAATTTCACAATTTTCCAACTTAAGATCTCAAATCCACGATACAGCCCCAAAACTGATTCCGTCAACTCTCCTAGACCAATTTCCACATTTCGGAACTGTTGGAATTGATGGAATTCCCATCCGAGTCCCGAAACTCCAAAAGACCTCAAAAACCACATTTTTACCACTTAAACCTTTAGAAATCAAAATTTTCTGAAAATCACAACTTAACAAGAATTTTCACAAAATTAACATCGGATATCAGCCAAACATGACTCGAGGCAACTCTCAAGAGGGGTAAAATGGTCATTTAACAAAAATTCCAAGATTGACCTTTAGGGTCATTACATCATCTACCACTAAAAAACATGTTTGTCCTCAAACATAATGGTAAAAGTAGGTACCAGAAGCCTCGAAAAGATGAGAATTTCTTCACGCATATCTAGACTCGAACTCCCAGGTAGCCTCTCCAACTGAACGATGACCCCACTGACCTTCACTGAAGCAATCTCCTTGGTCCGAAGCAAAACCTTGGTCCGAAGCTTACGAACCTGTCTATCAAGAATAGTTGTAGGCTCCTCCTCATAAGTCAAATCAGGACTCAACTCCGCCGAATCGAGTGTAATCACATGAGACTCATCCGGGATGTACTTCTGAAGCATAGAAACATGAAACACATGATGCACAACTGACAAGCTAGGTGGCAAAGCCAACCTATAGGCAACCTACCCACTCGGTCAAAATCTCAAAAGGACCATGAATCTAGGGCTAAGCTTGTCCTTCCTTCTAAACCGCATAACGCCATTCATGGGTGATACTCGGAGCCAAACATGATCTCCCTCTACGAACACCAAGTCTCAAACTCTCCGATTGGCATAACTCTTCTGCCAACTCTGAGCAGTCAGCAGCTTACTCTGAATCAAACGAACCTGATCCATGGCATCTCTAAGCAAGTCAGCGTCTAGGGAATCCATCTCAGCCGAATCAAACCACCAATCGGTGATCTACACCGTCTTCCATACAGACGCCTCAAATGGGGCCATCTGAATACTGGAATGATAGCTGTTGTTGTAGGAAAACTTTGCTAGGGGCAAATTCTGATCCCATTAGCACCAAATTCAATCACACAAGCACGAAGCATGTCCTCAAGCAACTGAATAGTCCGCTCGGACTGACCATCTGTCTGAGGGTGAAATGCTGTACTCATATCCAACTGAGTACCCAAACCATGCTGTAAGGCGCTCCAAAAGTGCAAAGTGAACAAAGAACCCCGATCCGAGACTATAGATATCGGCACCCCATGAAGCCTAACAATCTGACTGATGTAGAGCTAGGCTAACTTCTCTACTGTATACTTCACTCGAACTGGAATGAAATGAGCGGACTTAGTCAGTCTATCGACAACCATCCAAATAGAGTCATAGCCACCCACGGTGGTCGGTAAACCCACAAGAAAGTCCATAGTGATCCGCTCCCACTTCCAAGTAGGAATGGGCATCCTTTGAACACACCTCCGGGCTGCTGGTGCTCACACTTGACCTATTGATAGGTTAAATATCTAGATACAAAGTCTGCAATATCCCTCTTCATACCACACCACTGGTAATGCTGACTCAAATCATGATGCATCTTCGCTGTCCCCGGATGGATAGAATGTCTAGAACAATTGGCCTCCTCTAGAATTAGTCTAACAAGCTCGCTCACCTTGGGCATGCAAATCCTACCTCCAATCCTCAAAACTTCATCAGAGTCAGCAGTCTCCTTGGCTTCACATCTCATCACCATGTCTCAAATGAGACACAACTTCTCATCCTCAAACTGGCGCTCACGAATCTGCTCAATTAAGGAAGAACGGGCCTCAATGAACGCAATCACACCACCTCTCTCCTCAGAAACCTGCAACCTAACAAAGCTGTTGGCTAACCTCTGAACATCCCTAGCCAAAGGCCTCATATTAACATTGATCACGACAAGACTCCCCATACTAAGAGCCTTCCTACTCAAAGCATTGACCACTAGATTAGCCTTCCCAAGATGATACAAGATAGTCATATCGTAGTCCTTCAGTAACTCAAGCCACCTACGCTGTCTCAAATTCAGATCCCTCAGACTAAATATGTACTAAAGGCTCTAATGATCGGTGAAAACCTCACAACGAACCCCATACAAATAATGTCGCCATAGCTTAAGCACAAACATCACTGCTGCGAGCTCTAGATCATCAGTAGGATAATTCTTCTATTGTGCCTTCAACTGTCTAGAAGCATAGGAAATAACCTTCCCTTTTTGCATCAATACACCTCCCAAACCAACACCGGAGGCATCACAATATATAGTAAAGCTCACACCCTCCTCGGGTAAGGTCAACATAGGAGCTGAAGTCAACAAAGTCTTGAGCTTTTGAAAACTCGCCTCACACTCATTGGCCAATAATCAATGCACATTCAAGTGAACCATCCTTGTTTAGAATAAACAAAACTGGAGCACCCCATGGAGAGATACTCGGTCTGATGAAACCCTTACCAATAAATCTTTCAATTGCTCCTTTAACTCCTTAAGTTCTGTCGGAGCCATTCGATAAGGAGGAATAGAGATAGGTTGCGTATCAGTGAGAAGGTCAATACCAAAGTCTATTTCCCTTTCTGGAGGAACACCGGGTAGATAATCGGGAAACACTTTTGGAAACTCATTGACAACGGGGACCGACTGAAGAATAGGGATTTCGAAATTCACATCCCTCACCCTAATAAGATGGTATATGCAACCCTTTGAAATCATCTTTCTAGCTTTAAGATGAGAAACAAACTGACCCTTAGGCATAGAGTTTCCCCCTTTCCACTCTAGGATAGGCTCATTTGGAAATTGAAACTTAACCACTCGGGTCCTACAATCAATAGAAGTATAGCAAGAATGCAACCAATCCATCCCAAGGATAACATCAAAATTTAACATATCAAGCTCTACAAGATCAACATGAGTGACTCTATGGGATAAGGAAATGGGGAAATTTCTATAGACTTTCTTAGCTACAATAGATTCACTAATAGGAGTAGAGACACAAAAAGGATCTAACAACAGATCCGGAAGAACACCAAACCTCATAGCCGCATATGGCGTCACAAAAGACAAAGTAGCACCGGGGTCAAGCAAAGCATAAACATTAAGATGATAGACCTTCAACATACTTGTTACCACATCTGGAGAACTCTCTTGCTCTTGACTTTCTGAAGTGCATAGAATCAGTTTTGCTTCGGATTCCCACTTGAACCCGTAGGATGTTGAGGTTGAGCCCGTCGTCGATTATCTCCTTCATTCTTAGCCACTAAGGGACAATCCCTTATCTTGTGATCCATCTTACCACAACCAAAACATGCATTAGAACCGGCTAGACATTTGCCCTCATGCTTTTTCCCACATTTAGCACAAGTAGGCAATAGGGGTCCATCACCATTCCCTTCTTGAGGCTTAGGGTTAGACACCCTTGCTTTGTTGAACTTACGAGGAGTATTGGAGGAACCTTGACCGGAAAAGCTTTATCAAAACTTAGGACGACCATACCCATCGGACCTTGAATGAGAGAAATTACCATCACTGGTCTTAGCCCTCTTTTCCTCCCTAGACTTTTCCTTGAGTTTCTCCTCTTCTATTTGTTGGGCATGCAACATGAGACGAGATATGTCCATGTCATTGATAAGCATGGCAGTACGACACTCCTTGACCACCATTTTAGACACCCCCGAAACAAACTTACTCATTCTCGCCCTAGGATAGGCAACCATAGTAGGAGCATATCGAGACAATTGTGTGAACTTCAAAGCATACTCTTTCACACTCATGTTTACTTGACGAAGGTTGATAAATTCAAGTAACTTTGCCCCCCTCATCTCAAGGGGAAAGAACATATCAAGGAAAGAAACCTTGAACTTTTCCCAATCAAGAGGACCCGCATCAACCGCCCTCTCATTCTTCCATTGTTCAAACCACACCCTTAAGTTGATAAGCAGCCAACTCTGCCATTTCCTACGGCGTCACGCCCATGATTATTAACACCTTGTACACCTCATCAATGAACTCTTAAGGATCTTCCTTAACCTTAGAGCCATGAAACTCCGGAGGATTCATTCTAGTGAAGTTCATCACTCTTGATGCCGTCGTATCCACATTTGGGTTCACAGGAGCCAAAACCTCCCTATTGGCTTGAGCCATCATGGCTTGATCCAACACTTGAAAAGTAGCCCTAAACTCTGCATTAGTCACTTGCTCAGCCAAAGGGTCGGCTGGAACTTGAGGAGGAGCTTCTTGTTCTACATTCTCTCTCGCGTTCCTCCTAGCATATGCTCTTCGAGTGGCCATATCCTGAAACGCATAGGATATAGGGGTTAGGAGAGGGACATATAGATTTAAACTCTATCGCACGACTTTAAAATAATGAAAGAAGTGGAGTTTCCTAAACATCTTGCAGCCTCTCATTCATAAATGTGGCGCGCTTCAGACTCATGAACAAGACTCTACTCGACGAGGCTTTTGAGACTTCCTAAGACCTTTTTAAAACTTGGCTCTGATACCAAGTTTTTCACGACCTAAAGTACCCCTTAGATGTGACATTGCGTACAAGACCCCGAAAGGCCTCATACAAGCCACTTAGCATGCACAATACAAAATCATAGAAATTAAAAAGTTCAAAAGACAACTTCATAACCAAAGAGTTTTATCAAAAGTAGCGGAAGTCTATACATAGTCTCAAAGCCATTTATCAAAAGAATAGAAAGAACGTTGGGACGTAACCCAATACAAGTCCAAAAGTAAAGAAACATAAAAGAATAACAAGGAAATGTCCTCAAACATATGAGGACTCACCAAGTCTTCAAGGCTCTTCTACTACAAGCTCTAGCCACGAGTGGATGGGGAAGAGTCTTCACACCCTACATTAATAAATCAATGTAGGCAAGAGTATGCGTTAATACAAACATGTAACAAGTATGATAACTATGCATAAAATCATCAAGTCATGCTAAAAAGAAGACATTTTCATTCCATGCAATGACCAAGCTAAAACATGAGAAAAGGGTGAGAAAACACAAGTCATAAAACATGGTCACATGCAAGCTAACCATCTTTGAAACCTTTGAAACACCTTCGTAAGCAACTTAAGTTCATTATTGTGGGAAATTACCTTTAACCGACATTTAAGATCATGCGAGCTATAACATGGAATCCGGTGTCTACCCCACACCGAAAAGAGGTGTCCTACTTGCCAAGGTAAGACCATGAACTTCTAGCTTACGTGGATCTACTAGCTAATGTCTATCTAGACAATCATCCTTTGGTGGCACATAGTTTATGGGACATGGGTAATTACCACTTGTCCACTCGGTGCTAAGCATAATTCCCACGAAATAGTCATAAATCATAATTCATCTTATCTTTAGTAGACATGGGTAATCGCCTCTTGTCTATCATTAGGGAACATGGGTAATCGCCTCTTGTTCCTTTCATTAGAATAGCTCCTTAACTTTGATTCAAGTTTAGTTGAGAAAACCTTTCAACCCTTTATGAATCCTTTATGTGAGAATAGTCCTTTCACAAAACATGTTTTGAGTAGTATGTGAGAAATCCTTTCACAACTCAACAACAATCAACATCTATGCTTCACTCTCAAAGCAAATCTTAAATCATCATAAATTTTATAATTGAACATGCATATTTATATAAAATCCATCTTTTAATCATTCATAACTTCATCATGAAATTCGTAGCTTAGAAGACATAAATAATGCATGGGCTCATGTATCTTTATCTCAAAATCATTCAATTTCCCCAATTCATCTTTTATAGTTCAAAAACCTCATATTTTGATCATAGTCTAGAAATCATGAAATTCATATGGGTTCATGGGGATTCAACTTAAAACATGCAATTCAACTCAATTTCATGCATAAGAAGTCATAAGTAAAGCAATTTGATCATAATTGATAAGAACCCACATAATAGAAGAAAACCCTAAATTCAATTGAGAATTCTTACTTTGAAATTTGAGGAATTTGGGAATCCTATGGAGGAAATGACTCCATAGGTGAAAGCTATCATACCTTGATGCCAAAATCTTGAAATCAATGGGGAATTAGGAGACTTGGCTTGAAAACCCTAGCTCTTGCTTCTTCTACTTCAAGCTTTCTAGAGAGAAAGTTATTTGGGAGAGGAGAGTTTTGAGAATGATTAGGAATGGGTAGAATTAGGCTTAAAAGTTTTATATAGGGTCTGGGTTAAGGGCCAAATCGATTTAGATTAGGAATTAAATATTTAGGAAAAAGACCAAAAAGCCCTTCTTAAAATAATTGTCAGACCCCTATCTACGGTTGGACCTACGATCCGTAACTCAACCTACAAACCGTCCTGTTCAACCATAGATATATTCAGAGAGTTTTTTCAAATTTGGACCCCTAACGACGGGTCACCATGTCGTTCGTGGTTCAACCTATGGTCCGTACATGGCCACCGTAGGTCTTACTTTAGGCCCTGAAAGTTTCACTAAGTCTGGGGAGACCTACGAAACCTACCTACGGTCCGTAGAAGAAACGACAGACCGTCATGTTGAGTTGTAGAAAGAACCCTGAAACTTGACATTTTGAAAACATTTGCGCTGCCACTTACGGTTCACACCTACGACCCATAGGTCCACCTATGGTTCACACCTATGGCCCGTAGGTCCACCTACGGTTCGTAGATGGCTTTCGTAGGTGCTGGCACTAGCTGAAATTAAAAATTTTCCTTTTTTCAAAATTTGAGGTGTTACATTATCTCCTCTGGGCGATCAAATGGAACAGAGACAGAGTTCAAGAGTCCTAGGGTGTCTATGAAGCCATATTTTAGAGTCTTTTTTATCGGTGTGAAGTGCGCCACATATATAATTAGGAGGCTACGACATTTAGGAACACTTCAATTTCTTTTTACTCTTGTTCGTGCAATAGAGTTCAACTTAATAAAAGTTTCCTCTAACTCGTGCTTACGCGTGAATTTTCAGATCATGCCTCCACGAAGAGCTATTCAAGGATGACCTACTAGGAGGAATGTTAATCCTCAAGGTCAAGAAACTCCTGATGCACCAGAAGTGCAACCCTCTCAGGGAGATGTCACTAAAGCTGAGCTTAGGAATGCTATTTCGATATTGACTCAGGTTTTGGCAAATCAGTCTAGTCAACAAGGAATGGGTCGTCAGGATGTGGCCGATACATCCAGAATCCGTGAATTTTTGAAGATGAATCCCCCAGAGTTCACATGGTCAAATATCACAGAGGATTCAGAGAATTTAATGGAAGAACTTCAGAAAGTGTTTGAAGTTATGCGTGTTGCCGATGTAGAGCGTGTGGATTTAGCTTCATATCAGCTCAAAGGTGTTGCTAGAATATGGCATGATCAGTGGAAGAAAAGTAGGGTAGAGGGGGCACCACCTTTGAGTTGGGCTGTTTTTGAAGAGGCGTTCTTGGGGCATTTCTTTCCCTGCGAGCTAAGGAAAGCAAAGGTAAGAGAATTTCTGAATCTGAAGTAGGAGTCTATGAGTGTGCAAGAGTACAACCTCAAGTACACTCCGGAGCTGGTGGCGGATTTGAGGAGCATGATGAGTTTGTTTGTGTCTTGATTATCCCGCTTGTAAAGTAAGAAAGGTAAGGCGGCTATGTTGATAGGGGATATGGACATAGTCAGGCTCATGATCCATGTGCAACAGGTTAAGGAGGACAAGCTGAAAGATAGGGAAGAGTTCTGCAGTAAAAGGGCTAAGACAGCAAATCATGAGTCTGGCCAACAAAAGACCGGGAATGGGAATCGGTCATCTTTTCAGTAGAGGTCATCTGGACCAGCTCCATCTTCAGCTAGTGCACCTGTACCAAAAAATAAGAATGATCACAAGAATCATAGTTCTCAGAATTTTAGGGCTCAGGGTACACAGTCTCAAGGTAGTGTGGCACAGGGGTTTTGGAGCCCACCTTGTGCTAAGTGTCGTAGGACCCATCCAGGAGAGTGTCGTAATGGCTCAAATGGTTGTTTCAAGGGTGGTTAGACAGGCCAGTTTATGAAAGAGTGCACTAAGAACAAGCAAAGTAATGGGGGCAATAGAACCCAATCTTTTTCAGTAGCTCCAGCAGATAGAAATACCAGAGAGGAGCTACTTCAGGGATAGGTGGAGGAGCAAACCATCAATATGCTATAGCTGGTCACCAGGATCGGGAGAACTCATGAGATGTTGTCACGGGTATGCGTAAAGTCTTTAATTTTGATGTGTATGCCTTAATTGATCCCGGTGTGAGTTTGTCTTTTATGAATCCTTATGTAGCCATGAGGTTCGGCATTTCCTCCGAACAACTTCTTGAACCTTTCAGTGTTTCCACACCTGTTTGTGAGTCTATTCTAGCAAAAAGAGTCTATCGTGATTGTACCATCTCTATCTATCACAAGAACACCTTGGCTGACTTAGTTGAGCTAAACATGGTGAACTTTGATGTTATTCTAGGTATAGACTGGCTTCATGCTTGTTATGCCTCAATCGATTGTAGAACTCGAGTAGTCAAGTTTCAGTTTCCTAATGAGCCAGTTTTAGAGTGGAGGAGTAGTTCAGCAGTGCCTAAGGGTTCTTTCATTTCATACCCTAAGGCCAAAAAGTTATTTTCTAAGAGGTGCATCTATCACTTAGTCTGAGTTAATGACTCTAGTGTTGAGACACCGTCTATTCAGTTAGTTCCAGTTGTGAGTGAGTTTCCAGAGGTCTTTTCAGAAGATATTCTCGGAGTCCCTCCTAAGAGAGAAATAGACTTTGGAATAAATATTCTTCCCGATAATCAATCTATCTCTATTCCGCTGTATAGAATTGCTCTAGCTGAGTTAAAAGAGTTAAAAGAGCAGTTGAGAGATCTTCTTGATAAGGGTTTCATCCGACCAAGTGTCTCACCTTGGGGTGCTCTGGTCTTATTCTTGAGGAAGAAAGATGATTCCCTTAGGATGTGTATCGATTAATCACCAAATGAACAAGGTGACCATAAAGAATAAATATCCCCTTCCGAGAATCGATGATCTTTTCAATCAACTTTAGGGTGCCACTTGTTTCTCTAAGATAGACCTCAGATCTGACTATCATCAGTTGAAAGTGAGAGAAAGTGACATCCCGAAGATTGCATTCAGGACCCGTTGTGGTCATTATGAGTTCTTTGTTATGTCCTTTGGTTTGACTAACGCCCCTGCGACATTCATGGACCTTATGAACAAAGTATTTAAGCCGTATATGAACATGTTTGTTCTCGTGTTCATTGATGACATAATGATTTATTCGAAGAGTGAGGAGGATCATGCTAGTCATCTCAGAATAGTCCTCCAAACTTTCAAAGATTGGGAATTATATGCCTTCACCAACTTCAAACCAACATATAGGAGATCTACACCTCCTACCATAGAGAGCCTCAAATGGAGCCATACTAATACTTGAATGATAGCTATTATTATAGGCAAACTCAATCAAAGGTAGATGATTATCCCAATTACCCTTGAAATCAATCACACAAGCTCTCTATATGTCTTCCAAATTTTGAATGGGGAAGCAATCAAAGAAAACCCTTCAACAAACCTCATATAATAACCAGCCAAACCCAAGAAGCTTCGAATATCCGAAGGTGATAGAGGTCTAGGCCAACTCTTAACCGCATCCGTCTTCTTAGGATATACCTCAATACCTTTACCAAAAATAATGTGACCAAGAAAAGCCACGGATCTTAGACAAAACTCACACTTATCAAACTTTGCAAAGAGTTGTTGGTCCTTAAGTACTTGCAACACAATCCTCAAATGATCGGTATATTCATCCTCACTTCTTGAGTAAATAAAAATATTGTCAATGAACACAATCACAAACAGATCAAGGTACTGTCTAAACACCCCATTCATCAATTCCATAAATGCGGCCGGAGCATTTGTCAACCCAAACAACATTACCAAGAACTCGTAGTGACTATACCTAGTCTGAAAAGCCATCTTAGGGATGTCATCTTCCTTCACCATCAATTGGTGATAACCCAAGCAAAGATCGATCTTAGAGAAGTAACTCGCCCCTTGGAGTTGATAAAACAAATCATCTATCTTTGGAAGAGGATACTTATTCTTAATGGTGGCTTTATTCAATTGCCGATAATCAATGCACATTCGAAGTGAACCATCCTTGTTTAGAATAAACAAAACTGGAGCACCCCATGGAGAGATACTCGGTCTGATGAAACCCTTATCCAATAAATCTTTCAATTGCTCCTTTAACTCCTTAAGTTCTGTCGGAGCCATTCGATAAGAAGGAATAGAGATAGGTTGCGTATCAGAGAGAAGGTCAATACCAAAGTCTATTTCCCTTTCTGGAGGAACACCGGGTAGATAATCGGGAAACACTTTTGGAAACTCATTGACAACGGGGACCGACTGAAGAATAGGGGTTTCGGAATTCACATCCCTCACCCTAATAAGATGGTATATGCAACCCTTTGATCATCTTTCTAGCTTTAAGATGAGAAACAAACCGACCCTTAGGCATAGAGTTTCCCCCTTTCCACTCTAGGATAGGCTCATTTGGAAATTGAAACTTAATCACTCGGGTCCTACAATCAATAGAAGTATAGCAAGAATGCAACCAATCCATCCCAAGGATAACATCAAAATTTAACATATCAAGCTCTACAAGATCAACATGAGTGACTCTATGGGATAAGGAAATGGGGAAATTTCTATAGACTTTCTTAGTTACAATAGATTCACTAATAGGAGTAGAGACACAAAAAGGATCTAACAACAGATCCGGAAGAACACCAAACCTCATAGCCGCATATGGCGTCACAAAAGACAAAGTAGCACCGGGGTCAAGCAAAGCATAAACATTAAGATGATAGACCTTCAACATACTTGTAACCACATCTGGAGAACTCTCTTGCTCTTGACGAGTCTGAAGTGCATAGAATTAGTTTTGCTTCGGATTCCCACTTGAACCCGTAGGATGTTGAGGTTGAGCCCGTCGTCGATTATCTCCTTCATTCTTAGCCACTAAGGGACAATCCCTTATCTTGTGATCCATCTTACCACAACCAAAACATGCATTAGAACCGGCTAGACATTTGCCCTCATGCTTTTTCCCACATTTAGCACAAGTAGGCAATAGGGGTCCATCACCATTCCCTTCTTGAGGCTTAGGGTTAGACACCCTTGCTTTGTTGAACTTACGAGGAGTATTGGAGGAACCTTGACCGGAAAAGCTTTATCAAAACTTAGGACGACCATACCCATCGGACCTTGAATGAGAGAAATTACCATCACTGGTCTTAGCCCTCTTTTCCTCCCTAGACTTTTCCTTGAGTTTCTCCTCTTCTATTTGTTGGGCATGCAACATGAGACGAAATATGTCCATGTCATTGATAAGCATGGCAGTACGACACTCCTTGACCACCATTTCAGACACCCCCGAAACAAACTTACTCATTCTCGCCCTAGGATAGGCAACCATAGTAGGAGCATATCGAGACAATTGTGTGAACTTCAAAGCATACTCTTTCACCCTCATGTTTCCTTGACGAAGGTTGATAAATTCAAGTAACTTTGCCCCCCTCATCTCAAGGGGAAAGAACATATCAAGGAAAGAAACCTTGAACTTTTCCCAATCAAGAGGACCCGCATCAACCGCCCTCTCATTCTTCCATTGTTCAAACCACACCCTTAAGTTGATAAGCAGCCAACTCTGCCTTTTCCTACGGCGTCACACCCATGATTATTAACACCTTGTACACCTCATCAATGAACTCTTAAGGATCTTCCTCAACCTTAGAGCCATGAAACTCCGGAGGATTCATTCTAGTGAAGTTCATCACTCTTGATGCCGTCGTATCCACATTTGGGTTCACAGGAGCCAAAACCTCCCTATTGGCTTGAGCCATCATGGCTTGATCCAACACTTGAAAAGTAGTACTAAACTCTGCATTAGTCACTTGCTCAGCCAAAGGATCGACTGGAACTTGAGGAGGAGCTTCTTGTTCTACATTCTCTCTCGCGTTCCTCCTAGCATATGCCCTTCGAGTGGCCATATCCTGAAACGCATAGGATATAGGGGTTAGGAGAGGGACATATAGATTTAAACTCTATCGCACGACTTTAAAATAATGAAAGAAGTGGAGTTTCCTAAACATCTTGCAGCCTCTCATTCATAAATGTGGCGCGCTTCAGACTCATGAACAAGACTCTACTCGACGAGGCTTTTGAGACTTCCTAAGACCTTTTTAAAACTTGGCTCTGATACCAAGTTTGTCACGACCTAAAGTACCCCTTAGATGTGACATTGCGTACAAGACCCCGAAAGGCCTCATACAAGCCACTCAGCATGCATAATACAAAATCATAGAAATTAAAAAGTTCAAAAGAAAACTTCATAACCAAAGAGTTTTATCAAAAGTAGCGGAAGTCTATACATAGTCTCAAAACCATTTATCAAAAGAATAGAAAGAACGTTGGGACGTAACCCAATACAAGTCCAAAAGTAAAGAAACATAAAAGAATAACAAGGAAATGTCCTCAAACATATGAGGACTCACCAAGTCTTCAAGTCTCTTCTACTACAAGCTCTAGCCACGAGTGGATGGGGAAGAGTACATTAATAAATCAATGTAGGCAAGAGTATGCGTTAATACAAACATGTAACAAGTATGATAACTATGCATAAAATCATCAAGTCATGCTAAAAAGAAGACATTTTCATTCCATGCAATGACCAAGCTAAAACATGAGAAAAGGGTGAGAAAACACAAGTCATAAAACATGGTCACATGCAAGCTAACCATCTTTGAAACCTTTGAAACACCTTCGTAAGCAACTTAAGTTCATTATTGTGGGAAATTACCTTTAACCGACATTTAAGATCATGCGAGCTATAACATGGAATCCGGTGTCTACCCCACACCGAAAAGAGGTGTCCTACTTGCCAAGGTAAGACCATGAACTTCTAGCTTACGTGGATCTACTAGCTAATGTCTATCTAGACAATCATCCTTTGGTGGCACATAGTTTATGGGACATGGGTAATTACCACTTGTCCACTCGGTGCTAAGCATAATTCCCACGGAATAGTCATAAATCATAATTCATCTTATCTTTAGTAGACATGGGTAATCGCCTCTTGTCTATCATTAGGGAACATGGGTAATCGCCTCTTGTTCCTTTCATTAGAATAGCTCCTTAACTTTGATTCAAGTTTAGTTGAGAAAACCTTTCAACCCTTTATGAATCCTTTATGTGAGAATAGTCCTTTCACAAAACATGTTTTGAGTAGTATGTGAGAAATCCTTTCACAACTCAACAACAATCAACATCTATGCTTCACTCTCAAAGCAAATCTTAAATCATCATAAATTTTATAATTGAACATGCATATTTCTATAAAATCCATCTTTTAATCATTCATAACTTCATCATGAAATTCGTAGCTTAGAAGACATAAATAATGCATGGGCTCATGTATCTTTATCTCAAAATCATTCAATTTCCCCAATTCATCTTTTATAGTTCAAAAACCTCATATTTTGATCATAGTCTAGAAATCATGAAATTCATATGGGTTCATGGGGATTCAACTTAAAACATGCAATTCAACTCAATTTCATGCATAAGAAGTCATAAGTAAAGCAATTTGATCATAATTGATAAGAACCCACATAATAGAAGAAAACCCTAAATTCAATTGAGAATTCTTACTTTGAAATTTGAGGAATTTGGGAATCCTATGGAGGAAATGACTCCATAGGTGAAAGCTATCATACCTTGATGCCAAAATCTTGAAATCAATGGGGAATTAGGAGACTTGGCTTGAAAACCCTAGCTCTTGCTTCTTCTACTTCAAGCTTTCTAGAGAGAGAGTTATTTGGGAGAGGAGAGTTTTGAGAATGATTAGGAATGGGTAGAATTAGGCTTAAAAGTTTTATATAGGGTCTGGGTTAAGGGCCAAATCGATTTAGATTAGGAATTAAATATTTAGGGAAAAGACCAAAAAGCCCTTCTTAAAATAATTGTCAGACCCCTATCTACGGTTGGACCTACGATCCGTAACTCAACCTACAAACCGTCCTGTTCAACCGTAGATATATTCAGAGAGTTTTTTCAAATTTGGACCCCTAACGACGGGTCACCATGTCGTTCGTGGTTCAACCTATGGTCCGTACATGGCCACCGTAGGTCTTACTTTAGGCCCTGAAAGTTTCACTAAGTCTGGGGAGACCTACGAAACCTACCTACGGTCCGTAGAAGAAACGACAGACCGTCATGTTGAGTTGTAGAAAGAACCCTGAAACTTGACATTTTGAAAACATTTGCGCTGCCACTTACGGTTCACACCTACGACCCATAGGTCCACCTATGGTTCACACCTATGGCCCGTAGGTCCACCTACGGTTCGTAGATGGCTTTCGTAGGTGCTGGCGTTAGATAAAAACCTGAAATTTTTCCTTCTTTCAAAATCCGAGGTGTTACATGTAGACTCTGGGCGTGACAAACTTGGTAACAGAGCACAGAGTTCAAGAGTCCTAGGGTGTCTATGAAGCCATATTTTAGAGTCTTTTTTATCGGTGTGAAGGCCGCCACATATATAATTAGGAGGCTACGACATTTAGGAACACTTCAATTTCTTTTTACTCATGTTCGTGCAATAGAGTTCAACTTAATAAAAGTTTCCTCTAACTCGTGCTTACACGTGAATTTTCAGATCATGCCTCCACGAAGAGCTATTCAAGGATGACCTACTAGGAGGAATGTTAATCCTCAAGGTCAAGAAACTCCTGATGCACTAGAAGTGCAACCCTCTCAGGGAGATGTCACTAAAGCTGAGCTTAGGAATGCTATTTCGATATTGACTCAGGTTGTGGCAAATCAGTCTAGTCAACAAGGAATGGGTCGTCAGGATGTGGCTGATACATCCAGAATCCATGAATTTTTGAAGATGAATCCCCCAGAGTTCACATGGTCAAATATCACAGAGGATTCAGAGAACTTAATGGAAGAACTTCAGAAAGTGTTTGAAGTTATGCGTGTTGCCGATGCAGAGCGTGTGGATTTAGCTTCATATCAGCTCAAAGGTGTTGCTAGAATATGGCATGATCAGTGGAAGAAAAGTAGGGTAGAGGGGGCACTACCTTTGAGTTGGGCTGTCTTTGAAGAGGCGTTCTTGGGGCATTTCTTTCCCTGCGAGCTAAGGAAAGCAAAGGTAAGAGAATTTCTGAATCTGAAGTAGGAGTCTATGAGTGTGCAAGAGTACAACCTCAAGTACACTCAGGAGCTGGTGGCGGATTTGAGGTGCATGATGAGTTTGTTTGTGTCTTGATTATCCCGCTTGTAAAGTAAGAAAGGTAAGGCAGCTATGTTGATAGGGGATATGGACATAGTCAGGCTCATGATCCATGTGCAACAGGTTAAGGAGGACAAGCTGAAAGATAGGGAAGAGTTCTGCAGTAAAAGGGCTAAGACAGCAAATCATGAGTCTGGCCAACAAAAGACCGGGAATGGGAATCGGTCATCTTTTCAGTAGAGGTCATCTGGACCAGCTCCATCTTCAGCTAGTGCACCTGTACCAAAAAATAAGAATGATCACAGGAATCATAGTTCTCAGAATTTTAGGGCTCAGGGTACACAGTCTCAAGGTAGTGTGGCACAGGGGTTTTGGAGCCCACCTTGTGCTAAGTGTCGTAGGACCCATCCAGGAGAGTGTCGTAATGGCTCAAATGGTTGTTTCAAGGGTGGTTAGACAGGCCAGTTTATGAAAGAGTGCACTAAGAACAAGCAAAGTAATGGGGGCAATAGAACCCAATCTTTTTTAGTAGCTCCAGCAGATAGAAATACCAGAGAGGAGCTACTTCAGGGATAGGTGGAGGACCAAACCATCAGTATGCTATAGCTGGTCGCCAGGATCGGGAGAACTCATGAGATGTTGTCACGGGTATGCGTAAAGTCTTTAATTTTGATGTGTATGCCTTAATTGATCCCGGTGTGAGTTTGTCTTTTATGAATCCTTATGTAGCCATAAGGTTCGGCATTTCCCCCGAACAACTTCTTGAACCTTTCAGTGTTTCCACACCTGTTTGTGAGTCTATTCTAGCAAAAAGAGTCTATCGTGATTGTACCATCTCTATCTATCACAAGAACACCTTGGCTGACTTAGTTGAGCTAAACATGGTGAACTTTGATGTTATTCTAGGTATAGACTGGCTTCATGCTTGTTATGCCTCAATCGATTGTAGAACTCGAGTAGTCAAGTTTCAGTTTCCTAATGAGCCAGTTTTAGAGTGGAGGAGTAGTTCAGCAGTGCCTAAGGGTCCTTTCATTTCATACCCTAAGGCCAAAAAGTTATTTTCTAAGAGGTGCATCTATCACTTAGTCCGAGTTAATGACTCTAGTGTTGAGACACCGTCTATTCAGTTAGTTCCAGTTGTGAGTGAGTTTCCAGAGGTCTTTTCAGAAGATATTCTCGGAGTCCCTCCTAAGAGAGAAATAGACTTTGGAATAAATATTCTTCCCGATAATCAATCTATCTCTATTCCGCTGTATAGAATTGCTCCAGCTGAGTTAAAAGAGTTAAAAGAGCAGTTGAGAGATCTTCTTGATAAGGGTTTCATCCGACCAAGTGTCTCACCTTGGGGTGCTCCGGTCTTATTCTTGAGGAAGAAAGATGATTCCCTTAGGATGTGTATCGATTAATCACCAAATGAACAAGGTGACCATAAAGAATAAATATCCCCTTCCGAGAATCGATGATCTTTTCAATCAACTTTAGGGTGCCACTTGTTTCTCTAAGTTAGACCTCAGATCTGACTATCATCAGTTGAAAGTGAGAGAAAGTGACATCCCGAAGATTGCATTCAGGACCCGTTGTGGTCATTATGAGTTCTTTGTTATGTCCTTTGGTTTGACTAACGCCCCTGCGACATTCATGGACCTTATGAACAAAGTATTTAAGCCGTATATGAACATGTTTGTTCTCGTGTTCATTGATGACATAATGATTTATTCGAAGAGTGAGGAGGATCATGCTAGTCATCTCAGAATAGTCCTCCAAACTTTCAAAGATTGGGAATTATATGCCAAGTTTTCTAACTCTGAATTTTGGCTCGAATCTGTGGCATTCTTAGGCCACATTGTGTCTGGCGAAGGAATTCGAGTTGACATTCAGAAGATTAAAGTAGTGCAAAATTGGCCTAGACCCACGTCTCCAACTAACATAAGGAGTTTATTGGGATTGACTGGTTACTATAGAAGGTTCGTCAAGGGTTTTTCATCTATTTCATCCCCATTGACGAAGTTGACTAAGAAAACAGTTAAGTTTTAATGGTCTGAAACTTGTGAGAAAAGCTTTCAGGAATTGAAAACCCGATTAACTACTGCTCAAGTGTTGACCCTACTAGGGTACAAAAGGCTTTGTTGTTTATTGTGATGTGTCCAGAGTTAGACTTGGTTGTGTATTGATGCAGAATGGTAAGGTTATAGCCTATGCCTCCAGACAGGTCAAGATTCACGAGAAGAATTACCTGACTCATGATCTCGTGTTGGCTGCCGTAGTATTTGCTTTGAAAATATGGTGCCACTATCTCTATGGTATTCATGTAGATGTGTTCACCGATCACAAGAGTCTTCAATATGTTTTCAGTTAGAAAGAGCTTAATCTTAGACAAATGAGGTGGTTAGAGTTGCTCAAGGATTATGACATGGGTATCCTCTATCACCCAGGTAAGGCTAATGTTGTTGCTGATGCTTTGAGTAGGTTATCTATGGAAAGTACTACCCATGTTGAGGAAGGCAAGAAGGAAATGGCTAAGGAAGTTCATAGACTTGCCCGTTTGGGAGTCCGTCTATTGGATTCCAGCGAATGTGGAGTTGTGGTGATTAATGGGGCTGAATCATCACTAGTGTCTGAAGTGAAGGAGAAACAAGACCAAGGCCTTGTTTACTTGAATCGAAAGCAAATGTTCATAAGCAAAAGGTGAGCTTTTGAACAAGGGGGAGATGGTGTGTTGAGATATCAAGGTAAATTGTGTGTACCAAAGGTGGATGAACTCCAAGAGAGGATTATGGCCGAGGCACATAGTTCCAGATACTCGATCCATCATGGTTCCACTAAAATGTATCATGACTTGAGAGAAGTCTATTGGTGGAGTAGTATGAAGAGGTACATTGTCGAGTTCGTTGCTAAGTGCCCAAATTGCCAGCCGGTCAAGGTAGAGCACTAAAGACCCGGTGGTGTGGCTCAGAACATAGCTTTTCTGTAATGGAGGTGGGAGATGATTAGTATGGACTTCATTACAGGTTTACCATGATCTCACAGGCAGCATAATTCAATTTGGGTGATCATGGATCGGATGACCAAATCAGTCCACTTCTTACCAGTAAAGACTACTAATACAGCAGAAGAGTATGCAAACCGATACATTGGTCCTTACCGAATATCCAAGATAATTGACAATGTAGCTTATGAGTTGGAGCTACCGTCAGAGTTAGCAGCAGTCCATCTAGTATTTCACATTTCCATGTTGAAGAAGTGTATGGGCAATCCTTCACTTATAGTACCTACCGAGAATATTGGAATTAAGGACAGCCTATCCTATGAAGAAATGCCCGTTTAGATTCTTGATCATCAGGTTCGCAAGCTAAGAACCAAGAAGGTTGCATCAGTCAAGGTCTTATGGAAGAATCAATTCATTGAGGAAGCTACTTGGGAGGCTGAGGAGGATATGAAGAGGAGATACCCACATCTCTTTCCTTTCAGAGAAATTCCAAACCAAGGTACTAACTCTTTGTAAAGTACTCTTTAAGTTGATATACTGAGTTATGTTAATTGCATGTTATGTGCTTGAGTTGGGATTATCAAATGCTTTCCACCCCTGTTCTACTTAGTGTGATCTCATTTGAGGACGAATGTTCCCAAGGGGGAGATATTATAACACCTCAGACTTCAATCAGTTTTCAGTTTTGGGTCAACTTCAAATGACCATATCTTGTAGTACATAAAGAGTTAGGTGGCACATGAGGTATCAAATCGAAGGCCTTTGAGTCCTTTTTCCAACTCCACCAAGTTTGCTAAATTTGAGGTCGGGGTGAAAAGTTATGGCCATTTGAGTAAAACCTCTCTAATTAAGGCTTTTCATCCATTTAAGAAAAGGGTATTTTGGTCTTTTCCTTACCCCAATTGGCCTACCCACGTTTTACCCACCCAATTTAAGGGTCTAATCAGATGCTAAGTTATTTTCATATTCCTAAATACTAAGAATTTTAGGGCGAAGTTTCAAGAAGAGGAAAAGAGGGTTTTCAAGCATTCATTCAAGGGTTGAGGAAATTCGCCAAGAATAATTGTTCTTTTCAGGTATGTGAGGCTTCCCATAGTGAAGGATTTGTCTGTCCTCACATCAAACATGCAATGCTTTCATTAATTCACCCATATAATCGTTTATGTAAATATTCTTGAAGTGTTCTTGAGTTTTAAGCTTCATTCTTTAACAATGGAGGTTTTGAGTTCTTGACGTGAGGGTTTTGCGAATGAGTGGTGTTTTTTTGATAGAATTTGAGTGAAATTTCAATAATTTTGTGTTAGGTTTGTGAATCAAAGAAAGTTTGGAAGAAACCAATCGAGTCTTGATAAGTTAGAACCCGAAATTGAGTAAGAAAATTCGTCAGATTTCTGGGAAATGGGCTGGCGTGGCGCGCCACCATAGCGTCAGAACTACTGGTCAGTAGTTTGGGGTCTGGCGTGCCACGCCAACAGTGCGCCCAAAAATTGGTCAGTAGTTTGGGGCCTGGCGCCCCAGCCATTAGTGTGCCAGGGTTGCCTGACCTTTTTCCTTCCATGTTTCATTCCGGACGTGTTCCTCTAAGTTGTGGCTATGCTTTCCCACTATATATTAGCTCATATAGGCTCCATTTATCATTGAAAACTCATGCATTATCCTACTCATATGTCTTAATACATTTTAAAAAGTAAAGTTAGTTTAAGAGAAGAGTCAAGAGCTATTATTGTGAAAGTAAAGAGAAGTTTATGAATCTTTTTAGAACAAAATGCTTTGTCTTTAAAAATTGATTATGAGAAAGAGTAAAAGATAAGTTTCAAGAAAAGTATAGGGAACTAAGTAATTCCCTTAGATAATAGTTTTAATTTGAGAAAAGAGAAACTTTACTTTCTAATTGAGTTATGAGTACAGAGATACTCCAGAGCAGTTACCTCTTTTAAGAGGATAGTTTGAGCAATTAGCTCAAACGAGAGAAAAAGTAATGTTTTTATACATTTGAGCAACAATATATATCATTGGGAGTAGTATTGAGCACCGATATAGGGGAGAGTTCAGACAACCCACAACCCCCATAAACCATGTCTTGCCAACATGGGTTCAGGATCATACTTTTTAGATGAATCCTTATAGCTTAGTGAATCCACTGAGTTGAGAGGTTCTATATCCCAGCATGATATAGGACAGTTCTTGCGGTGTGGACAAAACGTTGTATCATTACTTAGCTCACAGTGATGGTTGTCGGTTAGAGAATCTCCCAATAAAGTTAAAGTACATTTTCACATAACACTTCTTATGTTGAGTTCAGAGATGAGTAAGTATATTTGTAAAAGTTAAATGATTTCATTCCTTCAACCTTTTACATTAAGTTGAGTTCATGCTATATCTATTGCAGTCATTCAGTTCAGTTATTTATTTCACTTCAGCCATATTACATACTCGTACATTCCATGTACTGATGTCATTCGACTTGCATCTTTTTATGATGAAGATACAGGTGTTCATGATCATCAACATGCGTTTCGTTGAGATCACTTTGCGCTTCAGATAGCTTTGGTGAGCCTCCTTGCTTCCAGAGGATTTCACATCTGTTTTTCATATTCAGTTTTAGTAGCATTTGCGGTGTCGTGGGTCTTGTCCCGACATCTATCTTAAACAATTAGAGGCTTCATAGACATACATAGTTAGATGTTTCCATTGTTTCTCAGGATGTTTATTTAACTTATGATTTATGCTAAGTATTTCAAGACAGTGATTTAAGACTTTTCTCTAAATGTCTAAATGCTCATCTATTTAAGCTTTCGCATATCTTCTAGAGTCAGGTGATGTCATAGTAAGCCAAGCCAAGGGTTCGCTTGGGCATCAGAAGTGGTTCTCGAGTTCCGACCACATCCAGGGTGTAGACTTGGGGCGTGACACATCTACACATATTATATTATGTTGTTAATTGACATGAAATTAACTTTTGCCTTTGTCAACTTTATTGAACAGAATAACACGCCCTCATGGACCTCTTAAAGTTTATGTATTGTAATACTTTATCAACTACAACACCTACTGGTCTACTTGATATGTTGATGGCTACTGACAAATTTGAGGTTGCGTCATGCATGAGATACTATAACAATGAACTATAGAAGCAACAAGTGACGACTGAATCAGCATTGCTCTATTTGGATCTTCCTTTCAAAATATCAATGGTTGATGCAGTTCACCCGATAATATATACTGCAAAACTGTTTCTTGTTCTACATTTTAAGGACATAACCATGTGAGTAACTCTATGTAGACATTATTCTCTTTAGTTTGGTTGAGTTTGATAGGGAAGCTGGTTGTGTCCCTAAAACGTAGAACAAGAAACAGTCTTACAACATCTATTAACGGCTAAACTGCATCAACCATTGATATTTTGAAAGGAAGATCCAAAAAGAGCAATGTTGATTCAATCAGCACTTGTTGCTTTTGCAGTTCATTGTTGGAGTATCTCATGTATGATGCAACTTCAAATTTGTCAATAGCCATCAGCATATTAAGCAGACCAGTAGGTGTTGTAATTGATAAAGTATTATAATACATTAACTTCAAGAGGACCATGAGAGCGGCTACTTTTGCTCAATAAAACTTACAAAGGCAAATGTTGATTTCATGTAAACTCACAACATAATAAACTATATGTATATGATTTTTTCTATAAAAAGAAAAGGAAGACAAACAAAGAGATGGACAAGATCTTTTTCGAACCCAGCAGCTTCATATCAACACAGGTGCAGCTCTTGAAAACACCACTTTAGATCTAACTTAAGGTACATCGGAACTACAAGCTCAAGGGAGAAATTTTAGTTCACAGATATTTTGGGGATTATTAACTGCTACAGCTCTCAGCTATGGAATTCAAATCTAACAGAGGAAGGTAACATACCTAAAAGAGGAAGGTAACAAATCTTTTCGAGTCCAGCAACTTCATATCAATACAGGTGCAGTTCTTGGAAAGCACCACTTTAGATCTAACTTAAGAGACACCAGAACTACAAGCACAAGAGAGAAATTTTAGTTCACAGATTTTTTGGGGAAAATTAACTGCTCTAGCTCTTAGCTATGGAATTCAGATCTGAAAGAGGAAGGTGACATACCTAAAAGGGGAAGGTAACAGATCTTATTCGAGCCCAGCAGCTTCATATAAACACAGGTGCAGCGCTTGAAAAGTACCACTTTAGATCTAACTTAAGGGACACTGAAACTACAAGCATAACGGAGAAATTTCAGTTCACAAATTTTTTGGGGATAATTAACTGCTACAGCTCTCAGCTATGTAATTCATATTTGAAAGAGGAAGGTAACATACCTAAAAGAGGAAGGTAACAGATCTTTTTCGAAACCAACAGTTTCATATCAACATAGGTGCAACTCTTGGAAAGCATCACTTTAGATCTAACTTAAGGAACACTGGAACTACAAACAGAAGAGAGAAATTTCAGCTTACAGATTTTTTGGGGATAATTAACTGCTACAGCTCTCAGCTATGGAATTCAAATATGAAAGAGGAAGGTAACATACAAAAAAAAAGGAAGGAACATATCTTTTTCGAACCTAGTAGCTTCATATCAACACAGGTGCAGCTCTTGGAAAGTACAACTTTAGATCTAACTTAAGGGACGTCGAAACTATAAGCACAAGGGAGAAATATCAGTTCACAGATTTTTTTGGGATAATTAACTGCTACAACTCTCAGCTAGGAAATTCAGATCTGAAAGAGGAAGGTAACATATCTAAAAGAGGAAGGTAACAGATCTAAAATAGGAAGGTAAGATAATAGTTGATTAAAAGAAAGTGCAGTCACTTACCAGCTTCTATGGGGACGCCGATGCAGAGCAAACGGGGAGAGCAAAGAAGACCAAAGGTTTTCATATCTGGAAGCTTCAACCAAATGCTCTTTTTTCTCTAACTTTATTTATTTGATCTCTTTTATGTCTTTTCTTTTTTTGAATTTTGATGGGCCTACTTGGGCTGGTTATATTATTTTTGTTTATAGACTTTGCTGCTTAAATAAATAAAAAGGCCCATGTGGCCAAATCAATTTTTTCTTAAGGGTTGTGCCAAACCTTATCATGACAACTAAAAAGTAATTGAGGGAGTATTTCATTGCAAGATTTTCTAATATCATTTGAGATTATGTATTTTTTTTAATTTAAAAGCTAATTAACATATTTATTTGGTCGTTGTCTTATAATGATGATACTATACTAGTGTATCGCTATTCATCAAAATTTAGACTTTATATAAGAAAAGAGAGATATTAATTAACTTAGAATCAAAATACACATTAATTACAATAACACACATGATTTTCCATAAAATTTATGAATTCTATGATTCTAACCCAAATATACTATTTTATTTTAAAACTTCACGTTTTGTGGCAAGTAGAACAGGACATTCTGGCCTGATCCGATTCCGACCCTATTTGGATCTTGATTGTCCCGATCCTGAGGTTTAGGTGGATTAGGGGGTCGAGTGGATAGTGAGATGCATAATAGAATGAAATTCGTGAATTGTTCCAATCCGATTGACATGATCAACCAGCTGAATTGTTAACATAAAAAATTACAACTAGCCGTTTGGGGACCATTGACAACGGCTAGTGGGCACCTCCAACGACTCTCTATATTGTAGTATTAGTCCATTGATTTTTTATTTTTATACATATATCTATAAGAGGTTTTTCACTTAAGAATTTTCTTATGGTTAATGAATGAAAAGGGCAGTTTACGAATCCAGATGGAGTGCAAGAGATGTAAAGGATTTATATAGCAAATTTTAACTAGTTTAGAGTTGAATTATAGAAGTAATTGTTATGTGAAAGATAATTTATGCAATGATTACCTTTTTGAATGCTTGATACTCGTTTAATAATTTAGAATCTTTAGAATTATGATTTTCTGTGATCATTTCATTACAAAGGAAAATCATATTTTTACCCTTAGATTTTTTCTTTTAGCTGAAGTGATATCAAGAAAGAAATTTATTAGCTCTCCGATTCTGCATTAGGGTTAAATATATTTTTGCCTTGGCTTATTTTCATGAATGAAAAAAATCTAATTTTATCATAGGTTTCTTGTTGTATGAAAGAAAAAACAAAAAATATAAAATGGACTATTTTTCAACTTCTCTGTTAAGGTTAAACACCTACATTTTTAGTAGATTTTTAATTTCTATGCATATATCAGAAATTGGATATCCAATTTGCCATTTAGCGTAAATGCGATTTTTTTACTTCGAATTTTTTTTTTGATTAAAGGATGAAAAAGGCAGTTTACGAATCTAACTTGAGTGTAAGCGATTTAAAGGATTCATATAGTTGAATTTAACTAGTTTAAAGTTGAATTATAGAAGTAGTTGTTATGCGAAAGATGATTTGTGGATTTAGGGCTTTTCCCCCCTTGTGTGGGATGTGATTGCATTTTCTTTATAAATATAATTGTTGCAATTTTTTTCTGCAGTTTCAAATTCTATTTTTGGTTAAAATAAAGGTAAGAATTGATGAGCATTTGAATTCGTTATTTATATGGTTATGTTTGATGTTGAAACTAATGAGATGTAACTTGAAATAGTTTTTGAGAGTTTTGCACTATTACTTGATTAACTTTTCCTAATTATTCCATTCTCTATGCTTATCTCTTTCACTTGTTTGATGCTTCTCACAAACAAGAAGAAAGAACTATAGGAGGACTTGTGGAATCGCCTTCAGACATTATGATGAGAAAAAATACCATCTTTGCGTAAGAACTATACATATCAGTTCTCCAATTGTAGCAGCAAAGAGTATTTTCTTTCTTAAGGTGAGTACTCTTTAATACAATACATTTTGCCTTCAATTGGCATTCACTATTACTTTTTTTAACTTCAACTATTTGTTTTCTTCTTAGTTGTTCTCAAATGGCACGGAAGAGCAACGACACATAATTGTACAAATTCATGAGTCAGGTAAGTACTAATTTTGACAGGTACTTTCTTGTGTAAAAGATTCAGGTCAATCCACCTCATTTCTTTCCTAATTGAAAATTGTAATTTTGTTCAAATAAATTCGAGTTTTTCAACAACATTTTTTTCCTGATTGTATCAAGTGTTAAAATCAATGTCAATGCATGTACGTCTACAGGGTACTATGGGCATTGTCACATAGATAACCACTTCCATTCCCACCCTCACACATGCCACCACACAACACTATTAATACAATTGACACCTTCAAGAATATGGTATCCTTTCCAGAGTTGAAAACATTTAGGCACTGGCACAGAGAAAATGATTATAGAAGAAGAAAAGAAAGGTGTCTTCTTCATGAATGACTTTGCATCACAAATTTATCTACTTCTTATTTTTACGGATAAGGTTACACTCACAAATCTCTTTTTTCTTTTTACGGATAAGTTTATATTTACAAATTGCTTTGAGTATTAATGGCTCACCTAAATTGAGTAAAGATTGCAGCAAGGAAAATGCATACTCCTCCTCAAGGTAGGGATGAAACAATGCAATTTAACAAAGATTTTGACATATAATGTTTGCAAGTTTAGTAGCATCCTTCATACACATATTTTTCATAATATCCTACCCATCTCTTTGTTTTTCTTCCTTTTCCTTTTGATAAAAAATCATATACACATATTTTATTCTGTTGTTAGTTGACATGAAATTAACTTTTGTCTTTGTCAACTTTATTGAATAGAAGAAGCTGCCCTCATGGACCTCTTAAAGTTTATGTATTGTAATACTTTATCAACTAAAACACCTATTGGTCTACTTGATGTGCTGATGGCTGCTGACAAATTTGAGATTGCGTCATGCATGAGATACTATAACAATGAACTATAGAAGCAACAAGTGACGATTGAATCAGCATTGCTCTATTTTGATCTTCCTTTCAAAATATCAATGATTGATGCAGTTCACCCGATAATATATACTGCAAAATTGTTTCTTGTTCTACATTTTAAGGACATAACCAAGTAAGTAACTCTATGTAGACATTATACTCTTTAGTTTGGTTGAGTTTGATAGGGAAGCTGGTTGTGCCCCTAAAACATAGAACAAGCAGCAGTCTTACAATGTCTATTAACCGCTAAACTGCATCAACCATTGATATTTTGAAAGGAAGATCCAAATAGAGCAATGTTGATTCAATCGTCACTAGTTGCTTCTGCAGTTCATTGTTGCAGTATCTCATGCATGACGTAACTTCAAATTTGTCAATAGCCATCAGCACATCAAGCAGACCAGTAGGTGTTGTAGTTGATAAAGTATTACAATACATATACTTCAAGAGGTCCATGAGAGCGGCTTCTTTTGCTCAATAAAGTTGACAAAGGAAAATGTTAATTTCATGTCAACTAACAACATAATAAACTATGTGTATATGATATTTTCTAAAAAAAGAAAGGAAGACAAACAAAGAGATGGACAAGATCTTTTTCGAGCCCAGCAGCTTCATATCAACACAGGTGCGACTCTTGGAAAACACCACTTTAGATCTAACTTAAGGGACATCGGAACTACAAGCACAAGGGAGAAATTTCAGTTCACAGATTTTTTGGGGATAATTAACTGCTTCAGCTCTCAGCTATGGAATTCAGATCTGATAGAGGAAGGTAACATACCTAAAAGAGGAAGGTAACATATCTTTTTCGAGCCCAGCAGCTTCATATCAACACATGTGCATCTCTTAGAAAGCACCACTTTAGATCTAACTTAAGAGACACCGAAACTACAAGCACAAGAGAGAAATTTTAGTTCACAGATTTTTTGGGGATAACTAATTGATATAGCTCTTAGCTATGAAATTCAGATCTGAAAGAGGAAGGTAACATACCTAAAAGCATAAGGTAACAGATCTTATTCGAGCCCAACAACTCCATATCAACACAGGTGCAACTCTTCAAAAGCACCACTTTAGATCTAACTTAAGGGACACCGAAACTACAAGCACAATGGAGAAATTTCAGTTCACAAATATTTTGGGAATAATTAACTGCTACAGCTCTCAGCTATGGAATTCAGATTTGAAAGAGGAATTTAACATACCTAAAAGAGGAAGGTAACAGATCTTTTTCGAGCCCAACAACTTCATATCAACACAGGTGCAGCTCTTGGAAAGCACCACTTTAGATCTAACTTAAGGGAACTACAAACACAAGAGAGAAATTTCAGCTCATAGATTTTTTTGGGATGATTAACTGCTATTGCTCTCAGCTACGGAATTCAGATCTGAAAGAGGAAGGCAACATACCTAAAAAAGTAAGGTAATAAATCTTTTTCGAGCCCAGCAGCTTTATATCATCACATGTGCAGGTCTTGGAAAGCACCACTTTAGATCTAACTTAAGGAACACCGAAACTACAAGCACAAGGGAGAAATTTCAGTTCACAGATTTTTTTTGGGATAATTAACTGCTATAGCTCTCAGCTATGAAATTCAGATCTAAAAGAGGAAGGTAACATATATAAAAGAGGAAGGTAAGAGAATAGTTGATAAAAAGAAAGTGCAGTCACTTGTCAGCTTCTATGGTGACGCCGATGCAGAGCAGAAGTGAAGAGCAAAGAAGACCAAAGATTTTCATATCTGGAAGCTTCGATCAAATGTATTTTTTTCTCTTACTTTATTTGTTTGAACTCTTTTATGTCTTTTCTTTTTTTGGATTTTGATTGGCCAACTTGGGCCGGTTAAATTGTTTTTGTTTATAGACTTTGCTGCTTAAATAAATAAAAAGTCTCATGTGGCCAAATCAATTTTAAAAATAGGTATATATTGGTCAAATAACACTCCTTATTAATTTTTTCTGAAGGGTTATGCCAAACCTTATGATGACAACTAAAAAGTAATTGAGGGAGTATTTCATTGCAAAATTTTCTAATATCATTAGAGATTATGTATTTTTTTTAAATTTAAAAGCTAATTAACATATTTATTTGGTCGTTGCCTTATAATGAAGATATTATACTAGTGTATCGTTATTCACCAAAATTTAGACTTTAAATAGAAAAGAGATATATTAATTAACTTAGAATCAAAATACACATTTATTACAATAACACACATGTTTTTCCATAAAGTTTATGAATTCTATGTTTCTAACCAAAATATACTATTTCTTTTTTAAATTTCACTTTTTGTGGCAGGTAGAATAGTACGTTCTGGCCTAATCCGATTTCGACCCTATTTGGATCCTTATTATCCCGATCTTGTGGTTTAGGTGGAATATGGGGTCGAGTGGATAGTGAGATGCGGAATAGAATGAAATTCGTGAATTGTTCTGATCCGATTGACATGATCAGCCAGCTGAATTGTTAACATAAAAAATTACAACTAGCCGTTTGGGGACCGTTAACAACGGCTAGTGGGCACCTCCAACAACTCTCTATATTGTAGTATAAGATTCATTTATTTATCTGTTATTCAAGTAAAGCATGTGGTCTCTCTCTCTCTCTCTCTCTCTCTATAACTGTGGAGTGTAATTAGGAAAATTGTACTAAGGAGACTTATTAAGTTTAATCTCTTAGCTATTTATGAAATTTTCTCATATTATATTACTCTCTCTCGTTTCATATTAATTATTCATTTTTTCTTTAATTAAGTTTTTAAAAAAATTATAAATAAAAACGACAGTGTTACTAATTTATCTCTTAAGAAACTATTTTGAAATTTTACAATTTTGTTTACATTTTCAAAAAAGAATTAATTGTAAGGGTAAAATTAAAAAAATCAATTTTGTCTTGATTTATAAATTAATAAATAATTTAATATAATTATTTATAGTAATAAGAACAATTAATATGAGATAATATGAGATGGAGGGAGTAAATGTTTAACTTGAGTTATATATATATATACACACACACACACACGATAATAAAAGGCCCGTTTACGGGCCCAATATTTCAATCTTAAATATATTTTAAGTATTTAATTAATTTTTTTAAAATAATAATATATTATCAGCGTAATAGAAATCACACTCTATAATAATATATCTTTTTTAAAAATATAAATTCATACAATAACTTATAACTTATTTAAGTTGTCTTAATTAATAATAAAATATCACATGCTCCAATGCTTTTAATTTAACATTATGTCAAACTCACAAATTTGAATTAAACATTTAATTTAGTGATATTCTTTTTCTATTATATTTAAAAATTATTCAAAAGAATAGATTAAAATTATAAGTGTTAATGTATTAACATTTTTTATAAAATCATAAAAAGCAACAAAGTCTATTGATACATCTATAGATTAATTTTGAATATACTTAAATTCGTTTTCATAAGTGTTAACAAAAAAAAAAAAATGATGACCTCCTCTTTTATAATTTAGTAAACATTTATAGTTTACTTTAAATGCAAGTATTCCATCCTATTCATTTTATTCGTAAAGTTACTTTTTAACATCTTTTAAAATATATTTTAAAGAAATTATTGAAATTAATTTTATTTATTCTTTAATTTCAATCTAATATATTATTAATTTTATCACACTTATTTCTTTTCATGTATATTAATTAGAGCCAAAATAAAGGTGAAAATAATTAATTATATATATAAATAATAAAATTTTATATTAAAATAAGCATTTTTAGTAAGCATAATGAATAGAAAAAATATTAAGAATTAAATTAAAGTAATAGTAAAATAGAGTAATTAATAAATATCACAATAACTTATAAAAGAAAGTGAAGTAATAACATAAATGAAAGATGCTTTTAGAACTATTTAGTTTTCTTGTTATCATTCTTGGTAGATTTTTGTTAGCAAGAAATTACATTTTTACCCTTGATCATCATTCACTTCATATATAGAAAGATGTTTCTAGAATTATTTATTTTTCTTGCTATCTTTCTTGATTAAAAAATTTTAGTATGAAATTACATTTTTACCCTTAATCGTCCTATTTTTACCCTTGATCGTCCTACCACTTCACTCATATATATATATATATATATATAAGAGTTTAGTTTGGGACAACCAAGGGTAATTTTGTAAATTAACAAAAACCCAGCTGTTGTATAATTATTTTTTAAAAAAAAAAGTTAAATTATTGAAAAAGGTCATTCTAAGTTAGAGTTGAAATGGCCACGTAGTTTCCATCCATTGAAAGTGTTGAAAAAATCTCGTGTACTGTCTAAATATGTGGGCCCAAATTTGCACACCTCAATAGTATTCTGGAAACTTGCTAGAACTATTTATAGTGTGCTAGAATAAAAGATTGGCATTTCATAAAAGTAAAATTGGTCATAATTATACAAAACATCCAAACATCTTTTCTTAAATGCCAAGTGGATTCCATATTTTTCAATCATAATTTTTATGTTGTCAAATTTTTCTTCAAATTTACTCTATCATGTTTACTAAAATGACAAATTTAGTTTAAATAATTTTTTTTTAAAAATCAAAATATAATCCATTAATTAGTTATTACTGTTGACACTCAATTTTGGCCTAACATTTTTCAAAATTCATAACTTTTATGTTTTATTTATTAAATTGTTCAAAATACATTTTTATAATTTTAAATAAATCTATCAATAGTTATTCTTATTTTTCGAAATATTAAGATTTTTACTAGTTCATTTTGAATTTATGTTAATTTTGATTATATTATTTTTATCACAATCAATTGAATATGTTATGAACATTGTGTCAGTTTTATTAAATTACAATTTTCTGTTGAATTGCATTTTTTGCATGCCATTGATTTTATTCGTGACATTTGTTAATATTCATTTTTATTTGTTACTTTTCATTTAGATATTTTGCGCGTCTAGAAATTCATTCAAATATGGATAAGATTTGTATACACACATATTTTATTAACTGGATAAGATTTCATACACAGATATTTTATTGATCGGTGATTTTGGCCCACGATTTTAAGATAATGATATTGTACAATCGATAATTTTCAATTTTCTATTTAAGCAATAGTTTGGTCATTAAGTTAGGGGTGGTAGATAGGATTTTAGGGATAATTTTCACATTTTTAGAATTTAGAAATTTCTTTTAGTAATCATAATTTTCCGGCAACTTGCCGGAGCTACGCCGGAATCAGGCGAGTCCACCACCCAAAGACCCCATCTCCCTCTTCTCCATTTTTCCGGCGAAACTTCGCCGGAACACCACCTAAACAGCCTTCCCAACCTCTGACTACCACCAACAGACCCCCCGTTTTCCCTTTTTCTCGCAACCCAAAGCCACCACAGCCCTCTCCCTCACTGGCGAAACCCAACCGAAATCAAACCCCAAACCTCCCCTTGGATGCCAATTCCGGCGAACCACCAAACCCATAACAAAAAAACAACCACCAGTGACTACCGTAAACAGCCAACAACATCAAAACCCCATTCTTTATTTCTTTGTTCGCCAACAGCCTCCACTCCGGCGAACATCGGACCAGTGAGCTCCAAGATCCCAACAACAACTACAATGTCACGCCGGAGTTAGCCGAACTGGCCGAAAAACAAAATCACTGGTGACATTCATGTTCCTTGTTCATTTCATATTTTTGTGTGTATATTTTATTCTTTTGGTATGTTTAGTTAACTGATTGAACAAATATTTGTTATTGCTTTGTTTCTTTTATCTTATAAAGAATATATGTTATTATTACTTTGTTTATTACTTGATTTTGCTTATTTGATTATTCTTGTTATTATTGTCGTGTTAAATTCAATTGTCACTTGGCTATCTTGTTTACTTATTTTTGTTCACTGCTCATTTTGCTATTACATCAATATTGCTAGTATTATTTTATTTAGGGATTAACTTTTGCTTATTTTATTTATTTGTGGACTGATTTTTTCCCCTAAGTTGTTTGAAGTTTCTTTTGGTAGTTTATTACCGTGGTTATGATTTTGGAATGTTTTGGTTTTATTATTTTATTGAATTGATAAGGGATAAGATGTTGAAAATTGGCCAATGAAAATATCTTTCTGTTTGTTTTCGAGGTCTCCCCATTTTAAAAGACGGAAATTTAGTTTAAGTTTATATTCTTCGTATGTTAAAAGGGGCCGATGAAGAAATTACCGTCGATTTCCAATGCCTTCCATGTTAATAAGACGGGTTTTTATTTTAAAATTATTATTTGATTCATTTATTTTTATTCATATTTATTTGTTACTAACACTTTTACTAAGTGTCTTTACAGGTACACCCCGGAGTCGCTTCCCATTGAAGCTATTCCAATGGAGTTTAAATGATATTTTATATTCATTATTGTGTATATTATTGACATTAGGCAAACTTAGGCCGTTTCTTATATTATTGCTTTACTTTATTATTTGTGTATATTTCATATTCATTGCATTTGTACATTATAATTTATCTCCTCAATTTGAAAAGATGAATTCAGTCGGGACCCACAATTGTGGATTTTGAAGGATGCCTAATACCTTCCCTTCGAAATCACTTGAACCCCTTACCTAGAATCTATTGGTTTCGTAGACTATTTTTTTAATTAGTTAATTAGTTTCCTAGTTTTCCTAAAATTAGGTGGCGACTCCTTAAAAATTATTTTATTCTTTTAAATTCTGTTAAATTGGATTATTTTTTGAGTTACCACGACGTTTCGCTTTATTTGGATAAAGTAGGGATGTAAACATTTACTATTATTGATTAATTGATCTTTATATAATTATGCGTATAGAAGAGCCATAAAGTAGACGACCAATGGCATTTTTGCAAATCTAATTTTATTGAAGGGCAAAATTATAATCATAGAAACAATGGTTAAAATGAAATTCTTGAAGAATCTAAACTAAAAATGTCAAGTAATTTCCACCAAAGATAAGAAATAATTTTAGCTTTTCTTGACATATCTCATTGATAAGAGTGTAAAAATATATGTAGATGTGGGTGATACATTAATTTTATTTTTTTTGATATTTTTTATCTCTCAAAATTTTACATTTGTCTCCTTAATTGGACAAATAACTACAAAAAAATAATTAATTTTATGATTTTTAATGCTATAAATTACCATTTTTTAAATATCTATCGGTGCAATTATTTTTTTAAAATTCACTATAAAAATTTGTGTTTCCTATATAGAAGAGCCATAAAGTAGACGACTAATGATATTTTTGTAAATCTAATTTCATTTAAGGACAAAGTTATAATCATAGCAACAATGGTTAAAATGAAATTCTAGAAGAATCTAAAAAAAATAAAAATCAAGTAATTTCCACCAAAGGTAAGAAATATTTTTAGCTTTTCTTGACATATCTCATTGATAGGAGTGTAACAATATATGTAGATGTGAATCCTACATTAATTTCATTTTCTTTGTTATCTTTTATCTCTCTAAAATTTACTATTATCTCCTTAATAGTACAAGGAACTCCAAAAAATAATTTATTTTATGATTTTTAATGCTATAAAATTACCAATTTATTTTTTTATATCTATATTATTTTTTTAAAATTGACTATAAAAAATAACTATTTATTAGATTTATTCATATATTTATCCGCAATCAAGGAACAATCTTATTAAAACTTATCTGAAAATAATTGAAATTTATTTTTTTAAATACCTTTTTTTAATAATTCCAAAAGTTTACATAACACATATCATTCTACAGATTCACACTAAATATGATTTACAGAGACATATATTTATTTATTAGAATATTGTTTATCATTAATTAAAATTATTTTAAACAAGATACGTGAATTGTTATATTAGCTATTTCATGATAAATTAGTGCAATATATGTTATAGTGACTTTTGTTAATGTCTTTTGATTCTCTTTATTTAAGGTAAAATATTCTTTCATCTGGTATATACAACATTTTAAAAAATTCTTTGCTTGTTATACCAAATTGTTCTCTTGATTTCTATAGGCATAAAGCCATACAATTTTTTCCATTAATTTATCACTTTATAAAGAATGGTATGGTTCATTCTAATTTTCATCAAGTAGGTCGTTATTTTTGTTTGTTAAATTCTGAAGAAAATGAATTTAAGTATATTCAAAATTAATCTATAGATGTAACACTAGACTTTGTTGCTTTGTATGATTTTACAAAAAAATTAATATACGAACACTCATAACTTTAATCTATTCTTTTGAATAATTTTCAAATACAATAGAAAAAGAATAACACTACATTAAATATTTAATTTGAATGTAAGAGTTTATCATGATGTAAAAATAAAGTGTGATTATATATTCAATATAGATAAGTTGACTTGCTACGACTCTTTTATTAGGTAGTATTCTTTTGTTTCTTATTTGTTTGTTTATTAATCTTTCTATTTAAATTAATGTGACAATATTTAATTGATATATAATTGGAGTACCAATTTTTTTTAATAAAAAAACAGTGATCTTGAACGGTGTAGCTATATGTGAACATCTTTTATCAAAATATTATGTCATATACAATTAGATCTTTCTATAACAATTATTCTTTGTAGTAATTTTTTTCTATAATAATTAAGTTCTGATTTAGATTTGTAATGAACCGGAAGGTCATTTTTAGAAATTTTCATAAAAATTATCATTTTTCTCCTCCCGATAGTTGTCTTGAGTCAGTTTGGATTAGTCGATGAAGTTGGTTTGGGGAATTTTAGAACTATTCGTTAACTACGATTGTTTAGTTGACGGATAATTTTAAATAATTAATTTAATTGGTGGTTAATGGGCCAAACCCATAATTTATTTAATATTATTATTGTCATTTGACCCATGTACTTGAGTGACTTTAAGTAGAAAGGATTTACCAGGTTAAATAACATTATCAATAATTATTAGTTTGAGGCGGCCGAACACGATCACGAAAGTTATAGCACTATTTCCACATCTAAGGCGCTGAAACAAAAATTGTCGATATACTCCAAGTCAGATTCTTTGATTAAATCTATTCCTACTATATAACTATACTAATTTATATATTAATATGCGAAAGAGTAAAGGTTTAGGCGGTGGCCTGTTTATTGGATTGATGTTTCTGGTGTTCTGAGGATTTGGTATGAATTGGAACAAAAATTTGGTCATATATAATGACTTTAATGATTATTAATCATTGGAAAAATTTATGATAATGGGTGAAAGTTATAAGTAATGCCTGATGTCTGAAATTGCTCAGTGAAGTACTGTTTAGTGCATGGGTTAGGTTTCGCTATTCTTATATTATCATCGTCTGTGATTAAAATTTTGATACATTATAATTTAGGATTAAGGGTTCTTAGAATAAAATCTTAGTTTGGGGACCAAATAATGGTCCGTATTAGCTGAAATTTGATGTGCGATTATATTTTAATATGAATGTCATCGGATCCACATCCTTATGAATATTATATATTTGAACAGATTGTGATCGTTCGGAAGCGTTACTGGAAGGTAAATTCGTAAATTGATACTGGGGCTTCAGTTTGAGGCAAGTAGAGATTTCTTACTTCTTGGAAGTGTTAGTTTTAATGTATTAATTAAATATAAGGGTAATAAGGGGTTCCCGTATAAATGAGATAACGAGCATTTATGCGGGTACCGGTGTCATGATATGGGAAAAGTTATATAAAATGGATTATTGGTTGATAGTACCATAAGTTGTGATATGATTGAACTGTTGAGACTTGGGAATTATGTGAACTTGATTGTGACTGATGATCCTTAGTTGTAGGGTCGATTGGTGAATCCACATTATACATTTGTTCATACATATTCATACCACTCTTATTGTTGCATGATAATTATTGGTTGATACTGTTAATTGAGTTATTTATGAGATTTGTATCCTTAGAATGCCGATGGGAAATGGTTCCGGTAAGTGACATCATGGAAAGCCGATGGGAAATGGTTTCGGCGAGTGGTATTGTGCCGATGGGAAATGGTTCCGGCAGGTATATGGACCTCATGAGTCCCCCATGGGTCCTGACTATCCGGCAGAGGAAGCGGGTGTATACCGGTTTTTGGCCAGTGCATTGCATTGCATCGCATCACATTTCATCTACATTGCATTCCATATTGATTTGGCATTGAGTTATTGAGATGATTGTGATACTGATTTGACTTGATATATTTGAGATACATTGTGATATTATTAGGGGTATAACTGGTCTATTTTGGAAAAACACATGTTCTAATTATTATGCTGAGGTGAGTTGTTTTATGACCTAATTATACTTATTAAGAAAGAAACTTTTAGGGTATATCTCGTTATCACTTCTAGGAAGGATTAGAAATCAAAGCTTGTTGAGTACATGTGTTTCCCGTTCTCACTCTATACTTGCTGCACTTTTTTTTTTTGCGTGCAGGAACTGAGCAAGGTACTAGTGGTACTTGACTTGTTGTTGGGATTGAGATTGGTGATTGTTGGAATTCAGGTGAGCTGCTTCTCTTCAGCAGTACTGGATTCTAGAGACTCTTTTATTTCCTGTCTTATTTCCTTCTGGACAGTTGTTTTAGTTTTCAGACTTGTTTCGTATTCGTAGATGGTCTTGTACTGGTGTCACCAGGTCCTTGGGTAGTTTGAATTTTACTCATTCTTTCCGCATTCATACGAGTTAGTTTAGAAATTTAATATCATTTCCGCATTAGTTAAATTGATAGTTGATAATAAAAGAACAGGGTTTGCCTATTGGGTAAAAGGCTCCCTCACGGCCTAATGAGATTTTGAGTCGTGACAAGATTTCCTTTTAAATATTATGTGATATTATAGATTTTCTATAATAACATTTTCTTCTAGCTACAATTGTGTCAACAATATTCCGTAGTTTTTTGTCCTATGTTTTGTCACTACATGTTATTTCTTATATTTTGATTATTACATTATTTTGCTGTTGATATTGTTTATTTCCACTTAATGTTATATAATTAATGATTTTTTATTTGTTATATTTTCTTTATTTCAATATATTCTTTTTCTTATTGCTCTAATGTGTGATACTTGAGTTGAGGATCATATGAAAACAATCTATTTGTCTCTCCAAAGTAGGAGTAAAGTATGCATATATAGATCCTCCTCATGCCACACCCCACCTCACTTTGCTTGTTGTTGTTATAGCTGCCAAAAAATATCCAAATGAACGACATTGTTATAAACTTTTTTGATTACATATATAAAATGATTTTGCGCATATTTTGTTTTAAAGTATATATTAATAAGGAAATAATACAAAACTAAAAATGGAAGCAAAGAGATTATTTTAAGGGAAAACTAATTAAATCCAACTAGTTTAGGTCCTAATTACTAAGATTTCCGATAATTTCAAATATTACTTTCTCTACCATATTTCATGCTTAGGATACATCAGTTTGAATCCGCGAGATACATGTATCTGCCGAATTTTAAAACTGAGATATGTATTTTATTCGTTTGAATTAATTGGTTGTAACCGATTTCCTTAATTAGAGGAGTAATTGAGGATTTTCATAATATATGGACAATTAATTCTGGAAATTTAAATTAATCAAATCCTTTAATATAAGGTGGAAATCAAGGAGTGTATCTATGTTTAATTAATTTCATTTTATTATTCTTTGAAATAATAAATTCATTAATGTTATTAATAAAAGGCAAAAACATGTATATTTTTGTCATGTAATTTGATTTATTTTATTTTATTACTCTTAAAATGATAAATTTATTAATTTGATGTATCTATTATCAATATATGATGTATCCAACAAACTAAACACTTAGATACACGAGTATTATACAAGTACATTCATATGTATCATAGAAGTATCTAGTATTAATTTCGTGTATTTGTTATATGTGTCTAGTATTAATTTCATGTACCTATTTATATAATCTAATATTAATTTTATGTATCTATTTATATGATCTAATTTTAGTTTCACGTATCTAGTAATAATTTGATATATCAAGTATCAATTTCATACATTATATTCAAAAACATGTATCTCGGATACAAAGTAAGCATATACATATAATTATGTGTATCTAAATATGGAATGTAACTGAAACGGACGAATTTAGGAACAAATCACAACTGTAGAGTATTTATCTTATCATTAATCCAAAAAAAGGTAAATTTTTTCAAAATTCTTCTTTTCTTTTAGCATCTGGAATTTTTTCTCATAGGTACATATAATCTTAACTCAAATACTTGAACTCTTAACTAGATATATGTACACCTGATGTGTATCCAACATTGTTGCACTTGATGTGTATCTAGTGGTGTATTTGTTCTGTTAATTAAAGCTTGGCGTAATTCTTCCATCTTGATTGGGTCATTCCTATACTTAGATCTATTCTCGGCTTGAATGTTGGTGGATGAAGAGTCAATCCCTGCAATGAAAAATTCATGACTAAAAATAAACAAATAAAAGTTGTTTGATTTAGTATAATATTGGTGTAGTATCTTTAACAAGAATCATCTGAGTTTGGGAGTGATCAGCCATTAAAGTGTTAGACAAACAACAAAATCAGAAAATAAAACCTAGTTTGTAAAACTTTTTTAAATTGATTTTCAAAATATTATGAACTTTAACTCAGATACAAAACCAAGATACATGAGAATAATAAAACAATAGAAACAAACCTATATGTATAATGCTGATTTGAACACACAAACATGTATTGAGAGGATGAAGGAAGAAATAGGGAGAAGATGAAGGAAGAAAGAGGGCTGGTGGATGTGGGATGGGGGTGGGGGGGAGAAACGACAGATGTGAGTAGAAAAAAATTGACTTGTTAATGGACCATTAATTAATGAGTTTAAATTTAAGATAATTATTCAATACCATATTTAAGGGATTTTTATATCTGATTAAATCTTTTAAAATATATGGTATAAATATTAAAAGTGATAGTATGTGTAATTGTTTTAAATTAGAGGTAAATATAGTATATATGATAGTGATATATGTGTAGTTAGGTTTTTTTTTCCTTACTTTAACTTTTCTTGGCACATTACCTTTCTTAGTGTATGATGTTATGCTAATTGTCACGTAATAAGAGAAAAAATGGAATCTTATAACCTTTATAGCATAGATGAAAAAAATAAAATAAAAGGCATACTAATTTCATGTATTGTTAGTACCCTGTGGTCAAAGGAGTAAATTAGAAAAAAAAAATTATAGATCGAAAGATAGAAACTTTTATTTAGGAAAATAAATATTTGAGATCACATAATTTATATTATGTTTTAAAATAATTTAATCCCCCACTGTATTTGAGATGATGTATTATTTTCTACCATAAGAAAATGAATATATCTATTGTAGAGTAGTGATACCTCTAACCTATAATTTTGTCGAACTCAAAGGCAATCTCAAATCATACAAAGATTCAATTTTCACCGTAAGAAAATACGCAAAAGTGATTCAGAATTTAATATAGGAAATAAGGGTACACCCTTAATTTATAGCCAAAATTCTAAGTTGAAATTGTACAAAAACACCTAGTTAGAACAAATTTGATATATGTTCAACAGACCTTTCTGAATTACTATTAAAAATTGTTCCCCAAAATTGCAATTAATTTTGTGTGAAAATAATATCAAAAATGAAAATAAATAAACGAATTTGGTCCAAAAACTTTATGGATTTAGTGCTTCCCCCCCCCCCCCCCTTGTGTGGGATGTGGTTGCATTTTCTTAACAAAAAAAATATAATTGTTGCAATTTTTTTCTGCAGTTTAGAATTCTATTTTTAGTTAAAATAAAGGTAAGAATGGATGAACATTTGAATTCGTTATTTATATGGTTATGTTTGATGTTGAAACTAATGAGATGTAACTTGAAACAATTATTTGGGCGTTCTGCACTATTACTTGCTTAACTTTTCCATATTATTCCATTCTCTATGCTTATCTCTTTCACTTGTTTGATGCTTATCACAAACGAGAAGAAGCAGCTATAGGAAGGCTTGAGGAATCACCTTCAGACATTGTGATGACCAAAATACCTTCTCTGTGTAAGAACTATACATATCAGTTCTCCAATTGTAGCAGCAAAGAGTGTTTTCTCTCTTAAGGTGAGTACTCCTTAATACAATACATTTTTCCTTCAATTGACATTCCCTATTACTTTTTTTTTAACTTCAACTATTTGTTTTCTTCTTAGGTGTTCTCAAATGGAACGAAAGAGCAACGACACATAATTGTACAAATTCATGAGTCAGGTAAGTACTAATTTTGGTTGGTACTTTCTTGTGTAAAAGATTCAGGTCATTCCACCCTATTTCTTTGCTGATCGAAAATTGTTGTTTTGTTCAAATGAATTCGAGTTTTTCAACAACATTTTTTTCTGATTGTATCAAGTGATAAAATCAATTTCAATACATGTACATCCGCAGGGTACTATGGTCATTGTCACTCAGATAACCACCTCCATTCCCACCCCCACAAATGCCACCACACAACACTATTAATACAATTGACACCTTCAAGAATATGGTATCCATGCCAGAATTGAAAACATTTAGGCACTGGCACAGAGAAAATGATTATAGAAGAAAAAAAGAGAGGTGTCTTCTTCATGAAGGACTTTGCATCACAAATTTATCTTCTTCTTATTTTTGCGGATAAGGTTACATTCAAATATCTCTTCTTTTTTTTTACGGATAAGTTTATTTTCACAAATTGCTTTGAGTTTTAACGGCTCACCTAAATTGAGTAAAGATTGCAACACGGAAAATTCATACTCCTCCTCAAGGTATGGTTGAAACAATGCAATTTAACAAGGATTTTCACATATAATGTTTGCAAGTTTAGTAGCATTCTTCATACATATATTTTCATAATATCCGACCCATCTCTTTGTTTGTCTTCCTTTTCCTTTTTATAAAAAATCATATTGTAACACCTCAGACTTCAATCAGTTTTCAGTTTTAGATCAACTTCAAATGACCATATCCTGTAGCACATAAAGAGTTAGGTGGCCCATGAGGTATCAAATCGAAGGCCTTTGAGTCCTCTTTCCAACACCACCAAGTTTGCTAAATGTCGAGTTCAGAGTGAAAAGTTATGGCCGTCTGAGTAAAGCCTCTCTAGTTAAGGCTTTTCATCCATTTAAGGAAAGGGTATTTTGGTCTTTTCCTCACCACAATAGGCCTACCCACGTTTTACCCACCCAATTTAGGGATCTAATCAGACGCTAAGTTATTTTTCATATTCCTAAACACTTAAAATTTTAGGGCGAAGTTTCAAGAAGAGGAAAAGAGGGTTTTCAAGCGTTCATTCAAGGGTTGAGGAATTTCGCCAAGAACAATCGTTCTTTCCAGGTATGTGAGGCTTCCCATAGTGAAGGAATTGTTCGTCCTCACGCAAAACATGCAATTCTTTTGATAATTCACCTATATAATCGTTTATGTAAATATTCGTGAAGGGTTCTTGAATTTTAAGCTTCATTCTTTAACAATGGAGGTTTTGAGTTCTTGAGGTAAGGATTTTGCGAATGAGTGGTGTTTCTTGATAGAATTAGAGTGGAATTAGATAATTTTGTGTTGGGTTTGTGAATCAAAGAGAGTTTAGAAGAAACCAATCGATTCTAGATGAGTTAGGACCCGAAATTGAGTAAGAAAATTCATCGGATTTCTGGGTAGAGGGCTGGCACGGCGCGCCACCATAGCGCCAAAACTACCGGTCAGTAGTTTAGGGCCTGGCGTGCCACGCCAAAAGTGCACCCCAAACTCTGGTTAGTAGTTTGGGGCCTGGCGCCCCACGCCAGCAGTACACCAGGGTCCCAATGCCTTTTTCCTTCCATGTTTCATTCCGAACGTGTTCCTTTGAGTTGTGACTATATTCCCACTCTATATTAACTCCTATAGGCTCCATTTATCATTGAAAATTCATGCATTATCCTACTCATATGTCTTAATGTATTTTCAAAACTAAAGTGAGTTTAAGAGAAGAGTCAAGAGCTATTATTGAGAAAGTAAAGAGAAGTTTAAGAATCTTTTTAGAAAAAAATGCTTTGTCTTTAAAATTGATTCTGAGAAAGAGTAAAAGATGAGTTTCAAGAAAAGTATAGGGAACTAAGTAATTCCCTAAGATAACAGTTTTAAATTAAGAAAAGAGAAACTTTTCTATCTAATTGAGTTATGAGTATTGAGATACTTCAGAGCAGTTACCTCTTTTACGAGGATAGTTTGAGCAATTACCTCAAACCAGAGAAAAAGTAATGTTTTTAACATTTGAGCAGCAGTATATATATATCATTGGGAGTAGTATTGAGCACCGATATGAGGGAGAGTTCAGACAACTCACAGCCCCCATAAACCATGTCTTGCCAACATGGGTTCAGGATCATACTTTTTAGATGAATCCTTATAGCTTAGTGGATCCACTTAGTTGAGAGGTTCTATATCTCGCCACGATATAGGACAGTTCTGGCAGCGTGGACAAGACGTTGTATCATCACTTAGCTCACAGTGATGGTTGTTGGTTAGAGAATCTCCCAATAAAGTTAAAGTATATTTTCACATAACACTTCTTATGTTGAGTTCAGAGATGAGTAAGTCTTTTTGTAAAAGTTAAATAATTTCGTTCCTTTAACCATTTATATTCAGTTGAGTTCATGCTATATCTATTGCAGTTATTCAGTTCAGTTATTTATTTCACTTCAGCCATATTACATACTCGTACACTCCATGTACTGATGTCATTCAGACTACATCTTTTTATGATGCAGATACAGGTATTCAGGATCATCAACAGGAGTTTCGTTGAGATCACTTTGCGCTTCAGATATCTTTGGTGAGCCTCCTTACTTCCGAAGGATCTCACATCTGTTTTTCATATTCAATTTTAGTAGCATTTGAGGTGTTGTGGGTCTTGTCCTGGCATCTATGTTAAACAATTAGAGGCTTCATAGAAAGACATAGTTAGACGTTTCCATTGTTTCTTAGGATGTTTATTTAACTTATGATTTATGCTAAGTATTTCAAGACAGTGATTTAAGACTTTTCTCTAAATGTCTAAATGCTCATCTATTTAAGCTTTCGCATATCTTCTAGAGTCAGGTGATGTCATAGTAAGCCAGGTCAAAGGTTCGCTTGTGGATCAGAAATGGTTCTCGAATGCAGTCCATGTCCACGGTGTAGACTCGTGGCGTGACACATCTACACATATTTTATTCTGTTTTTAGTTGACAGGAAATTAACTTTTGCCTTTGTTAGCTTTATTGAATAGAAGAAACCGCCCTCATGGACCTCTTAAAGTTTATGTATTGTAATACTTTATCAACTACAACACCTACTGGTCTACTTGATGTGCTGATGGCTGCTGACAAATTTGAGGTTGCGTCATGCATGAGATACTCTACAATGAACTATAGAAGCAACAAGTGACGACTGAATCAGCATTGCTCTATTTGGATCTTCCTTTCAAAATATCAATGGTTGATGCAGTTCACCCGATAATATATACTACACTTGTTCTACATTTTAAGGACATAACCAAGTGAGTAACTATATATAGACGTTATTCTCTTTAGTTTGGTGGAGTTTGATAGGGAAGTTGTTGTGTCCCTAAAACGTAGAACAAGAAACAATCTTACAACATCTATTAACGGCTAAACTGCATAAACCATTGATATTTTGAAAGGAAGATCCAAATAGAGCAATGTCGATTCAGTCAGCACTTGTTGCTTCTGCAGTTCATCATTGCAGTATCTCATGTATGATGCAACTTTAAATTTGTCAATAGCCATCAGCACATCAAGCAGACCAGTAGGTGTTGTAGTTGATAAAGAATTACAATACATAAACTTCAAGAGGTCCATGAGAGCGGCTTCTTTTGCTCAATAAAGTTGACAAAGACAAATGTTAATTTCATGTAACCTAACAACATAATAAACTATGTGTATATGACTTTTCTAAAAAAAAAAGAAAAGGAAGACAAATAAAGAGATGGACAAGATTTTTTTCGAGCCCAGCAACTTCACATCAGCACAGGTGCAGCTCTTGGAAAACACCACTTTCTATCTAACTTAAGGGACAACGGAACTACAAGCACAAGGGAGAAATTTTATTTCACAGATTTTTTAGAGATAATTAACTGCTACAGCTCTCAGCTATGGAATTCAAATCTGATAGAGGAAGGTAACATAACTAAAAGAGGAAGGTAACTGATCTTTTTCGAGTCCAGCAGCTTCATATCAATACAGGTGTAGCTCTTGGAAAGCACCACTTTAGATCTAACATAAGGGACACCAAAACAACAAGCACAAAGGAGAAATTTCAGTTCACAGATTTTTTTGGAATAATTAACTGGTATAGCTCTTAGCTATGAAATTCATATCTGAAAGAGGAAGGTAACATAACTAAAAGGGGAAGGTAACAGATCTAAAAGAGGAATGTAAGATAATAGTTGATAAAAAGAAAGTGCAGTCACTTACTAGCTTCTATGGTGACGCCGATGCAGAGCAGAAGTGGAGAGCAAAGAAGACCAAAGATTTTCATATCTGGAAGCTTCGACCAAATGCACTTTTTTCTCTAACTTTATTTGTTTGACCTTTTTTATGTCTTTTCATTTTTTGGATTTTGATTGGCCAACTTGGGCTGGTTAAATTGTTTTTGTTTATAGACTTTGCTGCTTAAATAAATAAAAAGGCCCATGTGGCCAAATCAATTTTAAAAAATAGGGATATATTGGTCAAATAATACTCCTTATTAATTTTTTCTTAAGGGTTGCACCAAACCTTATTATGACAACTAAAAAGTAATTGAGGGAGTATTTCATTGCAAGTTTTTCTAATATCATTTGAGATTATGTATTTTTTTTAATTTAAAAGCTAATTAACATATTTATTTGGTCGTTGCCTTATAATGATGATATTATACTAGTGTATCGTTATTCACCAAAATTTAGACTTTAAATAAAAAAGAGATATTAATTAACTTAGAATCAAAATACACATTAGTTACAATAACACACATTTTTTCCATAAAATTTATGAGCATGACTTTCTGGCCTGATCCGATTCCGACCCTATTTGGTTCCTGATTGTCCCGATCCTTAGGTTTAGGTGGAATAGGGGGTCGAGTGGATAGTGAGATGCGGAATAGAATGAAATTCGTGAATTGTTCCTATTCGATTGACATTATCAGCCAGCTAAATTGTTAACATAAAAAATTATAACTAGCCGTTTGGGGACCGTTGACAACGGCTAGTGGGCACCTCCAAGGACTCTCTATATTGTAGTATAAGACTCATTTATTTATCTGTTATTCTAGCAAAGCATGTGGTCTCTCTCTCTCTCTCTCTCTCTCTCTCTCTCTCTTTATATATATATATATTAGTCCATAGATTTTTTATTTTTATACATATATCTAGAAGCGGTTTTTTCACTTGAGAATTTTCTTATGGTTAATGGATGAAAAGGGCAGTTTACGAATTCAAAGGGAGTGCAAGAGATGTAAAGGATTTATATAGCTAAATTTAACTAGTTTTGAGTTGAATTATAGAAGTAGTTGTTATGCGAAAGAAAATTTATGAAATGATTGCCTTTTTAAATGCTTGATGCTCGTTTAATAATTTAGAATCTTTAGAGTTATGATATTCTGTGATCATTTCATTACAAAAGAAAATCATATTTTTACCCTTAGATTTTTGCTTTTAGCTGAAGTGATATCAAGAAAGAAATTTATTAGCTCTCCTATTCTGCATTAGGGTTAAATATTTTTTTGCCTTGGATTATTTTCATGAATGAAAAAAACTAATTTTATCACAGATTTCTTGTTGTAGGAAAGAAGAAACAAATAATATAAAATGGACTATTTTTCATCTTCTCTGTTAAGGTTAAACACCTACATTTTTAATAGATTTTTTATTTCTATGCATATATCTGAAATTGGATATCCAATTTGCCATTAAGCATAAATGCGATTTTATCACTTCGAAATTTCCTTTTGGTTAAAGGATGAAAAAGGTAGTTTACGAATCCATATTGAGTGTAAACGATGTAAAGGATTCATATAGCTGACTTTAACTAGTTTAAAGTTGAATTATAGAAGTAGTTGTTATGCGAAAAATGATTTATGGATTTAGGGCTTTTTCCCCCTTGTGTGGGATGTAGTTGCATTTTCTTTACAAATATAATTGTTGCAATTTTTTTCTGCAGTTTAGAATTCTATTTTTGGTTAAAATAAAGGTAAGAATGGATGAGCATTTGAATTCATTATTTATATGGTTATGTTTGATGTTGAAACTAATGAAATGTAACTTTAAATAGTTATTTGGGAGTTCTGCAGTATTACTTGCTTAACTTTTCTTAATTATTGCATTCTCTATGCTTATCTCTTTCACTTGTTTGATGCTGATCACAAACGAGAAGAAACAACTATAGGAAGACTTGTGGAATCGCCTTCAGACATTGTGATGACCAAAAATACCATCTTTGTGTAAGAACTATACATATCAGTTCTCCAATTGTAACAGCAAAGAGTGTTTTCTTTTTTAAAGTGAGTACTCCTTAATACCATACATTTTGCCTTCAATTGACATTCCCTATTACTTTTTTTTAACTTCAACTATTTGTTTTCTTCTTAGTTGTTCTCAAATGGCACGGAAGAGCAACGACACATAATTGTACAAATTCATGAGTCAAGTAAGTACTAATTTTGACTGGTAGTTTCTTGTGTAAAAGATTCAGGTTATTCCACCCTATTTCTTTCTGATTGAAAATTATAATTTTGTTCAAATGAATTCGGGTTTTTCAACAACATTTTTTTCCTGATTGTATCAAGTGATAAAAATAAATGTCAATGCATGTACGTCTATAGGGTACTATGGGCATTGTCACACAGATAACCACCTCCATTCCCACCCCTACACATGCCACCACACAACACTATTAAAACAATTGACACCTTCAAGGATATGGTATCCATGCCAGAGTTGAAAACATTTAGGCACTGGCACAGAGAAAATGATTATAGAAGAAGAAATGAAAGGTGTCTTCTTCATGAACGACTTTGCATCACAAATTTATCTTCTTCTTATTTTTGTTGATAAGGTTACATTCACAAATCTCTTTTTTCTTTTTAAGGATAAGTTTATATTCACAAATTGCTTTGAGTTTTAATGGTGCGCCTAAATTGAATAAAGATTTCAGCAAGGAAAATTCATACTCCTCCTCAAGGTAGGGATGAAACAATGCAATTTAACAAAGATTTTCACATATAATGTTTGCAAGTTTAGTAGCATCCTTCATACACATATTTTTCATAATATCCTACTCATCTCTTTGTTTGTCTTCCTTTTCCTTTTTAGAAAAAATCATATACACATATTTTATTCTGTTATTAGTTGACATGAAATTAATTTTTGTTTTTGTCAACTTTATTGAACAGAAGAAGCCGCCCTCTTGGACCTCTTAAAGTTTATGTATTGTAATACCTTATCAACTACAACACCTACTGGTCTATTTGATGTGTTGATGGCTGCTGACAAATTTAAGGTTGTGTCATGCATGAGGTACTACAACAATGAACTATAAAAGCAACAAGAGATGACTGAATCAGCATTGCTCTATTTGGATCTTCCTTTCAAAATATCAATGATTGATGCAGTTTTCCCGATAATATATACTGCAAAACTGTTTCTTGTTCTACATTTTAAGGGCATAACCAAGTGAGTAGCTCTATGTAGACATTATTCTCTTTAGTTTTGTTGATTTTGATAAGCAAGCTGGTTATGTCCCTAAAATGTAGAACAAGAAACAGTCTTACAACGTCTATTAACGGCTAAACTGCATCAACCATTGATAATTTGAAAAGAAGATCCAAATAGAGCAATGTTGATTCAGTCGTCACTTATTGCTTATGCAGTTCATTGTTGAAGTATTTCATGCATATTGCAACTTTAAAATTGTCAATAGCCATCAGCACATCAAGCAGACCAATAAGTGTTGCAGTTGATAAAGTATTACAAGACATAAACTTCAAGAGGTCCATGAGATCGGCTTCTTTTGCTCAATGAAGTTGACAAAGGCAAATGTTAATTTCATGTCAACTAACAACATAATAAACTATGTGTTTATGATTTTTTTTACAAAAAGAAAGGAAGACAAACAAAGAGATGGACAAGATCTTTTTCGAGCCCAGTAGCTTCATATCAACACAGGTGCAGCTCTTCGAGAACATCACTTTAGATCTAACTTAAGGAAGATCGAAACTACAAGCTCAAGGGAGAAATTTCAGCTCATAGATTTTTTAGGGATAATTAACTGCTACAACTCTCAGCTATGAAATTCAGATCTGATAGAGGAAGGTAACATACCTAAAAGAGGAAGGTAACAGATCTTTTTCGAGCCCAGCAACTTCATATCAAAACAGGTGCAGCTCTTTGAAAGCACCACTTTAGATCTAACTGAAGAGACACCGGAACTACAAGCACAGGAGAGAAATTTCAGCTCACATATTTCTTGGGGATAATTAACTGCTATAGCTCTTAGCTATGGAATTTAGATCTGAAAGATGAAGGTAACATACCTAAAAGAGGAAGGTAACAGATCTTATTCGAGCCCAGCAGCTTCATATCAACACAGGTGAAGCTCTAGAAAAACACCACTTTAGATCTAATTTAAGGGACACCGAAACTACAAGCACAAGGGAGAAATTTCAGTTCACAAATTTTTTGGGAATAATTAACTGCTACAGCTCTCAGCTATGGAATTCAGATTTGAAGGAGGAAGGTAACATACCTAAAAGAGGAAGGTAACAGATCTTTTTTGAGCTCAACAACTTCATATCAACATAGGTGCAGCTCTTGGAAAGCACCACTTTAGATCTAACTGAAGGGACACCGGAACTACAAACACAAGTAAGAAATTTTGGCTCACAGATTTTTTTGGGATAATTAACTGTTATTGCTCTCAGCTATGGAATTCAGATCTGAAAGAGGAAGGTAAATACCTAAAAAAGGAAGGTAACAGATCTTTTTCGAGCCCAACGGCTTCATAGCTACACAGGTGCAGCTCTTGAAAAGCACCATTTTAGATCTAACTTAAGGGACACCAAAACTACAAGCACAAGGGAGAAATTGCAGTTCACAGATTTTTTTGGGACAATTAATTGCTACAGCTCTCAGCTATGAAATTCAGATCTAAAAGAGGAAGGTAACATATCTAAAAGAGGAAGGTAAGATAATAGTTGATAAAAATAAAGTGCAGTCACTTACCAGCTTCTATAATGACGCCGATGCACAGCAGAAGTGGAGGGCAAAGAAGACCAAAGGTTTTCATATCTGGAAGCTTCGACCAAATGCACTTTTTTCTCTAACTTTATTTGTTTGAACTCTTTTATGTCTTCTCTTTTTTTGGATTTTGATTGGCCAACTTGGGCCGGTTAAATTGTTTTTGTTTATAGACTTTGCTGCTTAAATAAATAAAAAGGCCCATGTGGCCAAATCAATTTTTAAAAATAGGGATATATTGGTCAAATAACACTCCTTATCAATATTTTTCTTAAGGGTTATGCCAAACCTTATAATGACAACTAAAAAGTAATTGAGGGAGTATTTTATTGCAAGATTTTCTAATATCATTTGAGATTTATGTATTTTTTAATTTAAAAGCTAATTAACATATTTATTTTGTCGTTGCCTTATAATGATGATATTATACTAGTGTATTGTTATGCACCAAAATTTAGACTTTAAATAAAAAAAGAGAGATATTACTTAACTTAGAATAAAAATACACATTAATTACAATAACACACATGTTTTTCCATAAAATTTATGAATTCAATGATTCTAACTCAAATATACTATTTCTTTTTAAAATTTTAGAAAATGGTCAAACACCCCCCCCCCCCAATTTATACCCGAAATTCTAACTACACACTCCAACTTTACGAGTGTCCTTTCACCCCCTTGAACATTTTAAAAGTGAAATATATATCCCCTTAAAAAGTCATAGTCAGATTTATGTTAAATAGTGATATACACTCGTCTGCCACATAATATTATATTATTTTTTTAATAAAAAAGTTATTATTCTTTGTCTTTATTTTATATTTTCCTTTCTCTTTTTCTCTTTTGTTTTTAATCCTCTTTTGACTTTTCTTTTCCTTTTCTTTAACGTAACTTTTTCTCCATTGATATGAAGCCCAGATGCACATTACCTTCTTCTTTCTTTCCTCTTCTTTCTATTATTTCTATATTTTTTAATTTTATTTTCTTTTTCATAATTTTAATGAAGTTTCATTCAACTGGTAATGATAATTGTTGAATCGAATTTGAGGCTGCCAATTGGAGAATTAGAAGACGGCATATTTGATAAGTTCGTGTGGTCAGTTAGTTTTCAGAAAGTGGGTGGCATATTGGAGTTGGAGATGATAGCAAAATCCAAAGTGAATTTGTGATTTGAAGTATAGAAAATTGTTTTTGCTATTTTTAATCTCATTTCCACGGTCACTGTCTAAGAAAGGTGGTTTTTTGTGTTTTAGAACGAAACTAATCTATCCGTCTCACTTTTAAATATTTCTTAATCTACTATTACTCAAAATTCAATAACAACAGGTAATATGATAGTCAGGGGGTTTTTAGATCTAGAAAAAGAAGGTGGAAATGGCGACATGGCAGCGGTAAAATTAATGGTGTGAGAATGAAAAATTGAAGTTTATGATTAAAAGAAGGGGAGTCGATTTCTTCTGGGGAAAAAAAGAGAGGAAAGAGACAGCATTAGTGATAGCTGAATAGTGAAGTAAGTTCATGGCATTTTCCGGTGACTTAAATCCGGTGAAGTGTTGAAGAGAAAAAGAAAGAAGACAAAGAAAATAAAAAAGAAAAAATAAATAGAAGTAAAAGATAACATAATTTTAAAAAAATAAATCAGAAACTTAATATGAAAAAGAGAAATTACTTGCAAAGTTAAAGTTTTAATTAAAAAAATCGTCTCTCACTCTCTTTGAGAAAGTGAATACACTTTCTTTGCCACCTCAGCATATAGGGTAAGATTAATTCCATTTTAAAAAAGTTCAAGGGGCAAATAGGATCCCCGTAAGTATAGGTGTGTAGTTGGGAATCCGACTATAGGTTGGAGGGATTTTGGCCATTTTCTCTTTAAATTACACTTTTTGTGGCAGGTAGAATAGGACGTTCTGGCCTGATCCAATTCCGACCTTAGTTGGATCCTGATTGTCTCAATCCTGAGGTTTGGGTGGAATAGGAGGTCGAGTGGATAGTGAGATGCGGAATAGAATGAAATTTGTGCATTGTTTCAATCTGATTGACATGATCAGCCAGCTGAATTGTTCACATAAAAAATTACAACTAGTTGTTTGGGGACCGTTGACAACTGCTAGTGCGCACCTCTAACGACTCTCTATATTGTAGTATAAGATTCATTTATTTATGTTTTATTCAAGTAAAGCATGTGATATATATATATATTAGATAGAGCATGGCACGGGCCCAACATCATAAGTTTCAAGACAATTATTGCAAGCCAAAATACAATATCAAACATGACCAGAAATCATGTATCTTAAAAAATTTAAATTAGAAGGAAAATATAGCAACTCTAGCAAAGCTTACATAGATATAGTTAGTAATAGTGGTTCAACACAAGGTCATGTCTACTTGTTTTCAAACCGAGGAAGAACACAGAAACTTAATATTTCAATAATAGCAAAGGTGAAGGAGCAAATCTCCCCCTTTATAAATTTATGTAGTATAGAGATTTGTTTTAGTTCCTTCCTCGCAACATCTATCACTGCAGCAGCAGCTGAATTTTTCAGCGGACATTAGGTTCTCCGACCTGCTGCTATTTCATCAGTTACAGTATTCAATTGTAGCACTGATTCTTCGTCACAACACACAAACGTTTTCTTCAATATGAACAAAAATGGTGAAATGTTCCCTCTTATTTACAAACAAAAAATGTCATTTGAAAAATCAGTTCTCAACATTCAGATGCTCGCAATTATTAAAAATAAGAAGTTATAACACAATATATTTTATACATATATCATATCAAGGGAAGTGTTCCATTATAATAGCAAATAGTTGAAGTAGAGATGTCATTCCATTGCACTACTATAGCCAATCTAAGCATTATAAACAGTAGAGTAATCGATTACCTTCAGTCAAGCTGCACCTATCAAGTTAGAAATTCATCTATCTACCTTAGTAGATTAATTTAACAGAATGCTACGTACATAATATAATGACCACTAACGACTTAGGAGATGATAGAATACTTTGCATTAGGCTTTCTTGGTACTATCATGTGATGTATCAACTTTAAGGGATAGCCCCACTAGTTCATTATCAGGCTCCTTTGTTCGTTATCTTCAAGAAAACATCAGGACTTCTCACATAACATCGTCAAGACAGGAAATTACTTTGTTTGTGAGAATGTTTACAGAAAAATATCATGTCGAAATAAATAGAATTGTAGATAGTTTATCTAATCTTTGATCTATTCAAATAGTAGAAAATTCTTTCAACAATCACATTTACTATCCCCAAATCATAGTCTAAGTATCAGTACTTGGATCTGTACCCTCAAATCATAAAGTGAGATCATGAAGGATCTGACCTCTAAATTCACATTGATAGCAGACATATGCACCCAAATTCAAGCAACTTAGGTTAAAAGCAAAAGAGTTCTACCCTAATGTATCTTGCAGACTACAGGAAGAACTTTGTATTTCCTTTAAGCTTAAAAGTATAGAAAAAATAACACACAGATGAAAATATAAATCATACGCTTAGACTAACAAAGAGAAGATGAGCAGTAGGACAATCTTAACTAAGTAATAGTTTTTACCTCAGACTTCTTAGAGCCTGTCTAGATTGTCCTATTTTAAGGATTTTGAAGAAGTGCTTCTACATATAAGTACACTAGTCGTCCTTTCCACTACCAATGATTGATAAAGTTACTATCTAAAAGAAATTAGCTTCAAATTTTCATTTTTCTCCTCTATTTTTTATTCACATCAGCATTTAACTCTTAACTCTACGGTAATAACATATAACAAAATATTATCAAAATATCACTTTAATCCAAGGCAATTAGAAAACTTAAATATTATAACACTCAAATTCAAACTGAAATAAATTTATTTAATTTTGACTAGATATTATGCTTAGTAGCTTCTCGTGAATTTCATAACCCTGTTATTCAAAATTAAAATATGCATTTGCAAAGAAAATTTGAGTGCTAAGATATATAATGAGCTTTATAAAAATAACAAAATCTCTCTATTTATTGCCAACAATTTTTCTTCGAAATTATCTGAATGAACCACCCGTCTTATTTGTTTTAGCAACTATTGGTGTAAATATCACAAATACAAAATATTACAGTTGAAATGAAATAAACAAAAATGAATAAATATTACAATCATATCAAGAATATATTTTTATTTATATTACAATCTGATTTCATTTCAGGTGGACCAAAAGCTGCATGCATGGGTTGTGCTGGCTTTGCGACATTTTCAGTCTTGATAGAGAAGTTCTTGGATAGATATCACTAATGCAAGTAGACAAGATAGATCATTCTTCAGCCTGGATGATGGAACCTACACCAACCTACTTTATATTTAGAATCAGATTCTTTTTGCACCCCAAAAAAAAAACTATGAGACTAATTATTCCCATTCATATAAGAGGATTCCAACTTGTTTGGGATTGGGACGTACTTGTTGTTGATTTTCCCTCTGTGTATTCCTTGAGTTTGTGCTTCTGGTCCCAGAAACTTGTTTGTGTTGTTTATAATGTATTCATACTCTCAAGTGCAAACATCTGGAAGCTGCACTTGAGGATGATGGTTATTCTCTAATTGGTTTATGTTGATACCATTGGATTGAAAGAGCCTTCATTTTTTTTTGGTAAACTCATATCTTATCGGATGCACTTCACTAGCAAGAGGGTCGACTGAACACCAAACTGATCTGATTCAGTTTTCGCATCCTGTTTACATGCGATTTGGCGGGTCAAGTTCTTCATCCCTCTCCTTTCAGTCGAGTCACTTCGTCCCTTTCAGGTGCAGATGAATATGCTGTTTAGCTTGGGACTAGGGCTTATGATCGGCCTTACTGAGCTAATTCAGTAAGCTTTCACCACTTCTCACTTACTTACTACTTACTCATTAAATACCGGCTTGAACAAGGAAAGCGGTCCCTTACCTTCTCTATTTCCTTCCCTGTGATTGACTGCTTTTTCTTCCTAGATCCGCCTTTGATAATGATCTCATGGAACTTCCTTCCTATGGGCTATGGTATTGTTAGATTTCAGCTTTAATACCATATGTTTTTTATAATCCAAACTCTTGCACATATCGTCCAATTTAACTCAATTATAAAATTTACAAATTATCCTTTGGGACTACATTTTCATTGAGCCTAAAAGTGTTTGTACCATGTAAACTTATGCTTTTATCATATCTATATAGCACTTAATATTTTTCTCATTTTCCGATCTGAAATTTATTTAACATATAATATGCATTCCTTTTAACAAAATCTTATCGGTCTAGAAGCATGCTAATCCTTCTCTTTCGTAAACATCTTTATGATTAATAAGCAAAGCTTGACCTAATGAAAGATTATTCGTGGTAAGTGGTCACTAATGACGGTGATAATTAAGTGCTCTTATGTACTATTAGTTAATTAATAGTGACACGGCACAAAATCTGATTAATTACCCCTTGATTTAATTACCTAAATAACATGGGCAGCACCTAAAGCAGAAACATATACTTAAATGGATTCTAAGACTTAAAAAGTTCAAAACAAATAAATATATATCCAATGTGAAAAAAAAAAAGTTGTTAGTGGGAAACATTGGTTCTCTTTTTCACTGTTTCTCACTTATTATAATTATATATGGAAAAACTACGCAACTAAGTAAATATATACTAGTTAATTATTTAACATAGCTATAGTTTGAAGAAATTTTTTTTTGTCACTAACATATAACCATATTTATGTGGGTCATGTCCATAATTTGCATAATTCGGTTCCTAATTATATAAATTCTGATTTGTATATGGTTACCCTATTTGTATATGATTTGTTGATACATTTGATTTGTATAAGTAATGAAAAATGTCATAACTGTATAAATTCAGAATTTGTATATAATTATCCTGTTTGTATATGGTTTGTTGATATATTTGATTTGTATAAGTTCTGAAAAATTTCTAAATGTATAAATACAGAATTTGTATATACTTACCCTGTTTATATATTTGACTAGCGAAATATACAAATGGAAATACACATAGCAAACGAAACTATAGTTATGGAGTGTAATTAGGCAAACTGTACTAAGGAGACTTATTAAGTTTAATCTCTTAGCTATTTATGAAATTTTCTCATATTATATTACTCTCTCTCGTTTCATATTAGTTATTCATTATTTCTTTAATTAAGTTTTTTTTAAAAATATAAATAAAAACGACAGTGTTACTAAGAAACTATTTTGAAATTTTACAATTTTGTTTACATTTTCAAAAAAGAATTAATTGTAAGGGTAAAATTTAAAAAATCAATTTTGTCTTGATTTATAAATTAATAAATAATTTAATATAATTATTTATAGTAATATGAACAATTAATATGAGATGAAGGGAGTATATGTTTAACTTGAGTTTTATATATATATATATACAGAAGAGTGAAGTTTAGGACGACCAAAGGTAATTTTGTAAATTAACAAAAAATCCAGTTGTTGTATATTTTTTTAAAAAAAAACAAAGTTAAATTTTTGAAAAAGATCATTCTAAGTTAGAGTTGAAATGGCCACGTGGTTTCCACCTATTGAAAGTGTTGAAAAAATTTCGTGTACTGTCTAAATATGTGGGTTCAAATTTGCACACCTCAATAGTATTCTGGAAACCTGCTAGAACTATGTAGAGTGTGCTAGAATAAAAGATTGTCATTTCATAAAAGTAAAATTGGCCATAATTATACAAAACATCCAAACATCTTTTCTTAAATGCCAAGTGGATCCCATATTTTTCAATCATAATTTTTATGATGTCAATTTTTTCTTCAAATTTACTCTATTTATCACGTTTACTTTATGACTAATTTAGTTTAAATAAATTTTTTTAAAAACAATCAAAATATAATACATTAATTAGTTATTGCTATTATTAATTAATTGATCTTTATATAATTATGCGTATTTGAAAGTTTGAAATTACAAATATTTATTTATAAAAGAAAATATGGATATATGTAATATACCAATGTGACAGCTTAATATATTTCGATATTTTATTTAGCTATTATTAAGAATCTATCATTCAAGTCTATCATTGCTTATTCATTGCTTGAAATTATGGTCTATTTGGTATGGTAATTTTGTAAGGGCAGTATTGGTATTTCATATAATCATGTAATGACCCGTTAGGTCGTTTTGAGCACTAGACTATTTTGACTCTTCCCGAAAATAAATTAAATGAAAATTTTGAACAATTCAGTAACTATGAGTATTTAGTTAACGGATATTTAGTAAATAATTAATATGGTGATAGTTAATGGGCCAAATGTATAATTTATTTAAGGGTAAGTTACATAAATCACATAGTGTAAAGATGAAATTACTATATATCCCTACTTTTTTTCTTATTACAATAATCCCTTAAAATTAACCCAATCCGGATACATTAATGAAAGCGCGGATACATTAATACAAGCATGGATACATTAATACATTAATACAGATACATTATTAAAATAAAAATTAACTCAATCCGGATACATTAATGAAAGCGCGAATACATTAATACAAGCACGGATACATTATTAAAATAAAAATTAACTCAATCCGAATACATTAATGAAAGTGCGGATACATTAATACAAGCATGGATACATTAATACATTAATACAGATACATTATTAAAATAAGGAATTTTAATTATTTTTTTAAAATATAGGGACAAATGAAAAATAATATATTTAAAGATGTGTACTTTAGTAATTTTTCCTTTATTTAATACCCTTTACCACTTGGCCCATACAATTAAATTTAGTAAAATTTAATACCTAATTATTTTAAAGGAAAAGAAAGAATAGGAGAGCAGAAACCCACCTGCGGAGACGTGGAAGCCGACTCGACTAGGTTGCAGGTAAGAATGATGCAAGTTTTTCACATTATTTACAAGCATTAATTGATAAGTTATAGAAGATTAAAATAGGAATATATTGAAATGATTAAGAAAATTGGAAGTTAGCTAGTTAGCAGTGAAGGTAACGTTCTGTATGTTTTGGGATTTTGAGGAAAGTAATTTAAAATTTTTCCATTACTAATTGTTGATTTCCCAATGATTGGAGGAAAGAGAGATAATGATTCTGGAATTAGCTATAGGGGTAGTGCCGTAGTGGTGTGTGGAGTTAACTTCTGTCGATTTTCTGTTTACCATGAATTGTACGTTATGCTCATGTATATCTCCAGTTTTTCTTTTATTATTATTAGGCCAAACCCATCAGTGCCTCCTAAAATTGGCACGAAGTTTCACTTAGATACCTTAACTAGGCGATGTTCATTTTAGACACCTCATGTAAGGTCCTCTATGTCATTTTGACACTTTTTGCTGACATGGCATGGTGAGTATAACACACTCAAAATCAGCGCGTGAAGGGTTCTTATCTGATCAAATTTTTCTTTAAAAAATTGTTCTCTTCCTCGCTCTTTCTAATTATTTCCTCCACCACACACCATCACCCGCCACCGCTTCCACCATCACCCGCCGCCGCTTCTACCATCACCTTTAATCTTTTTTAGATTTGAAAATCGCACCCACCATCATCTTCTTCCCCTTTCTTTCTCTTTAGATCCAACAATTATAATTATTATTATCTTATTTGCCGAATAGTGAAAAAGGTGATTGATAGAGGGGCTCATATATTTCAGTACTACGCACCATTGTAGACCCATCACACCCACCCAATGCATATCTGCTACAATTGTGAAGCTAAGAGTAAATAACACCGATGTTCATCCAAAACGAAAGAGACTACAAACAACTTATAGTTTGTGCTCTTTTTACTTAAAAGAACAAAATTGGTAACAACAAGTTAAATCTACGGTAAAAATATAATAAATAAAAATCTAAATCTAATAAAAACCTCAAAACGAAGAAGAAATTGGAGGTTCAGGTGAGGCGCTGGGAAAGTTTGGGGAAGAAAGGAGGAAGGAGGGGTGGGGTAGTTGTGGTGGGGTTTTTAGAAGATAGGTAATTTTATTTATTATTTTTGGTTGAAAATTAGTTTTTCTTATAATATATTATTAAAAGTATTATTTTTCACTCAAATGCCACGTGTTCTTTTTTAATTAGTCACAGTACCAGGTCATTCGCGAGTGTGTTACACACACAGTGTGAACGTACCAAGGGTGTCTGACATCTGAGGCATATCATTTTCCTAATTAAAGATTAAAAATGGAATAGACAATGGGTAAGGCGAAAGATGGGGGTCTCGTACCAAGGGTGTGACAGGCATTGATACGAGTACCGATGTTATAAAGGGAAAGTTATTACTATAGAATGTGCATTGTAATTTGAGAATTCCAAAGCATATGGGCATTAGCTGATGTATTGTTGACTTGATTTCCTTGGTGTGATTGTGTTTCTTTATTGAGCCCGTATATTTGTGATAGTTGAGGTGATTATATATGATACCGATATTTGATTGATTGAGATGCATCATCATCCCCTTTTGTTGAAATCATATTGTACACATGCATTGACATGAGATTGAGTATAAGTTGGGCACGTGGAGATCGTCCGTGCTGGGGATTGTGAGATGTTATGATAGTGCGTTGAGATCGTCCACACAAACACGTGGAGATCGTCCGTATCGGTATATGGACCTCGCGAGTCCCCCATGGGTCATGAACTCTCGATGTATTTCCGAGGAGTATCATGTCTATACGGTTGAGAGAGTACTTGACATCTGAGGCATATCATTTCATAGTGTCGCATTGCATTGCATATCATTACATTCTCATTTTTGTTGATTATGTATATTATTGTTGGTTGGACATTACGTGATAACTGATTATCCTTATTTGATGACACTTGTTTGATCAGTATAATATAGCCTTGTACAAGTAAAATGATTATTTTCTTATAAACTCTTGTCACTATTTTTTCGTTGTCGGTCTATGAGATATACTGGGTACATGTGGTTTCGTACACATACTACACTTGTTGCACCATTTTGTGGTGCAGATCTAATTCCGAATACGAGCGCACCTCGTGGAGATTTTTTAGTCCGAGCTTGGAGTATCTTGTGATTGTGGTGAGCTGCTTGGCTGTTCCGTGGCCCACACCTTCCTCTATCTTATTTCTTATTCTGTTGTTTTAGTATTCAGACATGATCTTTCTTATGTTTAGGCTTGTCATTTTGGTTTCAGACTTGCACCATATTTTAGAAGCTCTTGTACTTATGACAAAATTCTTGGGTGGTATTCTTGCTTTCCGTATTTCGTATTTATGAAGGACTTAGTGTTGTAGATATTCTAATTGTTGTTTACTTTTCACCTTGTTTACTTAGTTAACTTGGTAAAACTAGTGGGTTGGCTTACCTATTGGTTAGGAACATAGGTGCCATCACGACATGTGAATTTTAAGGTCGTGACAGTGCGTGCAATTTTTTCCTCTGTTTCTTTCTGTTTGCATCGTTTTGCTGGGTTTTTTTTTCCTTTTCTTTTATTTTGGGCTTTGCCCATTTTTTTCTATTTTATTTTATTTTACTTCTTTTTTTTCTTTTCACATTATTATTAGCAATAAAAATAATCCTTTATTAAATCTGAAAATTACATCACTCATTCTCACAAGTCATAAATTATTTATAAAAGCTACTAAAAGGGTTAAATTCAAAAAAATAGGTAAAATTCATAAAATGACTAAGAGGGTTGTTACATTATATCTATATTAATTTTTAATAATTGACTATAAAAAATAAATAAATTAAAACGAAGAGAGTGTTTTTTTATTAAATACATTTCTAATTAATAAAATATTTATATTACACAAAGTATCAATGGAATAAATATTGTCTTATATTTAAAACTATATGGGAGATATGTGCTACAAATCAAACCTAAAAATTCTAATGTCATGAATATTGATTCAAAATACAGGATCAACCACTCTAGATTTTGTGTACATATGTGTATTCTTTAACATTGTTGATAGGAGAACAACACTGCACGCAAATACTCGCATATGTGTTTATAAAAGGTGAAAAAAAAATAGAATTAATTTTGATTTCACATTTAATTAATGTACAAAATAACTACTAATACTATTGTAAAATAATTTTTAAAAAATATTGATAAATGTTGAACAAATATTTATCTGTTTAGGTTTAAAAAAATTATATAAAATTATTAGATTTATTCATATATTTATCAGCAATCAAGGAACAATCTTATAAAAACTTATCTGAAAATAATTGAAATTTATTTTTTTAAATACTTTTTTTTTAAAATAATTCCCAAAGTTTACATAACACATATCATTCTACATATTCACACTAAATATGATTTACGGAGACATATATTTATTTATAAGAATATTATTTATCATTAATTAAAATTATTTTAAACAAGATACGTGAATTGTTATATTAACTATTGCATGTTAAATTACTGCAATATATGTTATGTTGACTTTTGTAAATGTCTTTTGATTCTCTTTATTTGAGGTAAAAATATTATTTCATCTAGTATATACAACATTTCAAAAAAAATTCTTTGCTTGTTATACCAAATTGTTCTCCTGATTTTGATAGGCATAAAGCCATAGAATTTTTTTCATTATTCTATCACTTTATAAAGAATGATATAGTTCATTCTAATTTTCATCAAGTAGGTCGTTATTTTTGTTTGTTAAACTCTGAAGAAAATGAATTTAAGTATATTCAAAATTAATCTATAGATGTAACACTAGACTTTGTTGCTTTGTATGATTTTACAAAAAAATTAATATATGAACACTTATAACTTTAATCTATTCTTTTGAATAACTTTCAAATACAAATAGAAAAAGAATATCACTAAATTAAATATTTAATTTGAATGTATGAGTTTATCATGATGTTAAAATAAAAGCATAGGAGCATGATACGTTAATGTTTGATTTTATAAAAATAAAAAAAAGATATATTATTATAGAGTGTGATTTCTATTAGCATTTCTACTATATTAATGATATTTTTTTTCAAAAAATTAATTAAATACTTAAAATACATTTAAGATTGTAATATTGGGCCCGTAAACGGGCCTTCTATTATCTAGTGTATGTGTGTGTATATATATATATAGATTCAACATAGATAAGTTAACTTGCAACAACTCTTTTATTAGGTAGTATTCTTTTGTTTCTTATTTGTTTGTTTATTTATTACTCTTTCTATTTAAATTAATGTGACAATATTTAACTGATATAATTGGAGTACCAGTTTTTTAATTAAAAAATAGTGATCTTGAACGGTGTAGCTATATGTGAACATCTTTTATAAAAAAATTATGTCATATACAATCAGATATTTGTATAACAATTATTCTTAGTAGTAATTTTTTTTCTATAATAATTAAGTTCTGATTTAGATTTCCTTTTAAATATTATGTGATTTATAGATTTTCTATAATAACATTTTCCTCTAGCTGCAATAGTGTCAACAATATTCCGTAGTTTTTTTTCCTATGTTTTGTCACTACATGTTATTTCTTATATTCTGATTATTACATTATTTTGCTATTGATATTGTTTATTTCCACTTAATGTTATATAATTAATGATTTTTTATTTGTTATATTTTCTTTATTTCAATATATTCTTTTTCTTATTGCTCTAATGTGTGATACTTGAGTTGAGGGTCATTCGAAAACAATCTATTTGTCTCTCCAAAGTAGGAGTAAAGTATGCATATATAGATCCTCATTATGCCATGCCCCGCCTCACTTTGTTTGTTGTTGTTATAGCTACCAAAAAATATCTAGATAAACGACATTGTTATAAACTTTTTTGACTTCATATATAAAATGATTTTGCTCATATTTGTTAAAAAGTATATATTAATAAGGAAATAATACAAAATGAAAAAATGGATCCAAAGAGATTATTTTAAGGGCAAACTAAATAAATCCCACTAGTTTAGGTCTTAATTATTAAGATTCCGGATAATTTCAATATTACTTCCTCTACCATATTTCATGATTAGGATTCATCACTTTGAATCCGCGAAATACATGTATCTGCCGAATTTTAAAACTGAGATATGTATTTTATTCGTTTGAATTAATTGGTTGTAACTGATTTCCTTAATTAGAGGAGTAATTGAGAATTTTTATAATATATGGACAATTAATTCTGGAAATTTAAATTAATCAAATCCTTTAATATAAGGTGGAAATCAAGGAGTGTACCTATGTTTAATTAATTTCATTTTATTATTCTTTGAAATAATAAATTCATTAATGTTATTAATAAAAGGCAAAAACATGTATATTTTTGTCATGTAATTTGATTTATTTTATTTTATTACTTTTAAAATGATAAATTTATTAATTTGAGGTATCTATTATCAATATATGATGTATCCAACAAACTAAACACTTAGATACATGAGTATTATACAAGTACATTCATGTATATCATAGAAGTATCTAGTATTAATTTCGTGTATTTGTTATATGTGTCTAGTATTAATTTCATGTACCTATTTATATAATCTAATATTAATTTTATGTATCTATTTATATGATCTAATTTTAGTTTCATGTATCTAGTATTAATTTGATGTATCAAGTATCAATTTCATACATTTATTCAAAAACATGTATCTCGAATACATAGTAAGCATATACATATAATTATGTGTATCTAAATATGTAATGTAACTGAAATGCACGAATTTAGGAACAAATCACAACTGTAGAGTATTTGTCTTATCATTAATCCCAAAAAAATTTAAAAAATTCAAAATTCTTCCTTTCTTTTAGCATTTGAAATTTTTTCTCATATGTACATATAATCTTAACTCAAATACATGAACTCTTAACTAGATATATGTACACCTGATGTGTATCCAACATTGTTGCACTTGATGTGTATCTAATGGTGTATTTGTTCTGTTAATTAAAGCTTGGTGTAATTCTTCCCTCTTGATTGGGTCATTCCTATACTTAGATCTATTCTCGGCTTGAATGTTGGGAGATGAAGAGTCAATCCCTGCAATGAAAAATTCATGACTGAAAATAAACAAATAAAAGTTGTTTGATTTAGTATAATATTGTTAATGTGTAGTATCTTTAACAAGAATCATCCGATTTTTGGAATGGTCGGCCATTAAACTGTTTGTCAAACAACAAAATTAAAAAATATAAAACTTAATTTGTAAAACTTTTTAAAATTGATCTTCAAAACATTGTGAACTTTAACTCAGATACAAAACCAAGATACATGAGAATAATAAAACAATAGAAACAAACCTATATGTATAATGTTGATTTGAACACGCAAACATGTATTGAGAGGATGAAGGAAGAAAGAGGGAGAAGATGAAGGAAGAAAGAGGGCTGGTGGACGTGGTGTGTAATTGTTTTAAATTAGAGATAAATATAGTATATATGATAGTGATATATGTGTAGTTAGATTTTTTTTCCTTATTTTAACTTTTCTTGGCACATTGCCTTCTTAGTGTATGATGTTATGATAATTATCACGTAATAAGAGGAGAAATGGAATCTTATAACCTTTATAGCATAGATGAAAAAAATAAAATAAAAGGTATACTAATTTCATGTATTGTTAGTACACTGTGGTCAAAGGAGTAAATTAGACAAAAAATTATAGATCGAAAGATAAAAACTTTTATTTAGGAAAATAAATATTTGAGATCACATAATTTATGGTATATTTTTAAATAATTTAATCCCCCACTGTATTTGAGATGATGTATTATTTTCTCCCATGATAAAATGAATATATCTATCGTAGAGTAGTGATACATCAAACCTATAACTTTGTCGAACTCAAAGGCAATCTCAAATCATACAAAGATTCAATTTTCTCCATAAGAAAATACGCAAAAGTGATTCAGAATTTAATATAGGAAATGAGGGTAAACCCTTAATTTATAGCCAAAATTCTAAATTGAAATTGTACAAAAACACCTAGGTAGAACAAATTTGATATATGTTCAAGAGACCTTTCTGAATTACTATTAAAAATTATTCCCCAAAATTGTAATTAATTTTGTGTCAAAATAATATCAAAAAATGAAAATAAATAAATGAATTTGGTCCAAAAACTTTATGGATTTAGGGCTTTTTCCCCCTTGTGTGGGATGTGGTTGCATTTGCTTTACAAATATAATTGTTGCAAATTTTTTTCTGCAGTTTAGAATTCTTTTTTTGGTTAAAATAAAGGTAAGAATGGATGAACATTTGAATTCATTATTTATACAGTTATGTTTGATGTTGAAACTAATGAGATGTAACTTGAAATAGTTATTTGGGAGTTCAGCACTATTACTTGCTTAACTCTTCCTAATTATTCCATTCTCTATGCTTATCTCTTTCACTTGTTTGATGCTGATCACAAACGAGAAGAAGCAGCTATAGGAAGGCTTGAGGAATCGCCTTCAGACATTATGATGACCAAAAATACCATCTTTGTGTAAGAACTATACATATCAGTTCTCCAATTGTAGCAGCAAATAGTGTTTTCTTTCTTAAGGTGAGTACTCCTTAATACAATGCATATTGCCTTCAATTGGCATTCCCTATTACTTTTTTTTAACTTCAACTATTTATTTTCTTCTTAGTTGTTCTCAAATGGCACGAAAGAGCAATGACACATAATTGTACAAATTCATGAGTCAGATAAGTACTAATTTTTGACTGGTACTTTCTTGTGTAAAAGATTCAGGTCATTCCACCCCATTTCTTTCCTGATTGAAAATTGTAGTTTTGTTGATATGAATTCAAGTTTTTCAACAACATTTTTTTCTGATTGTATCAAGTGATAAAATCAATATCAATGCATGTACGTCTGTAGGTTACTATGGGCATTGTCACATAGATAACCACCTCCATTACCACCCCCACACATGCCACCACACAACACTATTAATACAATTGACACCTTCAAGGATATGGTATCCTTGCCTGAGTTGAAAACATTTAGGCACTGACAAAGAGAAAATAATTATAGAAGAAGAAAAGAAAGGTGTCTTCATCGTGAATGACTTTGCATCACAAATTTAGCTTATTCTTATTTTTGCGGATAAGGTTACATTCACAAATCTCTTTTTTCTTTTTACGGATAATTATATATTCACAAATTGCTTTGAATTTTAATGGCTCACCTAAATTGAGTAAAGATTGCAGCAAGAAAAATTCATACTCCTCCTCAAGGTAGAGTTGAAACAATGCAATTTAACAAGGATTTTCACATATAACGTTTGCAAGTTTAGTAGCATCCTTCATACACATATTTTCATAATATCCTACCCATCTCTTTGTTTGTCTTCCTTTTCCTTTTTAGAAAAAATCATATTGTAAAACCTCAAACTTCGATCAGTTTTCAATTTTAGATCAACTTCAAATGATCATATCTTGTAGCACATAAAGATTTAGGTGGCCCATGAGGTATCAAATCGAAGGCCTTTGATTCCTCTTTCCAACGCCACCAAGTTTGCTAAATTTTGAGCTTGGGGTGAAAAGTTATGGCCATTTGAGTAAAGCCTCTCTAGTTAAGGCTTTTTATCCGTTTAAGAAAAGGGTATTTTGGTTTTTTCCTTACCCTAATAGGCCTACCCACGTTTTACCCACCCAATTTAGGGGTCTAATCATACGCTAATTTATTTTTCATATTCCTAAACACTTAGAATTTTAGGGCGAAGTTCCAAGAAGAGGAAAAGAGGGTTTCCAAGCGTTCATTCAATGGTTGAGGAATTTCGCCAAGAACTATCATTCTTTCCAGTTATGTGAGGCTTTCCATAGTGAAGGACTTGTCCGTCGTCACGCCAAACATGCAATACTTTCGTTAATTCATTCATATAATCGTTTATGTAAATATTCTTGAAGGGTTCTTGAGTTTTAAGCTTCATTCTTTAACAATGAAGGTTTTAAGTTCTTGAGGTGAGGGTTTTGCGAATGAGTGGTGTTTCTTGATAGAATTTGAGTGGGATTTTGATAATTTTGTGTTGGATTTGTGAATCAAAGAGAATTTGGAAGAAACCAATCGATTCTAGATGAGTTAGGACCCGAAATTGAGTAAGCAAATTCGTCAAATTTCTAGGTAGGGGGCTGGCACGGCGCCCCATACCATCAGTGCGCCAGGGTTGCCTGACTTTTTTCCTTTCGTGTTTCATTCTCGACATGTTCCTCTAAGTTGTGGCTATGCTTTCCCACTCTATATTAGCTCCTATAGGCTCCATTTATCATTGAAAACTGATGTATTATCCTACTCATATGTCTTAATGCATTTTCAAAACTAAAGTTTAAGAGAAGAGTCAAGAGCTATTATTGAGAAAGTAAAGAGAAGTTTAAGAATCTTTTTAGAACAAAATGCTTATTCTTTAAAAATTGATTCTGAGAAAGAGTAAAAGATGAGTTTCGAGAAAAGTACAGGGAACTAAGTAATTCCATTAGATAATAGTTTTAATTTGAGAAAAGAGAAACTTTGCTTTCTAATTGAGTTATGAGTACAAAAATACTCCAGAGCAGTTACCTATTTTAAAAGGATAGTTTAAGCAATTACCTCAAACCAGAGAAAAAGTAATTGTTTATACATTTGAGCAATAGTATATATCATTGTGAGTAGTATTGAGCATCGATATGGGGGAGGGTTCAGACAACTCACAGCCCCCATAAACCATGTCTTGCCAACATGGGTTCAGGATCATACTTTTTAGATGAATCCTTATAGCTTAGTGGATCCACTTAGTTGAGAGGTTCCATATCCCGGCATGATATACGACAGTTCTGGCAGCGTGGACAAGACGATGTAGCATCACTTAGCTCACAGTGATGGTTGTCGGTTAGAGAATCTCCCAATATAGTTAAAGTATATTTTCACATAACACTTCTTATGTTGAGTTCAAAGATGAGTAAGTATTTTTGTAAAAGTTAAATGATTTCATTCCTTTAACCCTTTACATTCAGTTGAATTCATGCTATATCTATTGCAGTCATTCAGTTCAGTTATTTACTTCACTTCAACCATATTACATACTTGTATATTTCATGTACTGATATCATTTGACTTGCATCATTTTATGATGCAGATACAGGTGTTCAGGATCATCAACAGGCATTTCGTTGAGATCACTTTGCGCTTCAAATAGCTTTAGTGAGCCTCCTTGCTTCCGGAGGATTTAACATCTGTTTTTCATATTCAGTTTTAGTAGCATTTGAGGTGTCGTGGGTCTTGTCCCGACATCTATCTTAAACAGTAAGAGGTTTCATAGACAGACATAGTTAGATGTTTCCATTGTTTCTCAGGATGTTTCTTTAACTTATGATTTATGCTAAGTATTTCAAGACAGTGACCTTAAGACTTTTCTCTAAATGTCTAAATGCTCATCTATTTAAGCTTCTACATATGTTCTAGAGTCAGGTGATGTCATAGTAAGCCAAGCCAAGGGTTCACTTAGAGATCAGAAATGGTTCTCGAGTGCCGACCCCGTCTAGGGTGTAGACTCGGAGTATGACAAACTTGGTATCAGAGCATAGAGTTCAAGAGTCCTAGGGTGTCTATGAAGCCGTGTTTCTAGAGTCCTTCTTATCAATGTGAAGCGCGCCACATCTATAATTAGGAGTCTACGGCATTTAGGAACATTTCACTTTTTTCTTACTCATATTCGTGCGATAGAGTTCCAACTCTATAAAAGTTTCCTCTAACTCATGCTTACGTATGTCTTTTCAGATCATGCCTCCATGAAGAGTTGTTCAAGGACAACCTGCTAGAAGGAATGTTAATCCTTATGGTCAAGAAGCCCCCGATGCTCCAGAAGTGCAACCGCCTCAGGGAGTTGTCACTAATGTTGAGTTTAGAAATCCTATTCAGATGTTGACTCAGGTTGTGCCAAATCAGGCTGGTCAACAAGGAATGGGTCATCAGGATGTGGCTGATACATCCAAAATCTGTGAATTTTTTAGGATAAATCCCCCAGAGTTCACAGGGTCAAATATCATAGAGGATCCGAAGAACTTTATGGAAGAACTTCAGAAAGTGTTTGAAGTTATATGTGTTGCCGATGCAGAGCGTGTGGAGTTAGCTTCATATTAGCTCAAAGGTTTTGCTAGAATATGGCATGTTCAGTGGAAGAAGAGCAGGGCAGAGGGAGCACTACCTTTGAGTTAGGCTGTGTTTGAAGAGGAGTTTTTGGGGCGTTTCTTTCCCTGCGAGCTAAGATAAGCAAAGGTAAGAGAATTTCTAAATCTGAAGTAGGAGTCTATGAGTGTGCAAGAGTACAACCTCAAGTTCACTCAGCTATCCTGCTATGCTCCGGAGATGGTGGCGGATATGAGGAGCAGGATAAGTTTGTTTGTGTCTAGATTATCTCGCTTGTCAAGTAAGGAAGGTAAGGCGACTATGTTGATAAGGGATATGGACATAGCCAGGCTCATGATCCATGTGCATTAGGTTGAGGAGGAAAAGCTGAAAGACAGGGAAGAGTTTAAGCAGTAAAAGGGCTAAGACAGCAAATCATGAGTCTGGCCAACAAAAGATTGGGAATGGGATTTAGTCATCTTTTCAGCTGAGTTCATCTGGACTAGCTCCATCTTCAGCTAGTGCACCTACACCAAGAAATAGGAATGATCATAGGAATCAGAGTTCTCAAAATTTCAGGGCTCAAGGTACTCAGTCTCACGGTAGTGTGGCACAGGGGTTTCGGAGCCCACCTTGTTGTAAGTGTGGTAAGACCCATCCAAGAGAGTGTCGTGATGGCTCCAGTGGCTGCTTCAAGTTTGGTCAGATGGCTCACTTTATGAAAGAGTGCCCTAAGAACAGGCAGGGTAATGGGGGCAATAGAGCCCAATCTTATTCAGCAGCTCCAGCAGATAGAAATACCCAGAGAGGAGCTACTTCAGGGACATGCGGAGGAGCAAACCATCTGTATGCTATAGCTGGTCGCCAATATCAGGAGAACTCAGCATATGTTGTCACGGGTATGCTTAAATTCTTTACTTTTGATGTGTATGCCTTAATTGATCTCGGTGCGAGTCTGTCTTTTGTGACTCCTTATGTAGCCATGAGGTTCGACATTTTCCCCAAACAACTTCTTGAACCTTTCAGTGTTTCCATACCTATTGATGGGTCTATTCTAGCAGAAAGAGTCTATCATGATTGTACCATCTCTGTCTAACACAAGGAACACCTTGGCTGACTTAGTTGAGCTAGACATGGTGGACGTTGATGTTATTCTAGGTATGGACTGACTTCATGGTTGTTATGCCACAGTCGATTGTAGAACTCGAGTATTCAAGTTTCAATTTCGTAATGAGCCAGTTTTAGAGTGGAGTAGTTCAGCAGTGTAACACCCCAGAAAATTTCTAAGTTAAGACTGAACCACTCTTGAATTGTGTATAAGGTCGTAACAAGTGATTCTTAATTTTCTTAGATTCTAAGGTCAATTCATTAGTGTGGAAATGATTTTGGATATCATTTAAGTCCACTAGAATCCCCTAGCACAGAGTTGAGTTGGAAGCTTCCCTACCGAGAAAGTTTTGACCTAAATTCTACTTAGGTCAACTTCAAATGATCATTTCTCTCAGCACATAATGAGTTAGGTGGTCCATGAGCTATCACATCGAAGGTATTTGAGTCCTCTTTCCAACGCAACCAAGTTTGCTCCATTTGAAGCTTGGAGTAAAATGTTATGCCCATTTGAGGGAAGCCTCTCTATTTAAGGCACTTCATTTGTTTTAGAAAAGGGTATTTTGGTATTTTCCCTTTTCCCACTAGGTTTGACACGTTTTTACTGACCTAATTAAGGGTCAAATCAGATTCTAAATCACCTATTCATGTTCCTAAACACTTAGGGTTTTAGAACGAGGTTTCAAGATGAGAAAAAGGGCTAAATTCAAACGTTCTTCAAGATTTGTGGAATACGCCGAGAACATTGTTCTTTCCAGGTATGTAAGGCTTCTCACAGTGATGGATTTGTTCGTCCTCACGCCATACATCTAATTCATCCATGAATTTGTCCATGAAATCATTACATTAAGAGATTCTTAAGTAAATCTTGAGTTTTAAGCTTCATTCTTTAACAATGGAGGTTTTTGTGTTGGGTTTGTGAATCAAAGAGAGCTTTTGAAGAAACCAATCGATTCTAGATGAGTTAGGACCCGGAATTGAGTAAGAAAATTCGTCGAAATACTGGGTTCGAGGCTGGGGCAATGCCCAACAATTGTACCAGGAGGCCTGGGGTGACGCGCCTGCAGTGCACCCGAAACCAGCCTCTAAAGTTTGAGGCCTGGGGTGGCGCGCCACTGATGCGCCAGGGTCGCTAGGCCTTTTTCTTCTCTGTTCTTTGTCTCGTATGCATTCTTTCAAATTATGTATTTGCTCTCTTCTTAATATGAACTCTTAAAGTCTTCATTGATCCTTGAGAGAGTCTACATGTCATAATCACATGTCTAAATTTACGTTCCAAATTAAAGTAAATTTAAGAGGAAAGTTCAAGAGGTCTTTTTGAGTCATTTTGAGAATTCTTTTGTAATTAACAATGGTTTTGAACTAAGTCTTGAGAAAGTAAATATGAGAATGAGAAGAGTTGTATTCATGATTGAAAAAATAGTATAAGGGAACTAAGTATTTCCAAATGTAACACTTTTACATTTAAAAGAGAGAAACATTGATTTCTAAATGAGTTATGAGTACAGAGATACTTCAGAGCAGTTACCTCTTTTAAGAGGATCTTTTGAGTAATTACCTCAAATTGAAAAAAGAAAATGTTTTTAAACATTGAGCATGGCTATATATATTTATTGGGTGTAGTATTGAGCACCGATATGGGGAAGAGTTCAGACAACTCACAGCCCCCATAAACCATGTATGCCAACATGGGTAAAGGGTTCATACTTTTTAGATGTTTTCCTTAGTGGCTTCGGACAGAGCTTAGTGGATCCACTTAGTTGAGGTGTCTTATACCCCGGTAAGGTATAGGATAGTTCTGACAGCGTGGACGAGACGTTGTATCATCACGTAGCTCATAGTGATGGTTGTCGGTTAGAGAAACTCCCTAATAGAGTAAAGAGTACTTTCATTATATTTTCACATACAATTTTCTTTGAGTTATTATATTATACTTTGTGAAGCTTTAAATGATATTATCTCTATTTATGCTTTACATTGAGTTGAGTTGAGTTGAGTATTTCTTTCAGCCTGGTCCGTTCAGTATATGCTTTTATTACATTCTATTGGTAAGAGTTTAAATGATTTTCCCATCATGAATTATATTATATTTTAGTTGAGTTACTGGCAAAGATTCAGTTCAGTTATTTGTTATTCAGCTATATTACATACTCGTACATTCCATGTACTGATGTCATTCGACCTGCATCTTTTTATGATGAAGATACAACTGTTCAGGGTCATCAACAGGCACTTCGTTGATACAATTTGCACTCTAGCTAGCTTTGGTGAGCCTCCTTACTTTTCGGAGGGCTTCACACTTATATTTCCTATTTTGTTAAGTTGTCGAGGGTCCTATCCCGACATCTATCTTAGTATTTAGAGGTTTCATAGATAGTTAGAAGTTGAGGAGTCTCCCACTATTTTCCTTGTTGATGTTTTAAGACCTTGAGTCGATTACATATGTTTATTTAAGTATTTCTAGATGTTCATTGAGTTAAGTTGTTATTGAGACATTCTAAGTTTAATTATGCATTTGGAGTTCCCATTTTGCTTGAGTGAGTCTTCCACTAAGTAGTCAGTCAGGCTAAGGGTTCACTTGGGGATCAGCGATGCTTTTTGAGTGCCGGCCATGTCCAGGGTGTAGGCTCGGGGAGTGACAAACCTGGTATCAGAGCGCAGAGTTCAAGTGTCCTAGGGTGTCTATGAAGCCAGGTCAGTAAGATCTTATTTATTGTTATGAGGGCCCCACTTCTATAAATGAGAGACTACAGACAATTAAAGAAAAGTTTCTCTTCTTTCATACTATAAATCGTGCACTAGAACTGTGTCATAAGGAACGTATTCAAACTTGTGCATTTCTCAGATCTATTTAACTACCCCTCATACTCAAGGTAGTTGAAAAGCAAAGTCTAGATCCTTATCGATGAGTTACTCTAAGCAAAATTCTTCAGAAAGTCATGAGACTACAGAGGGGCTTGAGAGAAGCCCGTGAGTGAGCTTAAGTGTTGATATTCGAAAAAATGCACTCTTAATTCATATGAATCGTGTGTTCGAACTAAAAGTGAGATGTACTCCCAAACTCTCTTCTCTAAACCTTATTCAGGTTAGACCCTTATTAGGAAGTGTGTTTGTGAACTTAGGTAGTATTTTCACCCGAAAAGATAATATGAGTTACGATGTTATGAGCCAGTAGCAGTAGAAGTGCCCAGAGTTAGAGGAATGCATGCAGAGGTATAGTAATCTAAGAAAGGGAGATAGTGATGAGATAAATTACATTGTTGAAGTCATGCATCCGGTAAGTTATTAATGAGGAGTTTTCCCCTATGGGTAGACAATGAGCGATGAGTTTGTGTAGGTTTCATGATAGAAGGTAGAGTAGAGTTACTAGTATGGATGCGTTAGAATATACTTTAACCAGAAGGGAGTTTATGTCAATGCCATTGTGTTGGTGAAGGGTAAGCATATGTGTTGAATAAAAGAGCAAAGTATTTATGAGGTGATAGATCAAAGCTAGGCTTATGATTTTTGAAAGGAGAGCCCATAATATTTAGAGGATTATAGAACTAATTAAGTAATGATGTATAGTAAGTGGGTAAATAGTACTTAAGTTGTGAAATGGAAGTGTGGTAGACTGAGAGATAAAGGTTGACTAGATGTCATAAGATCTTAGTGGGTGAGTATTTCTTAAATTTATCTAGTAGTTGTAAGTTAGTATAGTAAGCGAGCAATTTTATTGATATTTGTGTTTAGTAATAAACACTAAGTTTGAATTTGAGAAGAGTGTCGTGAAAAAAAGGATGACAACATCAGGATAATGATGTTAGTTTTGAAATTTGATCTGGTAGATTCGACATAAAGTAGATGAGGAAGTAAGGGGTTAGTTTGCAATAAATGTGAGTGGTACAAGTGTGGTATTATGACCCTTAGATGAGAACAATAAAGTGCAGCTAAGTCATTAGATTGACAAGAGTATTAATAGGTGTACCCGAGATCATATGAAGTCAAATATGGTTCTCATAAAGTTATGATTTTCTATGTGTGACTAGATAGTACATTTAAGTTATCAATGTGGAGTAGGCTGATGTAAGCATTATTTATTACCCTTAAGAGTTTGGTCGAAGGTACTATATATAGCCAATGATGAGCCTTTCGAATATAGTTCAAGTTTCCTCCAGTTAGCTAGATATGAACTTAGAAGGACGGTATTAGTGGGCTAAGAAGGAGAAGTTAGATTACTAAGAGTTAGACTAAGCATCTTTATAAACCATTGAGAAGAGGTTAAGAGAAGCATATGAGAAAGAGATCTTCGAAGGAACCCTAGTACTTGCACTTAGAGAGTTCAGTAACCATGAGATAAGCCTTTCCTGAGTATTAGAGTAAAATGAATGCAGATCAGTTAGAGATGATGGAATAAATCTATAACTTTAAAGTGTCAACTTCAGACCTAAGGGAGAGATGATAAGATGAGAACCAAGTCAAGTGTTGAGAATCAGATAGTGATGTGTTAGAGAGAGTTATGGTGATATATCAATCCATTCATACTATAGTGTATTCATCAAGGTTCAGTTGTTACAACAACCAGTTGAGATTTCTATTATCAGAATTGTGTTCATGAGCTATGCTCATACACTTCAGACAGATTCTCATCTATGCTTAGTTCACAGAATGAGGAGCAAAGACTTTAGCCCATTGATCTCAATCTTACTCCATAAAGTTAAGGATATCAGCCTCATGATATGAAACTATTCAGATAAGCACTCATGTTTCATAGTATGCGCAGTCCCGCAAATTCATGCTTTACTCTCAATGGCTAGCAACATAATGTTATGGCATACATAATCTTATATCAGAATTCTCGAATGAATTGTGCTTATGATCTTTCACCCTGAAGCTCTTTCAGCGATCTTTTTTAGTTAAGAGAGTGATGTTGATGATAGTAGTTGAGTGATGATAGAAGGAGAAGGTTGATGTTTCTTATGTTGGTAGAAATATTGTGCTTATTCCATCAAAGGTTATAAAAGTAGAGGAAGGATGAATGAAGTTCTACTATGAGTAATAGTTAGGTGAGAGTAGTTAGATAGTTCCTGATAGAATGCATGAAACTTCAATTGGTAAAGATAATGAGAGAATGAGAAATTCTTAAAAGGATTGGTTAGTAGGAGTTCATGGAGTGGTTATAGTACTAGGCTTGAATGCGGTGTTGTTAACAAGTGGATAAATGCATGATGCATTAGGTTTCTTGATATGGGCTCAACATTGGTTGAATGCAGTTATAAGGAGAAGTACTCTTGGGATGATATTCCCTATTGAGGTATAGAACCTGAATCTTGTTGTTTAGATAAGTATAACATTCTCATGTTTAGCACCTTATGACTTGGAGATTAGGTTTGAACACAACAAGAGCAAGTGATTTGACTTAGATGTTTGTAAGAGTAGTCATATACTCAAGTGGGAGCTATGAGTTGCAGCATAGAAAGTGTAGTAGTCAGAAAGAAGAGTAGAGTTGAGAAGTGTTGCTAAGCTTAAAAGCTACCAGTTATATCACTCGTGGCATAGTATTCATATTCTTACTTCGTGTCCGGATATCCTTGTTTCATGTCAAATAATTTCAGATAGAGTGTGACTATGTTCAAACTCATATCGTTCATGACTTATGTGCTCTAGTCTAGTTTCAAAACTATGAGTATCAATCAGTTCCGCCTATGTTGGGAGGCAAGCTCAGAAGTCAAGAAAGGTAGTGATAGTAACTATTTTCCCCTCCATTCTCAGTCTAACCATCATTCGAGGATGAATGATCCCAAATGGGAGATATTGTAACACCCCAGAAAATTTCTAAGTTAACACCGAACCATTCTTGAACTGCGTATAAGGTCGTACCGAGTGATTCATAATTTTCTTAGATTCTAAGGTCAATTCATTAGTGTGGGAATGATTTTGGATATCATTTAAGTTCACTAGAATCCCCTAGCTCAAAGTTGAGATGGAAGCTTCCCTACCAAGTAAGTTTTGACCTAAGATTCTACTTAGGTCAACTCCAAATGATCATATCTCTCGGCATATAATGAGTTAGGTGGTCCATAAGCTATCAAATCTAAGGTCTTTGAATCCTCTTTCCAATGCCAACAAGTTTGCTCCATTTGAAGCTCGGAGTAAACCGTTATGCCCGTTTGAGTGAAGACTCTCTATTTTAGGAATCTCATTCGTTTTAGAAAAGGGTATTATGGTCTTTTTCTTTTCCCCACTAGATTTGACACGTTTTTAATGACGTAATTAAGGGTCTATATATATATATATATATATATATATATATATATATATATATATATATTAAATTAAGATAAAATTAGTTAATTTTTTTCTCATTTTATCCCTACAATTAATACTCTTAAGAAAATATTATAAAAAATTAATTTAACTAAAAAATAATAAATTCATTAAATGTTTTGAATTTCATGAAAACTAGTAGTGTTATCCTCAACGTGGAATATAATTATTGAAATTGTAAAATATTATTATTTTGTAGAGGTATTAATTAATTAATAAATAAATAAATATTAATTTAAAGAATGTTTATAAAATTTAATGAATATACCCTTTTTTTTCCCCTTAAAAACAACATAAACATACTTTCCCATGAGTTGAAATTTATGAACAAAAATAGTGAGATATTGAAAAGGAAGAAGAATAGAAGCATAAACAACAATAAAAGATCAAAAAATTGAAAGAAAGAGAGTGAATAGAGTATTGAAGTAGATATAAATAAGAGTAATAAATGCTTTCTTAGACAATGTTTTATATTGAAAAGAAAAAAATTATTGGGCAGTGTAATTTCTTGAAACAATCTAATGACTTAAGACTTTTCAAAATAATTTTACTTTAGAGGGTATTTTGGATAAAAAAAATATTGAATTTACAATCACACCCTTTCTAGACCCCTGTAATTACGATTTTACCTTCAAAAAGTGGCTTTCGTGTCATTCATGCCAATTTCATGTCGTGCTAAATAACATTACCCTATAATTTAAAGTACATGATGCTCTTTCCAAGAAGTAAAGTATCAAAAGTACTTGACTTTGTCTTTATTTATAAAAGAACAAAAAACAGTACTAATACTTTTCAAGGAGCAACTTTTGAGGAAATAAGAAAAAAGAGACTTTTACAAGACCCATAAAAAACTATTACTCAATTTTTTTTTAAAAAAAAAATGGGACAGCCTTAACTTTTGGGCCTTATTTATTATAAGTGGGTCATACATCATCTCAAGAAGAAAAAAATTTCATCGAGAAAAAAAATCATACCCACAATCTTTTTCCTATCCTTTAGAGAATAGTAGATAACATCAGATCTGTTGAAAAAAAAATTATCGACCCTTTTTTTAAAAAAAAATTTCAGAAGGAATCAGATTTATTAAATGAATTGATTCTACTTCTCTAGAAATTCATAAAAAATAAATCTCGAATTCGTGGTGCTCAAACAGCGTATCTAATTCAAAATGAAAAAGCATAATATAGAGTTCGAATTTTCAATCAATATATGTTCTTCTATGCTTTCTAACAAGTGAGTAACAACTACTCTATCACTTATTTTAAGAATCTTCCTACACAGAATTTGACAGATATTATTAATAACTATCTGTTAACAACAAATTACAAAAAAAATATTCAAACAAAGAGCAAAATAACCTGGGTTTGATACCAATAAAAGATTATTATAATAGGAACGAGATTTGTGTACATGTTAACAACAACAGAAGATTAGCGAAATCCTTTTGAAGAATTGCTCCAAGCCAAACTTTGAATCTCTAGGAAACAAGGTAATTAATTCACAAACTAAGTGTCAATTTTTAGTAGATGCTTATCAAAAAAAGGAAATTTGTATTCCTCTTTCAACCCTTTTGTTTTCTGTTTCTACATTCTCTTTTTCTTTTTCCTTTCTTTCTCTTATCAGATAAGGGTGAAAAAAATAATCTTAAAATAGGGAGTGAAAAAGTGGTTCAGCAGTTACCCTGTAACTGTTTCCACTCCTGTTTTTTCAAATTTATTTTTTTTATCTTTATTTCAGAAATCTTATTGGGTTAGCGGGTCGGATCAGACCGGTCGAATTCACATGGGCGATCCATGACCCGAAACTTACATAGAATGAAAAATTCTTCTAAAAAATTCATATTTATTGACATTATTGTAGTGGTACATGATTTTAATATTTGTGCTAAATTGATGCTTGTGAATTATGAGAAAAAGTTGAATGAAAATTTTATTTGAGTTTGATAATATGTTAACAAACGTTATTATGGGCAATGAGTATCATAATCATGATTTGATTTGTACTTAATATTTATCAAGTTATGTAAATACGTATACATAATTGTTGGCTGTAATAATTTGTTATTATTATTATTTTATTATATAGATGCTCTTTATTTCTAATTCATATTATAGTACTCAACATAAGGTTATTATTCTAGATTTTGACGTTATTAAATGGTTTGTGTAAATATCGATCCCATGAAATATTTTAGTAATATTATTGTTCTCTAAGCCTTTACTGTCAATACATAAAGTTGTTCTATGTGTGATGTCTTTTGATTATTAATTGAGAATTTTTTTTTATTAAAAGGGTGATTCATGCCACAATACAGTGGTACTGGAGCTAGATAAAAGTTTTTTTTCATATAAAATTGAAATTTTTATAAACTGTGAAAAAGTTATCCCTCTATTATAAAATATTTGAAAGTGTAGGGGTATATTGTTAAAGTTGTGCTATATGATTCTAAATTTGTTTATTGTATGCTAATAAACATTGCATATATAGATTTGTGGTAAATACTTGTGATATAATTGAATGCGCGCTTATAGTTGAAAAATAAATATTGTTGACTATGTTGAAGGATGTTTTATGATTTTATTTGGTGAGGGTAAACATGAAAAATCAACTAATTAGAGTCATGTGGAGTTGATTGTTGACGAGACTAAGTGGTTAAGACAACTCTTAGTGTGTATTTCAAGGAATAAAACCAACATTTTCTAGGGTAAATTAGATACATGTGTTTGAGATACGATGTAATAAAAATACTACAGTGAGATGAATTATTGACGTAAATGAATTATGTGTAGTGGAAGGTGAATCTGATCAATTCGCTGACTAAATGAAACATCGAGGGGAGTAAGAATTTTTGTCATTTAAGAAGATCAACAATGATGGTAATCCAACCAATGTGATTGGAGATCCCATAAACTAGGTTCATATGGGTAATAACAAGTCATTTGTTGATCAAGTAAGCACTATAAAATTATGTCCCTCCTATGATGTGTGAATATAGTGCAACAATCTGCAAGGCAAAGTGAGGTTGAGTTAGAACTCTTAATCCAATTCATATCCTTTATAGGTGGTGTACTGCTTTGCAGAATACACTTGATGATTGGACCTATATGAGTGTGAAGTGGTGCCGCTTCTATGAAATTGTGACAAATTTCTAGAGCACTCATGAATACCAGGACATGTGCATGGACTCATAGTGCAAAACCGTGATAACGACAAAGATTGTGCGAATATAATGTGATAAAGTAAGACGTTGAACTTACAAAAGAATTATTGGTTCATAAAAGTTTTAAACTTAACCAATTATTCTGTAAATTTAATCTTATTTTATCTAGGTCTGATTCATAGTCTAAGGACACCATATTCGATGCGTTGCACTCATTTGTGAAAATTTAACATTTCATTCTATTCCTTAATATTTCTTTTGAGATAAGTAGGGGATTGTTGAAAAAAATAAGTCTAGCATCTCAAAAGAAATGATTACCTTGATTTATTCCTTAAATAAGTATTTGATATGCTTATTATATTACAAATAAGTAGATATCAGTTTCTGAGCAAAATCGCAATTGACATAAATTATTGTCCAATATTGATAAATATTATATTCTCTTTTAATAGCATTGATTGGCTATTAAAATTCTTTCTAACGTTATCTTTTGACAATTGAGTCATATTTTTCATTGTCATTAATTACTAATTTATTAGCCCTTTATTGTCTTGTCTTCATATCCGTTGGAGGCTTGAAGCCTTTCTACCACTTTTCTCATATTATGATATTATATATAATCCTAAGTGTTGAGGGAGGAAAAATGATAGAATAAAAAGAGAGCAATCCAAATTCCCTTCCTTCCATATTCTGTTGTGCTGGATTCTTTCTATTGAATCTTTGTTAGTTTTTGTGCTCCTAGTTTTATACTTGAAGAGCTTGTTGAATCATGAGGAATACACCTATATATGGTGAAATATCTTTAAGGACAGTGTCTTTCGACACGCCTCAAGCTTGGAGAATTTCCTACAAGTGTTTGTTGTTACGAATTTTTCGTAAGATTTCCAATAAAAGGTATACTAATTTCATGTATTGTTAACACCCGTTTGGCCCCAAGAAAACATGGAAAAAACTTGGAGAAAACTTAGGAAGCGGTGTTTGGTCATATAACTTGGCAAATATATTTGCCAAGTATCCTAAGTTCCCAAATACTAAAACAAAACTAGTATTTGGGCCAAGTTCTAATATTTGAAAATTTTTAAAAAATTCAAAAATTACCCCAAACTTTTATATTTTATAAAAATACCCCATCATTTATTAATTTAAACTAATATTTGTTACTACCTCCTCCGAAAAAGTTCGAGTTCTAATTTGAGTGATAAAATTGAGAAAAAAGAACAATTTATGTTTAATGGGTTATAATTATAATTGAATCAGTGACAAATTTGAGTATGCGATTAATACATTGCTCTTGCCTATATTGTTATTTTGTTGTTGTTGATTGTTATCAATTATGTTATAATGTTTTTTAAACAAAAAATATTTATTATAAAATGATAATATAAATTTATGAGTATTTTTAACTCGATCTACTTTGAGTTATTTATTCTGTTGAGGGACCTGGTCCAGTGATCACTACAGGACGCATTCACTCAAACAAAGACTATTCACTCAAACAAAGACTCTTTTAATGACAATACTAATAATATTGTTGAGTAAAGAAAAAATTCTCAATATAAGACTCCAAAGCCTTTTCCTTCGAAAGAAAATTACTTCCTTCATCCCATCTCATATGGCATTATTTGACTTGGTATGGTGTTTCAGAAAAAAAGAAAGACTTTTGAAACTTATGGTCTAAAATAATTCTTAGATATTTGTGTGGTTGAAAATCATTTCATTGAAGGTAAAAGAAGTATTTTAAAGTTAAATTATTTCTAATTATAGTAAGGAACATTCTTTCAGGGATGGACTAAAAAGGAAAATGTGTCACATAAAATGGGACGGAGTAATATTTGTTTGATAAATAAAATGTGATTATGATTAATAAAAAAAAAATCAAAACAAACTCTAATAGTAAAAGAGTAAAGGCCTGTTTGGCAATGCGATATGAAATCATGAGATGAAGTTGAAGTTTTGTTTGGACATTCAATTTGTACTTTTTATATTAATATATTTTCACATAAACATAAAAACCTCATAAGTTGTAAAACTATTAAAATTGCCTCAATTCTTTATACAATCTTACCAAATAAGTAAAAAAAGAATTAAAATTGTCCAAATTCTTTATACAATCTTACCAAATAAGTAAAAAAAAAATTAAAATTGTCCCAATTCTTTATACAATCTTACCAAATTTGTAAAAAAATTAAAATTAAAATTGCATAATACACTATCACAAAACTATTCCTAAAAAAATAATATTTATTGATCAAACCTTAATATAATTAAAAAAAAAACTGAAGATAAGTTGTAGTATTCAAGTTGTTAAAAGCCAAGAACGTTATTTTTCAATTAATGCCACAATGATTAGTTTTGTCCACTCTACATAATGATTTTAAAAAAAATTCATCAAACAATGATTTGAATGAAATAGTAATAAATTTGATTTAAAAAATCATGAATTTGGTGAATATAAATTGTAAATTAAGAATTAATTTGAAGTAATAATTTTTTTTGGATGAAATAGTAATAAATTTGATTTAAAAATCATGAATTTGGTGAATATAAATGGTAAATTAAGAATTAATTTGAAGTAATATTTTTTATATTGGTGAGAATAATTGTTATATGAGATATAAATGGTTTAGAAGTAATTATATGAATTATAAATTTTATTTACATAGGGAACAAATGACTAGTAGATATAAATACGATTTTTTTTAGAAAATATAAACTTATGGGTCAATTTTTGTATGTGAAAAATCCCAAATCATGATATTAAATTTCCAAATCATGATTTTTAGAGAATTTGAGATTTCATCTCATAAGATGAAATCACATGTCCAAACGTTGATTTCATCTCATAATTTCATATCATGATATGATATCGCATGACCAGACGCCTACTAATTAAGGGACCAAATTGATTATATTAAAGTGAGGGGAACAAGGGCACGTGTCCTGGTCTAATGGAAGAATCAGGCGTGATTAACAGAAAGAGGAAGTAATTAAGAGTGAAGTAATTATCGATGACTAAACGCAGCACGTGTCACGCATTTCGTGGCTGCAATTTTTGTCCCCGTCTTGCCCATTCTTCTTTTTTGTTTTCATGTGAGATGACACGAGGAAAGTAACAAAATATGGTACCTACCTTGGGATGTGGTAAAATTAATTTCTTAAATATATATATATATATATATTTTTAGTATTTTTTTGTCTTTTTAGTACTTTTTAGTCTCAAAATTTGTAAAAAAATTTAGTGCTATCTTTTAATCTCTCTTATGCACTATGATCAACAATAGTTATCCACTATACTATTTTGAGATATCTAATAATAATTATTTACTTTATGAAATCAATAGATAATTTCACACTTAATTCCTAATTTATCCATATCATTAATTATAGTCATTTCTCAATTACATTTTTCAAGACATTGTATTTAATATATTTAAATGGTGATATAGTAAAATTACCCTTCTATTTATAGTTTCTTAAGAAGTTTGCAAAGTCAATAGTGGACAAGTATTGTTGGACAGAGGAAGTATTTAACAAAGTTTGTCGGTTAGATTTTACGAAAATTATATTTGGAAGTATAGTATTTGCCATTTTTTTAATTAAAAAAAAATCTATTTTTAGAATTTGATATGACTTTTTGAAATGCTACTTTAACTATTTTGGAGGTCTAGTACTCCTCCTATCTCAATTTAGAGTACACTTTTTTTTTTCTATCCCAAAAAAAAAAATCATCTTTCTTTGATTAGAAATAATTTAATCCTTAATTTTTTAGCCTTAATAAAATGATTTATAATCACATAAATAATCAAGAAATCATTTTGGCAAACGTAAAAAACTAAAACTGCTTAGAAATTATTTAAACCTACCTTCAAATATAAGAGTTCATTTTTTTTTACATTTCTCGATATGTAATACACTTGGTAGATCATTTAGTAATTATTTTACGCCTTGTAATGAAAATGAACTTCTAGTTTGATAAAGTAGTAAATACTTCCTCCGTTTCAATGTATATATTGTAATTTGATTACAAAATTTTAAAATATGATTAAAAAAATTCAAAATTTATTTAAATATTTCATAATATTATATTTACTATAAGTTTTTGTCTTTTTAGAATGGACGTCACATAAAAAAATAGTAGGACTAGGAGTAACATAACATGACATTGAATGTTATGAAATGGATTTGTCTCTCTAGAAAAAATCCTCGCTAGCAGAGGTGGACCCACATGTGCATTTGGGGGTGCACGTGCATCTGTTAATTTCAGAAAAAATCATGTATATATGTATATCTATCTTGAGAAACTGACAGAATCTAAATATAATTAACAGTGCCCTCATGGAAAGCATAAAAGGATGCTTTGGATTGCTGGTACATGCTAATACATCCACCCATGCGACTTGGGTTCTATCCCAGCTACAATCTAGCTCGTGAACCCCAAGTTTTCAAATTCTGGGTTCGCCTCTGCTCCCTAGAGCTCTGGCCATGATACAATACGCCGTCACGATTCCCCAACCGACATTGATACCAGAGCCACCGAACCACCCGATGGATATTCGAGACTGGAAGAAGACCAACCGCCCAAAAAATCCTTCATTGACTCCTTATTAAACAAACAACTAAAATTAAACCACAACTACTCGGATCAGATGGATGACAAAGAACCTGAGTCAAATAGCGAAATGGAAAATACCATCTACCTCACCGATGAGGAAATAAAGAGAATCTACCTCCCCTGGAAGAAATCAGTTATCATCAAACTTATGGGGAAGAGAGTAACACACCAGTATCTCAAAACCAAACTAGTCGAATTATGGAAGCCAACGAAAGCACTAACCCTTATCGATCATGGATGGGGATTCCACATAACAAAGTTCATCCACCAAGAAAACAAGGAAAAATCCCTCTAAAACCGGCCAAGGTTCATACTAGGCAGTTTCCTTTTTGTGAAACGTTGGGAACCCATCTTTGCACCTCAGGAAGCAACACTAACTCACAGCCCGATATGGATTAGACTCCCACAACTCCCAACTGAATTTTATGATAAAAACATTCTAGAGAAAGTTAGCAGGAAACTGGGAGCACTACTTAAGATCGACACATGCAACTCAACAACTTTAAGAGGATGGTACACGAAGATATGTATCTAGGTACAGATAGGTGTACAGTCAAAAAGAGAGTACGCATAGGAAATCACATATAGGAAGTCATCTACGAAAGTGATAGGAAATTTTGCACGACATGTGGAAGAATTGACCATACTACTAAGAATTGTTCCTATAAGCCAATCACCACCGCACAAGAAACAAATAAGGAAGAGTCTCTACCTAACAAGTAAGACAAAGACCAATGGTAGACTATCACTTTCCAAAAAAGAAACAGGAAGCATTCACCCTGAATTGGAAATCAAAAAGCGAAACACAAAGGTAATGAAACAACTCAAATACAGGTAAAAACGTCCGATCTAAACCCAGGTAATATTTTTACTCCACAATCACAACCTTTCCACATTATTTCTTACAATATTAACTGTACTCGAGAAACCTACAGGGCGGATATAGCAAAGGGCAAAAGGAAATAATGGAACGAAGGAAACTGAAGGGACGATACACTTCCCCAAGCAGAAATTAATGAACCTAAAAAAGGATCCACGAAAGTATCTCACTCCATTACTACTACTGGACCACACAAGGAGAAACACACACCGAAGAATATGGACGCCAAAACTCCATCACAGAGGAAACTTCTATCCTCAATTAATGAAGCGGGTCGCTCAAGCAACACTTCCTAATGAATCCAACCAATCTCAACTGCAACCCTGTATCTTCCTCCATGGAGAAGAGAATCGCCACCTCTCTCCACTGCGAAGAATAATCATCAATGCGCCAGTAAAGATGTGAACAATAGTCGTCGCATGAATTAGCTGCACAGTCCACCAACAATCCAATTAAAAACAAGCTCAGACACAACCAATACCCAAATGGCGAACAACAACTCTTACTCTCCATCAATGCCAACACCACTATTCTTTGTTACAACACCAACACTGGAGGAGCACATGCCGAAGTCATAGCTGTAACTGGCCCTTCATGAGCAACATCTATCACTGAACTTGAAAGTGGGGACCTAGCCTGTGTCAATCACAATCAAAGAGTCACGCTTCCTAGCAGAGTTCATAAGGGAAGAGATGAACCTAGCCACATCGGGTTTTGGCTAACAACTATGGATGCAGATGGTCCTGCAAGCACATCAGTATAGGGCCCTGACCCAGATTTCCATTCACGAACTAAGCTCACTCATGGCTCAGGTACACCAATAGATACCATTCTTCTCGAAACCAACCACAGACCCCTCAGTCCTAACGCCAAAATTCATACCATGGTTCCAATGGGGCAATACCTAAGGGCATAAAACCCAGGAGAAGTAATTATTTCAACATTAGAAGCTCTACGACAAGAGCAAAAATGAGTTGAAAGAACTACTGCAAGCTCTACAGGAGCAAAACACCAAGGTTACTATCTGGACAAATCAATAACGAAAGAATTCAAAGAGCCATCCAGAGAAGCTATTTTAGTAGCATGTCCAACGGTGGTAAGGAATATCACTCTAAAGCTAAGGAACTAGAAGAGGAATCTACCACCACCAATAGCTCCAAACCCAGTGAGGGAATCCAAGATGCCGCCCAAGATGGAGAAAGGGAAAGGCAAAATAGAGAAAAAGCCACTATAAGAGAGTCTGATGAACTTTATAATTTGGAATGATAGAAGGGACTAATAGCCCATCGTTCAGAAGATAGTGCCAAGCTCTAATGAAGATGTACCAACCCTCATGCTGGTACTCCTAGAGACTAAAATGACAGAACATGTAAAAATCACAAGGGACCTGGGTTTTGATGCACAGATTCAATCAGCAACAGAGGGCCTCTCTGGCGGCGTTGTCATTGTGTGGAAAGAAGACTCTCTCAAGCTCGACAATATCTAGGTAACCCCTCTAGCAATCCATGTCATGGTCAAGCTCAGTGCTCTCCCTATCCCTTGGCTTTTTTCAGCTATCTATGCTAGCACTGTCTGCAATGATAGAACCATCCTCTAGGACAACCTTCATAGGATCTTCAAAAACTACTTTGGTAACTGGCTCATAGGAGGAGACTTCAGTGAATTCTTCCTAGCCAAAGACAAATTCAGAGGGAGTAGTATAAACAATAAGTGAGCTAACTCCTTCTGGAACTGCCTAAACGAATGTAAAATGATAGATCTAGGGTTTAAAGATAGTAAGTATACTTGGTCTAATAAGAGGTACAAGTCTAAAAACAGCCTCATTCTTGAAAGACTAGATAGATGTGTGGTCAATGATTCTTGGGTACTCCAATACTTCGATTCTAGTGTCACCCATTTACCGCATACCCATTCTGACCAATCCCCTCTCTTCATCAACTTAGCAAAGACAGGACCAACTACAACAACGGACCCTTTAGGTTTGAGCCCATATGGTGCGGACACCCCACTTTCGCAGGCCTAGTTCAGAGCTCTTTTGAACAACCCAATTCTCTTACCAATGCTATTGACTTCTTCTAGGATAATGTCAGTGTTTGGAATAAACAAACTTTTAGCAACCTCTTTCATAAAATGAAGAGACTCTTTGTGAGAATAGATAGAATTCAAAGACCCCACAACTACAACTTCCTCGGAACTTTTGAACAAGACCTTTTGGCTGAATATGACACCATGCTTATGTTTGAAGGGGACTTTTGGAAAACTAAATCCAGAATCAACTGCTTAGTGAAAGGGACTCCAACACCAAATTCTTCCACACATCAACAATCAATAGGATACACAGGAACATGATCCTAGCCCTAAAAGATGGCTCGGGCAATTGGCTCTATGACCACTCTGAGATTAGAGACCATGTAGCCCTCTTCAACTCTAACCTTTACAAAATTGATCTCCTCACTTCCCTGCCTATCCAAAGATGCCCTAATCAAGAACCAAACTATTTATCTAACACCGTTACCAATGCCCTCGATGTCCCAATAAGGGAGATTAAAATCCTCCAAGTCATCAAGGATTTCAAGCCAATCAAAGCTCCTGGACCTAATGGCCTCCACCCGCTCTTCTACCAAAAGTACTGGATCAAAGTGAAAAACAAAGTTGTGAACCTCTACATGACCGCCTTCAAGAAGTGTCGAATGGACCCAGATGAATAGTACTCTGAAGTGCCTCATCCCTAAATGCCAGAATGCTACCACTCTCAGAAACGTCAGATCTATAGGACCCTGCAACACTGGTTACAAAATTGTAACCAAGATCATTGCCAATAGGATGGAGAACAATCTCCCTCAAATCATTGGCCCTAGCCAGGCAAGTTTCCTTTCTAGCAGGAGAGCTTCGGGTAATGTCATCATCATCCAAGAATACATTTTCTACTTCATGAAAATAAGGGAAAAGAACTAACATGATCCTTAATATTGATCTTGAAAAAGTTTTTGATAGGTTGGAATGGTCCTTCATTAAGGACTCCTTAGAGTTCTTCAACTTTTCCCCTAATCTGACCAAGTTCATCATGTCCTACATCACCTTTACCTCCATCTCTATCCTCATCAATGGTTCCAAAACTGATTATTTTCACCCCTCTAGAGGCATTAGGCAAGGACTCCATCTTCCCCTACAACTTCATAATATGCATGGAGAGGCTCTCAATAAGCATTGACGAGGCAGTAAGGAAAAAATCATGGGCTCTTATTAGTATCTCAGTCTCTAGGCCAAAAATATCTCATATCTTCTTTTCTGATTATTTTACCCTCTTTTTCATGGCTAACAGGAGAAGAGGGATCCTCGACGCTCCTTGACTAGAAGAGGGATCTGATTTGTATCAGTTATTAACTTTCACTTTGCGTTAGATTTTACTTTTATAGACATGATGAAATTCTACCTTGATTTAAATTGTCTTGATTTTTCTATTTGGGCCTATTTGCCTACGGGTTCGAGTTCTTAAAACTTTAGGTTTCATCAGGGTCCTCAAGTTGGGTCATGATAGATAAATTTCTTCTTTTAACGTTACTAAATACTTTTGTGATTGCACTTGTCAGTAATAGAGTTTCAATATGGATGGACTCATGTTCAAATTCATTAAGAAAAATATTCAAATATACCTTTTAAATTTTAAACCTAACTTAAAATTACTCTATGATTATAGCTCCATCTGGGGTCAGGGTCAAATGCTATTTTTTTTTCTAGCAGCAAGTGAATATTAGATAAAAAATTAAATAGAAGGATAAATTAATACATTTTGAAAATATAAATATAAATTTTACTCTTTTCCCGTCTTCAAATTGAGACCGACAAAGTTTTCCTTCAAGAGGTTCCTAGGGCACGGTAAAAATTTAGCCCAATATGATCTTATATTTATATTGAATTAATAAATGCATGATATTCGTACAATATAGACTTTTGACATTTAATCATGATTAATTGATATGTATTATCATCCTATAAATTACTAACTATAGAAACTATAAAGTTAATATAATTTAATGTAGATATTCAATGCAAATAAGTATTAAGAAAATCACACCATATATTTATTTAGGAGTATATGTCACAACTTATATATGTACTATTTTATAATTACTAATAATATAAGTTTAATTACAGGTCTTGACATAATTGAATTAAATTAAAAATTAAATTATAGTATTTAATTTTGTTTATTATTTATCATCAATTAATGATTGTAAGAGAAAAAGTAGGGACATGATAATTAATTCAAATCTTTTACTCCCTCCGTTCCCTTTTATATGTCATCCCTTTCTATAAATAGTTGGGCCACAATATATGTCTTTTCATAAAATCAATACATAAATTACCACATTCTTCCTATTATACCATTGATAGAGTAGTTAATTCGTCTTGAAAATATATACTTTGACCTACCTAGGAAAATATTAAATAAGGATAAAAGGGTAAAGTTACTTAATTACTTAATACAAGTGCAATATAAAAATGTGACATATAAAAAGGAACAGAGGGAGTAATATAATCTAGGGATTTGATTAGACTACACTTAAACACATCTTCCCCAAAGGTACTGAATCATCCAATCTCTCTCCACTTCATTATCTCCATATATTCTCCATAACTTCTCTCCATTTTTCTCTGAAATTCGAGTTCCATCCAACATTGGATTTCAACCATAGTTATCTTTTTCAATTCAAATTTTTTGTGCCTTTTCTATTATTTAGTTTTTATTTTGACATTATGCCTAAAATATTTAGAGTTCTTTTTACTCTTAGAAAAAGCCCTATATTAGTCGAAGAACAAAATCATGGAATGATCGATCCATCAAGTATTGAGTAACTCACTCAAACACCGTTGCAGAAGAATCAAATGCCAGTAAAGAAAATTTTCAGTAGTTCATTAAGAGGTCAAAGAGTTAAAATCGATACTACTACTAGAATGGACAAGTCGACAAAGAAAGTTGGTGAATGTAATAAGTTGAAATTGAAATAAATTCAACAAATCAAAAGAAAAAAAAAGAAAAGGTAAAATGACAGTCTCTCCTACAACGAAAGATTCACATTTCGACTTGGACTTTGTACAATAAATTCCACATTAAAGAGAAAAGAATGTTCTTAAGGGGGAAACTTCACAATGAAGGATGATTCAAATAATTTCAAGTCCAAAAAAACAAATTTGGTGTGAAGATACTTAAAAAAATAATTTTATTGCATATTGTTATGAATATGTTTTTCGTAGAGTGTGAATACAATTTTTTAAAATTTATATTGGTGATTTTACTGAAGACTAAATTCTCTATTGAAGTCTAGTTGCATATTTATTATATACATAAGATTAGTTGATGTAACGATCCATTAGGTCGTTTTGAATACTAGAGCTTCTTATTTCATAAAACACTCTTTCGTCATATCTTACATGGGCATTTTGGATAATTTGTAACTACAATTATATAATTAATAGGATAATTTTAATAATTAATTTAGTTGGTGGTTATAGAAATAACATTAAAATTAATAGTGGGCCACTTTCACCAGTTTTATAATTAGTCATGTATAATAATTAGGATAATCCGTACAAGAGAAGAAAATAAAAAGATTGACACACAATTATAAAATACAAACAAATTGAAAAGAAGGGTGACTACAAAGAGCAGCCGAGAGTGTCTTTAACTGGTACACTTTCTTGTTAACTGTTAACGCTTTAATGTTGAAAGAATTTGCTACTTCTATAATAGCATATAGGGAGCAGTGGCAATTATTATATTTTCTTGTTAGGAGATAGATCGTAGTACAGCAATGTTCTTAATTTATAATGGATTATAAGGACAAATTTTGAGTGGGAATTCATGGCGTAATGATGACTACTAATAGGGTGCTTATGGGTTTAATATATATGAATATAGAATGGATTTAGTTTTTGCTATTATGTGTAGGTTGGGTTGGAAAGCTGTAGTGTAAGAATCATTATCATTATTATAAAATAGGTAGAATGCATTATTATATATATTGTTGGGGTACATAAAGAAGGTGAGAGGTGTATCTACAGTGGCTACGAAGGGGATGGATATTGCTAGTGTATCTGCAACTATAGTGGATTAACATTAATGATTTCTAGTGTTAGGAATGGTGTACTATTTTCTTTAAGTAGTTGATTGTGTTTTTTATTATTAATTTATTATCATGTTATAAATTAGGTTTTGATACATTGAGATTGGTAATTAAATACTAAGTGTATTGTATTACTTGAATATCATTAAAGTTATGATAATCGGAGGAATTGAGATTTACCCTTAGGCTTGAAGTTTAGGAAATAGACTATAGATTTGGATGGATTATTGAGTCTAGGCAAGATATATAATAATATGGGTGTCTACGGACTCATTTGCTTATGAATGTTGTATACTTGATAGATTGAAAACATTCGGAGGAATTGAGGAAAGGTAAAGCATTGGGAATTAGCTTTCTCGACTTCGGTTGTGGTAGGTTATAATTTAGTCTATGTGATAGAGAGACTCTTAATAGTAATTGATAGTCATTGAATAATGCTATGGAATTTGCTATGTACTTAATTGTTGTGGTCGGATGATTTATGTATTGTTGTGATTGGTCTGTAATCCCAAGATCGCGAAATTCATAATCTTGAACTTGTTCTATCGAAGTGATGCTTTGAATAAAGAAGGCTTAATGAAATATTGTTAAGGAAGTGGAAAGAATGATGAATTAACTATATTGTTGGATCGGGTGCCACGAGCCGTCATGATATATTTGGATCAGGTGTCACGAGCTAGCACGATATGTTTAAATCAGGTGCCACGAGCCGGCATGGTAGTATTGGATCGGGTGTCATGTTCCGACACGATATTATTCGATCGGGTGTCACGTTCCGGCACGATAACATTAAAGGAAAACATATTAAATTAACTTAAGGTACTCAATCTCAAAGAACCCAATTTCCAAAAGAGTGTTGTGTGGAGGCATGAGTCTTCATGTGTGTTCTTGATATTGTGACTGCTTAAGTACTTGCTTCATTATTGTTGTCACTTGTTCATGTTGTTTGTTGTTTGCCACCTGCTAAGTGTTATAGTTGAATTCATGTTATTACTTTATGCATATTGGTTTCTATTTTGAGTCGGGCGATGATATCCACTCAGTACATGTTGTCCTGTACAGACCCCTACTTGTATTTTTCTTCGTTTTTCTTTTGTGGAGTGCAGCGAGTGTACCAGCGGCTTCGACTCACCCTCAGCTCTAGCCAGTCTCCAGCACATCAGATTCAGGGTGATTTATTCCTTCCAGCTCGTGTTGGATTCTCTCGGTCATGGCATAATGTCCTTAGTTTTTGGACATAAACTATTATATTTATTTATTCTAGTGTCTTTAATACTCTTAGACTTGGTATTTTGAGAGTAGATGTCCTTGATGTGATGACTTTCAGGTTTTGGAAAACGATATGTAATAGATTCTAGAGGTTTTTTATTATTTACTTTAATAAGGTTTGGGTTTCCACATGATGATTGTATTTCATAGTTGAACAATTAATATAAGTTGAGATTTGGATTTGTTGGTTCGCCCACCTAGAAAGTTAAGTGATGGTGCCACTCATGACTCGTTTTGAATTGTGACGGTTGAAGTTGAGTTACATGCTCATTATATACACAAACTATTGATGATTTTTGGTATGAAATTTGGTATGGGTTTGGTATGTGGAGTCAGAGGGTGTGTACGATTGCAGACAAATACATAACCATTATATACACAACATGTTAAATTTTTTTATTATGAATTTGGTATGAAATTTACAATTTTGTATCCATAGTCCAGTTATATACTCATTATATACACAACCTATATAATGCACAATCTATTGATGATATTTGGTATTTATTTGATATGCATTTTGTATAAAGTTGTGTACTATGGAAGCCCAGTTACATACTTATTAGATACACAACCTATTGGTGATATTTGATATAAATCTAGTGTAAAGTTTGCGATTTTGTATTCATATTTGTTGTACCATGAAATTCTACTTATATACTCATTATATACACAAGATTAGTTGTGTATATGAGTTGTTGACCTATTAAAATCTAGTTATATACCTATTTTATACACAACATATTGATTATATTTGATATGAATTAACCTATTTTAACCTGCCATAAATTTACTATGAATTTTGATAATATTTGCATTTTGTTATAATTTATTTTTTTAATATTATATATATATATACATATATAAAACTACTAAAAACCCACATTCTAAACAAAGTACCAAATACAATCAAATTAACAAAAATCATAGTTAAAGAAGGTTAGAATAAAAGATCTAAATCATTAATTTCATAATGAACGGAAATCAATAAAAATACATAAATTTTCATTATAGAAAATTAATTGGAACAATCAAAATGAAACAAATATTTCAAAAATCGGATAACAATAAGGAGAAGAAACTGATTTGGAGAAATCATGGAGTGCAATATCATGTTAGCTATAGAGTCCTTAATTTATGACAAGTATAATTGATCATTAATACATTGCTCATTAATTTCTTATTTTCTCTTTTTTCTTTTTCTTTTTAATTTTGAATTATTAAATATGTTAGGTATTGTTAGGATTCTAATGCTACAATTTGAAAACTTAAAGAATCCTATCATCTCTAGTAATATTAAGTCTTAAATATGTCCTTTATCAATTTTCTCACAAGTATTTAGCCCCTATCGGAGTAAAAGTAAGAGACTCTATTCCACAAATTATCCAACTTATATGGAAAATCTTTTGGACTCTTTTCTAGTTGGTTAATTATTTCTCAAATACTACTTACACTTACCAAATAAAAGGGAAATGATCACCTTTAGTTTATATGAAAAAAAAACAATCTCATTTAAAAATTGTAATTTGAATTCACATTTCACCGCAGGTCAATCTACAGCAAAGAACCAACCAACCTTCCTCCTAGTTATCAACCATCTTCGAAAACTAACATAAAAAAAGTCAATTATTGCCTACATCATCCTTCTATTCAAATATAGTGCATTATGCATTTAATCACAAAAAGAAAAATAGAACATAAATATATAGAAGAATTCGTCAATTTATGTAAAAAAAAAAAAAAAAAAGATAAAGCATATTGAAGTTAAATCTATCAAAAAAAAAGGAACTTCACTTCTAGTTCTAGTCCACAATATATAGCACACCAATATATATATATATATATATAAAGTTAGATAAAAAATAAGTGATGTGGCACCTCTCAATGGCCAAGGATCATATTTATTTTTTTTCTCCTTTTTTTGGCATTTTCTTTTATTATTCCTCATATTTAAATTTATAAAATATCAATCAATAATAGTACTAAATTCTACACAATAATCACAAGATAATAACTACACAATTACCCCAAGACATTAACTATACAGTTACACCTACACCAAATTAAAATCAATAAAGACTAGAAACCGTTTTTAACCCCTTTGCATTCTTTCTTACTCAAATACATAGAATTTTGTCCTTATATATTTCCTTTATTTCCTTCTAATTTTCATAATCTTTTCTATGCATTCTAAAAACTATAATCTTAATCTTTATTTGGATTCGATTAGTTACTTGCTTAGTTTTTAGTTTACTTACGACGGTTATCAATGTTTCATTTTGTTATTGTGTAGGAAGCAAATTTTATTGAGAAGATATATAATGGAGTTATGAAGGTAATGTTTTGTTGGTTTAGTATTTTAATGTAGGAAGTGAGTATTTATTGAGGAGTAACACGAAGGAGCAATGGAGGTAAATATCATTGTTGTTTAGTATTTTAAGATTAAAATTTACATTTTATTTTTAAGGAAAATAGTCACACAAGCAAACTTAAATGTTAAACTTACTTATGACAATTTTTCAATGCTTCATGTTATTGTTGTTGTTGTTGTTGTTATTGTTATGTAGGAAGCGAGTGTTTATTGAGGAGTAACATGATGGAGCTATATAGGTAACGTTTGTTGGTTTAATATATTTTTCTCTTAAAATTAAAATTTACGTTTTATTTTTAAGAAAAATAACTACACACGTCAAAAATACAATTTTTTTTGATAGATTGAAAATATTTTCTTATTCGTCACTTCTTCTGTATAGGAATATACTAAAATTGAGCCAGCATAAAGATAATTTTTTTTTTAAAAAAAATAGAGTTCAAATTGAAAATTGAAACTAATAAATCTTTCTTTAAATTGTTTTTGTGATTTGCTTTAAAATAGTTAAAAGTCTTGTGAATGAGTAGCCTATTTTCGAATGTGTTTGCATTGATTATTTAGAATTGACTTTAGTTCATATTGTTGAAATTAATATAATATCACATAAAGACCAAAATATAGAGATACATTAAAAAAAATTGTGTCAAAGTTTTGTTTTCTATAGATTTAAAAAAGTAATACTTTCACAATTTTCATATAAAACTTTAAACAATATTCTTTCTCTTTATTGTTTTTTAGGTATACTTTGCCTGAAAAAGAAGAGAGAAAATAAATATAAACAATATCAAGAATGTAAAAATATGTAAAAGTGATGTAAAACTAAGCCTTTTGTTGATGTTTTTAAGGTGAAATATAGATAAGGTAGTGTGATACCTCTCTATGTCTTCATTTGCATTCATTTTTTTTTCTTTATTTGAATTAATTATTATATTATAAAATTAAATTACTTAATTTATTTTAAATAAATATTTATTAATGAGAAACATTTACAACAAAGACTTGCTAATTTACAAGAAGTAATATATATATATATTAATGGAGGAACATTTACAACAAAAACTCTTCACATACTAATTTATAAGGAGTAACTATCCATAACTCACATCTCTCTAATTTCCACTCTTATTAATAAATTTATTTTCCATTTTCTCTTCTTTTTTTGACTTTCTTCTAATTATAAATTTTAAAATAACAATTTCTTTTCTAATATTTTAAGTTATTTTCTCTTTATTATTTAATTACAACCAATATATCTATCTATTTATAAAATTTAATTACAACCAATATATCTATCTATTTATAAAATTTAATTACAACCAATATATCTATCTATTTATAAAGTTAGAATATAAGATATAAACAAGATGATGCGGTACCTTTTTATGACCTCCAATTACATTTATCTTTTTTCTTAACTTTTTAGCATTTTCTTTATTTTTCTTCACCAATGTGATATTTTAAAAAATAATTCCAAAATCTCCTCTTAAAATAATTACTCAATAGTATTATCCTCCATAATTCACATTTCTTGATCTCTATAACTTCTATTTTTAATTACTAATTAATAATATTCACGACTTCAAAACTTTTCATGTGGATAGCCCCCTAAATTATTTAATGTGCAAGTTTGTTGCTACAAGTAACAATTTTAAACTCAGGAGATTTTCTATAGAGTTTTGTATTTTATTAGCCCTATTTCTTTTTTATATATATATTATTACATATATTTATAAGAGTGTACTAATAGTTTTGGTATATTGCAACCGTTGCTTCTTCTTTTTTTTTCCGTTCTGTAATAGTAATTATTACATTGCTATTCTTTTTATTTTGAATGTTTGATTTTCATATTAGATTCATGCTAGATTAAAAAAATTAAGTGTAGCATGTTATTAGTTTAATAATGCAAATATGATATTCCTATTGGATCTTTCTCCCCAGCTTCTTTCTACAATTCTAGTCAAGCCCTGCTAGTATGCCTCGAGAGCCTGAGCTAGTTTCGAATTTTCGAAATCATAATGATGATATTCTTAGTGTGTGAAGTCGATTCTTGCTTGACTTTTGGGCTCACCCGAGGCGAGGACTCCTCCAAGACATGATCTCACCCGCAACCGGAGAGAAAGAGTCCGTCGACCCAAAGACTAAGAGTACACATTGTATGATTGGAAACTGCCGCTGCATACTACCCGGTGCTTGCAGGTTTGACTGGTGCCTTCTCTCCAACAGCTGCTTCAATCAATGTTAAGTCTGACTACGCCCGCAGCTGACTACTTATTGAAAGACCGAACAGAAAATGAAAAGTCGATTGCTTGTGTAGTGTTGATATGATTTCTCAATATACTGAAGATGATTATCACCAAAATAAAAGTATACTTTTTATTATTTTACAAACAACAGATTCGAAAAGATGTAATTTTTTTTAGATAAAATAATATGGTAAACATGACTTGAAATTAGTTAAACGTTTCCAGTCTAGGAATTTTAGTAATATATATATATATATACGTTTTTAAAGATAACATACCAAATAGATTATACAAAATCAAATATATTTCAAGTACTAAAAGCATAGGTAATGGATTATGAGTTGAAATATAATTATTGGGTTCGATGATAATAATATTTGACTCAAAATATTAGAAAAAAGATTATTTCATAAATCTAATGAGGTCCGCGCAAAGCGCGGATGTGTTTACTAGTACTAATAATGAATGCATAAATCAAAGTTTTCTCTAATTGTCATCTTCACTTTTGATTAGGAGAGGATTAAAGATAATATGAAAAGAATAAAAAAGAAGTAAGGTATTTGTGAATAATCCACAAATGCATGTGACAATAGCTCCTAATGCTTTTGCGCAAAAAATTGGAACAAAACGGCAAATGGGTTGCCAACTTGCTTCAATATTTCCATTCTTGAGCAGAGAATAGGTCTCTAATGCTGCAGCACAACTTGAAACAAGTACCATTGCAATAACCTACACATTTTAAAAAAATAAATAGGGGATAATATAAGCTTTAATTATGGGAAAATAAATATATAAAGGGATTGAATGCATGGTGATATGTTAATATAATTATTTATCTATTTATTTAATAAGAAATCTTGAATCTTAATTAAGGGAGAGGTATGAGGTTTCAGGTTCAATTTCAACGGAAACAAAAAAATACTAGGTGATTTTTCCTACTTGTTCTAATCTTGATGGACATAGTACCTTATATATGTTGCTAGTGTATAGATGGTGACAGATATTCTATGAAATAAGTTAAGGTGTACGAAAGTTAACCCGAACATGACGATGTTAAAAAATTAACTTTAAATTAGAGAAACAAGTAGAGTACCATATCCAAAACAACGACCAACTTCCATAGACGACTCCCATCAGGAAGGATTATAACTAGAAGGTTGAAAGCAGCTCCAAGAAAGTTCACGGCTATAAAGAACCTGATAATCAAAATTATTATAAAGTTTGTTAATTATAATTAAGTAATCACACATTTTGTCATCAAGTAAATATCTTTTAAAATAATATATTGACTAGGAGTATACATATATATAATTAAAAAAAAATTGCGCATAGTAATTTTACTTGCTCTACAATATTTCCTCAAAAATCGCATAAACTAAATAAGGAAAGTAATAATTTCTTACCCTCTCTTTGTATTAAACGTAAGGAAAGAAAATATTTTTACTAAATATATACCATAAAAAGAAATAAATTAAGATCTTTTGGCTAGTTACAAAATGATTTTTTTTTTTAAAAATAGTTTTTTTAGGTATGTTGTATATAAAATTGAAGAACTCTTATGTGTATAAAGAACATAAAATCCAAAAGAAATAATTATAAGTGACCTACAAAACTATGATCAACATTAATTGATATCATTAAAATAATAGTAGTAACAATAATATAATAGGTTTTAACTGACAATATAGTTTAACTTGGGATATATAGTCAATTACCATTTTTACTATAGTTTATCACAAAGATTTACTTGTAATTACCTTATATAAAAGATGATGCACGTACGAAACTTAAATATCAAGTTCAAACATAGACGAATCTAAAATTTAAGAAGAGAATATATAATTATAAACATAAAAAAAAAATTGATAGGTGAAAAATTCTTACTGAAAGCTGTTCCAATTCTTGTATGTTGCTTTGAAAGCGTATCCATTGTTGGAATTCTTGTAAGATGGTAAAAAAGTGTATCCATCTTTCATGTGAACCATTTGTCTGGTAGACAACATGGTAAGTGCAGCTGCTAACGTTGTAGCAAAGATTATGCATCTTACTCCTATCGAAATTTTTGTCTTCGCCATTTTTTCCAACTTGTATCTATACAAAAAGAAAAAAAACAAAAGAGTCAAGCAAATCAGGTCCATTTCTGGAGACGAAATGAAAACATGATATTTTTTATAACCAGAGCTAGAATCTGAGATCACTAGTTAAGGGTCCCACCACGATTCATGTTGATAAGCAAATTAACATGAATTTGAAATTTAGTGAGAGTTTTGATCAAACAAAGCAATATAATGGAGTGAGAAACAACACTATAAAACGAAAAAAAAAAACATAGAGAGAGAGAAACGTACAATTTGATTGAGAGGAGCCAATTTAGTGATCGATCAGTGAGGAGGGTTTTAGCAAGAATTTAAGGGAGAAGGAATTTCTAATTTGGGCTTGTTTTGTTATTCAGCCCGCTAAAATTTATTTGGGCTTGGCCCAAAGCATTCACATCATGTGTTAAAAGCAGCCAAAGAATTGTAGCACACTTCGTGCATATTCAGAGACAAATCTTGCTCGCGTATCTGGTATCCTAAATACATGTGAATCACACTAGATACATGTATATAGTGTGTATCTAGTGTGATTCACATGTATCTGAGATACATAGACAAACCTCTCACGTTTCCCTCCCATCTCGCTCGCCATTCTCATTACTCACTCATGTTCCATATACATGCAAATAGCACTAGATATATGTATATAGTGTGTATCTAGTATGATTCACATGTATATGACTTGAAATCTAGTATGAAATTATTAAATAGTGAGATAAAATGTAATTATTTCAAACTATAAGGAGAATTAGTAAATATGATAGGAACATTTGTGTAACTAGGTAGTTTCTTCTATTTTAAAAGGAGAATATTACGCAATATGTATGTTGTATACATTCCGGATATAAATATAATAATTGACATGTTGAAGTATACTATTGTATTCTATTAAGATATACAAATTAGGGAAAATTGTGCATTATAGCAAACTATTAATTCAAAATAAATGCTATAACCACAGTTTCATTTAATTCCAATTGGCAACAAGCTCTCTTTCCATTCGCCTCTCTCCCCTCTCCCTGAATCTCGCTCGCCACTCTCACTTTATACAAACACAAATATATAAATTGTATTTGTGTTTCTATAAAGCGAGAGAGACTGTACATACAAATACAAATCCTATACACTTATAACTATACAAATACAAATCGTCCCCTGCCCAATTCTCTTTTGCCTTTCTCTCTCTCTCTCTCTCTCTATACAAACACAAATTATACAAAATACAATGTATAATTTGTGTTAGTATAAAGCACGAGAGAGATTTGATATACAAATATAAATGTTTTAACTCGATTCAATTGTATACAAATTCAAATTTTATGCAGATATACAAACACAATCATTGATACATATACATAGTAGTTACATATATACAATTATCTAACCGATATACATATACAATTTACCTCTCTCCACTCTCTATCCTCTCTCACTCGCGTCTCTCCTCCCTCTCCCAATCTCGCTCGCCACTCTAGCCTAACACAGAGAACATATACATATACAAACGCAATTTTCATACAAAATTGCCACAATGTTTTAATTGCTGCGATTTTATACAAATGAGATATTCCATAGCAAACATAATTTGGATATAGAGCACCAATAGCAAAATTGTAGCTATAGAACGCTAATATGATTTTTATCTTGGCTATTTCTAAAATTTACTCTACAAATTATGAATTGTATAGCCCAAAGATTTACAGTGTACATAATCGTACGTCGTAGTATAAATTTTTAAGGTGGCGAATATTTAAATAATTAAAAGCAGATAAATATTTATTTCGACCTGATGATCATGAAAGAAAAACCTCTTTTTCTATTTGTAATATTTTATGTCATAATTCATAAATGTTTTTAAAAAACAACTTTTGACTGGTCTGAAGCAATTTTATAAATCAGCTTCAATATTGGTTAGGTTGCTTCAAGAATTATAGGATGATTAACCACTAATAAAATAAAATAATTCGGGGTACTCATATAATTAAAACCAAACAGATTAACTAAATTGATTTTTATTTGTTTTTGGTTGAGAAAATGGTCAAATGCCCTCTTAAGCTATGACCGGATTCTCAACTACACACTAATTCTTCACGGGAGTCCTATCACCCCCTAAACTGTTTAAAAGTAAAATTATTACCACCCTAAATGCCTACATGGCAAAGTGAGTGTATTGCACTCTCTTTGAGAGAGTGAAGATAAAAAAATAAATATTAAAAATTTACTTTTAATATTTTTTCGTAAATACATGCATTTTAATTTTTTTTCTTATTTATTTCTACTTCTAATTTGCTTTCTTCTCCAAAGCAACTTAGTAGAGCATCAATGGAAGCCACCAAATTACACCATCTTGAAATCATTGTCTCCAAATATTGCATATTGAAATAGTTCTATAAGAAAATTGGGAACTTCTCTGGAAATAATTCAAACAAAGATTAGGAAAGTAAATTTTTTTTATTACAAATGGAACTTGAAATTTCCATTTCAATGGCAGAAAAATTTTAGCCAAAGAAAAGGAAAAAAAAAGAAGAAGAAATGGGCTGAAAAAGAATAGAAAAAAATATAAAAGGGAAATAAAATAAAGAAAAGGAATAATAATATTTTTATATAAAAAAGTACCATATATATTACGTGGCAACGCGCGTGCAGTCCACTACTTACCACAAATCTGGGTGTGACCTTTTAAGGGGCAATATATTCTACTTTTAAAATCTCTAGGGGGGTAATAGGACCCCCGTGAAATATAAGTGTGTAGTTGAGAATTGACTAATAGATTGGGGGGTCATTTGACCATTTTCTCGTTTGGTTTGAATTTATACTATGAGATTTATCTATATACTTTTAAAAAAAAAAATCTTTTATCAACTTTATTGACTTGATTAATGCTTCTAGATCTTAAGATGCACTTATAGTCATGTGGAGCACCAGTAAGCTTTTCGAATTTGGAAGTGAGGCTTGACACTCAGGATATCCAAAGAGGGATAGTTTCAAGTACCTTGGGTCTATAATCCAGGGAAGTGGAGACATCAATGACGATGAAGTGGAGGCTTGTATCTGGAGTAGTAGACAGTGGAGTGTAAACTTGCTTTCTGAGGGTTTAGGCCGGTTGATGTTTGTATGTTGTTGATTGTGTTTCGATTATCGCACTATTTGTTATTCTTGTTCCTTTCTTGTAGAATTCGCATTGCTTCCTTGTTAGTTATTATGTTTTTTCTCCCAATGTTTTGTTGTCGTTTAATTTCATTACAATGTTGAAGATACAAATTCGCTTTGTCATAAGATCCAATTGATGGCATCGTTGTTACCATTTATGTGGAATTGATTCATCAAATGTTGCCTAGCAATCTAATGTTTGGTTTCAATCATTAACATATATAATCTATGATAACCGGTAATGAACCTATACACTACAACAAATTAAATGAGACATTTAGCGGCAACTGAGTTAATACCATTTTATTCAGAATCACTAAAAACCTTTAGCAGCATTTACATAGAGTGTTAGTTATAAATATCCATATTTATTATTATTATTATTATTACCGCTAAATATAATATAGCAACAATTATATTATTTCCCATTTGGAACAACTCATAAGTTCATGAAGTAGAAAGAGGCATGACTACAGGGACATTAACCTTAAAGTCATGAATCTCATCAGTCCAGGGATCCAAAACCTATTTGCCATGCTCGATCGCCCTTCTTTATCCTTACCACGCCGAGCTACTCGATGTGTTTTCAAACCTATAAAGCGTCATTCTTGTAATTTCCCTATTGTATTTGACGTCTTTTTCTCTATTCATCGGGTTTACGCGAAAGCAATATTACACAAATTTTATAGAAATATATGAAAGTAAATTCATATTTATCAATACCTGTGTTACACAAATTTTATAGAAATATACAAAAGTAAATTCATATTTATCATACCTAACTGAGTACAATACTATATATTTTACTTCCACAACATGTAACACAGAGTTTTACATAATTATGAATTTTGAGAAGATGTTTTGGAGGTGATAAATGTGAAATGGAAAGTTGTGAGATGTTTCTAGTGAGTGGTGGAAAAGATTGTAATTGGTGGTGGTGGGACCGTGAGAAAATGGACATACACTTAATAAATATTTGTATATCAATGTATATATGTGTATAACATCATTGTATACATAGAATAATGAGATGTTTCCAGTGAATTGTGGAGAGGATTGTACCGAATACTTGAGATACATTGTATATTATGTGTATGTCATTTTATATATAGAACATAAACTTGAAATACACATGACATATAGTGATATACATGACTTATACATGTATACTTAAAAAGAAAAACCACCTAATTACACAAACATTTCTATTATATTTAGGGTCTATTTGGAAAGCCACTTTGAAATTGGATTTGGTGTAATTACTAGGGTAGTAATTATCAGCCTAGTAATTACACAGCTTTGTAATTACACTGACCTGTTTGTTTGATACAATGTAATTACACATGTACTGTTTGGATGCACAATTGCAATAATAAGATTATAGCAAATTTTTTAAATATTTGAAATTTTTTTATTAGACAAATAAGAAATTTTACAAATGTTATTAAATTAAATATTTAAGATATATATTGTCTTTTGAAAATATATTATTTAATAAACATATGTTCTTAACTAATATTATGAAAAAAATTGTTGATTTATATTTTTCAAATTAGTATATTTAAATTGAATTAATCATAAAAAATTTAAAGCACAAGATTTCTATGAACATCATGAAATGAATGTTTGACAAAAAGATTAACATTATAAATAATATGTCATAAATTATTAAAATATTTGACAAAAAGATAATCTATCAAGTCTAATTAAAAAATAAATGACCTGCAATGTGAAGTCTCAAGTCAATACTACTAAAACAAACGAAACTAAAAATATAACATAAGTTCTAAATTTAAAACAAAAATTTAACATATACTCTTATGTTAAATTTCAACATAGCGTACATAAATATGATTTAAAAGAATAGGAAAACGTAAGTTTATAATCTTATTCAACAATGAATTCTACTTTAATTTAAAAATTGAATACTAGCAAAATTATGCTAATGAAATAAATAACATGGCATAAAAAATAGATAATACGAAAAATTGCATAGAATCACATGAAGTAAAGGTTGAGAATGAGAAAGAAATGAAATACAAATAATATACAATAAAAAATAAACTTTTAGAAAAATTTAGAATAATAATTTTTTTTAAAATAATAGAAATAGTAAATAAATTAAAACCAAAAAATAAAATAGAAATAAAATAAAAAAAGTAATCAGTTTGTAATTACACCATGTAATTATCGACAATTCATTGCCCCTCCCTAGGAATTGGAGAGTGTAATTATCCCCTGCCAATTACACTCAATTACCCACTGACCAAGTAATTACATGGCCAACCAAACAGGCCAGACAGTGTAATTACACCCAATTACACCAAATCCAATTGCCAGGGTGACTGTCACGACCCAAAAACCGAGGTCATGATGGCACACATCCCAAAACCACCCTGATGTGTAAGCCGAACAATAAAACACATGCGAGACTTCCAAAGAGAAAGTCAGGCCACAAATGAAAAAAAGAGAATAACAACGAATAATTTTCCAAAACCTGGTGTCATAAGTGTAAAGAGCATCTAAAACAATCCCTGAATATAAGTACATCATAAGTCTCCGAATAATAGTAAAGATTGAAATGGAAGATGGAGTTAATGGCGATCCGGAGCACAGGATCTCACCACTACTCCGAAATGAGTCTGCTCGCTAGATAATCAACCGCCACAAGGAGTACCTTGACTAGAATCTGCATCAAAAGGGATACAGAAGTAGGGGTGAGTACAATTTACATGTACTCAGTAGGTTTGACCGACTGAGTATAAGGAATTAATCAAACTTATGAAATAAACTAAGGAACGCTTCCACCTGCATACAGAAAAGTCCCACTCCAGCATCGGTGCCGCCAGTTTATATAGAACGGCACGAGTAAAGTAAACACATACGTCATAGTAATATCAAAGATCATCAGATAAGACACAAACACAAAGATCGATGCAATGCAATAAGATGATGCAATGATGTGGTGGGACGGTGGAATCAAGGCTGTCGCACAACCTATCGTATACACCCTATCGAGCTGAGGCTTTCAAACAAGGACCCATGGGGGATTCGCAGTCCATATACCAAATCACAATCTCAAAATCTCATCAACTTGCCACCTAGCTCGTGGTCAAGGATATAAAAAGTGTCTCATTTTCTTTCTCAAAAAGAATCTCTATATTTCTCAACTTCCCAAGATCAATGATATGATGAATGAGGACGAATGCATCACAACACATATGGCATGGAGGCAATAATCAACTCAACATGCAATGAAAGGTTCAAAGTTCTCAAAACTCGACCAAATCATGTTAAACACCCTCATATAAATATAATAGGAAAGAGTTCATTTGAAATAAGTGAGCACCATTTAGAAAAGCATTTCATTTCTCAAAGTATGCTAAAATTCCCAACTCAACCCATTTCTAAGGCATTACAAGTCAAATAGTGTCACAAGCCTCTCACACAGGCAACTCATGAATCACATGCTCACAAAGCAAATATAGTAACAACTAAGGCCCCCACACGGGCTAAACTATACAAATAAGTCCCCACATGGGCAACATAATATAATCAAGCCCCCACACGGACATCACAATATACTCAAGCCCCCACACGGGCAGCACAATATACTTAAGCCCCCACACTGGTATCACAACATAATCAACAATCCCAAATCATATTACGATCCCATCCCAAGGTTTAAGAACTGAGGTTTAAATCGTCCAAAAATCACCTCGAAAATGAAAAAGGCAAAACTGAAATGTTAGTTGAAAATCAGGTTCTACACATCAAGAGGAGTTCGTGGTTGAAAACCCCATTAAAATCGAGTAGGAAACGAATTCGAAATCATGAAATTACTAGTTTTGAAATTTGGGGGAAAACCCCAAAACTCACATTGAAATCTTGAATTTTAAAGAGCTTTAGAAGATAAAATCGTTAGGAAATGATTTAGAAATGATAAAGAGACTTACTCCAACGAATTTCCTCAAAAGATTGCTTCAAAATTCGTCTCTCCTAAGCTCCAATTGTGTAACAATGGTGGAAATGAGAAAAAAAAAGGAAGAAACCCAAAATATGGGCTATTTTCAGTCAAAAAGGGTTTGTTGACCGCGGTCAACTTGCACCAACACCAATCAAAAAATGTTTTTAACTCTCAGAACTCATTCGGAACTCTATAAGCATGAACCAATAGTGCAAATTGATCAGAAAATATGTTTCGGAGCCAAAGGAATCGTTGAATTTCCAAAAAAAGATTTATATGCCCAAAATACCCCTACGGACCTCTTTTAGGCCTAAAACTCAACTTTTAGCCTAAATACCCAAAATGAATTATAAGGTCTCGGGGTTCTAACCAACCACCCTACTAGACCAAACTCGACGTTCCGGACTCAAATATAGTAACAACTAAGGCCCCCACACAGGCTAAACTATACAAATAAGCCCCCACACGGGCAACATAATATACTCAAGCCCCCACACGAGTATCACAATATACTCAAGCCCCCACACGGGCATCACAACATAATAAAAAATCCCTAATCATATTACGATCCCATCTTAAAGCCTATGACATAAGAACAATCAATTACCCAATTCCAAAGGAGGATAGCCAAACCTACCCCGAAGGCCGAAAACTTCACCCGAACACTCTACCAGAGCTTTAACCTCAAATACCAACTCCGAAGTGATACCAACTATCAAGAATGGAAAGAATTCATCAAAAGAAGTTCAACGATACCCATATTGCAAGGTTTAAGAACCGGAGTTAAAATCGTCCAAAAATCACCTCCAAAATGAAAAGGGCAAAACTGAAATTTTAGTTGAAAATCAGGTTCTACACATCAAGAGGAATTCGTGGTTGAAAAATCCATTAAAATCGAGTAGGAAACGGATTCGAAATCATGAAATTACTAGTTTTGAAATTTGGGGGAAAAAACCCCAAAACCCACATTGAGATCTTGAATTTTAAAAAGCTTTGGAAGATAAAATAGTTAGGAAATGATTTAGAAACAATAAAGAGACCTACTCCAACGAATTTCCTCAAAAGATTGCTTCAAAATTTGTCTCTCCTAAGCTCCAATTGTGTAACAATGGTGGAAATGAGAAAAAAGAAGGAAAAAACCCAAAATATGAGCTATTTTCAGCCAAAAAGGGTTTGTTGACCGCGCGTTGACCGCGTTGACCGTGGTCAACTTGCACCAACACCAATCAAAACATGTTTTTAACCCTTGAAACTGATTCGAAACCCTATAAACATGAACCAATAGTGCAAATTGATCAGAAAACATGTTTCGGAGCCATTGGAATCGTCGAATTTATGAAAAATATTTCAATGACCAAAATACCCCTACGGACCTCTTTTAGGCCTAAAACTCAACTTTTAGCCTAAATACCCAAAATGAATTATAAGGTCACGGGGCTCTAACCAACCACCCTACTAGACCAAACTCGACGTTCCGGACGCAACGAAACTGACAAAATCACCATTTGACGCTCGAATCTCGGAATGTTGACCAAAGTCAATTATCTCCTTAAAAACTCCACCCAAGGTCTCAAAATCACTAAAAATCCCTCCCAATCGCATCGGGGACCATACCAACCACTCCCGGAACACAAACAAAGCATGAAACCGCTAAGGGGAAAGGCCAAAATAGTCATTTCACACAAAAAGGTAATTTACAAGAATTGGGACATTACAGTGACTTTCCAAACAGGCCCTTACTAATTATCTGTATAGTTTGAAATAATTACATATCATCTCAATAATTAATAATTTCATACTAGATTTCAAGTCAGATACACCTAGATACATGTATGCTTGCTACCAGATACACTCTGAAATACAGATATATAGGGAGAGAGGGAAAGATGTGAGCGAGATAGGAGGGGGGAAAGCGATAGAGTTTGTGTATTCCAAATGCATGCAATGACACTTGATACATGTATCTTGGATACATTCTGAAATACAGATCGGGAGATAAGCGAGCGTGAAAGGGAGAAAGGTGAGCGAAAAAGGGAGAGAGACGAGCGAAAGAGGAGAGAGGTGAGTGAGATAGGAGAGAGGTGAGTGAGAGAGTCAGATACATGTGAATCCACTTAGATACAATGTATCTGGAACGAATTACATCTAATTTTGACCCCATGTATTCGAGATACGTGTATCTGGATGCACTAGAAACATGAATTTGAGGACTGAAATCTGACACAAATGATAATTTCGATAATTCACAGGAAGACACGTAATTAGGCACTAAACAAGTGAAATTTGTGTTCTTTGCCTTAACTAAAAACTGCATAACTGATATCTATATAAAATAATACGTAAATTTACTCATAATTAATCCCTTCATAACTCTAGTCAACAACCAAAAGACCATTATTTACTTACAAGAATTCTCTCTATGTTGCATGTTTTGAAGTCCAAATTTGGGAACGAGCATGAAAAAACCAAAAACTATGAATAAAGAGAAGGGAAGATTGAGGAAGAAGTTATTCTTAAACCTAAGAAGTTTCCTAGAAGAAAGTTCTTATCGATGATCCAACTTCATCTAATAATCTATATCATATTAATTATTTATCTTCAATGATTTGGAAATCCTATCAAACACTGTAAAACTAATTAAAGGATTTCCAATTCAAATCAAAGCTATTTACAGTAAGATCTCACTAAATTAATACTCGATAAATTAATAGTTTCTCTAAGATAATATTTTCCTTCGGTTCCCACTTGGGCCAATGGAAAAAATCACTTACTTCGAATTCTCTGAGATTTTATCCCCCAAATAAATTTTGCAGTGTCGAAAATAATTTGTTGTTGTCTCTTGCTTAACATTTGTCATCCAAGTCGGGATTGCAAATTTGATAGCATCCAAAACATTAATCTTTCCTGGATCAGTTTCATGTTCCATTTCATAGCCTTCTAATATCCTACGATAAAATTTGTTCTGATAATACATCTAGAAAGCTTTTATTATCTCAACATTACAAGGTTGAATCTTAAAACACTCTATAAATTAATAATTATTAATTTATTTATTAAATAATACCTCTATAAAATAATAATATTTCACGATCCCAACTATATTAATTTAGTGATGTTTTACTGTATGTTTTTTTAATATCTATTCATACATCTCCTTCCCTTTCTTTCTTGGTATCATTTTCTTCACCATTCTTGTCATTAGCCCTTTTCTTCCAAAACATCATATGTAAGCTTCTTCTCTCCAAAATCTTCTCAACTTCCTCAATTGGAAGCCCCTTAGTTTCTGGAACACAAATCAGGACAAAAAACAGGGTTACAACAGAGATGACTCCAAATACAAGGAATGTCCATGATGTTCCAATGGCATGTGTCAATGACAAAAAGGATTGTGCTACAATAAGGTTTGAAATCCAGTTTGCTGTTGCAGCTATTCCTCCACAAACCCCTCTAAATCTTAAAGGTATATCTCCGAGTTAACAATCCATGGAACGGTCCCCATTCCGGGTGAGAAGAAAAGGATGTACAACGCTAGCCCGAGTAGGGCTAGCCATCCATATCTACTAGGACATCCTCTTGTGTACCATAAACTATCTTGATCATGACAAGCATCCTTAATAGTATCATTAGAAATGAGACATGCCCCAGGTAGCAACTACAAGTATTGAATTTCTATTTTTAGTACGGTGAACAAGTAAAATTGGACGAAGGAAGTAGCATATTAGGGGTAATTATTACCTTATTTTGAGGTGAAGCACAGAAGCCACAACTAGGAGAAGCTTTAAGACACCTAGTACAATCCCAATAACTAGCAGAACCAGCATCATGGTAAGCAGGACAAGTGAAATTTGCTGCAAAGTGAGATGTCTCAACCCTACTAACTGCTGGTGAAGTTGAAGTAGCCTCATGGAACACTGCTGATAGAAATCCCAGAGAAATCACAACACCACACAAGCTGATTATAAGAAGCTTCTTCCTTCCTGTTCTGTCTATGAAATATATGCTAACAATCGAGCCAAAAGCGTTTAGCCCGGCTGTGACAAGTGATAGAAGGAGAGCTGTCCGGTTTGAGGCAATTCCAGCCAGCTGAATGATAGTAGGACTGTAATACATGACAGTGTTTATGCCTACAAATTGTTGGAATATCTGGAGACCAACTCCAGCTATTAGTCCACGGCGAACTGTTTTCGTCTGGCATAGTTTGAAGAGATTGATGTTTGCAGATGCTTTGTTTTCTTCAATTTCTTTGTCTACTGATTCTTTAAGAGCTCGAATTTCAACCTCAACTTGCTCAGGTGAATATATCTTCCTTAGTATTGTCTTGGCTTCCTCTTGCCTGCCCTGTTTTTATCAAGAAAACATTGTAATTAGTGGAATACTTGTTAAATATTGATCGAATTTAACTAGTATAACTTGGAAAATAAAGCGGACAACCTGCTACAACAATTAAATTACACTGATAGTGTCAAAAATATTTAGTTGATGGTAGAAACAATTGTATTAACCTTGCGATAAAGCCAACGAGGCGATTCAGGAAGAAGAAGCATTAATATGAACTGAAGGAGGGCTGGCAATCCTGCTACTCCAAGCATCCATCTCCAGGTGCCTGGTGCCTACAGTCAAAAACAAGCTTCAATTAACCTCACATGCATGGTTTACGCCTTAAATTGTTTTCCCTATACGCATCAGAACAGTTATTAATAAGTTTCTTCGAAATGTTTAAATTTACTTATACAATATGTTGTTCTAGAGTTATCAATTTTGTAAAACTACCATATTAGGCTGAATAGCAAAACAGAACACCCGTCCTCGCATGAGATTGTGTTCCTAGCCGTGGTGGAACCATGATTTTTTACTAAATGGATTCAACTATGAAAGAAGTAAACACACCAAGAAGCCAAAAGGGGTTCAACATCTATTATATATACATAAAAGAACAATTTTATCCATGTATAAGCAGTGTAATTACCCCTCGGCTCTACTTGGGTCGGAACAAGTATACATACCTTGGTGAAAGCAAGGTTAATAAGATAGGACAAGAATTGTCCACCAGTGATGAGAAATCCATTGGTACTAACAAGGGCACCTCTAATTTTGGCAGGAGAAGCCTCTGATATGTATAAAGGAGCAGTCATTGATGCCATTCCAACACCAAGTCCAACAAAGACTCTACCAACTATGAGGAGTGCTGAATTCATTGCTGATGCCATAATCACAGCTCCAATAAAGAAGAGGAAATCAGCAATGAGTATAGCACTTCTCCTCCCAAATTTGTCATTAAGCCAACCACCAATTGCTGCACCTATAATTGCCCCTGCAACTGCCATGCTCACTATAGATTCCTATCATTGAAATACTAGCCATTAGCAAGTTACTCCCTCTGTCCCTTTTTACTTGTCCAATTTTGACTTTTTACTTGTCATTTTTGATAAATCAAGAAAAGATAATATTTTTTTTTACCTATTGTATCCTCAATTTATATAGAGAGTTAATATTTTTGAAAAAGATAGAGCCTCTTTAATGAGTAAATTGATTTTGGAATTCTATCAATTAATAGGGATAAAATGGTAAACTCACTATGTCAATTATTATTTTCTTAATAGGTGTGCTATGTCAAAAATGAACTAGTAAATAGAGACCGAGGGAGTAAAAAATACATCACACATGTTGTGATGTTTAGAGATGTTGGTGGTGATTTTTTGTGTGCTGCTACCCGTTCAAACTAATATGTATTCAAAGATATTGACTAAAATCTATGTGCATAATGTGGTGATTGAGACTGGTGCAACCATTGGCAAACTGATCATGATATAAGAACTGTTGATATAATACTCAGGAAAATTATTACATTGTTATATTTTTCTCTACTATCACTATAACAAAAGAGACATTTAGTGACAATAGATTTTCCTTCCGGCGCCAATATTTATTGCCACGGAAATAAATATTTTTCTCCAAATATATACATGCTGTCTATTTTTTGATTGAATGGATATAAAATGTAAAAATGCCAATGTTTTTTCTCTAAGTAGATCATGTGAACAGAAATAGAACAACCAAAGCTAAATTTTGTGGGGTTAAGAGTTAGAGGGTGTGGTTTGGGAAAATCAAATAAATACTCAATGAAATGATTATGATTTTTTTAGAAAACTATAAAATTAGGAATCTACATGATTCAAGGTTGATACTGGTTCCAATCAAAATCTAGTGGAAAAAGGAGTGGGTCCTACCAACAACTTTATGCTTGTGACAATTGACATATGTAGTTAAAAATAATTTTGCAGAGTGGAAAAAACCAAACAAAAACAACTTTTCGGATATGGTACACATGGCATGTGCCTAAACCCTCAACTTAAAATGATACTAGAAATTTGCATTTTTAATCTAATTTATGAAAAGGTCCCCAAAATAACCAAAAAACTTATCTAAAACCCTCAATTTTTCTCATAATAAGCTACAATAGGTACTTCCTAGCTCCATCCAATTTTATGTGGTTTTGTTTGACTATTTTTAAAACTATGTGGTCTAAAACAAATATGCACTGTTAATTTCAATTTATACGAAAGTATTTAACTGGATATAAAATTTAAAAGAAAAAATAATGATTATTTAAACTTGTAATTTAGAATAAGCTGACTACAAATCTTCTGAAAGTAAAAAAGAAAGTTTGAAATTAATTGTTGTTACATATGATAAAGATACTAATTTTTTGAAATTGACTAAAAAAAAATTATCACACAAATTAGAATGAAGGAGTAGTATAATCAACATTTGTGTGATTATTAATGATAAATAAAAATTTTAAAAAATTAAATTATTTCTAAATAAAAAAAATATAACAATCTTTATGAATATACTAAAAATGAAATTACGTGAGAAAAGGCAAAATTACAATTTAAGAAAAGTATATATTTGTACATATAATTACTGCAAGGTGAACTATTGAAGGATGATGCAAAAAATAAAAATATAAAGACAATAGTTGTGTGCAAACAAACCTGTAAGACGGTGTTTCTATCAACATCCTTGAAGTCATCTCTAATGTAAAGTAGAGCTCCTGATATAACTCCTATACAACATCACATTCAATAATTAAACTATGTAATATTGGTCAAATTATTTTATATAGAATTTTCTAGACTTCTTCGTGCAGGGGCGGAGCTATAGCCACTTCAATTGAACCTCCTTCGTCGAAAAATTACATTATATATATATATATATATATCAAATTTTACATTTAAAGGATATATATTTAAAGTTGGACACTCTTAACAAAAGCTTTGCCTTAATGATAATGGCTATCCATTTGAGTCAACAAGTTTTGGGTTTGAACCTCAATTAAGTAGCACAATGTATATTTTTGTTTTATTTTGACAGCCACACCACGCCACACACTATTATTCTTGAATTGCCAGTACAGTGATTGGAGGCCTTCCTCACCTGTTCTAGTGACATAGGCCCATCCGGTCGAGAGAAGAGACTTGAGATTAGCCACTAGGTGAAGTACCAAGGAGAGGATCGGACACTCTTAATAAAATTTCTGACTCCATCACTATCTTCGTGATATATTTGTTTATTATATTTTGAATAGCATTAGTCAAAATTATGATTCCAACTTTGTTTAGTGACGGAGCCACATATATGATTCCAGCTTTGTTCAGTGACGGAGCCACGTATACTTAAATGATGTTGATTCTCTCTTCGTCAAAATTTACACTATGTAGCTAATGACTAAATAAAGATATTATACATATATATATATATATATATATATATATATATTATATTGATACTTTTTTATTTTTACGCGATTTTACTTTTTACATCTTGATATATCTTAATTAAAATTCTGATTCCGTCATTATCTCTATTACCATGTCTAAGTACAATTAATTTGTAAATAGAAAGTGGTTACCTGTATCATAGCCAAAGAGAAGGCCACCAATTCCAGCAGAAAAAGCAAGGCGAAGAACATAAGGATTTTTCCATGAAAGTGCTAAACATTCTTTGAAAGCTGTTGTATCTGTTCCATGATCTACTCCTCCTTCCATCTCCACTCAAATTAAACCAATTTTTTTTTTTTTAAAGGCAAACAAGTGGTGAAAGAAAAAGAAAAGGAAACTAGAAAGTAGTAGAAGAAGAGAAATTAATAATTAAGCTAAGTAGGGGACATGGAAAGTGGAATTATGTGTAAGAGATAACCTAAGATTTACACATTTATAGAGGACAAGAAAACGTGCAAGATAAAATAGAGGACGACAAAAATACGTAACAAATTAAAAAAGCAAAAAAACAAAAAAAGAAGAAAAGATTGTAATAATGTTTTCTTCATATAAAAGAGGAGTGGGGGAGAAGTGGGGGGTTAAAATAGACAGTGTTTAGAATTTAAATTTGATCAATTTCATCACTATAGTTTTTAGTATTGAATTTACGTTAGTTTTAATTTATTTAACCTACTTTTTTGATAATATAGTTTTTAAAAATGATTCTTTTCTATTTGAACAATTTTTTAATTTTAACTTTCCGCGTGATATGTTTAAGATCACAAAATTGAATGACATTTTGATACTTTTGACATATCTTTAATTTAAGGTCACAAAATTTACAGTTTTTCTTTTCTTAAACTTTATTCCAAGTCAAAGTTAACCAAACAAATTGAAACGAAGAAAGTATATTTTTAATATTATGAATCTACAATTAATATTTTTTAATATTTAAATAAATTTCAAGAAAAAAGGAATAAAATCTGCGCCCTATACTTGTCCTGAAAAATCGACTTTACATTTAAGGGCAAAAAATTAAAGTATACCACTTAAGTAACTTAATAACAACAATATAGCAATAATTTATTTTTACACCAACATAACAATAGTTTTTTTTCAAGAATAGGATTAAAAAAAAATAAAGCGTAAAAATAAATCAGCCACGATTATCTCCCTTTCCCTGATTTTTCTCCAATTTTTTTACCTTCCATGTTTAATTCAAATTTGCTAAAATATTCTCTCACATCAAATAAAGGTTTTTTTAACCAAAATAAACCTCTCTTTCTCCCCAATCTAATCGATTGTTCAATAATGAATACCAACAGATTTTCGATTCTTATTCAACATAACGGATGATGGGACGCATCATCAGGTTTTTTTTAGTAATTATTTTAATTAAGATAAAATAACGATTGAATTGGTTATTTGTCGATTTTTTTTTTCGAAATCTTACCATATTTGATTGAATATGATGGTGTATGTAAGGGCGCTTGAAGAATTCACTTTTCTGGATTGAATTCAAGTAGTTTGAGTGGTGTAATTAGTAGTGAATATTAAATTGTTGTGAAACACCAAAGCTGTGATTATTTTCTTATATTCGTTTTGGTTTAATTATTAGTATTTTGGGCTGATTATAAAACAAATATTGTGATTCTATTATGATAAATGATTATGTTGAAATGATGGTCTATTATAAAACGAGTATAAAGGTATAAATTAACAGGTGTAATCAATAGTTTACTTGGTGTATTTGATTTGGAGTAATTGATATTGTATATTATGTGTTTACTAGACACCAGAACACCAGAATTTGGGTATCATCTATTTGGGTTGTTGATGTTGTTTCTTGGTTGTTTATAGGCGTCAATTTTTATGATTAGATGTTTGGGATGTTAGTATGTGTTATTGATAGATAACATGGTATAGATGATTTGGTAAATATTTAATGAATTGGTGGACTTTTTCAATGTGTGTTAGTGTCAATTTTTGTGAATTTTTTGGGTATAAAACTAGATATAATTGATATTGAATATTGGTGTAGAAGATTTGGTATAATATTTAGTGTAATTGATACTGAATTTGGTGTATTATTTATTGTTTGTATACAAAAAAAAGACAAAAACAATTTATGCACCATAATTTCGTAAACCACTTTTATATATATTATAGCATCCTATATACCAATATGTGTAACATTGTGTAGATTATTTGGTGTAATTGTTAGTTAAAATTTGCTGATACTTTTTTGGTAAATATTTAATGCATTGTTGGACTTTTTGAATGTGTATAATGTCAAATTTTGTGAAATTTTTTGATATAAAACTAGGTGTAAATGATATTGAATATTAGTGTAGATGATTTGTTATAATATTTAGTGTAATTGATACTGAATTTGGTGTATTATTTATTGTTTGTACACCAAAAAAGGACAAAAACAATTTATGCACCATAATTTCGTAAACCACTTTTATATATATTACAGCATCCTATATGCCAGTATGTGTAATTTGGTTACCGTAATGATTATGCAAATAAACTTAATTTGCTCTATATTGTAATATGATTAATATGTTGTAATCAAACACATGCAAGTAGTAGATTACAAAATTGAAGGGGTGATATATGACGCAAACACCAAGTACGAAGGCTGGTAATTCATGAATTTCTTTGGGATTCTAATATGGTGAAAAACATCATATTGTGTTTTGGTTGTTTATATACAACAAAATTTGCTGATATATTTTTGGTGAAAATTCTGGACTTTTTCATTACGTGTATATATATAAAATTTCGTGAAAATTTTTGGTATAATATTAGGTGTAATTGATCTTGAATTTAGTGTAGTGAATTTTGTATACTATTAGGTATAATTGATATTAAACTTTGGTGTTTTATTTTGTGTCGGTGTACAGGAAAAATAAAAAATCTTTTATTTATGCATGTTTGGTATTATACCATCAAGTATTCGTACCAATTTGTGTAAAATGAACGAAAATAAGCATTGACACCACAATGACACACATTTTTACAACTTTGAATATAATTGAAATTAGAGCGAATGAATATAATAAGTAATACAAGAATGAATGAATAAAAATGAATTAGAGTGAATGAATACAATCTCATATATATTTTGTTGTTTGTATCTTTGTATACATTTGAAAGTGTTTGTTGATACACACTGAATTAGTTGATACAATTTGTATTTGTTGTTACAATCTAAATGCACGTATGAGACTTAAAAATAAACCCAATAAAAAAAAAGGTCAACCACTTTAAAGAAAAAATTAGAAAAAAGAAAAGAAAAAGTTACTCAATTTGGAAGAATTAAGCAGGGATGTTTTATTGAAAAAAATGAGAAAAATCTTTATGATACACTCACACTAGACTCCATTACGAGCTAAATGATTAATCATCGTAAATAACCCAACTTAGAAGAAGAACTTTGCCAATATTTATTTACCATTGCTACTACTCTCTCGAATTTTAATTTATTTATCTTATTTCTTTAATATATTTTAAAAACATTTATCTCTTTCTTAGTTTGAAAATTTTTAAATTTTAATATCCCACATAACATATTTTAATATCAAAAGATTGAAATCATTTTAATACATAATATATATTTTTAATTTAAGATTATAAAATTTAATTTTTTTTGTTATGATCAGACAAAGAAATAAATTGAAATGAAAGGAATAAAATATATTGCGCAATCTTAACCGAACACGTATGGTAGCATGTATAATGACAGATACTTTATGCCTATTTCATTAGGCATTTTCCCATGTTGCTGGCTTGAAGTATTCTGATCCACAATCTCTATGTTGACTGCTGAAGTTTTATATGAGAAGCACAACAATACACATTGACCATAGTTAGGCATACTAATAGGGCCCGTTTAGTTACGTGAGATGAAATTATGATATGAAATTATATAAAATGAAGGTGAAGTTTTGTTTAAATATGTAATTTAGATTTTTAAGTTGTATTATTTGCTCATAAAAATAAAAACCTCATAAGTTGTGAATATCTAACAAAATTACCAAATAAGCAAAAGTTCATAACAAAAGTATAATGTACTATCACAATGCTATTCTTAAAAAAAAAAATTACAATATTTATTAATCGAACTTTAGTCGATAAAAAAGTAAAATTGAACATGAGTTGTAGTGTACTACTCTTTAATGTATAATTGAACATGGTCAATACCATTAGTAACCATATCATCATGTTCATATTCCGTGAAAATTTTATCACTCCTTTGATATTCTCGCAAAAGATTATGTAGATATAAATGGTGGAGATTTTTTTACAAAATATAAACTTGTGAATCAATTTTTAAATTTGAAAATTTGTGTAATCATGATATGAAATTTCTAAATTAAACTTTTTTTAAAATTTGAGATTTTATCTCATGATTTGAAATCATGAGATGAAATTACATGTCCAAACACCTACTAGTAGTTTTAATATTAAAAAGCCGCAGACCAGTTTACTATGTCACTGTCACATATTTTAGGCAGTTTGTTTTCTTTTTATTTTTGAAATGGTTGAGTAGACCAAATAAGTAATAACACATATGCAGGAGATAGGTGCGTTTGGTAATAGAGGAAACGTAGAATTTTTTTAATCTTGTATTTGTTATAAAATATTATAGTGTGGATGTCCACTACACCAAGAAGTTACTCTCACCAATCTCTATTACTTTCCTCTATTATGAAGATAACCTCCACCTTTATGACCATTATTCTTGTAACCTTACACCTACATAACCTCCTTCATTATATTCATGATTAATGTCATGTTTATAACTAACCTTTTGTATACCTCTATGTTACACTATAGATAGAGGCATAAGGGTTCATGTTGTATACACTTGAATACTTGGAAGAATAAGAATGCTCTCATCTTCTATATTTCTTATCTTATTTTACTTTAGTTTTACAACACGTTATCAAAACGATTCTCCAATTTTTCAAATTAAGTTTCAACTTGATATTTTCCACCCATCATAAGGAAAGGTAAATGTAAGGTATGTAATTTCTCCAAGTAAGTTGCTTACTAAAAAAAGATTAGTTATTGAGTTATGTGTCATATACATATTGATTGGATCATCATCATTGGTTACTTTTGTACCTCTTTATTTTTCATTATATAAACATTTACTTGTTGAGTTATTAATATATTATTTGTACTAACAAAGCTTGTGTTGTGGTTCTTTTAAAATGGTTAGTAAATTATTTGTACTAACAAAACTTGTGTTGTGGTTCTCATGTCTCCTCTTCATTACATAACACTCCCATCTACCAATAATAATAACCAATTACACGAACCTAGCCCCTCTGTCTTCACGACCTTATCCAGCCCTTCTTTTCAATCACTTTCACTAGCTTCCTCATTAAACTTGGGCATCACTAAATTCAAGACCATAAAATCTGCTTTGTCCAAAGCACAATGGTTTGCTGCCATGCACGAAAAGAAGCATGCCATGTGTGTCAACAATACTTGGCAACTTGTGCCTCAATATCCTCAAATGAACATAGTTGGATCACGATGGGTATTTAAGACAAAGTTGAACGCAGTTTGTGAACAGTATAAAACTCACAAATAAATATCAACTAGTCATTCATTAATCAATCTTGCAGTATGTTCCCTTAAAAAGAAAAAGTTGTAATCAATCAATTCTCTACTATATGTATCAAGTCAACCTCTAACTATTTGTGCTTCAAGCTCTACAGGATAGTAGAAAGAAAGTAAGAATCAAGTTTTTCCCTCCACCTAACACTCCAAATATGTGTCTTATGGGGATAAGAAAAGCTTTGAATAAAGTACCAAAAAAAGATTCAATTGTCTATATTGCGGATTTTTTTATTGAGAACCAAATATCTTTAGTTGGAATATTGATATACCATGAAAAAAGAGAAAATGAATAAGATGCAGCAATACTCACAACAGCGGTATGGAAGGCAATAACACACAAGTCATTTTCAGCTTTCCTTCCAAATTGTGTGGCACATAAGTTGTGCAACCTTTGAGAATTTGAATAATCCTTTGTTGTTCCTGCACATTATTGGATCGGACGAGAATTTAGGAGATCCCATCTATTTAGCTTATATTTGAAAAATGAATTAATAAAGAGGATAGTAGTTTTAAAGATGTTCTCCCAGGCATTTAATCAAACACTTGTAGGGCATAATTTGTAAATATGATGTTCATGATAGTATATTGCGTGGTAACATCCCAACAAATCGTTCTTCAACAAACTTATTTCGTAATCACCACTCTATTACAACACCATATAAAATTACTATAAATTAGGTTTCAATTATTCTACTGTGAACACATAGGATAGAAACAAATGCACAATACATACACATGATTCAGTTCATCTGTGAAATCAAAACATACTCCAAAAAGAAGGAACAATTCAGGTTCATAATCGAAATAGTTACTCCATATTATTACAATGTGTAGTAGATGAAGAGAAAAAAGAGAGAGTCAAGCAAGAAGATAATACATTTTATATAGATTTGAGAAAATGGTCAAATGCCCCCTTAATCTATATTCGAAGTTCCAACTATACACTTCAATTTTACAGGACTAAAGTATTTAAAACTGAAATTATTATCACCCTAAATGCATAGTTTGCCAAGAGAGTGAGCACCAAAAGTAAATATGAAAAGTTATTTTTAATATCTTTTTTTATAAATATGCATTTTTAATTATTATCCTTTTTTACTTATTTTCTTTCTTCTCCATGACAACATATACCAAATCATCACTCACTATCTTTAAGTCCACAAAATTCACCATTCTTGATTCCAAAAAAAATAATTTAAACTCTCTGCTAAACAATTTGCAAAATCAATCGAATAAACTATTGATAAATTGATATGGAGTATATATTTGTATCACCCAAATAGGCTTCGAATCTGATTTGGAAAAAATTGATCTGAATTTAAATCAAATTCATTTAAATCCTCAAAAAGAAAAAAATATTTTCTTACTAATAGTAATAGACCCTTTAATTATCAATATCAAATCTCAATTAATCAACTATATCTCAAAATCAACATATTTTCAATTTTATTAATTGTTTAGCCGGTGAATCAACCATTTCCTCTTCAAAATTGTCACTGGCATCGACAACGACAATGACGTGAAGCACATCGTCGGCTCCTCTTCATCTTCCCTATGAGAATAGTGCTTGTCTCCAATGACCTCCATAAATGGCGACACCACTTTCTCTGTTCATCCCCTCTCTTTCCTTCCCCTCACTTTTTTTACTTTGTTTTTCAGATACTCCGACGAGAAAAGTTTCTAAATAAGCTCTACCATCATTATTCACCTCTTTTCCTCACAAGTACAACTCCAAAGATATTTGGATTTTATGGTAATGGTGAAAATGAGACTCTAATGATATTTGGGTTATACAGTAATGGTCAAAATGGGTATGGTGAGGATATATGGAGAAGATAATAAAGAATTATTTAAAAAGTTGAAAAAAATAAAATTTAATGGAATTTCCACGTGTCAAACGCGTGAAATTCACAGATCAATATAGATGTGGTTGTGGCTTTTTAAGGGTGTAGTAATTTTAGTTTTGAACACTTCAAGGGGGTGATAGGACCCCCGTGAACTTGAAGTGTGTAGTTGAAAATCCAAACATAGATTGAGGGGGCTTTTGGCCATTTTCTCTATAGATTCTCTTGAAGCTGCTTGATATTCCACTGAAGTAGAGGAATTTTGAGCAAGATGGGGAAATTGAGGAAGGGGGAATGAACTTGATGTTTTGATTTTGTGAGAGGGAGACGGTAGAGAATAGGTTTATCTTTTTGGGAGATTTTGAGAGGGAGATTGGGAGGGAAGATTTAAACAAATAGTTTTAATCATATTTTTGGTCCCAAATGTGATTTAATTACGAGTAATTTTTATGTATTTATTAAAAAGAAATAGAATTAAATATAATGAGTGGTGAAACAATTTTAAATATTTAGATGTTTAAATATTAGATGTAAATATCGATAATTAGCAAATAATAATATGATATTATTTGAAGTAAATAATATATAATGTTTTTAACATTTGTATCAAATGTCGTCGTTTTATTAATAATTTTATACCGATCTCTTTTTATTTTATGACATTGTACGTCAAATGTTGTTATTTTTATGACATTTATCTCATATGTTGCTAAATAAATATCGTCGTATCTTTACTTTCTTGTCATGTTAGTGAAACGACCCCAAAAATGCCCGAAAATGTGCTTCGGAAACACCTATAATTGTAATTTCCATATATCTCAAAATCCGTGCATGATTTTGGAAATTCGACTTCATATTCTTATTTGTGGGGTCAAATTGAGTGGGAAATGGGTCTAACCCGAATTTTAGAGCAACGGTATCAAAATTCAAAAATCGCAAAAATTGCGATTTGGAGGGGCAACTTTAAAGGGGCATATCTCTTAGCACACAAGGAACTGGAAGGGCTGCAAACTATTAAATTAAAGCTCTTTGAGTTAGCTCTCCAACGCACTTGGTTTCACCTTAGTCCGAGTTAGGATGAGGGAGTTATGACCATTTTCGTAAAACCTGTCTGTGCAGATTTGCAATTTCCAGTGAGCTTTTTTTTTAGGCGGGTTGGAGACGTTTTTTATAAAAAGGGGATATGGATACTTAGTCCCATACTTAGTAATTTTTCTTAACTCCAAAAACACTCTCTAAGCCCTCTCCAAAAATTCCACCAAGATCTTCAACCAAATTCAAACATCTCAAGCTCTAATTCCGGATTCAAGACTCAATCTCAAGCTTCGATTCTCCATTCCAATCTTCATCAAGGATTCTCCAAAGTTGAGGTATGTGGGTTTGATTGTGGAAACCTTCCTTTCCACAAGTCCAACCATTATCCTCTATTTCTACTTCAAGTTTATGGGTCCTTATGATTATTTATGAACTCTTGAATTATGGAATTACTACTACACACCCTATTATGTTCCATTTTGCATATTATCATGAAATGGAATTATTATGTGATGTTTATGGTTTACATGCTTCCATGATCAAATTATGAAGGTTGATATATATATGTATGTTGTTGGTGGGCTGATTTATATGGATTTTGGAATTGGTTGGACTTAGTATTCTTGAAATACATGATTTCATTTACATGAACAATTGCCTACCTTGTGTTTGATAAAATGCCCATTTATAGAATTCTTAGGAAAGGGAAGGTCCAAGGTACGTCCTATGAGTCGGATGGTTATGTAATTACTGAAATGATGATGAAATGGAAACATGTATATGATTTTCCCTAAATAAGTGTTGTGAGTCGACCAAGCCGACCAAGCCTATTACGGTGGGGGTAGTAGGCCCGTATAACTGTATCGAGGGGTTGGTACCTTGGTTGCCTAGTACGGGGGGTAGTAGGCCCGTATAACCATATCGAGGGGTCTGTACCTTGGTCCCTAGCTCGGGGGGTGGTAGGCCCGTGTAACCATATTGAGGGGTTTGTACCTCTTTCGCCTCTCCAAGGGGGTGGTAGGCCTTGGAAATACTATATTTATGGTCACTCGCCACACATGTACTACGTCCCACTAAATATGATTTTTATGTAAGCATCATTATACATATCATTTCATTAATATGCTATTTATCGGGTATGATTACGCATTTTCCTATGATGTCCATCTAATGTAGCATTGCATTGCATCCCATATACTTAGTACATTCAAATGGACTAACGCATACTCTATGCCTACATGATGTCACCATGTAGGGACCGGAGCACCGCTTGACCATCCTCCTCCGCGTGGCTAGTACGATTTTCTATAGTGGTTATTGGTGAGTCCTCCATTTCGGGGACGTTGCTCATGATCTTTTGCTATGTATAAACCTTTTCCTTTCTAGTTATGTTTTGACTATGAGGGTGAGCCCGGTAGTTTGTCTTGGCCCCCGCTAAGTACTCATGTTTAGAGGTAGTGTTGGACAAGTTGTGTATTATGCTTGAGCTTGATTCATCTATGGTATTTATGTATCATTTCTTTTTTTTTTTCTTTCTTTGCTCCTTAGTCCCGGATTTCCCCTTGCTTCATGCTGTATCGCTTATGGTCATTTAAATTGCTTCCGGGCGACAAGGATGTGTATATTGATACGCTATGAGGTTGTTTGGTTCCTTCGGGTTCCCCATTCGCGGGTCACATCTAGGCCCTAGGCTTGGGTCGTGACAAACTTGGTATCAGAGCACTAGGTTGAATGATCCTCGGAGTCCAACACACCGCGTTGATTAGAGTCCGATTCATGGTTGTGTTGTGCACCACAACTATGAGTAGGAGGCTATGAGACGTTTTAGGAAATGTTTCCCTTCTCCATGTTCTAAGTCGTGCTGTAGAGTTGAATTAAGTTCTTCCCTAACGGTTGCTCTTTGTTATGTTAGATCATGCCTAATACAAGAGGAAGTCGAGCCCGCGCACCCGAGGAACAACCGACCAATGGGGATCTTCGGGATGCCCTTACTTTATTTGCACAAGCTATGGCTAATCAAGCCAACCACGGGACCCAAGCCCCTCAGGCTCCTACCCCGGCATCTCGGGTGAGAGACTTCGTGCGGATGAATCCCCAGAATTCTATGGGTCTAAGTTAGATGAAGACCCTCAAGAGTTCATTGATGAAGTCCACAAGATATTAGCTATCATGGGCGTGAGGTCAGAAAATAAGGCGGAGTTGGCGGCCTACCAACTAAAAGGAGTGGCCCAAATATGGTACAACCAATGGGAGAAAGAGAAGGGGGCAAACTATGTGGTGCCTTGGGAAGAGTTCAAAACGGCTTTCCTTATTCGATTCTTTCCTCTAGAGCTTAGGGAAGCCAAATTGGTGGAGTTCATGAATTTAAAACAAGGATCTATGAGTGTGAGGGAGTATGCCCTCAAGTTTAACCAACTTTCAAGATATGCTCCACACTTGGTTGCCGACTCACGGTCTAGAATGAATAAATTCGTGATGGGTGTGTCCGACCTAGTTAGTGAAGAATGTCGGTCCGCAATGTTGATTAGTGACATGGACTTGTCCTGCTTGATGGTCTATGCCGAACAAATGGAGGAGGAGAAGTTGAGGAAGAGGAGGGGTCATGAGGCCAAGAGGGCCCGTTTTGAGGGCAAGTTCCAAAGTCGAAGGGGAGGCCGATTTCATCAAGGCCAAGGGTCTTCTCAGGCGCCCCATAGGGGGTTTGCCAATGACGTTCCAAGGGCCCAAGGTGTTGGTGGTATGGGTCCTAGTGATGTATGTCCGAAGTGTGGTAAGGGCCATGGTGGCCCGTGTTTGAGAAATACCGGTGCTTGCTACAGTTGTGGGGAAATGGGCACAAGGCAATGGATTGTCCCCGAAATCGCAACAAGGGTAAGGAGGTCCGTCCACAAGGTGCCAATGCGGTTCCTTTGGGGAGAGGGGGCCGACAAGATGGTGCCCCAAGGCACAATCGATTTTATGTTTTGCATGGGAGGCAAGGGGTCGATGAAGTCCCCGATGTCGTTACCGGTATGTTGAAAATCTTTGACTTGGATGTATATGCACTAATTGATCCGGGTGCCTCTCTTTCTTTTGTCCCCCCCTTTGTTGCCAAAAAGTTTCATGTTGAGCCCGACTCGTTGCGTGAGTCATATAAGGTGTCTACTCCTATTGGTGCATATATTGTTGCTAGGAAGGTCTATAAAAATTGTCCTATTTGCATCTTGCATAAAATATTGCCTTGTGATCTTGTTGAATTGAACATGGTCGATTTTGATGTTGTTCTTGGGATGGATTGGTTGCATGCATACTATGCTTCTATTGATTGTAGAACCCGTAGGGTCAAGTTCAAATTCCCAAGTGAACCCATTCTTGAGTGGAAAAGCCAAAATGTGGTAGTCAAGGGTAGATTCATCTCTTGCATTAAAGCCCGTAAGTTGATCTCTAAGGGGTGTCTCTATCACCTTGTGAGGGTTAGGGATGTGTAGTCCAAAACCCTTCTTATAGAGTCGATTCCGGTCGTAAATGAATTCCTTGATGTCTTTCCTAATGACCTTCCGGATGTGCTCCGAAAGGGAAATAGGATCTTTTGGCATAGACCTCCTCCCCATACTAACACCCATTTCTATTCCCCTGACCGTATGCCCTGGCGGATCAAAAGGAGTCTGATCGAAGAACAATTGACGGGATTGTTGAGAAGGGTTTTCTTAGGCCTAGCAATCACCATGGGGTGCACCGCGTGTTGTTTGTGAAGAAGAAAGATGGGTCCTTACGTTATGTTGTAGTTGCATTGACCGGCAAACTCACATTAGCGTCACGTCAGAATCAAATTCCTCTTCTAGGATTGATGACTCCTGTCTCGACCTAATTCAGGGCTAGCCACTTCTCTAGATCTTGATCTTCGGTCCGGGTATCATCAAGTGGAGGTGAGGGAGGGTGACATTCCCAAGACAGCCTTCCGGACTAGGTATGGACATTATGAATTTGTGGTCATGTCTTTTGGGTTGACCAATGCACCGGCTACCTTCATGGACCTAATGAATAGGGTCTTTAAACCCTACCTTGATTCCTTTGTTGTGGTCTTCATTGATGATATTTTAATCTATTCGCATAGTGAGGAAGAACATATGGGTCACTTGAGGGTTGTGTTGCAAAGATTAAGAGAGGAGAAGTGGTATGCCAAGTATGAAAAAGTGTGAATTTTGGTTTGAGGGAGGTTGCCTTCCTAGGTTCATGTTGGTTCGGGGGATGTATTTAAGGTAGACCCTAAGAAGACCGATGTGATTAGAAATTGGCCTAGGCCATTGACCCCGTCGGATGATTGGAGCTTCTTGGGCTTAGCGGTTACTTACGGAGATTTGTGAAGGGTTTTATTTCTTATTTGCTTTCTCCCATGACTAAGTTGACACAAAAGAAGGCTAAGTTTGAGTGGACCGACGAGTGCGAAAAGAGTTTTCAAACCTTGAAAGATAAACTTGTGTCCGCTCCTATATTGTCACTACCGGATGGGCTTGAGGGATTTGTTGTGTATTGTGATGCTTCTAGAGTTGGCTTGGGTTGTGTCCTAATGCAAAATGGTAAGGTGATAGCCTATGCTTCTAGACAACTCAAAGTGCATGAAAAAAACTATCCTACGCATGATCTTGAATTAGCCGCGGTGGTGTTTGCTTTAAAGATTTGGCGTCATTATTTGTATGGGGTACATGTCGATGTGTTCACCGATCATAAGAGCCTCCAATATGTCTTCACCCAAAAAGATCTCAACTTGAGACAAAGAAGGTGGCTAGAATTTCTTAAAGATTATGATATGAGTTTGCATTATCATTCCGGTAAAGCTAATGTGGTGGTGGATGCTTTGAGTTAGTGTGTCTATGGGTAGCTAGCTCATGTTATATTCGGTTGATAGGGAAATTGGCTAGGGAGGTACATCGGTTGGCTAGGTTGGGGGTTAGGTTGGAAGAGGTTGGTAATGGTAGTGTGGTCGTTGTTGATGGTGCTAGGTCTTCCTTGGTTGATGAGGTGATAGCAAAACAAGATCTTGATTCTTCCTTGTTTGAATTGGAGGCCTTGGTGAAAGAGGGCAAGGTGGAAGTTTTCTCCCAAGGGGGAGATGGTGCCCTTAGGTACCAAGGTAGGTTGTGTGTGCCTTGGGTTGATGGTTTGAGGGAGAAAATTCTTGAGGAGGCTCATAATTCTTCCTACTCCATCCACCCCGGTTCCACCAAAATGTATAGAGATTTGAGGGATGTGTATTGGTGGGGAGGCATGAAGAAGGACATTGCAAATTCGTCTCCGGTTGCGTCATAGTTTGTCACGAGTACAAGGCCGAACATCAAGGCCGGGTGGTCCTAACCAAGAACATAGAGATTTCCTATTGGAAGTGGAAGATACTTTAATATGATTTTGTAGTTGGTTTACCCAAGACTTAGAAAAGGTTTTTGATCTATTTTGGGTGGTGGTTGATAGGGACAAAATCAGCTCATTTTCTACCGGTAAAGAAACATATTGGGGCGGAAGATTATGCAAGGTATATATTCATGACTTGGTAAGGTTGCATGGGATTCCTCTATCCATCATATCGGACCGTGGTACTCAATTTACTTCACACTTTTGGAAGTCTTTTCAAAGGGGTCTAGGTACGAGAGTTAAGCTTACTACGGCCTTTCACCCGCAAACGGATGGACAAGCCGAAAGGACTATCCAAACACTCGAGGATATGCTTAGGGCTTGGGTATTGGAGTTAAGGGTTTAGTTTGGGATTGATTCATCTTCCATTGATGAGTTTGCCTATGACAATAACTATCATTCTAAGCATCGGTATGGCTCCTTTTGAAGGCTCTCTATGGGAGGCGTTGTGTAGATCACCGGTTGGGTGGTTGAGGTGGTTTGAGGTGGCCTTGTTAGGACCAGACCTAGTTCATGGAGGCTCTTGAGATGTTAGGATGATTTAGAGAAAGGTTGAAGATGGCCCAAAGTCGCCAAAAGTTCCATATTGCCGATGTGCAGGAGATATGGCTCTTGAATTCCGAGTTGGTGATTGGGTTTATTTGAAGGTGACACCCATGAAGGGTGTGGTTCGTTTTGGTAAGAAGAGCAAGTTGAGCCCAAGATACGTGGGTCCTTATTAGGTGATGAGGAGAATTGGCAAGGTAGCTTATGAGTTGGAATTGCCTAGCGAGATGGATTTGGTTCATCCGGTATTTCATGTGTCTATGTTGAGGAAGTGTGTGGGTGATCCGAATGCCATTGTGTCTCTTGATGTTGTGGGTGTTGTTGAAGATAATTGGACCTATGAAGAGGTTCCGGTTCAGATTTTAGATAGACAAGTGAAGAGGTTGAGAAACAAAGATGTGGCTTCCATTAAAGTCCTTTGGAGAAATCAACAAGTTGAAAGTGCTACTTGGGAGGCCGAAGTGGACATGCAAAGGCGATATCCTTATCTTTTCCACTCCACTCGAGCCTAAGATATTGATCTAAGCCCTTTATAAAATCTCAGGTCTTAAGTTCAGCCCCCATGTCATTGCATACATTCATGTTTAAGGTGACAAGTTCATTGTGGTTTTACAACTATGTTGAGGTTTTGAAATAAGGTGTAAGTGCATTGTTGCATCCTTATGTGGGCTGAAATTTGCCATGTTTGTGTCTCTCATGTACGTTTCTTTAACATTCGGGGACGAATGTTCCCAAGGGGGAGATATTGAAACGACCCCAAAATGCCCGAAAATGTGCTTCGAAACACCTATAATGTAATCTTCCATATACCTCAAATCCGTGCATGATGTCGGAAATTCGACTTCATATTCTTATTCGTGGGGTCAAATTGAGTGGGAGATGGGTCTAACCCGAATTTAAGAGCAACCGTATCAAAATTCGAAAATCGCAAAAATTGCGATTTGGAGGGTCAACTTTAAAGGGGCATATCTTTTAGCACACAAGGAACTGGAAGGGCTGTAATCTATTAAATTAAAGCTCTTTGAGTTAGCTTTCCAACGCACTTGGTTTCACCTTAGTCCGAGTTAGGATGAGGGAGTTATGACCATTTTCGTAAAACCTGTCTGTGCAGATTTGCAATTTCCAGTGAGCTATTTTTTTAGGCGGTTGGAGACATTTTTTTTTATAAAAAGGGGATATGTCCCATACTTAGTCATTTTTCTTAACTCCAAAAACACTCTCTAAGCCCTCTCCAAAAATTCCCAAGATCTTCAACCAAATTCAAGCATCTCAAGCTCTAATTCCGGATTCAAGACTCAATCTCAAGCTTCGATTCTCCATTCCAATCTTCATCAAGGATTCTCCAAAGTTGAGGTATGTGGGTTTGATTGTGGAAACCTTCCTTTCCACAAGTCCAACCATTTATCCTCTATTTCTACTTCAAGTTTATGGGTCCTTATGATTATTTATGAACTCTTGAATTATGGAATTACTACTACACACCCTATTATGGTCCATTTTGCATATTATCATGAAATAGAATTATTATGTGATGTTTATGGTTTACATGCTTCCATGATCAAATTATGAAGGTTGATATATATATGTATTTTGTTGGTGGGCTGATTTATATGGATTTTGGAATTGGTTGGAATTAGTATTCTTGAAATACATGATTTCATTTACATGAACAATTGCCCACCTTGTGTTTGATAAAATGCCCATTTATAGAATTCTTAGGAAAGGGAAGGTCCAAGGTACGTCCTATGAGACGGATGGTTATGTAATTACTGAAATGATGATGAAATGGACACATGTATATGATTTTCTCTAATATAAGTGTTGTGAGTCGACCAAGCCTAGTACGGGGGGTAGTAGGCCCGTATAACCGTATCAAGGGGTTGGTACCTTGGTTGCCTAGTACGGGGGGTAGTAGGCCCGTATAACCGTATCGAGGGGTTGGTACCTTGGTTGCCTAGTACGGGGGGTAGTAGGCCCGTATAACCATATCGAGGGGTTTGTACCTTGGTCCCTAGCTCGGGGGGTGGTAGGCCCGTGTAACCATATTGAGGGGTTTGTACCTCTTTCGCCTCTCCAAGGGGGTGGTAGGCCTTGGAAATACTATATTGATGGTCACTCGCCACACATGTACTACGTCCCACTAAATATGATTTTTATGTAAGCATCATTATACATATCATTTCATTAATATGCTATCTATTGGGTATGATTACGTATTTTTTTTATGATATCCATCTAATGTAGCATTGCATTGCATCCCATATACTTAGTACATTCAAATGTACTAACGCATACTCTATGCCTACATGATGTCACCATGTAGGGACCGGAGCACCGCTTGACCATCCTCCTCCGCGTGGCTAGTACGATTTTCTATAGTGGTTATTGGTGAGTCCTCCATTTCGGGGACGTTGCTCATGATCTTTTGCTATGTATAAAACTTTTCCTTTCTAGTTATGTTTTGACTATGAGGGTGAGCCCGGTAGTTTGTCTTGGCCCCCGCTAAGTACTCATGTTTAGAGGTGGTGTTGGACAAGTTGTGTATTATGCTTGAGCTTGACTCATCTATGGTATTTATGTATCATTTCTTTTTTTTTCTCCCTTAGTCCCGATTTCCCCCTTGATTATGCTTATCGTTTATGGTCATTTAATTGCTTCCGCGACCAAGGATGTGTAATGATACGCTATGAGGCTTGTTTGGGGTTCCTTCGGGTTCCCCATTCGCCGGTCACATCTAGGCCCTAGGCTTGGGTCGTGACACTAGGCCAAGCGTTAGTAATTTTTATTGGTGTGGTACTTGAGGTAACTATATAGATATCTCGTACTAGGCATGGTATCCGACCCAACCAAGGGATATCATGTACTAGGCATGGTACCCGAATCAACTGTTAGTATGTATCATGTGTGGTACCCGATAATTAATAAATATCACACTTTTACACCCAAGTAAACACATTCATTGTACGCGAGTGACAACAAGTTAACATTTCAGTTTATACTACTTCCATTTTCCTAACCATATATTACATAGGTAATACTAACGAAATAGTTAGCAAGCACATATATAACATTAACAAGAAACAAACAACCATCACCAACCTAAGCCCGTAATGCTCTATTGGACCCCGAGCATTCCCCTTGTAATAATATCTAGCTTGTTCTTGGTCTACAAACAATCTATATAACACATAATCAGACCCAAATGACCTAAATATACCCAAATTATATCCTAATTCCAAATCCCAGACTAGTTTCTTGATAATTCTCCCCAAAATTAGGGTTTTCCACCACTAAATCAACCCAAAACCAGCCCTAAAGAAATCACCATAGATTTTAAGGCCTAAGAATTTAATTACTAAGTTATGAGAGTAATTTACTTACCTTTATCGATGATAACAATGAAAACAGATGAAATTCTTCCTAGGTCTCCCCTGCTCTTTCCCAAAACGCATTTGCCAAATAATGAGCGGTTCTTGGAGATTTTAGGTAATATCTACGATTAACCCCACCATAATGGCCCAATCCCTCTATAGAGGGAATTTATTCTACCGCTATAGCGGCGTGTCACCACTATAGCGGCTTGCATGGGACAGAGACTCGGAAATCCTCCAAAAAGTCCATTTCGTAACACACCTTCGAACCTTGACGTTCTAAAATAATCCCTTCATGCCAAGTTAATTTTTGGGAGTTCTACTTACTCGAATTCACTTCCAAAAAGTTCTATAAACTCCCTAAGTTCTTAGAAACAAGAAAAATGAGCGTCAATTACACGTTTCATCCAATCCTTTCCTCAGATTTTCCTAGACCTCATCTTGCTCAGTTTTCATTCGAGTCTAGCCTAGCCAGAGATTTTTAACTTACTACTCCAAAAGTTTTCACTAATAGTTAACCCATAACGACAAGGGAGGTCATTGCAATAGATATTAATTTACCCATAGTTCGTCCCCGAACGATCAAATAAGTGAGGGTACTTGTCTCACATATCCCTCTCAATTTCCCAAGTGGCTTCCTCAACCAGGAAATGCTTCCATTGAACCTTTATCGACCTGATTTCCTTTGTCCTTAGCTTACAGACATCCCGATGAAGAATAGCAATTGACTCTTCCTCATACCGTAGATCCTTGCTTAGCACGACTGAATTCCATTTGATGATGTAATATCCATCCCCATGGTATTTCTTCATCATGGATACATGGAACACTAGATAAACTCCAGATAAGTTTGGTGGCTATGCCAATCTGTAAGCTACTCAACCCACTCTTTCAAGAACCTCAAATGGGCCGATATATCGAAGGGTAAGCTTACTTTTCTTGTCGAAGCTCATCACTCCTTTCATGGGTGATACTTTCAACAAAACCTGCTCACCAACCTAAATTTCCATATTGCTCTTAGCTACCAACAACTTGGTTTGAATACCTCTCATATTTTCCTAAATTTCCCTCACCAAGTCTACATCAAAAGGTCTCACATCACCTGACTCAAATAGCCCTATAGGCGACCTACATCCCTTCCATAAAGTGCTTCGAATTGGTCCATATCAATACTGACGTGATAACTATTGTTATAAGAGAATTCACACAATGGTAAGAACTGATCTCAATGGCCCTCAAAATCAATTACACAGGGTCTTAGCATGTCCTTCAACACCTGAATTATCCTCTCCGACTGACCATCTATTTGTGGATGAAAGTTTGTGCTAAATGTGAGCTAAGTGCTCAATACTTCATGCAACTTTCCCTTGAACTTAGAAGTAAATTGCGTACCTCGGTCTGAAATAATAGAAAGGGACACCCTTTGCAACCTTATTATCTCTTTGACATAAATCTTTGCCAACTGATGAGAACTATAGTCCACTATGACTGGAATAATGTGGGATGATTTAGTCAACCTACCCACAATGACCAAAATGGTATCATAATTCCCCAAATTCTTAGAAAGAACCACCACAAAGTTCATGAATATTATTTCCCACTTCCACTAAGGAATGGACATCACTTGAAGTAACATGTAGGCCTCTGGTGCTCATATTTTACCTACTGAAAATTCTGACACTTAGACACATCCTCAACTACGAACCTCTTCATCCCAATCCACTAGTAAAGTTGTCTCAAGCCTTGGTAAATCTTTGTTATGCCCAGATGGATCAAATATATCAAGCCATGAGCCTCTTCCAACACATTCTGAATCAATTTGTCAATCCGAGGTACACAAATCCGCCATATAAAACATAGAACCCTCCTAGTATCAAGTGTGGTGTCTGGGTCCTCCCCGGACACCACCTTGTTTCAGAGCTTGCTCAATTGCTCATCCTAAAACTGCTTGGTTTTGATTTCCTCTAGGAAGGTGGGTTTAATTTCGATATTTGCCAACACTCCACCCTTCTCTGAAATCCCCAACTACATGAAATCAGATGCTAGATTTTGAATCTTCCTAGCCAAAGGTCGTTTAGACAACCCTAAATAAGCCAAACTACCTATGCTGGCCGCTTTTCGACTTAATGCATCTGCCACCACATTGGCCTTACCCAAATGGTCTAGATAGTCATACTATAATCCTTCAACAACTCCATCCACCTTATCTATCTCAGATTCAAATCATTCTATGTGAACACATATCACGCCCCGAGCATACACCCTGGACGTGGCCGGCACTCGAGAACTATTACTGGTCCCAAGAGAACCCTTGGCTTGGTTGACTGTGACACATATGACTCAATAGAATACACAGAAGCTTTAATAGATGAGTATTTAAAACATTTAAAGAACTTTTAAAACAATGTTTGAAAAATACTTAATATAAATAGTAAGTGTTTAATAAAACATCTGAGAAAAATACTGGAAACCGTCTAACTCTGTTTGTCCATGAAGCCTCTACTATCTAAATATTGGTATCGGGACAAGACCCATGACACCTGAAAACCCTACTACTATAGAGCAATAAAAATCCAGTCCTCCAAAAGTAGGGAGGTATGAACAGAATCTGCCAAGTAGATGAAGTGATTTCAACGGAACGCTTGTTGATGACCCTAAACACTTGTATCTGCATCATAAAAAGATATAGGTCGAATGACATCAGTACATTCAATGTACGAGTATGTAATATGACTGAATAAATAAATAATTGAACTGAAGGACATAAAGCAACTCAACTGAATCAATACATAAATATAAAGTGAAAACCTTTTAAGCTTTACAATAATATATGCAATAAAAGTAATATGAAAATAATATACTTTACTCTGTGGGGAGTTTCTCTAATCAAAAACCATTACTATGAGCCTAGCAATGATACAACATTTTGCTCACGTTGTAGAGGCCATCCTATACCTTGGCGTGGTATAGGATGCTACTATAACTATGGATCCATCTAATATGACTTCTCAGAGGTAGTGAGGAGTCACACGACAAATCAGTGCGATCCTATCCTATGCTAGCTACGTAGTTTTATGGGACTTGAGTTAAAAATAGACTCTTACCCAATTCGGTGCTCGATACTACTCTCAAAATATTCAATATCCATTATGCTCAATCACCCTTTGCAATGAAAGGGACTATTACTTTACTTTACTTTTCACTTTGCTTTATTGAAGTACTTTTTAGAAATATCAATCACACTCTTTCTTACTCTCACCTGTCAAATAGTACATATGAAACTATTTGATTCTTTATATATATATATATATAACTCTTTTCAAAATATACATTTAAAACGTATATGATACATTCGAAACCATTAAAGTTCCCTGAAAACTCTTGAAATAACCTGTATTTAGGTTGTAGTCATGAAAACTATATCTGAAATCATATTGTGATCTGATCATTGATGACTCGGGAAGTCATACTGCATAAACATTGATGGCATATCTGGATGCCATACTGCTTAAACATTGATTGCATACTCAACTTTCATACTAATCATGAATCGCAGTTCTTTTCTCAATGTGAAAATAGTACTTTTGAAACTATTTGTGTTTCCTTAAACTCTTCTCAAAAGATACTTTAAAATACTCTCACTTTAAAATTCTAAAATCAATGCATGAAAAAATATGCACAAAGGCTTTTAGTAAAATATCATCAGCTAGGGTTCATGTGAAATAAAAGTACGAACAACAACCCAATAATCTCATAATTTGGAAATCAGAACTCAGAATACGAATATAATTCGAATTTAGAATTTCATGGATCTTTGAGTAGAATAGTGAATTTAACTCTTACTGACTAAATTTAGATGTAGGGCTTGAAGACGAACTAGCCCAAGACTATAAATAGCCTTACATACCTGGAAGAACAAAGTTCTTGAAAAATCTTGAAGAAGAACTTGTTTGGAAGAGTTGAAACCCTAGCTTGAAGAAGAACGATCAAGAAACCTTTCTTGAGATTGTTGAATTAGTTTCTTGAACACCCTATGGCAAAGAATTAAGATTTCTATTAATAATTCATAATAGTATGAAGGAATTTGAGTTGGAAGGAATAAAATTCTTAGTGAAGGACTTACTTTGAAGAAGAATCTTGAAAAAATATTTGAAAGAATCTTGAAAAAAGATTTGAAAGAATCTTGAATGGAAGTCTTATGCTTTGATTTTCCTTAGGGTTTGAGAGAGAAGAGAATGGGGGATTAAGAGATGAAAATCGGATTGTTTTGGGTCTTTTATTAGTCAAGGAATTCTTTTAGGGTTTTCTTAGAGGTGAAAAATACAAAAATGACCCTTTTTAGTGTTTTCCCGTGGGCTATTTCGTCACTACACTGCATCAGGTTACTAAAATGATCATAACTCTCTACTCCAAATTCCGAATGATGCAAATGTGGTGGCGTTGGAAAGAAAACTCAAATACCTTTAATTGGATAGGTTATGTACTACCTAATTTTTTATATTCCAAGAGATATGATCATTTGAATTTGACCCAAGTAGAATTTAATATCAAAACATAATCGGTAAGGAAGATTTCAACTCAACTTTGTGCTAGGGGATTCTTGTGACCTTAATTCATATCCAATAAGAATCACCCGATACGACCTTATACACAAAGAAGAATGGTTTGGATCTTAGCTTAGAAACTTTGGGGTGTTACAATATCTCCTCCTTAGGATCATTCGTCCTCGAATGACGGTTAAACAGAGCATGGAAGGGAAAGTAGTTACTATTACTTTCTCTCTTGACTTCTGAACCTGCGTACTAACATAAGCATAACTTATTTATACTAGGAGTTTTGAAACTTGACTAGAGCATGCTTTGCACGAACGCTCACATAAGATTTCAAGATTATAGGTCATGACTTGAACTTTCTAAGAATCACAATAGGAGAATCAAATCTCTCCCATCTAACATTACTCAACTACTATCATCAACATCACTATCAGAACTTAAAAGGGTTCACGAGAGAGTTTAGAGCAAAAGATCATAAGTACGATTCATTCAAGAAAAATTTGACATAAGAATATGAATGACGAACATTATGTTGTTGGCCATTGAGAGTAAATCAAGAATTTGTGAGACTGAGCATACTATGAGAAATGAGTGCTTATATGAATAGGTTCATATCATGAGGCTAATATCCATAAATTTATTAAGAAAGATTCAAAGCAATGGGCTAAAGGCTTTGCCCCTCATTCTGGGAATTGAGCATAGATGTGGATCTATTGGAAATGTATGAGCATAGGTCATGGGCATAAGGCTGATATTAGAGACATCAACATGATGTTGTAGTGACTGAACTTTGAGAAATACGCTAGAGTATGAATGGATTGATATGACACTATAAATCTTTCTGAACACATCACTATTTGATTCTCTACACTTGACTTGGTTGCTCACCTTATCATCTCCCCCTTAGGTCTGAAGTTGACACTTTAAAGCTATTTATCTATTCCATTATCTCTAAACTAGTCTATATTAGCTTTAGTCTAATACACGGGACATGCTAATCTCAAGGCTACTAGACTCGCCATGTGCAAATACTAAGATTCCTTCAAGGACTTCTTTCTAAGTTGCTTCTCTTACTGTCTTCCTGCTTCTATAGAAGTTTTTCTATAATCGTTATCCACATTGGGTTATAAAGCCGCTTTATCTAACACTTAAGGGGGAAAAAATAATGCTTACATCAGCCTATTCCACAGTTCAAATATACTATCTAGGCACACATAGAAAATCATACTTAATTAGAACCTCGTCTGACTACATACGATCTCGTGTACACCTCTTAATGCTCTTGCTAATCTAATGATTTAGCCACACTTCATTGCTCTCATCTAAGAGTCATAATACCGCACTTGTACCACTTACATTCATTGCAAGTAACATCTTTATTCCTCACCTACTCTATGTCAAATCTACCCGATCAAATCTCAAAACTAACATCATCACCCTCGTGTTGTCATCCTTTTTATCACTACATTCATCTCAAATTCAACACAGACATCAATATAATTGATCACATCTTCTACTACTTACGACTATCAGATAAAATTAAGAAACACTCGCCCACTAAGATCTTATGACAAGTAGTCAATAATTATCTCACAACCTACCTATTTACAGATTATCGTCACATTTCCTTTAACAACTTAAATACTAATTACACACTTATTATACATCATTACTTAATTAGTTTTTTAATCCTCTGAATACCATGGGGCTCTCCTTTCAAATATCATAAGCCTAGCTTAGATCTATTGCATCATGAATACTCGGCTCTTCTATTCAACACTTGTACTTGGTCAATACTAATGCATTGGCACCTCATCATAAACACCTTTCTGGTTAAAGTACACTCTAACTCATCCTAACTAGTAGCTATTTCTCTACCTTCTATCATGAAATTCACACAAAATTATCACTCCTTAGCCTACAAATAAGGGAAAAACTCCTCATTAATTACTTACTAGGTACATGACTACAACTACATACTTTGCTGAATAACTAACCCCTTTTTAGGTTACTACACTTCTAAATGCATACTTCTAACTCTAGGCGCCTCTACTACTACTGACTCAAAATATTGCAACTCACACTATCTTTCGGGTGAAGATACTACCCAAGCATTCTAAAACACACTTTCCCCTTAATGGTATCACCTGAAATAAGACTTAGAGAAGAGAGTCTGGGGGTACATCTCGCTTTTAGCTCGAATGCATGACTCATATGCACATTCTTTCAAATTCAAACACTTAAGCTCACTCACTGGCTTCTCTAAAACCCCTCTGCAGTCTCATGACTTTCTGAAGACTTTTGCTGAGAGTAACTCATTGATAAGAATCTGGGTTTTGCTTTTCAACCACCTTGAGTATGAAGGGTAATCGAATGGATTTGAAAACCGCATGAGTCTGAATAAGTTCCTTATGACACAGTTTTATTGCATGATTTAGAGTTTGAAAGAAGGAAAACTTTTCTTAAATATCTATAGTCTCTCATTTATAGAACCATAAATAAGATCCTATTGACATAACTTTATAGACACCCTAGAACACTTGAACTATGTGCTTTGATACCAAGTTTATCATGCTCCGAGCCTATACCCTAGATGTGGCCGGCACTCGAGAACCATTGCTGGTCCCCAAGTGAACCCTTGGCTTGGCTGACTATGACACATATAACTCAATAGAATACATAGAAGCTTTAATAGATGAGCATTTAAAACATTTAAATAACTTTTAAAACAATGTTTGAAAATACTTAATATAAATGGTAAGTGTTTAATAAAACATCTGAGACAAATACTGGAAACTATCTAACTCTGTCTATCCATGAAGCCTCTATTATTTAAGGATTGGTATCAGGACAAGATCCACGACACTTCAAAACCCTACTACTATTGAGCAATAAAAATGGAGTCCTTCGAATGTAGGGAGGTCTGACTAGAAGCTAGCGAGTAGATAAAGTGATCTCAATGGAACGCATGTTGATGATCCTAAACACCTATATCTGCATCATAAAAAATATGCAGATAGAATGACATTGATACATTGAATGTACGAGTATGTAATATGGCTGAATAAATAAATAACTGAACTGAAGGACATAAAGCAACGCAACTGAATCAATACATGAATATGAAGTGAAAACCATTTAAACTTTACAATAAGATATGCAGTAAAAGAATTATGAAAATAATATACTTTACTCTGTGGTGAGTTTCTTTAATCGATAACTATTACTATGAGCCTAGCAATGATAAAACATTTCGCCCACGTTGCAAGGGCCATCCCATATCTTACCGGGGTATAGGATGCTACTGTATCTATGGATCCATCTAATATACCTTCTCAGAGGCAATGAGGAATCACACGACAAATCAGTGAAATGCTATCCTATGCTGGCTACGTAGTTTTATGGGACTTGAGTTAAAAATAGACTCTTACCCAATTCGGTGCTTGATACTAATCCCAAAATATTCAATATCCATTATGCTCAATCACCCTTGCAAAGAAAGGGACTATTAATTTACTTTACTTTTCCCTTTACTTTGCTGAAGTACTTTTTAGAAACATCAATCATACTCTTTATTTTTCTCAAGTATCAAATAGTACATATGAAACCATTTGATTCTTTCTTTTAAAAAACTCTTTCCAAAACATGCTTTTAAAACGTATATGATACATTTGGAACCATTAAAGTTCTCTTAAAACTTTTGAAATAACCTGTATTTATGTTATCGTCATGAAAACTATATCTGAAATCATATTGTGACCTGATCATTGATGACTTGATAAGTCATACTACATAAATATTGATGCTATATTTTGATGCCATACTGCTTAAACATTGATGGCATACTCGACTATCATACTAATCATGAATCGCAATTCTTTAGTCAATGTGAAAATAGCTTTTGAAACTATTTTTGTTACCTTAAACTCTTCTCTAAAGATACTTTAAAATACTCTCACTTTAAAATTCTAAAATCAATGCATTGAAATAAATGCACAAAGGCTTTTAATAAAATATCATCAACTAGGGTTCATGTGAAATAAAATCATGAACAACAACCCAATAATCTCATAATTTGGAAATCAAAACTCAGAATAAGAATATAATTCGAATTTAGAATTTGATGGATCTTTGAGTAGAATACTCAATTTAACTCTTAGTGATTGAATTTAGATGTAGGGCGTAAGGACGAACTCGTCCAACACTATGAATAGCCTTACATAACTGGAACAACAAAGTTTTGAAGAATCTTGAAGAAGATTTTGATTGGAAGCCTTGAAACCCTAGCTTGAAGAAGAATGATCAAGAAAATCTTTGTTGAGATTCTTGAATTAGTTTCTTGAAATCCTATGGCCAAGAATTAATATTTCTATTATTAATTCAGAATTGTATGAAGGAATTTGAGTTGGAAGGAATTCAATTCTTGGAGAAGGACATACCTTGAAGAAGAATCTCTGAAAAAGATTTAAAAGAATCTTGACCGGAAGTTTTATGCTTTGATTTTCCTTAGGGTTTTGCCTTAGGGTTTGAGAGAGAAGAGAATGGGGGATTAAGAGATGAAAATCTGATTGTTTTAGGTCTTTTATTAGTCAATAAATTATTTTAGGGTTTTCTTAGAGGTGAGAAGAAAAAAATGACCCTTTTAGTATTTTCCCGTCGGCTAATTCGTTACTACACTGTATCAGGTTACTAAAATGATCATAACTCTCTACTCCAAAATTCAAATGATACAAACTTGTTGGCATTGGAAAGAAGACTCAAATACCTTTAATTTGATAGCATATATGCCACCTAACACTTTATAGTCGAAGATATATGGTAATTTGAAGTTGACCCAAGTAGAATCTTATTTCAAAAACTTAATCGGTAAGGAAGCTTTCAACTCTACTTTGTGTTAGGGGACTCTTGTGGCCTTAATTCATATTCAAATCCATTCCCACACTAAAAAATTGACCTTAACACCTAAGCACAATTATAGAATCACCCGATACAATCTTATCACAAAGACGAATGGTTCGGGTCTTAACTTAGAAAGTTTTGGGTCGTTACAACACATGATGCAGGTTGCGATGATTAGTAAATACTTTGCACATGACACCATAAAGATAGTGTTGTCAGGTCTTGAGTGCAAAAGTACTAGTGCCAAATCCATATCATGTGTTGGGTAATTTTTCTCATGGAGCTTCAATTGTCTTGAAGCATAGGCTATCACATTCTTGTCCTGCATTTACACAATACCCATAACCGAATGGGAAACATCACAAAACATAGTGAAATCCTTACTTTCCACTAGCAATGCTAGGATGGAAGCCATAGTCAAGAGTGTCTTGAGCTTTTGAAAGATCTCCTCACACTTGTCAGACCACACAAAGTGTACCTCTTTCTGAGTCAGTCTAGTCAGGTGAGTAGCAATGGAGGCAAAAGTCTTAACAAATCTGCTATAATAGCTAGCAAGGCCCACAGAGCTAGGCCATACCTAACTCTTAACTACATCAATCTTTTGGGGATCTACCATCACCTTTTTTAAAATCACATGCCCTAAGAAAGCAACTGAAGTCAATTAAAATTTACACTTTGAAAACTTGGCATACAATTTCTGTTTTCCCAGGATACCCATAGTGGCACGAAGATTCTCTGTATGCTGCTCTTTACACTTGGAGTAGATCAAAATATCATCTATAAATACTATTATATAGGAATCTTGAAATGGATCAAAGACACCATTCATCAAACTCATGAAGGCGGCCGACGCATTAGTTAACCCAAACGACATCACCAAGAACTCATAATGGCCATATAGAGTTCTGAATGCCGTCTTACATATATCCTCAAGCCTAATTTTTAGCTTATGGTACCCTGATCTCAAATATATCTTGGAAAACATTGAAGTACCCTGCAACTAGTCAATTAGATCATTTATGCAGGGCAAATGATACTTATTCTGGATAGTAACCTTACTCAACTACCTGTAGTCTATACATATCCTCATATTATCGTCTTTGTTTCTCACAAATAACACCCAAGAACCGGGGTCATACGATAAGGAGGAATAGATATTGGGCGAGTGCTTGGCTCCAAATCTATGCAAAAGTCAATATCCCTATTCGGAGGCATACCAAGAAGGTTTGTAGGGAATACTTCTGGAAATTCTAAAACCACTGATATTGATTCTATAGAAGGGGACTCTGCACTAACATCTCAAAGGTGAGCTAAGTAGGCTAAAAACTAGTTCCCATGAGCTTTCTAACCTGAATAAAGGATATGATCTTTACCGGTTAGGTCTGTACACACCTTCCTACTCTAGTTTATCCCTACCCGAAATCTCTAAAGTTACTGTCTTAGAATTACAATTCAATACAACATGATAATTAGACGGCCAAGTCATACCCTAGATCACATAAATCCAGCATACCTAAATTAAACAAATCTACCCAAGTACGAAGACCCTCAAACACCATAGAGAAAGAACAATATACATGGGTTACTACACCTCTTACCTCCCTACATTACCATTTCCTCTACCCCCATGGCCTCCCTGGTTATTACCTCACCCACCCTGGGGGTGTCCCCTACCATTGGCACCCCTTTCTGGAACTACAACTCTACTCTACTGCCACATCGGGTTACCTACTAGTTTAAATAGTCATTCTCTCTTAAAGTTACTATAATTACCATAATTAAAGCAACCTCGATCAAGAGATGGGCTGCTGACAAAAGAATAAGAAGCTCTTTGGCTGCTAGGAGCTGAAAACTTCTGAATGATTCTAGAATGTCCTTATGTAGAAGCCGACATGATTGACTGAATAGGATGGGCTGAATACACCTGCTTACTAGGACCTCTGGAATAAGAGCCACTGAAATTACTCATACTCTAGAATTTCTTGGCCAACACCTTTGCCTGCCCAACTTGTCTAACCCTCTCCAACTTCTTCATATGATCAATTACCTCATTAAAGCTTTTCCCTCCACAAGTCATATGCACAGATAAAACTTGTAACTCAGTGTTCAAACCTTTCATATACATATATATTCTCTCCTCTTCAGTGCCTAAAAATTAGGTAGCATTATCAGACAAGGCATGAGACTTAGCCTCCTAATCTTCAACAAACATGTTGCCCGACTCAAATGCTAGAAACTCATCCTTTTTGCGATCCCTGAGAGTATGAGGCACATACTTCTCTAGAAATAGAGCATGAAACTGGGCCCAAGTCAGCGGAAGAAAAATAGACGAATGACACTCCATATGAGCCCTCCACCACTGCTTAGCATCCCCCTACAGTTGGAAAGTAACAAACTTCACTCCATGTTCTTGCATAATACCCAGCTTATGCAACCTCTCGTAACAATCTAAGATGAACTCAAAAGCATCCTCATTCTCAGTACCATGAAAGGATGGAGGCTTCAACTTCAGAAACTTAGTCAACAACTTATGCTCAGTCATGGTCAAGAGAGGGCCTAGTATGGAACAGAAGAACACATCAGTACCTATAGCTTTATCCCTCCTAAGAGCAGTGGTAGAAACAGAATGAGCACCTAGAGCTTGGGTAGCTGATAGAGTAGGAGTGGATCTAGTACCCACTATTGCACTTAGAAAGGCCAGCACTTGCTGAGCAACCTCAGAAGTCATAGAGGGAAGTTGTGCAGCCCCAACTTGTGTCTCCATCTCGGGTTCTGTACCCTCCTCGAAATCTACCTCCACGTCCTCCTCAATTCAAACTTGGGAGGAGGAGGGGTTGCCGACCTTGGTCGAGCCGCTGCCTGAGCTCCACCCTTGTGGGTGTTGCTCTCCCTTTGCACCTAACCCTTCCTCTACCTATGCCCATTCCCCACCCTTGCATTACCGGTTATGCAGCTGGAGCTGTTACTCTAACTCTATTTCATCTGTGTAACACCTTGGAAGTGCATGTTCAGTTGGAAATTAAAGAGTTTCAGAATCTAGTTCAAAGTTGCTGGTTTTTGGCTTCTACAAGGGCACTTTTAGACCGTACAAGGTTCCACGGTCTGTGGAAGGCACCCGTGGAAGGAGCCTGAGGAATTGTAATTTCCTAAAGTCATGGACCATGGAAGGATTTACGACCCATAAAGAGATCTACAAACCATAGACCCGTCCGTGGATCAGCCGTCAAAGAGTTGAAAAATATGGGATAACAGGACGGTTGTGTTCACGGCCCGTGGTTGGGTTTACGGATTGTGGAAGGTTCTGTAGACCACATCACTATGACTTTGGAAAGGTTAGTTGTACGGGAGGTTGTACATTGCGTGAAAGGGTCCACGAACTGAAAACCTTTCTAGAATGGAAGGTCAGAGACTTGGTATTTTGGACTTCAATAGGAGAAATAGACTTCACAGTTTGTGTAAGAGTTTATGGACTGTGGAAAGGGTTGGGAATCAAACTTTAGAAATTAGAGTTTTCTTCCTCTTTCTTCTATGGACCACTTCATGGACCGTAGAAGGATTCACGATCCGTGGATGGTGCCCCTGAAAGTGATTCAACAGTTTTACTCCAGGGTTAGCTGTATCTTTTCCTACTATTTTAAATCTAATACTATGTCATTTTAAGCCTATTTGAGGATAGTGATTATATATTAGTATTAGACGAGATTTTAAGAATTTTTTTTTATTTCTTTATAGGAGAGGACAAATCTCTGCCTGATCAATGCTAATGCGATCCCTTTCTTTCCATTCCTCTCCGGTTCGATCCATTCCACTCGTCTAATATAGCTAATAAATATATCAGCTTCAGGCACTATAACTAATTTCCTAAGGCCCTTACCACCCTCTTCACCCTCATTCTCTCAAACTACGAAGTCTCTCTCAAGTCTTCTTCCTCAAGTAATCTAGGATTTCAAGGATTCCAAGTCTCCATCAATTATAGTTTCAATCAAGGTATGTGAGAAATTTATCAATGGGTTCTTCTTCAACCAGTGAGTCTCAAAGAAACCTCAATTTCTCCATTTATGATTCTTATCCAATTCTAGGTTTTTCATGATTTATTTTATGGGTTCTATTGAATTTAAGTTTATTCATCATGGTTGATCTTATTATATATGATTTGATCATAATTGAATATTTTCAATGATATTACATCAACCTATGCTACGCAAGTATTTTATGATCATGAATTAAACTTTGATGATATGCATGCATGATGTTATGAATGATTTTATGAATCAAGGATGCTTTTGAATAAAGTATGAACACGTTTATATGAAATTATGATGCTTTCGATTGAAGTACCTCCTATTATAAATGAATATCATAATTTAGATGTTTAGATAATTGTTTCAAAGAGTATTTTATGAAATCATGATTTAAAGGAGCTATTCTTATAACTATGAGATTTTCTATGAATGATTCGGTATTACTAGATTTTTATCATTTCAATGGTTATGAATATGATTATGCACTTTTTCCGCTAAGAGTTTACTTAGAACTGAGTTAGACTAGTGGCAATTATCCAAGTTCCAAAACTATGTTTCCCCATAGGACTTAGTCTTAATTGACTCGAGCTAGTGGATCCACCCAAGCTCATGATTATGGTTCTTACCTTGCAAGTAGGACACTATTTTTTTGGTGTGCGAGCAGTACACTGAACTCCATGTTATAGCTCACATGGTTTATATCGGTTAATATTATCTCCCAAATATGTTATGATTATGATCTTGGGAATATTGCATTAACGTTGTACTATGTTTTCAGAATCAGATCATCAGCTTTTCATGTCATGTTTACTTGGTCATTATATTATCATATTTTTAGACTTATCATGTTCTTAAGTTATGTTCATGCATTTTCCCATATTCAGTACATTTCGAGTATTGACCACATATATTATTGTGCATTTATTGTCTTATAGTATAGGTTCTGATGCATATCCTTCCAGCTGCGATTAGTACATGATCCTATGTGCGTTTCTCAGTATTGGTGAGTCCACATGGTTCGAGGACAATCCACACTTATGCTTTTCCTTATGTTTAGTTCAGACTTTACTGTTTCAATTTTAGATTATTCAAGTGAGCTAGGGCTTGTGTTAGACATTAGTATTTCCACATGTGTCTTTGTACTCTGTTTCCATATTATGTTAAGATTTCCATTTGAAACTTATTCAGTATTTTCATGTTATTTCAGTTTTGTATGTTATCCTAGAGTCATGCTATGCCATGTGGTTAAGCTTAGAGTCTCTTTAGATTCTAGGTACCATGTCATATCTAGGGGGTAGTCTTCGGTCATGACAAACTTGGTATTCCGAGTATCAGGTTCAAGTGTCTTAGGGTGTTTGAAAAGATGCAATAAGTAGAATCTTATTCGTGACTGTGAAGCACGCCATATTTATAAATAGGAAGCTATGAGATGTTTAAGAAATTTCACTTCTATCATAACTCTTAAGTCGTTCAATAGAGTTGAACTCTATAAAAGTTTTCTTCTAATTTATGTTCTATGCATTTCAGAACTATGCCTCCCAGAAGAGCTCCCGTGAGAAGAAACTTGAATGTTGAACCAGAAGCTTCACAAGTTCCAATCGATCCTTTAGCCAAGCAAGTCACTCATGCAGAATTTAGGGCTGATTTCCATTTGTTGACCCAAGCCATGACTTCTCAAGAGAACTATGAGGTTGTAGCTCGCGTAAACCTAAATATGGTATGATGGCGACTAGGGTGCGAGACTTCACAAGGATGAATTCTCGAGAATTCCATGGTTCAAAGGTGGATGAGGATCCACAAGAGTTTGTTGAAGGGAATCAAAAGATTATATACATTATGGGTGTTATGCTATTTGAAAGTGCAGACTTGGCTGCTTACCAATTGAAAGTTGTTGCTCAAATATGGTTCAACTAATGGAAAGAAGAAAGGGCTATTGATGCGGGTCCTTTAGATTGAGACAAGGTAAAATGAGCTTTCTTAGATCGATTCTTCCTTCTCAAGATGAGAGAGTCCAAGGTTCAAGAATTTATCAATTTTAGGAAAGGTAGTATGAGCGTGAAGGAATATGCCTTGAAGTTCACTCAACTTTCCAAATATGCTCCGGCGATGGTGGCCAGTTCTAGAGCTTGAATGAGCCAGTTTGTGTCTGGTGTCTTGAAAATGGTAGTGAAAGAGTGTAGAACTGCCATGTTGATTAAGGAGATGGACATTTTGAGGTTGATGACTCATGCTCAATAGATTGAGGAAGAAAAGCTTGAAGAGAGTGCTTGGGAGACTAAGAGGGCTTAGACTGATAGTGGTGGCTACTCTTATTAGAGATCCAGTAGTGGTGGTCGTTCTCAGTTTAGCTATAGGTATTCATGCCCGACTCCATCTTCTATGAGGTCTCTGGTGCAGAAGTTCAACAAGGATAGGGTGCCTAACCCTAAGTCTCAAGGTAATGCTTCTAGTCGACAAACTTTCCCCGCATGTCAGAAGTGTTGAAAGAGCCACTCGGGAGATTGTTTAGCCAGTTCTGGTGCATGCTTTGATTGTGGTAAGACTGGTCATAGGTTGAGGGATTGCCCTTCGGTTGCTAGCAAGGGTGGAGATAGTTATTGACATGCCTATCTTAACCCTTCTTCAGGTTGCCTTACTCAGCATGGTTTCTTCATCTAGTTCTGGTGGCGAACATCATCAGAATAAGTTTAATGCTCTTCAGACTCGACATGATCACGAGGTTTCCCATAATGTGGTCACTAGTATGTTACGGGTCTTTCAGTTTGTTGCTTATGCGTTGATAGATCCAGAAGCTACATTGTCTTTCGTGACTCCTTATGTTGCTATGAAGTTTGATGTTAGTCTCGAAATTCTATTAGAACCTTTCTCCTTTTGTACTCTTATCTATGATTCAGTTTTAGCTAAACGGGCTTTGAAAATTTGCCCAGTCTCAGTTTTTCAGAAAATTACCTTAGTTGATCTAGTATAGTTAGATATGCTTGATTTCGATGTTATTCTTGGTATGGATTGACTTCATACTTGTTATGCCTTTATTGACTGTAGAACCATAGTTGTTAAGTGTCAGTTTCCGAATGAACTAGTCATAGAGTGGAAATGTAGTAGTTTAGTGCCTATAGGTCAGTTTATCTAGTGCCTTAAGTCCATAGATAATTTCTAAGGGTTGCATCTATCATGTATTTTGGGTTAGGGATGTGAATTCTGAATCCCCCTTCTTTTGAATTAGTTCACGTTGTGAATGAGTTTTTGGAAGTGTTTCCAGATTATCTTCCTAGATTTCCTCACAAAAGGAAATTGACTTTGGAAATTGAACTTCTTCTAGATACCCATCCTATTTCCATTCCTCCTTATAGAATGGCTCTGACAGAGTTTAAGGAGTTGAAAAATCAGTTAAAACATCTTTTGGATAAGGGTTTCATTAGACCAAGTATTTCTCTATGGGGTGCTCAAGTTCTCTTTGTTCGTAAGAAATATGGTTCCTTTAGAATTTGCATTGATTATCGGCAGCTGAACAAGGTCACATTCAAGAATAAGTATCCCATACCAAGGATTGATGACTTGTTCGATCAGCTTGAGGGTGCTAGTTTCTTCTCCAAGATTGACCTCAGATCGTGTTATCATCATCTTAAAGTCAGAGAATATGACATTCCAAAGATAGACTTCAGGACTCTGTATGGCCACTATGAGTTTTTTGTTGTCTTTTGGACTAACGAATCCTCCGGCAACTTTTATGGATTTGGTGAACAGGGTTCTTAAGAAATACATGGATATGTTCTTTATAGTATTTATTGATGACAACTTGATCGACTCTTGAAGTAATTGAGGATGAGCATGCCGATCAGTTGAGGATTGTTTTACAAGTTCTTAAGGATTGTTAGTTATTTGCTAAGTTTAGCAAGTGTAAATTTTTGTTGAGGTAGATTTCATTCCTTGGCCATATTGTCTCTGGAGAAGGTATTCAAGTTGATCCTAAGAAGACCAAGGCAGTTAAGAACTGGCCTAGACCTCTTTCATCCTTAGATATTATGAGTTTCTTGTGTTTAGCCTATTACTATAGATGGTTTGTGGAGGGGTTTTCCTATAATTCTTCTCCTTTGACTACTTTGACTCATAATAAAGTGAACTTTCAATGGTCCGAAGCTAGTGATAAGATTTTGCAAGAGTTGAAGACTCGAGCTACTTCAACCCTAATTTTGACTTTATTAAGAGCATCAGATGGTTTTTTGTGTATTGTGATGCCTCCAGAATTGGTCTTGGTTGTGTTTTGATGCAACATGGTAAGGTGATTTCATATGTTTATGGGAAACTTAAGGTTCATGAGAAGAATTACTAGACTCATGATTTGGAGTTGGCGGCGGTGGTTTTTCCTTTGAAGATATGGAGACACTATCTCTATGGTGTTCATGTGGATGTGTTCACCAATCATAACAGTCCTCAGTATGTGTTTACATTGAGGGATTTGAATATTTGCCAAAGGAGATGGCTTGAATTGTTGAAGGTTTAAGACATGAGTTTCCATTACCATCCGGGTATGGCAAATATGGCTGTCGATGCTCTTAGAAGATTCTCCATGAATAGTGTTGTTCATACTGCCGGTGCGAAAGGTATGTTTCCACCACTCCGGACTCTTTTCCTGTGGCTTGAAAAAGCTGCTTCTTTACCAGGTTGTTGAGTCCCTGACATTGTCACATGGCACAAGAATAGAACACATCAGCCCATGACAATTCTCATGACAATCAAAGAACCACTCCACACTTATGTGCACACATTCTTCAATCAAAATGGTACTTGACTCCCCTAAGAATTAGTCTAACACAAGGCATATAATACATGGTAACAATTCTGACACACACACATCACGCCCACTCATTGATTCTATTCAAGAATTTGAACAACGAGTGTGGTCAATGCAACTTTCATTCAAAATAATTATAGAATTTCTTGCATTCGAGGACTCATGCCCAGCTACTCTCACTAATTGCACTTAGATCACAAACATCAACCCAAGGATCCTCACAATAACAAACTACCCAAAACAACATTGTTTCATCCCCACGCAACAATCATGTTTATATATATGGGTAATAGATTCAAATATACCCTATAATAGGTGCAAAAACTTAATCTCGTTCCCCAAGAGTTTGTAAGCACTAGCACAAGTATATGCCAGAACAATTTTCTACATTCACTATACCCCCAAGTGGAGCACCACTCAATTTTGGCCAAGGAGGAAAAGAAATTTGAGTTAAAAACATACCTTGATTGTTGAAGAAGATGAAACAAACAAAATTCCTAGATGAAACAAACAAAATTCCTAGATGAAATCACCTCCGCGTTACGGCTTGGGACTTGGAATTTTCATTAGGGTTAAAGGGAAAGGGGATATCGGGTGAGGAATTGGGGTAGAATAAGGGATTAGGGTGAAATTGGGGGTTCAAAAAGGGTAGTGGGTCGGGTATTTTGAAAAATAGACGGGTAAAGCCCGTCTGATTTAATGAAAGTCAAAAAATCTTACCCGGGTTTGAGACGCGGCTCCATTACGGAGTCTTCTATTTTCTGCTGGGACATCAATTCCCTGCGAGAAAAAAATTTATGCCCTGGTCCACGACATGAAGGGCTTATGACATCCCTTTATTTTTTATGAGAAAATTAATTTCCTCATTCATTCTTTATATATGTCCTAGCTATTACAATCAATCATGAAAATTAAAACCAAGTCCTAAAAGTCAAAATAAAGAAAAGAAAACTAAACAACTATCTAATACACATGATCACGGGTTGCCTCCTGCGTAGCGCCTGGTTTAACATCACGGCTCGACTTAGCTCACTGACTAACTCATCATTCAACTTGAGTGTTTCTTGATCACGATCCACATCATTCCCGAAGTAGTGTTTGACACACCGTTCATTCACCAAAAACGTAGAGCTCTTGTCTCTATTCCTTAACTCCATAGCCTTATGTTGCATCATTCGCACCACTTCAAATGGTCTGCACCACTTTGACTGAAGTTTTCTACGAAACAACTTCAGTTGCGAATTAAATAGTAGGACCTGTTGGCCCGGCTCAAAGATGCGAGGAACGATATGCTTGTCATGCCACTTCTTCATCTTTTCTTTGTATAACTTGGCATTTTTATCTGTGTGGAGCCTTAACTCCTCAAGATCATGAAACTGACCTATTCTCCACTTACCGGCCAACTTAGGGTAAAGATTCAATTTCTTTATTGCCCAATACGCCTGGTGTTCCATCTTCGCCAGAAGATGGCATGCTTTGACAAATACCATGCGATAGGGAGAAGTGTCACGACCCAAAAATGGACGTGAAGGCACTTGTTCTTTCCCACCAAGACAAGTCAGCCTCAACCCAACGAAAACGAAAGAAAAGCGAATATAAATAAAGCAAGAACAAGACAAAGGTGGAAATTTATTCATTCTAAATAACTCCCCAAAATTTGATTGTCACATGTACAAGCCACTAAAATAAATACAAAATTCAAATAATAAATACAAGTCTCAAATGTCTTTGTTTCTCAACTAGAACAAAACATAAGTAAAAACGAAAAAGAGGACCCGCCGGAATGACAAGCAGCTACCTCTTCAAGTCCTTGACAAGCCTCGAGTCAGAAAAGGAGAAGATCACGCGGGTCCGGGCTCGGAACATACACAAGTGTAGAAGCAAGGAGTGAGTACCACCAACATGGTACCATCAAGCATCCTAATAAACTAGGAAACCTAGCTAAATCGGATACTCCTTTCCATTCCAACCGAACCTCCAGAAACTACAACCTGCACATAAACCAGCCCAACCTAACAGTTCTACAATAAAAAGGTCTCAAGGCTCAAGATCAAGATCAACAGTCACAATTCAACAACTGATACGCAACAAATCATTTACTCTCAAGTACAAGGCATCTCAATTCACAAATATCAACAAGTTCAACTCACATATCAAACAAACAATTCAAACCACACAAAATAGCTCAATCATATGCCTCAAATAAGTCAAAATGTATGCATCAAGTAGATTGATCACGAGTCAACATTGGCCGGAACTATTTCCCTTCGGCTCAATGTCACTAGCCGGAACTATTTTCCTTCGACTTTCACATTAATTCACTTGCCGGAACCATTTCATTCGGCAATTCTATCATTAGCTGGAACCATTTCCCTTCGACTTTTATCATAAAACAACACTTGCCGGATCTATTTCCCTTCGGCTTTTATCACAAAACAATACTTGCCAGCAAAGACCTCGGCATATATGGAGTAACTTAATACTACTTTGTTTGTCTCTTTATTTTTAATATTTCCTTAAATGACTAAGGTGACCAAATTTTTTTTTTGGTGACTAAATATTTTTTATTACAAAGTAGCAAATGAGAACAAAAAAAACTGTGATGAAAATCCTTATATTACCATTTTTTTTACTAGTCATTATTTTTTTTTCTATAAAAATTGTTTTGACTCTTCGAAAAAAATGAGAACAAATATTATATAAATACCATCTTCTTAAGTTGTTAAGCAACAATAAGTACAATATAGTTTAAAAGAAAAGATGGCAAAATTGAATAGTTTGTTAGTTTCTGTTCTACTAGTTATGTTGATAGCATCAACCAGTCAGTTTCTTCTGTTTACAAACATTTTGTGTTATATTATATATTAGTATTAGTATAACTAGTATACGTGCCCGTGTGTTGCTCGGATGATTTAAAATGTAATAATTTTATAATTAAAAATAACTAATAAAATGTATTATACACTAAATAATATATTTAATTTATTATAATATACTATTATAATACAAATCATTAGCTTTTTTATTTGAGAACATTAAATTAATATTATTAGTACGCAATTTCTTTTATTGTATTAAAATATTATATCTATAACTATATCAGCTAGGCTTTCAGTTTTATAATATATTATGTTGAAATTTTTTTAAGGATACTATCAATTTTATGATTATTTTATCCTGTTCAAATATCAAATGCATCAAATATTTTTACGTGTTTGTACTTTATTCTTTTTATGTCATTTGAATAAAAAAAATTATGTTAATAATTTATTAATTTTAACTTTACCCTCCTGGATATCCGATAAGGACCAATGTATCAGGGACTGAGCTTCCCTTTCTTATCAAACCTCATAACACCCCTCATGGGTGAAACTTTCAGATATACCCAATCATCAACCTCAAACTCCAAATCTCTTCTTCTAACATCAGCATAGGATTTCTGACGACTCTGCACTGTTTTCAACCTCTCCTGAATTGTCTTCACCTTCTCCATGGCTTGATGAACCAAATATGGTCCTATCAACTCGGCTTCACCAACCTTAAACCAACCAATGGGAGATCTACACCTTTGCCCATGCAGAGTCTTATACGGAGCCATCTGAATGCTGGAATGGTAACTATTATTGTATATGCGAACTCGATAAGAGGCAAGTGGTCATCCCACTTACCTTTGAAATCCAAAGCACAAGCTCTCAACATGTCCTCTAAGGTCTGAATTGTGCGCTCTTCTTGACCATCAGTCTGAGGATGAAAAGCAGTACTAAGGTTCACCTTAGAACCCAAACCTTTCTGAAGTGACTTCCAAAACTACACGATAAACTTAGCACCCCTATCTGAGATGATGGACAAGGGAACTCCATGCAGTTGAACTATCTCACAAATGTACATATTTTCTTATTCTTATGCTATATTGGTAGTCTTTACTGGTAAAAAATGTGCTAATTAGGTCATCCGATCCACAATCACCCAAATGGAATTATGCTATTTGCGAGATTGTAGTAAACCTGTAATGAAGTCCATATTAATCATCTCCCACTTCCATTTGGGAACTTAGTAACAAACTCGGCAATGCACCTCTTCATGCTACTCCACCAATAGACTTCTCTCAAGTCATGGTACATCTTAGTGGCACTTGGATGAATCGAATATCGGGAACTACGGCTTTCTTCCATGATTCTCTCTGGGAGTTCATCCACATTTGGAACACACAACTTACCTTGATACCTCAACATACCATCTCCCCCTTATGCATAGACTATCACTTTTTGCTTACGCACATTTGCCTTCAACTCAAGTAAAACAGTGTCCTTGTCCTGCTTCCCCTTAACTTCTAACACTAATGATGATTCGGCTCCATTCATTACGACCACTCCACCTTAACTGGAGTCTAACAAATAGGCTCCCAATGGTGCAAGTCTGTGAACTTTCTTAGTCAATTCTTTCTTGCCTTCCTCTACATGATGAGTACTCCCCATGGACAACCTGCTCAAGGCATCAACAATAACATTAGCCTTACCTGGATGGTATATAATGCTCATATCATAATCCTTGAGTAGTTCTAGCAATCTCCTTTATCAAAGGTTTATCTCCTTCTGACTGAAAACATTACTGGAGACTCTTGTGGTCGGTGAATACATCCACATGAATGCCATAGAGATAGTGACTTCATATTTTGAGGGCAAACACTACTGCTGCCAACTCGAGATCATGAGTCAGGTAGTTCTTTTTGTGAATCTTAAGCTGTCTGGAGACATAGCCTATAAACTTACCATTCTGCATCAATACACAACCAATTCCAACTATGGATGCATCGTAATAAACAACAAAACCCTCTGTACCCCCTGGTAGGGTCAACACTTGAGCAGTGGTTAAGTGAGTTTTCAATTCCTGAAAGCTTTTCTCATAAGCTTCAGATCATTGAAACTTATCTGTTTCCTGAGTCAACTTAGTCAACAAGGATGAAATAGATGAAAATCCCTCGACGAACCTTCTGTAGTAACCAGTCAATCCCAAGAAACTTCTTATATTAGTTGGAGACGTGTGTCTGGGACAATTCTGCACTACTTCAATCTTCTGAGTGTTAAATTACATTCAATTTCCAGACACAATATGGCATAAGAATGCCAGAGACTCAAGCCAGAACTCACACTTAGAAAACTTGGCATACAACTCCCGATCCTTGAGAGTTTGGAGGACTATTCTGAGATGACTAGCATGGTTCTCCGCATTCCTCGAATATATCAGGATATCGTTGATGAATACAATAACAAACATATCCAGATACTGCTTAAATACTCTGTTCATGAGATCTATGAATGTTGCAGAAGTGTTAGTCAAACCAAAGGAAATAACAAGAAACTCATAATGACCATAACGGGTCTTAAAAACTGTCTTTGGGATGTCACTTTCTCTCACTTTAAACTAATGATAGCCAGATTTGAGGTCTATCTTAGAGAAGCAAGTGGCACCCTGAAGTTGGTAGAAATAGTCATCAATTCTCGGAAGGGGATATTTATTCTTTATTGTGACCTTGTTCAACTGGTGGTAATCAATAAAATCCTAAGGGAACCATCTTTCTTTCTCACGAATAAGATCGGAGCTCCCCAAGCTGAGATACATGGTCAGATGAAACCCTTATCAAGAAGATCTCTCAACTGGTCTTTTATCTCTTTTAACTTAGCAGGAGCCATTCTATATGACATAATAGAGATGGGTTGAGTATCAGGAAGAATATCTATTCCGAAGTCTATTTTTCTCTCTGGGGGACTCCGGGAGGATCGTCTGGAAAGACCTCTGGAAACTTACTTACAACTGGAACTGACTGAATAGGCAGTGTCTCAACACTAGAGTCATTAACTCAGACTAAGTGATAGATGCACCCTTTGGAGACTAACTATTGTCCTTTAGGTATGAGATGAAACTGTCACGCCTTGAGTCTACACCCTGGACGTGGCTGGCACTCGAGAACTATTTCTGATCCCCAAGAAAACCCTTGGCCTGGCTTGCTATGACATCACCTGACTCTAGAAGATATCCGAAAGCTTAAATAGATGAGCATTTAGACATTTAGAGAAAAGTCTTAAATCACTGTCTTGAAATACTTAGCATAAGTCATAAGTTAAATAAACATCTTGAGAAACAATGGAAACATCTAACTATGTCTATCTAAGAAGCCTCTAACTGTTTAAGATAGATGTTGGGACAAGACCCACGACACCTCAAATGCTACTAAAACTGAATATGAAAATTGATGTGAAATCCTCCGAAAGCAAGGAGGCTCACCAAAGCTATCTGAAGCGCAGAGTGGTCTCAACAAAACGCCTGTTGATGATCCTGAACACCTAGATCTGCATCATAAAAGGATGCAGGTCGAACGATATCACTACATGGAACGTACGGGTGTGTAATATAGCTGAAGTCAACTAAATAACTGAACTGGATGACTGCAATAGATATAGCATAAACTTAACTGAATGTAAAGAATTAAAGGAATGAAATCATTTATTTGAACAAAATACTTACTAATCTCTGAACTCAACATAAGAAGTGTTATGTGAAAATATACTTTAACTTTATTGGGAGATTCTCTAACCGACAACCATCACTGTGAGCTAAGTGATGATACATCGTCTTGTCCACGCTGCCATAACTGTCTTATATCGTGTTAGGATATAGAACCTCTCAACTAAGTGGATCCACTAAGCTATAAGGATTCATCTAAAAGGTATGATCCTGAACCCATGTTGGCAAGACATGGTTTATGGGGGCTGTGAGTTGTCTGAACTCTCCCCCACATCGGTGCTCAATACTACTCCCAGCAATATATATATATATATATATACACACACACTATTGCTCAAATGTATAAAAATTTTACTTTTTCTCTGGTTCGAGGTAATTTCTCAAACTATCCTCTTAAAAGAAGTAACTGCTCTGGAGTATCTCAGTACTCATAACTCAATTAGAAAGCAAAGATTCTCCTTTCGAAATTTAAAACTGTTATCTTAGGGAATTACTTAGTTCCCTATACTTTTCTCGAAATTCATCTTTTACTCTTTCTCAGAATCAATTTTAAAGACAAAGTATTTGTTCTTAAAAGATTCTTAAACCTCTCTTTACTTTCTCAATAATAGGTCTTGACTCTTCTCTTAAACTAACTTTAGTTTTGAAAATGCATTAAGACATATGAGTAGATTAATGCATGAGTTTTAAATGATAAAAGGACCCTATAGGAGCATATATAGAGAGGGAAAGCATAGCCACAACTTAGAGGAACACGTATGGAATGAAACACGGAAGGAAAAAGGTCAGGCAACCCTGGTGCACTGATGGTGTGGGGCGCTATGCCCCAAACTACTGACCAAAGTTTGGGACGTACTATTGGCATGGCACGCCAGGCCCCAAACTACTGACCAGTAGTTCTAGCGCTATGGTAGAGCGCCGCGCCAGCCCCACATCCAAAAATCTGATGAATTTTCTTACTCAATTTCGGGTCCTAACTAATCTAGAATCGATTGGTTTCTTTCAAAATCTCTTTGATTCACAAACCCAACACAAAATTATCGAAATTCCACTCAAATTCTATCAAGAAACACCACTCATTTGCAAAATCCTCACCTCAACAACTCAAAACCTCCATTGTTAAAGAATGAAGCTTAAAACTCAAGAACCCTTCAAGAATATTTACATAAACGATTATATAAGTGAATTGACGAAAGAATTGCATGTTGGCGTGAGGAAGAACTAGTCCTTCTCTATGGGAAGCTTCACATACCCGGAAAGAACGATTGTTCTTGGTGAAATTCCTCAACCATCAAATGAACGTTGGAAAACCCTCTTTTCCTCTTCTTGAAACTTCGCCCTAAAATTCTAAGTGTTTAGGAATATGAAAAAAACTTAGCGTCGATTAGACCCCTAAATTGGGTGAGTAAAAATGTGGGCAGGCCTATAGGGGTAAGGAAAAGACCAAAATACCATTTTCTTAAACGGATGAACAACCTTAACTAGAGAGGCCTTACTCAAATGGTCGTAACTTTTCACATCGAGGTCAAAATTTAGCAAACTTAGTGGCTTTGGAAAGAGCACTCAAAGGCCTTCGATTTGATACTTTATGGACCACCTAACTCTTTATGTGCTAAAAGCTATGATCGTCTGAAATTGACCCAAAACTGAAAATCGATCGAAGTCTGAGGTGTTACAGAAACGACCCTTAGGCACTACTTGATTATCTTTCCATTCTATGACTGGTTCATTTGGAAACTTAAACTTGACTATTCAAGTCCTACAATCGACTGAGGCATAACAAGCATAAAGCCAGTCCATGCCTAGAATGACATCAAAATCCACCATGTCTACTTCATAAATAAGCTATGGTGTCTTTATGATAGATAGAGATGGTACAATTTTGTTAGACTCTTTATGCTAGAATAGACTCCCCAATCAGTGTAGAAACACTGAAAGGTTCAACAAGTTGTTCGGGACAAGTCCCAAACTCCATGGCTATATAGGGAGTTGCAAAAGATGAACTCGCACCTAGATCAAGTAAGGCATATACATCAAGCGAAAGGACTTTAAGCATACAAGTAACAACATCTGGTGAGTTCTCCTGATCCTGATGACTGGATAGAGCATACAAACGGTTTGAACCTCCGCTTGCTCCTGAAGTTGCACCCTTTCGTGCAGTCCTACCCAGTGGGGGTGCCGAGGAAGCTTGGGCCCTACTTCCCTCGTTACCTTGGTTTCTCATTGGGCATTTCCTAGAAAAGTGATCCACCATTACACACTTGTAACAACCATCGGTAACAACATGACATTCCCCCAGATGAAGCTTACCACACTTATCACATGGTGGGTTGCGAGTGAACTCATGTGCCACACTGCCCTGCGACTGAAATTCTGGGAGTTGTGGTTCTTGTGATCATTCTTGTTCCTTGTTGCAGGTGCACTAACGGATGATGGAGCCGGTCCATTCTTGTTCCTTGGTTGGAAAGATGACTGATTTCCATTCTCGGTCTTCTGATGGCCAGACTTATGATTTGATGTCTTAGCTCTCTTACTGCGGACCTCTTCCCTGTCTTTCAACTTATCCTCTTCCACCTGTTGTACATGAATCATAAGCCTAGCTATGTCCATGTTCCCTATCAACATAGCTTCATTACCTTTCTTATTAGATAAACGGGATAGCCCAGACACAAACAAACTCATTTTGCTCCTCATATCAGCCACCATCTCCGTAGCATGGCGGGATAGTTGGGAGAACTTGAGGCTGTACTCTTGCACACTCATAGACTACTGCTTCATATTATGAAACTCTCTTACCTTTGCTTCCCTTATCTCTCAGGGAAAGAAGCGTCCCAAGAAAGCATTCTCAAACACGGCCCAACTCAAAAGTGGTGCCCCCTCTGCCCTGTTCTTCTTCCACTGATCATACCATATCCTAGCAATACCTTTGAGTTGGTTTGTAGCCAACTCCACACGCTCAGCATCAACGACATGCATAACCTCAAACACCTTCTGAAGCTCAACCACAAAGTTTTCTAGATCCTGATTGATCTTTGACCCAGTGAACTTCAGGGGATTCATTCATAGAAACTCTTGAACTCTGGATGTATCATTCACATCCTAATGGTCATCTCCTTAGAGACCAACCTGTGTTGTCACCACTTGAGTCAACATCTGAATAACATTCCTAAAGTCAGAAGTGGTGACATCTCCCTGAGGGGGTTGCACTTCTAGTGCATTGGGAGCTTTTTGACCTTAAGGATTAGCATTCCTCCTAGCAGGACATTGAACAGCTTTTCGTGAAGGCATGATATGAAAAGACACGCATAAGCACAAGTTAGAAGAAACTTTTATAGAATTGAACTCTATCGCAGAAACATGAGTAGGAAGGAAGTGAAAGTTCCTAAATGTCGTAGCTTCCTCATTATAGATGTGGCACGCTTCACACCGATAAGAAAGACCCTACTAGACACGGCTTCATAGACACCCTAGGACTCTTGAACTCTATGCTCTGAATCAAGTTTGTCACGCCCTAAGCCTACACCCTAGACGTGGCTAACACTCGGGAACCATTTTTGATCCCCAAGCGAACCCTTGTCCTGGCTGACTACTTACTGGAAGACTTACTCAAACAATAATAGGCTTAAAACATAAATTAATCTCAACATAAACTCAATTGGAATGTCTGAAAATACTCATTTGCAATAATAATAATGCGCAAAATAGTCTTTAAAAGAAAGAAGGTACTGAGAAACGCCTCAACTCTAACAATTTATGAAGCCTCTAATACTAGGATAGATGTCGGGACAAGACCCACGGATAATCAACAATAACAAGAAAATAGATGCGAAATCCTCAGAAAAGCTAGGAGGCTCACCAAAGCTCTCTGAAGTGCCAAGTGATCTCATCGAAACGCCTGTTGATGATCCTAAACAGTTGTATCTGCATCATAAAAGATGATGGTCGAATGACATCAGTACATTGAATGCACGAGTATGTAATAAGGCTGAATAAAACAATAACTGAACTGAAGGACTAAAAGAAACTCAACTAACTCAATACATGAATATGAAGTAAAAACCTTTTAAATTTACAATAAGATATGCAATAAAAGTAATATGAAAATAATATACTTTACTTGTGGGGAGTTTCTCTAACCGACAACCATTACTATGAACCTAGCAATGATACATTGTTTCGCCCACATTGCAAGGGCCATCCTATACTTTGCCAGGGTATAGGATGCTACTGTAACTATGGATCCATCTAATAGGCCTTCTCAGAGGTAGTGAGGAGTCGTACGAATAGTTAGTGCTATCCTATCCTACGCTGGCTATGTAGTTTTATGGGACTTTTGATTTATAATAGACTCTTATCCAATTCGGTGCTCGATACTGCTCCCAAAGTAATCAATCTCAATTATGCTCAGTTCACCCTTTACAAAGAAAGGGACTATTACATTACTGAAGTACTTTTTTAAAACATCAATCATACTCTTTCCTTTTTTTCAACTGTCAAATAGTACATATGGAAACATTTGATGCTTTTTTAAAAGAATCTATTCAAAACTTGCATTTAAAATACATACTTAGGACTTATCTTTCATGTCTAAGATTGATATATAAAAACTGAAAACTCTTATACTTTTCTAAAAATAGAGCTCTTAAACATCTTTTAAACTCACTTTAGTTTTGAATGTGCACTAAGACATGTGATTAGAATATACAAGAATTTTCAAAGGTAAAGCCTATAGGAGCTAATACAAAGAAGGGAAGCATGGCCACAACTTCATGAAACACGCGCCAGAAGAAACAAGGAAAAATTGGCCTAGCGACCCTTGGTACACTGCTGGCGCAGGGCGCCAGGCCTAAAAGTTCAGACAGCAGGCCTGGGCGCACTGCTGGCGTGGGGCGCCAGGTCTAAAACTGCTGGGCATCCGCCCTGGCACATTGCACCATGCCTTGGCCGACATCCTCGATGAGTTCAAGTTAAATTAGGACCCCAAATTAGTTTAGAATTGGGAAATTTCTCCTAAAGAAACCTATCTTTCAAGCTAAAATTAATATATGAGAAACTTTCATGCAATTTACTTTGAATACATAAATTTACTAGATCAATAGGGTTCATGTCATACTAAGCATGAACAACATTATATGATTCACATGCCAAAACAAGAATCAAAACCTGAACTATTAAAGAACTAAATTCAAATATCAAGAACTATGAATGGATCCTTTAGAGGTGATGATTTCTGACTGAATTGAGATGTAGGGCGTGAGGAAAAACTAGTCCAACACTATGAATAGCCTTACATACATAGGAAGAATAAATTTCTTGGTGAAATTAATGAAATTCAAAGAACGTTAGAAAACCCTAGCTTTTCTCCTCTTGAATCCTTTCTCTAAGTCTTTGAAGTGTTAAAGAACATATAATAATGTTTTAACACTATTTAGACCCTTAATTAGGTGAAAAGGGTCGTGGTTTAGGCTTAGAAGGGGTGGGAAAAGACAAAAATACCCCTCTTAAAAATATTGTCGAGGTGCCTTAAGAGGGAGATTCACTAAAAGGGGCCTATCTTTTTACTCCAAAGTCAAAATAAAGAAAACTCGGTCGCGTTAGAAAGAGGACTCAAGGATCTTTCATTTGATAGGTCATGAGCTACCTAATTCATTATGTGCTGAGAGTTATGCTCATTTGAAGTTGACCCAAAACTTAAAAACTGATGGGTGACTTATGTGAATCCCTCTTTAGCCCTTATAGAAGTCCGAGGTGTTACACTAATGAAGTATGAAAGTAATCATTCAATAAAGTTACTTACAAGACAACAACAATAAATCTATTTCAATTCTAGAGAATAGACAAATAATTAACTTTTATTTTTTCTTCATATTCTATTGTGCTATCTTACATTAGAGGATTTTGGATATTGGTAAGAAAAAAATAATGAAATTTGAATTAATTTTTGGTTTGTTCCAAGCAGATAGTTTGAATTTTTACACCGATAGTCATATTGTGCGTTGCATTCCAGGCATCGAATTAAAAGAAGATTTGAGAAATGTAACTTTTTTGTCAGCTAATTAATTACTGTAGTCCCGGAAAGGAACTGGTATATGCTACTTCCTTTCCTTCAGATTTTTTGATCAATCTCTTTTTCTTTTTAGAGGCAAGGTCTATGTCCCCCTCTAATGTTTGTAAGTATTTCTCCTTATATATCACATGGTAGGGGTCTAGCCAAACCCCCACACTCGTAGGCTCACGTCCTATTGGTGATGACTTTTATTAAAAAAACATATTTATTTGAAATATCAATAGGTTATCAAAAGAGTATTTGAATATACGAGTTTATACATCAATTATATAATAATTATACAAATAATGTGTATAGTTATACGGGAGGAAAAAGGGTTTGGAATGTGACATAATAGAAATGTTGATATTAACGTTGTTTGCAACAAATTTTCTCAAGTATGAAAATACTAGAATCACAAAATAAATCAGAAACATAATTTTGTTCATCAAACTTTTGGGTACAAATTTGTTGATCCTTGATTCTTCTCTCCTAAGATTTCTCTAAGATTCGAGGGCCGTTAGTGATGCATTTCTCAAACTAGGATGATTTGGACTTGATCTTCATGAATTTAAAGTATTTGATAGTCAAGAAGAGTGACATGTATTTCTTTGAGAAAGACAATATTTGATACTTCATGATCACTTTGTGAATACCCAAGAGTTGTGGAACATTCGAGATGTCTTTTCAAGGGAATATATTACCCTTTATACAGGCATGAGTTAGAGTTTAGGGTAGAGTACCCTCCAAGAACCCTAATTGGAATCGAACACGTCCTTGTAGACTCCTACAAAATTTCAATGTCTAAAAATATTTTTTAGGACCATTACAAATTATAACCCATTATTTAATTTAGAGTATCAAAACATGTAATATGAAATATATTTTCAACATTATGGTATAGTTTAAAGTCAAATACTTATTCACACTTCAAAGGCACAACTCAGTTGTTGCTATAAAATTTAAGTATTCAACATGGTTCCAACAACAAGAAAAAAAAAGAAAACCTAATGTTTCAAACTATCTTCTGTGGTACATAATATATACATTTTTACATGTTTTTTTTCTCTTGTGACCAGCTTGTCCACACACCTCTTATAAAAGCATAGCGACCTCTTATTATTCATCTCGAAGATGGTTTGGCTCTAGATTTTTTTAGGCCTTCCAACACTTCTCCTTTTTAGTTGGGAGTTTGATCTCTCACCCTAGTCTATGAGTTATTGCGAGTGTTAGGTAAATTGTCTGTCTGGGTATCCCTTAAAAAAATTTCAACATACAAGCTAGAGTGTCGTAAAGCATTTAAATTTTAAATATTTTCCTATATATACTATGTGTATCACAGTCTAACTTAACATAAAATTTAATAAAAAATGAAGACTTTGTGAACTTTTAGTCTTAAATATTTCATAATATTATTCACTATGATTAGGTCAAGTTAATGTAAAGTCAAATGTTGATTTGAAAATTCAACCTTGGCAATGTGATTAAAATCTTGTACTAAGATTAATAATGTATTCTCCTCAATATAAGAATTTCAAAACATTAATCTAAATTAAAATTAGGTATCAATAATTTGCCCCCTCAAATAAAAAAATCGAATCGAAAAACTCTAGGGCTTTAAATCCACAACAATAACATGTATACTAACCCATAACTTCTTTCCCTAAAATGCCTATATTTCCAAGATTTGTGATAGTTTATCTTTATTCATTTTATATATGAAAATTTTTGGCTTCTTTTAAGAAAAGAGGGGATTTCATACTATATAACAGAATGCATCTGATTAAGTAGTGTCATATACTACTTTGTTTATCACTCTATCTTTTTTGTTTTTCCTTAAATGTCTAGTTGACCAAATATTTTTTTTTGGGTAACTAAATATTTTTACTACCAAGTAGCAAATGAGTACAAGAAACGAATTGTGATGAATATCATCATATTACCATTTTTGTATAGTCATTATTTTTTTTCTATAAAAGTTTATTTGACTGTTAAGAAGAAATGAGAACAAATTCTATATAAATAGCATCTTCTTAAGTTGATAAACATCAACAAATACAATATAATTTGAAAGAAAAAGATGGACAAATTGAATAGCTTGATATTTTATGTTTTCCTAGTTATGCTGATAGCATCAACAGGTGTGTTTCTTCTGTCGAACAAACACTTTGTGTTATATTAAAGATTAGTAAAATAATTTATTATACTTTACCAACTAATGAAGCGTGTAAATGATCATTTAAAGTTACATACAACAAGAAATCTATTTCAATTGTAGAAAATAGACAAATAATTAACTTATATTCCTTTTTCATATTTTATAATGCTACCTTACCCTAGTAGATTTTGGATATAGACATAATAAAATTTGAATTTCAGGTTTGTTCCCAGTAGATGGTTTGAATTGTTGCACTGACAATCACATCGGGCGTTGCATTCCAGGCAGCGAAGATGTTACCAAATGTGATAATATTTGCAAGTAAAATTGTAAGGGAGGCGACTGCAAAGTCATCGGCAAAACACCTCCTAATCATTTTTGCAATTGTCTTTGTTAATAAACCTTTTAAAACTTGTTCTACATACGTAGTTGCTTTTACTAAAGAGGTATTGTTATGTTTCAGTATGCATATATTAAAAAATTCTATAGTAAAATTCTAATTTTATGTTCAATAAGTATCATCTTTAATGTATTTATTTTGGTCACTGAATAATTATTTTTCTCTCTGCCACTAACTTCATTTTCAATATTTTGGTAATGGAGAGATAAATGGTCTATCTTTTAATATATTGTTGGAAATAATAATTCAAAGTTGGAGAAGGAATCCTAAGTTGTTTAGGATTTATTATTTATGGTATTTACTTATTTATGTTTAATTAAGATTTGTCAGTTAAAGTGATTCCTAGTCCTAATTTAATTTTGTTTTTACTTTTATAAAGAGGGATATTACTAGTTATTTTCTATATACAAAAATACAAAGAATAGATAGAACTTGAAGTAAGATTCAAGAACTTTTTAAGTCTATAAATAAAATATTTTCCTTCATATATCATTTTAAAATTGTCCTAAAATCGAATTTAGACTTTGATATTTTCATTTTAGTTCGTGATTGAAATTTTCCTACAAATCAAATTAAGGTAATTAAAGTGATCCCAACATTGTTGATAAGAGCACTCATCCTTAACAAAATACATTGAAATTGAGAGACAAACAAATATTTTCTCAAATATACTATGCTTATCACAGTCTAACTTGAAATAAAATTTAACTAAGAATGAAGAGTTTTAAAAAAATTAATTTTAAATATCTCAAACTATAGAAATCGAGTTTAGAATGATCAATTACCTTTGGATGAACACTATCCTAAATTTTATAGGTCAAGTTAATTTAAAATTTAATTCAAATGTTGGACTAAGGCCATCAATGTATTCCCGTAAAAAATATTAATCTAAATCGAAATTAGATATCGATCGTTTTCCTCCTCAAATAAAAATAATTGAATCAAAGAACTCCACGATTTGAATCTACAACACTAACATGAATATACTAACTCAAAACTTATTTTCCTAAAATGACTAGATCTCCAATAATGTGATAGATTATCTTTATTCATTTTATATATGAAAGTTTTGGCTTCTACAGAAAAAAATAAGAAATTTCATACAATCTAATAAAGTACATCTAATTAAGTAGAGTTATATATGAGTATCGTTATATATGAGTATCTTAATAATACTTTCATTGTCACTTTATTTTTAGTTTTTTCTTAAATGTCAAGATACCAATTCTATTTTATTTTTTGTAATAAAATAATTTTATTACAAAGAAGCAAATAAGTAAGGCAAAAAAAGTGATAGACATCCCTTGTCACGATCGGAGACTACCGCCTAGTCGTAAACGATTCTTAGAATTACAAGTGACTCCAACCCTTGATACTAGGATAGTCATGAGCAACAAAATATGAACATGTAAAAGAATGAAAATGACTGAGAGGAATCATAATTATGGAATACTGGTTCAATATTATTTTGGACAAGGTTTTGTATACAACAACTGTAATGTAAAAGGAATCTGAAATAGAATAGACTGAATGCAATAACTCTAACTGGTTGTCTATGAAGCCTCTACTAATACTGATTATAGTTAGAGGGAAATGACCCCCACTTACCTTAATCAATACATGTTAATAGAAATAATATACTAGAACTACAAACTGACTTGAGTGATCGAAATAAGAGAACTCATCACCTTCTGATTGGAAGCTTGTAACAGCTCGAAAATTTCTAAGCTAAGGCCCAAACCATTCTTTATTTGCATGTAAAAATGGTATCGGGTGATTCTTAAATTGCTCATATATGTAAATGTCATTTCTTTGGTGTTCAAATTGATTTGAATATGATTTAGGGTCACAAGAACCCCCTAGCACAAAGTTGAGTTGAAAGCTTCATTATCGATTAAGTTTTGACATAAGATTCTACTTAAGTCAACTTCAAATGATCATATCTCCCAGCACATAATGAATTAGGTGGCCCATGACCTATCACATTAAATGTCTTTGAGACCTCTTTCCAACGCCACCAAGTTTGCCTTTTTTTGAGTTCGGATTAAAACGTTATGGCCATTTTACTAGACACTGCCATATAAGAGTTTCTGAGTCTGTGAACGACGGATCCAACCTACGGTCTGTCGGTTGAACAACGAACCGTCTTGTCAAGTCGTCGGTAAAGTACTGACAGTCAACTTTTGAGACCCAAGACCTACGGATCAAACCAATGGGCCATAAGTACTACTATGGGCCGTCGTTTGGACCCGTAAGTGGACTTTTGAGCCTTAAAAATTCAATATTATTTCCACAGATGGGATTACGGTCCGTAGATCAAATCATGAACCATAGATGGTCCCGTGGACAGTTTTTATTAGTTTTTAAAGAGGGGTAGTTTAGTCTTTTTCCATCCCTTCTAAGCCTAACCCACGGCCCTTTTTCACCTAATTAAGGGTCTAACCAGTGTTAAAACATTATTTTACGTTCTTTAACACTTCAACGACTTAGAGCAAGGATTCAAGAGGAAAAAAGCTAGGGTTTTCAATCGTTCTTCCGATTTCACCAAGAACTTCGTTCTTCCCGGGTATGTAAGGCTATCATAGTGATGGATTAAGTTCGTCCTCACACCCTACATCTACTCTCTCTCAGTAAAGAACAATCTAGGGTTACATCCTTAGTTTTGATACTTCTTGAGATGAGTTTTGTCGTTGAATTTCGAGTTGCTATTCCTAATTTTTGATTTGCTACATATTATGCATTACGATTTTTGAGTTTATTGTTAATGTCTAATTTTTAGTATGAACCCTGTTATTTGAGTAGTCATTGAGTTATTATTGAGAATCTTTTCAACTGAACAATTATCTTAAATTGATATTTTGAGAAAGTAAAGAGAAGTTTTAGAAAGGTTTAAAGAGATATTTTGAGTAAAGTTAAATGGAACTTGATTTCCAAATTTATCATTTTTACAGTGAGAAAGAGAACTTTGATTTCCATAAAGAGCTAAAGGAGTTTCGAGAGATAATTGAGACATTGCCTCTTAAAGAATATCTTTTGAGTAATTACCTCAAAACAGAGAAAGAGTATTTCTACTTGAGCATGAGTATATTTATTTATTGGGAGTAGTATTGAGCACCGATATGGGAATGAGTTTAGACAACTCAAAATTCTGATAAACCATGTAGCCAACATGGGTACATGATCATACTTTTTAGATGAATCCTTAGTGCCTTCGAGCAGAGCTTAGTGGATCCACTTAGTTGAGGTTGTTCTATACCCTGGCAAGGTATAGGAAAGTTCTGGGTGCGTCGGCAAGACGCTGTATCATCACTTAGCTCATAGTAATTGTTGTCAGTTAGAGAATCTCCCAAATAAGAGTAAAGAGTAATTTATTGTATTTTTATATACATCCTTGAGTTAGTATCTTTTATTTACCAAGCTCTAAATATGTCATCTCTTAATATTGTTTCGCATTGAGTTAAGTTGAGGTGAGTATTCTCCTAGCCTTATTAGTTCAGTTATTTATTTATTCAGCTTTATTACATACTTGTACATTCAATGTACTGATGTCTTTCGACCTACATCTTATTTTATGATGCAGCTACAGGTGTTCAGTATCATCAACAGGTGCTTCGTTGAGATCTCTTTGCAATTGCCCTTTCAGAGTTTTGGTGAGTCCTCTTTGCATTTCGGAGGGTCACATTCTTTTCACTTCAATATTTATTTTGGGGCGTCGAGGGTCTTTTCCTGACGTTCATGTTGAACTTAGAGGCTTCATAGATTGTTAGAGTTGAGGAGTCTCTCAGTATTTTTCCCTTTTGTTAAGATGTTTTGAGACTGTTTTGCAAAATATTATCATTATTGAGCTTAAGTAATTTCAGACAGTTTGAGTTAAGTAATTGTTGGAGTTTGAATGTTATAAATTTTATTTCTAAGCTTGTTACCACTTGAGTAAATCTTTCGCTAAGTAGTCAGCCAGGCCAAGGGGTTCGCTTGGGGATTAGAAATGGTTCTCGAGTGCCTGTCACGTCCACGGTGTAGGCTCGGGGCGTGAAAAAGCTACGATCCAATTGACTAGGATCCTGATAGTAAGAACCCGAATCTACATCACATGAAAAATGTAGGCACAAGAGGTATGTGATTGGTACTTTGAATGTACTGAGTATGAAATATATGCATGATAATTTGTAAAGCTGAACATGATGAATCGAAGCATGATATGGAAGATCAAGTAAAACGTGATAAAAGCCTTTATAAAGAAATCATAAATCATATACGAGGTCAATGCATACTTAAAACCATTTGAGAAGCCTTCATAAAACCATTGAAGAAAACATAGTTCTTTTAATTTGTTAAATATTTACCATTAACTGACATAGGCCATGTGAGTTATAGCAGGAAATCCGGTGTTTTTCCCGCGCCGAAAAGAGATTTTCCTACTTGCCAAGTTAAGGACCATACATATTAGCTTAGATGGATCCACTAGCTATGTCTTTCTAAGAAAAATCCTATGGGGGCACGTTGTTAGGGACATGAAGATTGCTTCTAGAGACCCAGCCTCTACTAACGGGAAGGCCTTCATCTCAAAGTCCTTTCGGTGCTAAGTAAAATCCCAATGGAACAGTCAAATTTCATAAACATAATATCATACATGGAATAGCACAATTATGATGTTAATATAAGCTTAAATAGTCATAGAGTAGCTTTTTAAATCATGAATCATGCATGTGTGAGAAAACCTTTCTCAAAATCATGATTCCTTAATATGTGGGAAAACCTTTCACAATTTCATTGATGCTTAACACAAAAGCAATCTTTAAATCGTAAAACATCTTTTCATAAATCATGCATAAACTTTCATAAAGCATCATTCATAGATTCATCACTTTCTTGAAATATTTCTTGAAAATAATGCAATTGAAGTAAAATATACTTTCTTGAAATTTTTGTGAAATCATGCAGGCTAAATTAAAGATTATAATACTTTCTTGAAATACTTTTTGAAAATAATGCACATAAACTAAATATACTTTCTTGAAAGACTTTTTTAAAATCTTGAACATACTTTATTTATGAAATAGCATATGAAGTACTACAACATGGTTTTTAAATAACTTTGATTAGAAAAGGGTCCATGTGGAATAATAAGCATGAACCATGAATTAATAATCAATAATGACATAAAATACCATAATTTTGATGATAAAAATAAAAAATCAATGACAGGAGATAAAGAGAATTCAAAATCATAGAATCTTGGGTAAAAACTCTAGCTTTGATCTTAAAAACATATATTGTAGGAGTAGGGCGTGAGGAAGAACAAGGTTCCTCACTTTGATAATCTTACATACCTTAAATGCATTAATCTTGAAGAAGAACCCTAACTTGAATAAGAACAATCAAGAAATCCTTTCTTGAGATTCTTGAAATAGTTTCTAGAAAATCCTTAAAAAAGAATCTTGAAAAGAATTTGAATAAATCTTGCTTGGAAGTTTTATGCCTACTTTTCCTTAGATTTTCGTCTTAGGGTTTGAGATAGGAAAGGGATGAATTAAAAGATAGAAATATAATTGTTTAGGGCTTTATAGAAGTTGAAAAAATCGTTTTAAGCTAAGGTTTCCTAGTTGTGGTATAAGGACAAGAAAATTATCTTATTTAGAATTTTTTTTTCTGCGGCCAAAACTAAACTGCACTGCATTATTAAGTAAAATGATCATAACTCTCTACTCCATACTCGGAATGACGAGAACTTGGTGGCGTTAGAAAGAAGACTCATAGTGCTTTGATTTGATAGGTTTTGGGCCCCGTAACTCTTCATATTCTACGAGATATGATCGTTTGAAGTTGAACCAAGGTAAAATCTTTAAATGGAAACTCAACAATAAGGAAAATTTCAATTCAACTTTGTGTTAGAGGACTTTTATGACTTTAATTTATCTCCAAATCTCTTCCGCACTAAATAATTGACCTTAACACCTATTAACAATTAATAATCACTCGGTATGACCCTATACATATATGAAGAATGGTTCAAATCTCAGCTTAGAGATTTTTGGGCTGTTACATCCCTAGATTATCAAATATATTTTTGTACTAGTCATTATTTTTTTTTCTAAAATCTATTTTTATTCTTGAGAAGAAATGTGTGCAAATACTATATAATAGTGATATGCTCAAATTACACCTTCAGTTAAGAAGTATAACATGGCCGTTATCAAATATAGAACTCAACTAGGTTGGGGTCAAATTCCACAAAGAATCAGATGAAAATCAAGCCGTATGAAATTATTTTACTATTAGTTACTGGTTCTCGTAAAAAGAGGGTTTGTGGGAATTGTTTATCTTTCGATATCAATTTCAGATATGTTACAATAACGATATTTCAATAAAATAGGAGTTAATTAAGAGAGAAACTAGTGTTGCGTTCACCATGACTTCATTACTGATTTCGGATAACTTTCGGTAATAAATTCTTCTAGTGCTAGATGTGCAAGCTTATCGAACATGATAAATCACTTAATTCTCAACCTGATTAAATGAATGGCACTATTATTCTTTCGAACTAAGAGTGATGATAGTAAGCATATCAACAATTTCCCTAAGTTGATTAATCTTACAACAACATCAACCATTAGACGAGGGTTAAAGCCCTGAATCCTTGTCATTAATTCGTTTCCCTTAGGACAGATTCTAATATTTGCAACCATTAGAAATCATTTTATATGAATCAATTAAAGATGCACATTTTTATATTATACAAAGTTACACACTGAAAATAACACAATTCTTAGATGTGAGGTTTAGCCACCTACTGTGTTTTAAATCAAGAAAGATTTTCCTGTACAACAGACATCAAAAGTCTCAAATAAGAAACGTTGCTTTAGAAGTTGTATTTATTCATAGTTGAAAATGTTAAACGTGTCGTCTAATATTTGCACATCAACACCCTCAACTTAGAACATTTGGCCTTAAGCAACACACAACACTTTATCTACATTTGCTTGTTCTAGATTTATCTTGTGATCTTTATCACTGTATAACCTTATCAATAGACAAAAAGAAAAACATCTAAAATCAATTTTAGCAGGTTAGTGAAAATGTTACTCTACATGCATGTATTCTTTTAGAAAGAGAAATGTCATTAGTGTTCTGTGTTATCAGTTTTAATAATGCATGATTGCACCTTTTTGTGTGGTACTGTAACTCAATGTGCTTGACATGGTGATGTTCATTAGGTAAATGAACACACACATCTAAACTAATGTTATTTGAATGAGTTTCTTAGGTTATAAAGGAACTTATAGTTCTTGTATAAAGAGGAAATTTTATAAAACACGGTAGTATATACTGAAATAACGTCATACAACGATACATAGAATGGCCTGTCACCTTTAGATGAACACTCTCCTTATAAATGTTACATGTCATCAAGTTAACATAAAAGTCAAATGTCGATTAGAAAAGTCAAGCATAGTGATTCATATCTTGGACTAAGACCATCAATGTATATTCTCCTCGAAGAAAGGATTTCAAAACATTAATGTAAATCAAAATTAGATATCGATCATTTTGCCTCCTTGACTAATAATATCAGATAAAAAAACTCTAGGAATTTGATTCCACAACACTAACGTGAATACTAGCCCATAACTTATGTCACTAAAATGCCTAGATCTCCAAAATGTGATGTTTATCATTATTTATTTTATACTTGAAGAGTTTTGACTTCAATTTTTTTTTTAAAATAGGGGATTTTTCATACTATATAACAAAATGCATCTAATTAATTAAGTAGAGTCATATATGGAGTAACTTAATACTACTTTTTCTGTCTCTTTATTTTTAATAGTTCCTTAAATGCCTAAGTTGACAAAAAAAAAATTGGTGACTAAATATTTTTAATACAAAGTAGAAAATGACTACAGGAAAAAAAAATTGTGATGAAAATCCTTACATTACCATTTTTGTACTAGTCATTATTTTTTACAATAAAAGTTGTTTTTACTCTTCAAAAACAATGAGAATGAATACTATATAAATAGCATCTTCTTAAGTTGTTAAACAACAATAAATACAATATAATTTAAAAGAAAAGGTGGCAAAATTGAATAGTTTGTTAGTATCTGTTCTACTAGTTATGTCGATAGCTTCAACGGGTCAGTTTCTTCTGTTTACAAGCATTTTTTGTTATATTACAGATTAGTAATAGTGTAATAGTTTATTATAGTTTACCAACTAATGAAGTATGAAAGTAATCGTTTAATAAAGTTACTTACAAGTCAACAACCATAAATCTATTACAATTAATTTCAGGTTTGTTCCATGCAAATGGTTTGAATTGTTGCACTGACAATCATATCAGGCGTTGCATTCCAAGCAGCGAAGATGAAACCAAATGTGATAATGTTTGCAAGCAAAATTGTAAGGGAGGCCACTACAAAGTCATTGGCAAAACTCATCCTAATCATTTTTGTCATTGTCTTTGTTCTTTTCAAACTTGTTCTACATACATTGTTGCTTTTACAAAAGAGACATTGTTATGTTTCAATATGCATATGTTAAAAATTTTATAATAAAAATTCTAATTTTATATTTAAAAAGTATAATCTTTTATTTATTTATTTTGGTCACTTAATAAATATTTTTCTCTTTGCCACTAACTTCATTTTCAATATCATGGTAATGGATAGATATATTGTCTATCGTTTAGTACATCATTCTATAATTGTCCTAAAATATAATTTATATTAGATGATCTCAATTGAAATTCTCCCGTCAAACTTAACGACATATTAAATTAAGATAAATAAAGTGATCCCCAAACAAAATATCTTCAATTAAGACGATAAATAAAGTGATCCCCAATTAAAATTTCTTAAATTAAAAAAATAAAAAAATAAAATGAGACAGGTTGATTATGATAGTGAAAAGAGTAAAAAGAAAAATAATAAGGTTCTTACTCTAATTGAAAAAAATATTGTTGCTTTTGTACATCATATATTTAATAATTTTGCTTTTAATTATTCCTCATCAATTTTGTGGTCCAATTTACTTCATTATATTATTGAATTTACTGGTGGCTATATACCTTTCCTTCCATCGACACGATGGAAAGCTAGAATAGACTTTGCGAAAAGATCGAGAGAATCATGCCCTCTATTAGATGTAGCTTTGATTATCGTATCAAATAGTGCATCAACCATGGTTATAACAACCTGCAAATTGAAGTGGATTATCTTGTTATTGCAAATATGTTAAGTGACAAATCGACAAACAATAATGTAACGACCCATTAGGTCATTTTGGGTACTAGAACTTTTTATTTCATATAAGACTCTTCCGATAGACTCTAAATTGGTATTTTGGACTATTGGTAACTACAATTATATAATTAATGGGGAAATTTTAATGATTAATTAGTTGGTGGTTAAAGAAAATAGCATTAAAATTAGTAGTGGACCACTTTTATCATTTTTATAATTAGTCATATATAATAATTATGGTAGTAAAAAATCTGTAGAAGAAAGGAAGAGAATAATAGAGGCGCAGGGTCGTGAAGAAAAGAGGCGCGACTTCAGGTGATATCGTTCTCCAATTTTCTTAGCATATTAATTGTATGTATTGGATTGATTAGTGTCATTGGTTGCTCTATGTTGAATATTGAGATAGGATAAAGAAAATGAATTGAAAAGTGTAAGTAATGGGTTGGAAGCAGTGGGTACGAATTATTGTGAGTATTGTTTAGTTATCAATTGGTTAGATTACATTGGTATATAGTAAGATGATAATTAATGGAGCACTGTGAATGAAGAAAAATGGTCAAATTGTTAGTTAGTGATATAATTAGTGCTTATGGTTAGATGGAAATTGAATTGGGTTCGTGGTTTGCTGCCACGTGAAAATTTTGTTTGAACAATTGAGGACCAACTTTGATGACCAGTAACTAGAGTAATTAGGGGCTAATTAGTTTAATGTCTATATGTTAAAAGTGGAGTGGTTACTGGCACTGCTAGCTTGCCACTGGTTTCGTAACCAGTGGCATCAAATGTTAATATTATCATTTTGTTATCATGTTATAAGTTAAGTTTTGATATATCGAAATAGGTAATTAAATATTAGGTGTATTGTATTACATGAATACCATTAAATCTATGATAATTGGAGGAATTTAGACTTACCCTTAGGCTTGAACTTTAGGAAGTTAACTATAGATTTGGATAAGTTTTTGTGTCTGGGCTAGACATATAGTATTATGGGTTTCTATAGACTCGTTAACTTAAAAATTATGTATACTTGATAGATTGGAAATGTTTGGAGGCATTGAGGAAAGGAAAAGCATTGTAGAATTAGCTTGCTTGACTTCGGTTCTTCGGTGGAGGTAGGTTATGGTTTATTCTATGTGATAGATAGACTCTTAGTAGTGATTGATAGTCATTGGGTGATATTGTTAATTTTCTATGTACTTGGTTGTTGTGGTTTGGATGATTCGTGTGTTGTTGTGATTGGTCTGTAATCCCAAAACTGCGAAATCTATAATCTTGAACTTGTTTTATTAAAGTGATGCCTTGAATAAAGATAAGGCATAATGAAATATTGATAAGGAAGTGGAAATAAATGAGAAATAATGACAAATAAATTAACGATATATTTGGATCGGGTGTCACGTTTCGACACGGTGTTATGGGATCGAGTGTCACGTTCCGACACGGTATATTGGATCGGGTGTCACGTTTCGATATGGTATTATTGGATTGGGTGTCACGTTTTGACACGGTGTTATTGGATCGGGTGTCACGTTCCGACACGATATTTGGGATCGGGTGTCACGTTCCGACACGGTGTTATTGGATCGGGTGTCACATTCCTACACGGTATTTTAGATCGGGTGTCACGTTTTGACACTATATTTTGGATCGGGTGTTACGTTCCGACACGGTATTATTGGATCGGATGTCACGTTCTGACACGATATTATTGGATCGATTGTCACGTTCCAACACGGTAATATTAAAGGAAAATATATTAAGGGATGTACTAGTTTGTAACATGCCTTTAATATTACCGTGTTGGAGAGATGCCAAAATGTGATTGCGGCCTTATGTTGAGTATCGACCAGTAAAGGCATTACCTATGACTTGGGCAATATTTTCTAGCTTGTTCATGGAGAAGTATATCCCCTGGATTTTAAGGGATGGCTAGATAATGAACACCATTACTTTCGAAAATGCAGTTAGTAAAGTTATCATAACATATATGAGTTGCTTAGCGAATGATGAAATTATATTGCGCCAATCGAGGTCAGAATCTCTACTACAATTTCATAGATTGAGTGCATATCAAAATGAGTTATGGTATGACTACTACAACAGTACTGATGCTTACTTGGTTAGAGTTACGAAGTGTGTTACTTTTGTTGTTGACTTGATCTAAGAAGGAATGCAAATCGCTTAGGCTAGAGAGAGAATGGATTTGATAATGTTTTGTAGCTATTCAATGGGTAGAAATGTGTGGGCTATTTGGGTACGATCTTCTCGATAGGTATGATGTGTTCTAGTGATGGATCTAACGGACTTTCACGGTGCGGTACTAGTGTTACGTGGAAACGAATACGTCGATTGCCAAGTGTGAATATTAACTTCTTAAGGAGTTGTCTGTTGTATGACATGTTCAGATAATGAGATTAGGTGTTGCATTCACATTTGAGAAACCAACTAGTTTGTTACTGCGGACGTCTGGGTTAAGCATTGTTTTTAAGAAAGATTTTAGTAGTGGATCTTTGGTACGGTATTAATGCATTTAGGTTGTGAAGTGTATCTTGAGGATTCTAAATGAGGACTAGTAATTTTATTTTAAGCTCCAAAGGAGTGGATTGATACCGGAATGACAAGCTTAAGGATAAAGAAAGTCCCTGTGAGTATACTGAGGTGAAGTCAATTGAAGATTTTAGTAAGAAAGTGCGTATAAAATTGGGTTAGTCCTTTGGAGTTGATTGGTATAACTGGGTTTGAGGTGTCATGTCGATGAAAAGATTGACTTCGTGGTGATGGAAAGGGCTTATTGAGCATGATGGTAACAAGAGTTCGTAATGGATTGTGATTGGTATGCAACTATATATTAAGGATTGTTGGTTAAACAAATTTTGTATGGTAATAACGACTTGCGAGTATCTAAGGTTGTGATTTTCTATAATTTGGTGAGTAATGTGGTTGTATGGAAAGTTTTAGGAGATGCTGAGACAACGCTCGAATAGAATTTAAACCAGCTAGAGTCAAAATGAAAAAACAATTAGTGGGATGTAGCGTACCCTTTGAAAAGAGGTAAGAGCAGGAATATTTTCTCTGATTGCAAGGGCTAAAAAGGTATCTCCAGAGGGGTTGAGAATTGAGTTCAGAGACGCGTGGTTTCATCTGTTTTACTCTGGTTATGGTAATAGTGTCATGGATTCATCACATTGGCTAAAAACTATTGAATAAGACTAGAGAAAGGAGTGTACAGACGTTCAGCCCGAGTGTGATAATAAGTTCTTTTATGGTTTTGAGTTTGATAATGAGTACGATTTGATTTTTAGCGAAGAATATGGTAAGGTCGATGGAGAGACGATCAATGATAAGCTAATATACATGAATTCATAAAAATATTCAAGGTATGAGCTAATGTTGATAGATAAGGGGATTGGGTTACGCAGTTGGATTCACAATCAAAATTTTCATTGTAAGTCTATATTCATGGTGGTATGTTTTGTTATGGTATGGATTTGTAAGGTAAGAAATGATTGGTTGCATCGGATATTGAGTAGTTGGAAGGACTTATACATGGTTTGGATCGTAAAGTTTGTAACTTTTGATTATTAAAGGTCTTAAGGAAGGGTTTCACTTAAAAGTGTTGGTTTAGAGTAAGGTAAATGACCGGAGTGGTTATGATGGTTGTTAGTATTGAGAGTGTGGGCTTCAGTAGAATGATGTGAAGTCTGATAAATAGAGTATGGCTACAATCGTAATGGGGGCCATTAGGTCTAGTTTTACAATTCTTAAGGGTCATCTATAAATCGATAGTGTTGTTAGAGGTTTTGTATGCTTGGGTGTGTCGCTCGATGGGTGGTTACTTGATCATTTCCTTATTTGGGTTCGATAAGTTGATTCTCCCTTGATGGGTACCTGATGTCTTAAGATTAAATTTTAATAACTTAAGCTCGTGGAAAGTTTATGTTGTGAGAAGGAAATATTGATAAGATCTATGATGGTTTGTGTATTATGAGTGTGTGGTGGTTGGTTCAGGTTCACTTCTTGTTGTAGCCAGTATTGATTCAGGATTTTATCATGGTTATGTGAGAAAAGATTCGTCGTGATGGTTGTGTCAAGATTCTTGAGAACATGTTGCGGATGTGTGTACGATTAACATTGGTGGTTATTGGGAATAGGTTTTGTTGTTAGTTCATTTTACATACAATAATAGTTATCATTCGAGTATTGATATGGTCCTATTTGAGACATTGTATGAGAGGAGATGTAGATTCCCCATTGGTTGGTTTGTTGCATTTGAGGTGCTGATCTTTTGAGGGAATCGTTAGAGAAGGTGAAATTCATCCGGGAGAAGCTTCTAGCAACTCAGAGCAGGCAAAAGGAGTATGTAGACCGAAAGGCTAGGGACTTAGAGTTTATGGAGGGAGAGCAAGTATTGTTGAAGGTTTCACCCATGAAGAGTGTGGTGAGCTTTAGTAAGCGAGATAAGTTTAGTCTGAGGTATATTGGGCCGTTTGACGTTCTTAAGCGTGTGGGAGAGGTGGCCTATGAATTGGTTTTGCCTCCAGGATTGTTAGGAGTGCACTCGGTGTTTCATGTGTCTATGCTGAAGAAATGTCATGGTGATGGGAACTACATTATTTGTTGGGATTCAATCCTGCTTGATGAGAATTTGTCTTATGAGTAGAGCCTATTGCTATTCTAGATAGGGAGGTCTGTAAGTTGAGGTTAGAGGAGATTGCTTCTATGAAGGTCTAGTGGAAAAATCCTCTGATTGAGGAGTCCACTTGGGAGACATAGGCTGATATGCATAAAAGATATCCACACCTTTTTGTCGAGTTAGGTAGTCTTTCGTACCCTCGCCTTCTTTTGATCGTTCGTCCTCGAACAATGGGTAAATTGGTATCTAATGTAACGACCCATCAGGTCATTTTGGGTACTAGAGCTTTTTATTTCATAAAGGACTCTTCCGATAGACTCTAAATTAGTATTTTGGACTATTGGTAACTACAATTATATAACTAATAGGGAAATTTTAATGATTAATTTTGTTGGTGGTTAAAGAAAATAGCATTAAAATTAGTAGTGGGCCACTTTTATCATTTTTATAATTAGTCATATATAATAATTAGGGCAGTAAATAATCTGTAGAAGAAAGGAAGAGAATAATAGAGGCGCAGGGTCGTGAAGACAAGAGGCGCGACTTCAGGTGAAATCGTTCCCCAATTTTCTTAGCATATTAATTGTATGTATTGGACTGATTAGTTTCATTGGTTGCTCTATGTTGAATAGTGGGATAGGATAAAAAAAAATGAATTGAAAAGTGTAAGTAGTGGGTTGGAAACAGTGGGTACGAATTATTGTGAGTATTGTTTAATTATCAATTGGTTAGATTACATTGGTATATAGTAAGATGATAATTAATGGAGCACTGTGAATGAAGAAAAATGGTCAAATTGTTAGTTAGTGATATAATTAGTGCTTATGGTTAGATGGAAATTGAATTGGGTTCGTGGTTTGCTGCCACGTGAAAATTTTGTTTGAACAATTGAGGACCAACTTTGATGACCAGTAACTAGAGTAATTAGGGGTTAATTAGTTTAATGTCTATATGTTAAAAGTGGAGTGGTTACTGGCACTGCTAGCTTGCCACTGGTTTCGTAACCAGTGGCATCAAGTGTTAATATTATCATTTTGTTATCATGTTATAAGTTAAGTTTTGATATATCGAAATAGGTAATTAAATATTAGGTGTATTGTATTACATGAATACCATTGAATTTATGATAATTGGAGGAATTGAGACTTATCCTTAGACTTGATCTTTAGGAAGTTAACTATAGATTTGGATAAGTTTTTGTGTCTGGGCTAGACATATAGTATTATGGGTTTCTATAGACTCGTTAACTTAAAAATTATGTATACTTGATAGATTGGAAATGTTTGGAGGCATTGAGGAAAGGAAAAGCATTGGGGAATTTTTTTGCTTGATTTCGGTTCTTCGGTGGAGGTAGGTTATGGTTTATTCTATGTGATAGATAGACTCTTAATAGTGATTGATAGTCATTGGGTGATATTGTTAATTTTCTATGTACTTGGTTGTTGTGGTTTGGATGATTCATGTGTTGTGGTGATTGGTCTGTAATTCCAAAACCGCGAAATCTATAATCTTGAACTTATTTTATTAAAGTGATGCCTTGAATAAAGATAAGGCTTAATGAAATATTGATAAGGAAGTGGAAATAAATGAGAAATAATGACAAATAAATTAACGATATATTTGGATCGGGTGTCACGTTCCAACACGGTATATTGGATCAGGTGTCACGTTTCGACACGGTATTATTGGATCGGGTGTCACGTTCCGACACGGTGTTATTGGATCAGGTGTCACGTTCCGACACGGTATTTTGGATCGGGTGTCACGTTCCGACACAGTATTATTGGATCAGGTGTCACATTTCGACACGGTATTTTAGATCGGGTGTCACGTTCCGACACGGTACTATTGGATCGGGTGTCACGTTCTGACACGATATTTTGGATCGGGTGTCACGTTCCTGCACGATATTATTGGATCGGGTGTCACGTTCCGAAACGATATTATTGGATCGGGTGTCACGTTCCGACACGGTAATATTAAAGGAAAATATATTAAATTAACTTAATGTACTCAATCTCAAAGAACACATTTCCCAAAAGAGCGTGGTGTGGAGGCTTGAGTCCTCATGTGTATTCTTGATATTGTGGACTGATTGTATGCTTGCTTTAGTGTTGTTGATACTTTACCATGTTGTTCATTGCTTGTCACCTCATGAGTATTACTTTATACATATTAGTTACTATTTTGAGTCGGCTGATGATATCTACTCAGTACATGTTGCCCTGTACTGATCCCTACTTGTATTGTCATTCGTTTTCTTTTTGTGGAGTGTAGTGAGTGTACCAGCAATTTCGACTTGCCTTCAGTTCTAGCTATTCTCCAGCACATCAGGTTCTAGGGTGAGCTATTCATTCTAGCTCGTGTTGGATTCTCTCAGTTATGGCACGATGTCCGTTGTTTTCAGACACAAACTAGTTTGTTGATCTATTTTAGTGTATTTGATACTCTTAGGCTTAGTATTAAGAGATTAGATGTCTTTGATGTGATGACTTTCAGGTTTTTGGGGATAACATATAATGGACTCAAGAGGTATCTTTTATTGTTTACTTTAATAAGTTTTGAGCTTCCGCATTATAGTTGTATTTTGTTGTTGAATAATTAGTATAAGTTGGGGTTTGGATTCATTGGTTCGCCCACCCAGAAGAGTAAGTGTGGGTGCCACTCATGACTTGTTTTGGATCGTGACAAATAGAAGCTTAAGCACATTGTGGCAGAATATTACCAGCCTCTTTACAGGCACAACTCACCATTTTTCTCAGTGTTTTACAGAAGCCAATCAAGTGGCAGATTTCTCGGCTAAAAAAGCCTCTTCAAGTGAAAATATTACCTTCTATCAATCTCTTCAAGAACTCCCAAGAGAGGCAAAGAGATTATTTCAAGGCATAATACATAAATATACCCTTTAACTTGGCTTCAACTGGCATCTATGCCCTCCAACTTTGAGTGCGCATAAGTAGGAACTTAAAAGGTAAACAAATAGACACATTCGTCCCACGTGGTGACCTACATGGCAATTTTGTGTCCTATGTGGCGTCCTATATATATTTTGTTATGTAGAACGTGTGTGTCTACTTGTTCCATTTTTACAAGTTTAAGTGTCTACTTGTGCACACCAAAAGTTGGAGGGCATAGATTCCAGCTAAATCCAAGTTAAAGGGCTTATATTATGTATTATGCCTTATTTCAACTCGTGAAATGGAAAATCCCTACCATTAGAAGAAGATTTGAGAAATGTAATTTTTTTGTTAGTTAACTAATTACTGTAGTCCCGGAAAGGAACTTGTATAGGCTACTTCATTTCCTTTAAATTGTTTGATCAATCTCTGTTGCTTTTTAGAGGCAAGGTCCATGTCCCCCTCTAATATTTTGTAAGTATTTCTACTTATATATTGCATGGTAAGGGCTAGCCAAACCCCCCACACCCGTAGGCTCACAACCTATTGGTGAGGGCTTTAAAACATATTTATTTGAAATATCAATAGGTTATCAAAAGTGTATTTGATTATACAAGTTTATACATCAATTATATGATAACTACACAAATAATGTGTATAATTATACTGGAGGAAAAAGGGGTTGAAATGTGACACATTAGAAATGTTGGCATTAACGTTGTTTGCAACAAATTTTCTGAAGTATGAAAATACTACCTTCACAAAACAAATAAGAAAAATAATTTTATTCTACAAAATTGTGGGTACAAATCTGTTGATCCTTGATTCTTCTCTCCTAAGATTTCTCCATGATTCGAGGGCCGTTAGTGGAGTATTTCTCAAACTAGGATAATTTGGACTTGATCTCCATGAATTTAAAGTATTTGATAGTCAAGAAGAGCGACATGTATTTCTTTGAGAAAGACAGTATTTGATACGTCATGATCTCTTTGTGAATACCCAAGAGTTGTGGAATATTCGAGATGTCTTTTCAAGGGAATATATTACCCTTTATATAGGCATGAGTTAGAGTTTAGGGTAGAATAGCCTCCAAAACCCTAACTAGAATCGAACCCGTCCTTGTAGAGTCCTACAAAATTTCAATGTCCACAAACATTTTTAGGAACATTACAAATTATAACCTGATATTTAATTTAGTGTATCAAAACATGTATTATGAAATATATTTTCAACATTATGGTATAATATAAAGTCAAATACTTATTCACACTTATAAGGCACAACTCAATTGTTGCTATGAAATTTAAGTATCCAACATGGTTCCAACAAGAAGAAAAAAATAAAACCTAATGTTTCAAACTATCTTCTTCGGTATATAATATATACACTTTTACATGGTTTTTTTTTCTATTGTGACCAGCTTATCCACACACCTCTTATAAAAGCTTAGCGGTCTCTTATTATTCATCTCGAAGAATATGGTTTGGCTCTAGATTTTTTTGGCCTTCCAACACTTCTCCTTTTTAGTTGGGAGTTTGATCTCTCACCCTAGTCAGTGAGTTATTGCGAGTGATAGGTAAAATGTCTGCCTGGGTATCCCTTAAAAAAATCTCAACATACAAACTAGAGTGTCGTAAAGCATACAAAATTTAAATATTTTCATCGATTTACTCTGTTTTTCACGTTCTAACATGACATTAAAATTTAATAAAGAATGAAGAATTGTGAACTTTTTGTCTTAAATATTTCATAATATTATTCACTATGATTAGATCAAGTTAATGTAAAGTCAAATGTTGGTTTGAAAAGTCAACCTTAGCAAAGTGATTAAAATCTTGGACTAAGATCATCAATGTATTCTCCTCAATATAAGAATTTCATAACATTAATCTAAATCAAAATTAGGTATCAGTAGTTTGCCCCCTCAAATTTAAAAATCGAATCGAAAAACTCTAGGGCTTTAAATCCACAACAATAACATGTATTAGTAACCCATAACTTCTTTCCCTAAAATACCTATATCTGAAAGAATTGTGATAGTTTATCTATATTCATTTTATATATGAAAATGTTTGTCTTTTATTAAGAAAAGGGGAGATTTCATACAATAAAATAGAATGCATCTAATTCAGTAGTGTCATATACTACTTTGTTTATCACTTTATTTTTTATTTTTCCTTAAATATCTAAGTTGACCAAATATTTTTTTTGGGTAACTAAAGAATTTTATTACCAAGTAGCAAATAAGTACAAGAAATAAAATTGTGATGAATCTCATCATATTACCATTTTTGTACTAGTCATCATTTTTTTTCTATAAAAGTTGATTTGACTGTTAAGAAGAAATGAGAAAAAATACTATATAAATATCTTCTTGAGTTGATAAACAACAACAAATATAGTATAATTTGAAAGAAAAGATGGGCAAATTGAATAGCTTGATATTTTCTGTTTTCCTAGTTATGTTGATACATCAATAGGTTTGTTTCTTAAATCGACAAACACTTTGTGTTATATTAAATTTTAGTAAAATAGCTTATTATATTTTACCAACTAATGAAGCGTGTAATGATCATTTAAAGTTACCTAAAGCAATAAATCTATTTCAATTCTAGAAAATAGACAAATAATTATCTTATATTTCTTTCTTCATATTTTATTATGTTACCTTACCTAAGTAGATTTTGGATATAGATATTAAAACTACATAGAATGAAATTTGAATTTCAGGTTTGTTCCAGGTAGAAGATTTGAATTGTTGCACCAACAATCACATCGGGCGTTGCATTCCAGGCAGCGAAGATGATATCAAATGTGATAATATTTGCAAGCAAAATTGCAAGGGAGGCCACTGCAAAGTCATCGGCAAAACACATCCTAATCATTTTTGCCATTGTCTTTGTTAACAAACCTTATAAAACTTGTCCTACATACATAGTTGCTTTTACTAAAGAGATATTGTTATGTTTCAGTATGCATGTATTAAAAATTCTATAATAAAATTCTAGTTTTATGTTCAATAAGCATTATCTTTAATGTATTTATTTTTGTCACTGAATGATTATTTTTCTCTCTGCCACTAACTTCATTTTCAATAATTTAGTACTGGAGAGATAAGTGGTCTATCTTGTAATATATCATTTTAAAATTGTCCTGAAATCTAATTTAGACTTTGATATTCTCATTTTAGATCGTGATTGAAATTTTCCTACAAATCAAATTAAGATAAATAAAGTGATTCCGACATTGTTGATAAGAGCACTCATCCTTGACAAAATACTTTGAAATTGAGAGACAAACAAATATTTTCTCAAATTTACTATGTTTATCACAGTCTGACTTGAAATAAAATTTAATTAAGAATTAAGACATTTTAAAAAATTAATCCTAAATATCTTATACTATAGACATTGTATTTAGAATTATCAATTACCTTTGGATGAACACTCTCCAAAATTTTATAGGTCAAGTTAATGCGAAATTCAAATGTTGATTTGAAAAATCAACTTTAGCTAAGTGATTTAAATGTTGGACTAAGGCCACCAATTTATTCTCGTAAAAAAACATTTATCTAAATCAAAATTAGATATCTATCATTTACCTCCTCAAATAAAAATAATTGAATCGAAGAACTCCACGACTTTGAATCTAAGCCAATGGTCCGCCCGAAATGGTACATAGAGCTCATCAGAGTAAAAGCAACCGAAAGGTGTGATAAATCAAGTAGAATCGGCCTTTTTACCACTTTTAGTCCAAAATGGGTGTCAAGGACTTCCAACTCATTAAGGAAAAATTCCTTTCACAAACCAAGTCATTTCCGTTGAAAATCATTCAAGTAATAACTCTTCAAAAGCATTATCACAATCAAATCATGTCATGCACACAGAATCCGATAGGATAACCGTTACACCAGTACAAACCTGGAACTCCTGCCAATCAAAGATCACGGCCTCAAGCCCAACAGTTTAATAAACACCCAAGAATCACAACTCCTTATCCACATTATCAACAAAAATAATCGAATCAAACTAACACAATATAATCCTAAGTTTCACTCTACCTAAAAGCAGAGTCTAAGGATGCTACTCAAGCAACCACTAGGATCACCTAAACTAAAGTTCCTCTGACTAAAACTACGCTAACCAAACCAACTTATGGCCATAACTATACAAGGATCAATAAATCCTAACATGACCTAAGGTTCCAACCTAATTATGCAATACTACTTAAATATAACAAATCTAACTAAGCCAAGTCTAAGAAAAGAAAGTCATAACCTACCTAAGGGCCGAAAACCGCACACGAACTACAACTCGGGCACTTTTCCCTTCTAGAGAGCCTCGGATTATTGCCAAGCTATTAAGAACACAAAGAACAAGTCAATACGGATCCAATGATACCCATATCACTAACACGAATTTTGGATCAGAATTGGGTCAAAAATTGACCCTCGAATCGATGTTATTGATTTACAAAAAGGAAACCGTCAATATGTTCTCCCTGGAGTGAGGATTACATGCCCGAAAGATGGGCAAAAAAGGGACTCAATTCGGACCTCAAATGGTAAATTTAGCAAAATTTAAAGTTTAGAAATTAAGGATTTAGAGGTCGAAAATGAAATAGAATTAAGGAATTACAGCCATAAAAGATTAGAGAAAAGAGAAATGAAGACAATTACCTTAGAAGCATTGAAAATGATCAAGAAATTCTCTAATTCGCCTAAGGTCGAGCTCTATTCAAGTTGGGTTTGAGTTTGAAGAAGAACGAGGGAAAAGGAGATTTAAATTTTTTTTTTTTTACGAATATGGTCTTTTTTCAAAGTGAACTATAAATAAGTTATGAAGCTAACAACATCAAATACCACAACATTGCATAATGAATACTTAGGTAGAAACGAATCAGGAGAGTGAAAACTAGAGTATAATCCAGTTATACAAGGAGTTGCAAACAGTTTTGTCAGCAACAAGGTAGGTTTTCCATCGAAGAGAGAAAGTTGCATGTTGAATAAATGGAAGCAGCAGCAGCCTTAACAGCTAAATCCATTTCAGAGCTCTCGGTTTTCTCTAGTCTGCAGTCATTTTGCGATAGCCCCAACTGATGTAAACCATGCGGTGCACCAAATTTCTGAAGACCCTATTCACATTGCAGCTGCATTTGCCTTACTTGGTTCAGCTAACTTTCCAGTTGCCTTTCTTCTTCTGAAAGAGCTCCATCCATCTGATAAAACAATGTTGTTCATCTAGCACGATGTGCATAAGCAGTTGCATTGTCAAAATGACCAACAGAAGAGCTTTGTGTACCATATGAGCACACTCTTGATTAGATGAGAATTCTCTGGAAAATAAGCAAGGGAATTGTGTTTGAATTACGGCCCGGACTCTCTTTTTACTCGCCGCAAAAGCCGACAAATGCTCACAAAAGCAAACATTGCTTAAGCCAACATAGGCTTCTCAAAAGCGAACCCCAGCTAAAAGGCACCCTTCACTGAAGTGAGCCTATGGTCGCTTAAGCGACCTTCGCAAAAGCCAAGGGCAGGTCACTTAAGCGACCCCCGCCCCACTGATTCCCTTCGCTTAAGCAGCCCCTTGGTCGCTTAAGACAACATTGCTTAAGCCATCAAGGTTTCACAAAAGCCGACGTATCAGACACCAAAATTCAGCAGAAAAGGCTAAGTGTCCAAAAACATCAAACAAGTGCTCAGAATCAATTGTAATACAAACAATGCAAATCACTTGCAAATGACATTTCGAACTCAACAGAATCGACAAAATAGTCAACCAAGGTAGTTTCATCACAGTGTTAACCAAAGTCAACACTTAACAAAGAAACACAAACCAAAACGCCATAAGCTAAAAAATCATCTCAAAACCCTTGGGAACCAAACAAAGCTCATTCTAGACCAAACTAAGCATTTCCGAGTTAACCACGCTGGCAGAATTCGATTCTGAGTGCATTTACCCAAAAAGTTGACCCGAGTCAAACTTTTGGCTAAATTCTAAAACTAAAACACCTAATCACACAAACTCCAAATGGAAGCCTCAAAACCCAAAACAGTCATCACACTAGACCAAAAAGACTCTTCCAGAGCTAATGGAACTCATGGAATTCCAGTCTGATGTCAAAATCTCTGTATGTTCTCTAAAGTCAACTTTTTCAAACTTAAAGCTTCGAATACATAAAATCTCACACCAAATTCAACCGAACACCTCGGGAAGCATACCACCTAACCCAACATAACACAAAAGCTATAAGAAAGTTACGGGAAGAGGCAAAATAGGAAAATCACACATAAAACACAAAAATGACCCTGAGGGTCATTACAACAAATACCACTAAAAGGACTTTTGTCTGTGAAAGTAAGACAATGGAAATACCTTAAGGATCAAAATGATGAGGATACCGGGTCTATATATCAAGATTGGTCTCCCAAGTGGCCTCCTTGACCGGATGGTGCCTCCACTGAACCTTCACTGATGGGATCTCCTTAAACCGCAACCACCTAACCTGCCTATCTAGAATGGCCACATGCTCATCCTCAAAACATAAAGTCTCATCAAGCTTGACTGACTCCAACTAAAGTACGTTAGACTTATCTAGAATATACTGCCTCAACATAGAGACATGAAGCACAGGATGAACATTGGAAAGACCTAGAGGTAAGGCTATCTCATAAGCCACCTCTCATACTCACCTCAGGATCTTAAAAGGGCCTATAACCTTGGAGCTAAGATTTTACCTCCTCCCAAATCTCATTACGCCCTTAGTAGGCGACACCCGGAGAAACACATGATCACCAACCATGAACTCTAAAGGTCGGAACCTCCGATCCTCATAGTTCTTCTGCCTACTCTGGGCAGTACAGAGTCGCTCTTAGATCACACATACACTATCCATAGAATCTCTTAATTAGTCGGTGCCTCTTGGCCTAACTTCAAAAGCATCAAACTAGTTCACCGGAGAACGACATCTCCTACCTTATAAACCTCAAATGGTTCTATTTGAATGCTTGAATGTTAATTATTATTATATGCAAACTCCACCAAAGCCAAAGATTGATCCCACTAGCCACCGAAATCAATAAAACAATCCTTTAGTATATCCTGCATAATCGAAATAGTCCTCTCAGACTGGCATCGGTCTGAGGGTAAAAAGTTGTACTAAGCTTAACTAGGGTACCCAAATCCCTCTTAATAGACCTCCTAAAATGTGAAGTGCACTGAGTACCACGGTCTGAAATGATAGAGACCGGCATCCCATGCAAACGGATAATTTCTCTAAGGTAGATCTGAGCTAATCTCTCTGAAGTAAAGGCAGTCTACATCGGTAGAAAGTGAGCTAACTTGGTCAATTGATCAACCATGACCCAAATAGAATCAAAACCTCATAAAGTACATGGTAAGTCTACCACAAATTCCATGGATATACACTCCCACTTCCACTCTGAAATGGGCAGCCGTTGAGTCAAACCACCTAGTCTCTAGTGCTCGTACTTCACCTGCTGACAGTTCAAGTACCTCGCCACAAATATTGCAATGTCCCTTTTCATCCCACACCACAATATTGCTGCCTCAAATCAGGATACATCTTCACAACATCGGGATGAATAGAATACCTGGAACAATGGGATTCTTGAAGAACCAATCCAACTAAATCACTAACCCTAGGAATACATATATGACCCTTAATCCTCAAGATGCCCTCCCGATCTAAGGTTGCCTTCCTAGCCTCATCGTTAAGGACCGTCTCTTGAATCATCCTCAACTATGGATCCTCAAACTGTTGTGCTCTAATCTGCTCCATCAAGGAAGATCTAGCCTCTACAAAAGGAAGTACTCTACCTAATTCAGAAATATCAAGTCTAACAATCTGATTGGCTAAAGACTGAATATCCGAAGCCATAGGTCGCTCGTCCATGGCTAAGAAAGCCAAACTCCCCATACTCACTACCTTCTAGCTTAAGGTGTCTAGTACCACATTAGCCTTGACCGGGTGATAAAAGGATAGAGATGTCATAGTCCTTTAGTAACTCCAACCACCTGTGCGGTCTCAGATTAAGGTCCCTTTGGTTGGAAATATACTGAAGACTATGATGGTCGGTGAATACTTCAGAGTGAACTCCATACAAGTAATGCCGCAAAATCATCAACGCGAAGACTACCACCTCTAACTCCATGTCATGAGTGGGGTAGTTCTTCTCGTGAAGCTTCAACTACCTAGAATCATAAGCCATAACTCTACCTTGCTGCATCAAGACACAACCATGGCCAGCACCAAAAGCATCACAGTAGATCGTAAACCCCTGGCCCTCAATAGGTAGAGTCAGAATGAGGCAAGAAGTCAACAAGGCCTTGAGCTTCAGAAAGCTTGCCTCACACTCATCCGACCACTAAATGGGAACATTATTTAGAGTCAATCTAGTCAAAGGTGCCACAATAGAAAAAAAAATCCCTTCGTGAACTATCTTAACTAACCTACTAACCTGACAAAACTACGAACTTCAATAGGAGTAGTAGGTCTTGCCCAACCACGGACTACCTCAATCTTCACTAGATCCACCATATTGCCATTCTTGGACACTACGTACCCCAAAAATGCTACATACTCTAGCCAAAACTCACATTTAGTAAATTTGGCATACAACCACTACTCTCTCAAGGTCTAGAGTACAATCCTCAGATACTGCTCCCTGCTCCCAGCGTAGACCAAGATATCATCAATGAACACTATCACAAATGAGTCCAAATAAGACCTAAACAAATGGTTCATCAACTCCATAAATGCTTCTGGGCATTAGTGATACACCAAAATTACACCTCCCTTAAGAAGTATAAGCGATCGTTGTCAAATAAAGAACCTAACAAAGGTTAGGGCTGATCCCACGAGGAATATGGTTTAGATGTAGGCCAATTTATGATTATTTGAACGTTTAGCCAAGTTATCTCTGTAAAAAGAGGGGTTTTAAAAACTAAAGTTATGATTGATTGATTGTGTAGTAACAAGTAAACAAGTAACTGGATTAGTAGTTTGTAATATCATATGAGAATGAAACTAGGGCACATGTGATCCCCACAAGTTCTTAACTAAGTAAACCTAATAATAGTAACTCTTTTCTAGTGTTTAACATGCATGATTAGTAAGTTAGGTATCGCCTAAGTGATTGGTCCTCCAAATAAGGAATTTCACCATGTGACTTGGTCCGTCTACGGGTGTATGCTTTACTAACCCATACCTTTGATCCAGATTAGCCCTCTACATATGTGGTTCAGGCTATTAGATAGCAGCATATCTCACCAAATCTCCATTGTTTGATCTCTTTATTAGTCATTACTTCCTTGGTCCGGCAAGTAGGAATGAGGCAATTTCTAACGTTGCGCACCATGAAAAAGCATTCAAAATGAAGAGATTAACAAATACATGCATAAACACTTTATCAAGAATTACTTCATTATTAGTTTCACTTTGTTAATTACTCATGCTTCCCAAAACCCTAGTTGTGGATTTAGCTACTCATGCTTGATGATTCACAATTCATATTAGGGTTTGAATAATAAATCAAATACTTACAATTAGAATAGATAAAGTCCTAATTCTCAAATTGTAGAACAAAAGCCAATTGCATAAACCAACTTCAAGAATTAAATACCAAAAGTGTTTGATTAAATAATTCTCAAAGCTAAAATAATGTAACACCAATTGTGTATCACCAAAAGCCTCCAAAAAATGAAAATTAAAACTTCTATTCATAGAAAACAAAACTTAAACTAAGTAGGAAAAGGAAACATCAGGAAATACGACTTGAGCAGTGTCGTCTACAGTTGGTGACCTACAGCTCGTAGGTACCTTCCGTCATTCAGCAGTTAATCAATAATTTGAAGGTCACTTTCTACGGGCATGATCTACGGCTCGTAGACCTTAGAACGACCCATCCCGTTCTTCCGTCAATCAAGTACTAAAGTTAACCACCTCTGAAGTTTTCTATGATTCCTCATCTACGCTTTGTAGCAGGAACTACGGCTCGTCATCTTCAACCTTCGTTCCATACTTAGCTAAAATTCCCAGATCTTGAACCTACGACTTCAACCTACGACTCGTCAAAGGGCTGACGGCTCATAAGTTGACTCATACATCAGCAAAATCCTGCCGCTGCAACACTTTAATCACCAACTACTGCAAAAACCTATTTCCTATAAAATTAAACACAATTCCCATCACATCTACTACTAAAATGCTCAAGAAGTATGCAAAACTCTAAGTTTAATGCATCAAAAGTACCTTAAGTTTACGGTACATCAACACCCTCAACTTAAAATCATTGTTTTTCCTCAAGCGACACAACAAACTCTAAACGACACTTGTGCATAAGCAACCCACAATTCGAGCAATCATACAACCTTTTATCAATCATTATCATCCTTATTTATTCTCAGCATAGTGCAAATTTCTCCATAAACTCAACAAGCTAACTCATGCGGATCAAAACATGACATAGACATATCAACAAACACATTCACATACACATACAACAATCACCAAGATACCGATTCTTCAATAAAGCAACTTGTGCCCTTACCACAAAGAAATCCCTTTTTCACACAAAATTTGATATTTAAGTTAGGGACTCCGTATTCACTCACACTCAGAACGAATTTAGTACAGTTTGTGATCAATACCATAGGCTTGGCCTTATTTTTTCCACTTTGGCTTCCCAAACTGGTCACTTGGGATCACTATAGGACTTTCTTATCTTGTAACGTAGGCTTAGGGTCAGGTGTGGTATTTTTGGATATTAAGTGACTTTTCTGCCCTCCTTGATATTACATTGGCTAGTTAACCTCTTTTCAAACCAATCTTTCAAATCTTCATGCTGTATGCTCTTCTCCTTATGATTTATTTAAGCTCGAGTGTGACTTTGATTTGATCATCTTGCTTGATTTATTTTTTCTTCGTCTTCTTGTTTAAGCATTTGATTCTTTGTTTGCTTCTTTTAGTTTAGTCATACCATTTTCATCATTTTTACTCAGTTTGCTTTCTTTACTCTACACACGACTCTTTCCATACCCTTTCTTTCTTGCTTTTCCTTCATAATAGCCACCCTCAACTTAGACGTTTAGTATGAGTTGAAGTACACAATGTCCTAGGAAGAACATGTGCCAGAATTTAGGTAACTTTGCAGTAGCCACCCTCAACTTAGGATTTTAGCCTAAGTCGAGGTGCACAATGTCTAAGGAGGGACCAGGGCCAAAACAGAGTTTCACAATAGTATCAGGGAAGGTGAATTGGGTACAAAGAAAGAACAGTACTCTTTTAGGTTCAAACATTTGGATCAAAGGGAGCAATTTATCTTTTTGGTTGGTTTTTTCTAGGCTTAAGTGGACTTAGTATCAACAATGGCCTATAATCATCTCCTAGTTTCTAGTTCAAATCACCTTAGCAAGACCAGCGGGGCAAGTTCTAGATTTGCACGCACCATACGAATATACACACACATGGCACCATGTTGCAATTATTAAATCATCAATAAATCTGGTTAATGTTATAACTTAAGTCATAGTGTCTTATCGATACTTATCATGTCATACAAAGATCCTACACATTCAACTTATTAAATTCACAGCCATAGCACAAATCAAACTTGGAGGGATATCAATTTCATGCTCTAATGCAATCATGCTTTACTTCCAGGTTACTTCTACATATTTACTATACTAAACATACCGGTTCAACATAAATTAAAAAAGTTCCTTGGGAAAAAAACTGTAATACCCCAAGCTTCCAAAGAATTTTAAATGAAGAACTCACCTGAAGGCCACCTACGGGCCATAGATGGATTGACGGGCCATAGGTGGGGACCGTCAATGGCACTGTGAACTTTCAGGACTTCCAAGTTTCTGAACTTTGACCTACGGAATAGCAGGACGGTTCGTAGCTCAGTTTACGGGTCGTAGATGGGTTCCGTAGATGCCTTCCAGACTTAGCCAAATTTTTAGCCCAAAATGAACTTTCTGAATCAATCGACGGAAGAGCAGGACGATCCGTCAATTGATGTATGGACCGTAGATTATGTCCGTCGATGGGCCCCGACAGTTTTTAATTTAGGGCTTTTTGGTATTTTCCCTAACTGAACAAGGTTACCATTAAGAATAAGTATCCTCTACCAAGGATAGATGACTTGTTTGATCAACTTCAAGGGGCTAGTTATTTCTCTAAGATCGACCTTCGTTCAGGCTATCACCAACTAAGGGTGTAGGAAGATGATATTCCGAAAATGGGTTTCCGGACTATGTATGGTCACTACGAGTTCTTGGTGATGTCGTTTGGGTTGACAAATGCTCCGGCCGCATTTATGGACTTGATGAATAGAGTGTTTAAGCAATACCTTGACATGTTTGTGATTGTGTTTATTGACTATATTTTGACCTACTCAAAGAATGAGGGTGAACATGTTAATCATTTGAGGATTGTGTTACAAGTCCTAAAGGACCAATAACTCTTTGCGAAGTTTAGTAAATGTCAGTTTTGGTTAAGGTCCGTGGCTTTTATTGGTCACATTGTTTCCGGTAAGGGCATAGAGGTAGATCTAAGAAGACGGATGCGGTTAAGAATTGGCCTAGACCTCTATCACCTTTGGATATCCGTAGTTTCTTGGGCTTAGCCGGTTATTATAGGAGGTTTGTTGAAGGGTTTTCATCTATTGCTTCTCCATTGACGGCTTTGACTCAAAAGAAGGTTAAGTTCGTATGGTCCGAGGCATGTGAGAAGAGTTTCCAAGAATTGAAAGATCGACTTACTTCGGCTCCGATATTGACTCTATAGGAAGGATCCGATCGTTTTGTGGATTATTGTGATGCCTCAAGAATTGGGCTTGGATGTGTTCGTTTGCAAAACGAAAAAGTCATTGCTTATGCTTCAAAGCAACTTAAGGTGCACAAAAAGAACTATCCTACTCATGACTTGGAATTAGTGGCAGTTGTGTTTGCTTTAAAAATATGGCGACATTATTTTTATGGGGTGCACGTAGATGTCTTCACCGACCATAGGAGTTTGCAATATGTGTTTAAACAGAAAGATTTGAATCTCCGCCAAAGAAGGTGGCTCGAGTTGTTAAAAGACTATGATATGAGTGTTCTCTATCATCTCGGTAAGGCTAACGTGGTGGCGGATGCTCTTAGTTGATTATCTATGGGTAGTGTTGCTCATGTTGAAGATGGCAAGAAAGAGTTAGTTCGCGATATCCATAGATTGGCTCGATTGGGTTTTCAATTGGTTGATTCTACTAAAGGTGGTGTTACGGTTCACAAGGGTTCCGAATCCTCTTTTGGGCATGATGTGAAAGCTAAGCAAGATCTTGATCCTAACTTGGTTGAACTAAAGGAAGCGGTACTCAAGAAGTCCATAGAGGTTTTCTCCCATGGGGGAGATGGTGTGCTTCGATATCAAGGTCGCTTGTGTGTTCCCAATGTAGAGGGTTTAAGAGAGCAGATTTTATCAGAAGCCCATAGTTCTTGATAATCCATCCACCCAGGAGCTACCAAAATGTACCATGATTTGCGGGAAATTTATTGGTGGAATGGAATGAAGAAAGATATTGCAGAGTTTGTGGCTAGGTGCCCTAATTGTCAACAAGTGAAAGTTGAGCATCAAAGGCTGGGAGGTTTGACCCTAGATATTAGTATTCCTACTTGGAAGTGGGAAGATGGGAATATGGATTTTATTGTGGGTCTGCCTTGCATGAGGTGACAGTACGATTCGATTTGGGTTGTTGTTGATAGAATGACGAAGTCAGCCCATTTCATTCCCGTCAAGACTTCTTATTCGGCGGAGGATTATGCTAAGTTGTATTTGAGGGAGATGGTAAGGCTACATGGAGTGCCTTTATCCATCATCTATGATCGTGGTGCACAATTTACTTCTCAATTTTGGAAGTCGTTCCAAAAAGGTCTTGGTACTCGGGTTAAGCTTAGTATGGCCTTTCATCCCCAAACCGATGGGCAAGCGGAGCGTACTATTCAAACTTTGGAAGATATGTTGAGAGCTTGTGTAATTGATTTCAAGGGTACTTGGGACGATCACTTGCCTTTGATAGAGTTTGCTTATAATAATAGCTACCATTCTAGCATTGGTATGGCTCCATTTGAGGCTCTCTATGGTAGGAGGTGTAGATCTCCTATAGGTTGGTTTGAAATTGGTGAAGTTGCTTTGATAGGCCCGGAGTTGGTGCATGAGGCTATGGAGAAATTTGACTTATTAGGGAAAGGTTGAAAACTGCCAAAAGTCGACAAAAGTCCTATGTAGATGTTAGAAGAAGAGAATTAGAATGCGATGTTGATGATTGGGTTTACTTGAAAATCTCACCCATGAAGGGTGTAATGAGATTTGGGAAGAAAGGGAAGCTTAGTCCCTGTAATGTAGGCCCGTATCAGATTTTGAGAGGTGTTGGTAAGGTTGCTTATGAGCTTGACTTGCCTAATGATTTGGCATCAGTGCATCCGGTTTTCCATGTCTCATTGTTGAAGAAGTGTGTTGGTGATCCGACCTCTATTGTGCCATTAGAGAGTCTTGGCATAAAGGATAGTATTTCCTATGAAGAAGTTCCGGTTGAGATTATAGACTGGCAAGTACAAAAGTTAAGAAATTAAGAAGTTGCTTCCGTGAAAGTTCTATGGAGGAATCAATTGGTTGAGGGTGCTACTTGGGAGGCCGAGGACAATATGATGTCCCGATATCCTCATCTCTTTCCTTCCGATCCTACTCTAGCTTGAGGTATCTTGAACCTCATGGTTTATTCTTTTCGTCTCATGTGTCATAGTTGATTTCCATGATTCCTTAATTATGCATGTTCATGAAAGAGTCTTATATGATTATGTGCATTTGAGTATGAGTTGCATAAAGTCTTCATGATATGATGTGTCGATCATGCTTTAGCTTGGAGTGGATGTTTCCTCCTCGGATATTTGCACTTACATGATTGCATGCTAGATTGGGTTGTTAGTCCGTGTCTATTACCCTTCTCAAGATGTCTTGATTCTCATTCGAGGATGAATGTTCCCAAGGGGGAGATATTGTAATACCCCAAGCTTCCAAAGAATTTTAAATGCAGAACCCACCTGAAGGCAATGACCTACGGAGGCCACCTACCGCCGTAGATGGATTGACGGGCCGTAGGTGGGGACCGTTAATGGCACTGTGAACTTTCAAGATTTCCAAGTTTCTGAACTTTGACCTACGGAATAGCAGGACGGTTCGTAGCTCAGTTGGCGGGCCGTAGATGGATCCCATAGATGACTTCCAGACTTAGCCAAATTTTCAGCCCAAAATGAACTTTCTGAATCAATCAACGGAAGAGCAGGACGGTCCGTCAATTGATGTACGGACCATAGATCCTGTCCGTCGATGGGCTCCGACAGTTTTTAATTAAGGGCTTTTTAGTATTTTTCCCTAATTGTTTACCTATTAAGCTAAGTCGGTTATACCCTTAATCTATGACCTATAAATACTTTCTAAGCCTAATTTTACTCATTCCTAAACTCTCCTCTCAAATATTTCTCTCTAAAAAAGAACCTCTCTCAACTCTCAAGGAAGAAGAAGAAAGCTTGAATCCTCCATTGAAGAACTTCAATCTTCTCCAATTTCTTGTGGATTTCGTTGAGGTATGATAGTGTTCACCATTAGGAGTCCTTTCCTCCAATGGGCCCTTCCTCTTCTTCATAATTTACAAAGGTTTATTCTAATCCAATTGAATTAGGGTTTGGGATCAATCATTGTGGGTTCTTCAATTATGATTTCAATTGTGGATTTTATGATTCTTAGTGCACGATCTAGTGTGATAAAGTAACTTAGTGGACAAATTAGCATGAATTAGATGATTTGATGTAGAGAATGTATGAACCCCCATGATCCCAAGCTAATTCTCCCCAATTTGATAATCTATGCTTTGATTGTTGGGTTGAGCTAGGATTTGATGAAGTTTATGAATTCTCTATGAAATCAAGCATGAATTATGAATGAATTGAGAATAATCTCATGAATTTAGCATGATCAAGTCAAAAGCATGATTTTCCTCTATTATGTGAGTTCCTTCAAGTATAGGTAAATTGTCCTAATATTGGCTTTCTAAGCATGAGCTTGCATTGAATTGAATGATATGAGTTGAACTTGCATGAACCCATATGAACTCTATGATCTATGAGCATGATGAACTAAGTAAAGACAAAGCTAATGAACTTATGCATGTCTCATATGAAGTAAAAGATGAGTTAAGGGTTCTTTGAGAGTGAAGTGCCGAAGTTATGACATGATGATGCTATGGTTGAGTTGTGAAAGGTTTTCTCACATAATACTCCCAATATGACTTAGAAGAACAAGAGGCGATTACCCATGTTATTAAGGATCTATTCTAATGAATGAAGGTACAAGAGGCGATTACCTATGTACCCTAATGTAGACAAAGCGGCGATTACCCAAGTCTACCAATAATGAGCTTATGACTAATGTAGACAAGAGGTGATTACCCATGTCTACCTGAGATAAAATGAACTATGATTAATCCGTGGGAAGTATGCTTTGTACCAAGTGGACAAGTGGCGATTACCCATGTCCCATAACCTATGTGCCACCATAGGGTGATGGTCTATGATAGACACTAGCTAGTGGATCCACATAAGCTAAGAAGTTCATGGTCTTACCTTGGCAGGTAGGACACCCCTTTTCGGTGTGGGGTAGACACCAGATTCCATGTTGCTAGCTCACATGGTCTTATATGTCGGTTAAGGCTTTTCCCCACAAGCTAACGAACAAGTGTTCTCACGAGGAAGTAATGAAAAGAAAGAAATATGATTTAGCTTGCTTTGGCCTTGATATATGCTTTATGTTTCATGTTTCTCATGTTTTTAGCTTGGCAATTGCATTTCATGATTATGTCTCTCTCTCTAGCAAGATTTATGTGTTTATGTGCATTGCTATCATACTTAGTACTTAATTATGCTAACACATACTTTTGCCTACATTAACTTCTTTGGTGTAGGACGTGGTGATTCACCTTCCACTCGTGGCTAGAGCTTGATTAGAGAGTTGATAGAAGACTTGGTGAGTCCTCATCCATCCGAGGACATAGCCTAGCTCTTATTTCTTTTTTTCATGTATTTCCTGTCAGTTTTTGAATTGTATTGGGTTACGTCCCAAACCTTGTTCCTTATATTAGATTGGCTTTGAGACATGAGATGTAGACTTCTGCTGTTTCTTTTAAAAGCTATGATATGAAATTCTCTTTCAAACTTTTATTCTCTATTATCTTGTATGTAATGTATGCTAAGTGGCTTGTACGAGGCCTCTCGGGGTCTTGTACGCCATGTCACATCTACGGGGTACCTTGGGTCGTGACAAACTGGTACCTTGGGTCGTGAGAAACTGGTACCTTGGGTCGTGACAAAAACATACGCAAGAAAACCCCAAGAAAGGATTTTGAGTGGAAAGTTACTCAGACTTTACCTCAAAATTCACAATCCATTAACCCCTCCCCAACTAAAAATGTAGTGCAATTCCCTCAATGCACAAGTCAAAATTAAGAACATCGGGTGAGACAAACCTGTGGCGCACGTGCACCGAAGACCAATAAAGAAGCTGGTGGGTCCGGTTGCCTGGAACCCGTTGGATCATCATGCGGTCAAAGTAGTAAGATCAGCACGGAGACTAGCTAACTCTGTTTAAAAGGAGAAAATATCTATCGTAGGCCTAGGCTGGGAATTCTCTATCATTCGGATCTGAAATGCATCAATGCACCGGTTAACTGCTTGTATCTTCAACTCTACCATCTGCTCCATCCATGCCTCAGACTCATCCATCAATTTTTGCATCCAAGGCCGAATATGTTGTAACAGAGCCGCCATTTGAGCCTCTAATTTTCTGACTATGGCAATCGTAAGTAAGGCTTACCTTGTAGGAGCGAGAGCATGTGGTGTGCTCACAGTCGAAGCTGAAGCTGTGGAAGGGAGAATAGACCCCTGTGGCTCTATAGTAGGATTTGGAAAAATGTCCTCATCAGCCCGCTCAGGGGCTGATGCTTCACCCATATGCGGTAAGTCAATCTTTATAACCCTGTGTGGTGCTGCAGGGTTAGCCTCATCTCTGATAAGACCGATATCCACGGTTTTAGTCACCTCAATATAGGAATCGCCAAAATATACTAGTACAGTCACCTCGTGACATAGCATAAAAATGAGACAAAGGAAGGACAAGGTAGCCTTCTTTCGGAAAGCCCTCTCACGGATCTCTGAGATAATAACTCTAGCAAAATCAATCTCGTTCCCTACCATCAAGAATGCTACCATCATCGCATTGTCCCATGTCAATTGGTTGTTTGCCATCGTAGGAGATAATCGGGTACGAACAATAGACCACCAAAACTTGGTCGTGAAGTTCAACATGTCCTTCTTGATTGAAGGGGTCATATCTCTGACCCACTCTGCATTGACCCCCTGGTCAGCAATGTAATCGGCCACCCATTTAATGAGTGTCTCCCTCTGCTCCATATCTCGCATAGCCGCTCTATTGCAGACCATCTACATCTTGTAGTCAAACTCAGCCATGTTAATCGGTTGAGCGTGAGAGGGGCCGTAAATAAAATGGCGGAGAGTGGCCTCAGATATGTCTACGAGAATATCCCATACGCGAGTAGAGAGGAGGGGTGGTTGATCCAATGCCTTTGCCCTCCGGGGTAGGTTCTACTGAACCGTGGCTGCATACAAAACATAGAATTCTTGCACCATGATCGCAATGGCACTACAATGTTGCATCTTGTCATCATCTTCAAAACTGACAACTCTCTTCTTGGTCACGAGATCCTTCATAAACTTTGCATATCCGGGCATCTTCTCTAATGCTTCAATCAAAGGAACATTTATAGACAACTGCTTCAACATAGAGATAAACTTTCTATACTTCCCTTCTTCTGTCTTCTTTACCAACCTTTATGGAAAGGGAGGTGGTGGTCTTGGCATAGGAATGATCTTTTGCGTGATTTCCACCTCCTTCTGATTTTGATCTTTAGGTAGTTCTGCTACCTCCACTTTATCTTCATCCGGTTCCTTCGCACTTTCCAATCGAATCGGCATAGGAGGGTCAACAATCTGCTTTCCACCTCGAGTAGTGACTGCCATGCAATGTCCATCTTTTTTGGAGTTTGAACCGTATTGCTGGGAAGTGTTCCTTGTTGGCACGGATTGGCATTCGAAGATAGTTAATTCAACTGCTGCTCAATCTGTCGAATTGACACTGCATGTGACTCTACCTTTTGCTCGATGCCAGATAAGTGGTAACGCATCTCCTTCACATTCTCATACATAGAGTCAAACCGTTTCATCAACTTGCTCATCATATCTTTGATGCGACTCAGACTTGATCCTCCTTCTCCATTTCCTGGTGGGATGTACGAGCCACTTCTATCATTCCTATTATTATACCCATTTCTGTTGTAGTTACTATCTTATTTGTAGTTACCTTCATGAGTATACTGTCCTTCTCGATTGTAGTCGCTAAAGTTTCGATCTTGATTCCCATGACCTTGGTGCTAATTATCCTGATTGGATCCTTGGGCATTGGTCCGAAAACCCCCGGTTGCTCATTCACAAGATTTGCATCCTCTTCATATGTGTACCAGTCAGTTGGTGAAGCATTATTCTGATAATAGACTACGTTAACTTTTTCGACGTTTCCACTCACATGCTTTAGCACTAAGCCAACTTCTGTGTTCAACTGCGCTATCTCTTTACGGATATCATCATTGGATTGGTTTCGTGTCGCTTGAATTGAGAAAGTGCTCTTAGCGGTAGCTGATGTTCTAGTGCTCCATGCTTTATTGTTTTTGAGATCTTTTCTAGTTTATCTTCTATCTTCTGGAATGTGTTTGCTTCGTAAGATCCTTCAGCAATGGTGTCTAGCACAACTTTTCTATTGTCATCCAGCCTTCTATAGAAATACTCCTTGAGCGATTCATCATCAATGCGGTTTGCACACTTCTCATGAAGCCTGTAAACCTGTCCCAAGAATCACTAACAAACTCCCTATGTAAAGCCACAAAATTATTAAGCTTATCTTTGATTTTTAGCTTCTTAGACAACGGAAAATTATTTTTTGAGGAACACTTGATGCAGCTTATTCTAGGTGGTAATAGAGTTGTATGGGAGTTCGGACAACCATACAGTAGAATCACCTGTCAAAGATAGAGTGAACACACGCAAACCAATCGCATACATATCTAAGTCCGGTCTTCCCACACTGCATATACACACGCTGGTTACCTTACTTAGATGAGCATATGGGTCTTCCGATTGTAGTCCAGCAAACAGTCTTCGAGATGTCAGCATCTGCACAAGACTGCTAGTAACCACAAAAGCGTGTCCAGCTAGTAACGGAGGATGACTATGGCTCCAATCGATCCTACAACATTATGATTAACCTTATAGTTGAGGTGGACATTGGGTGTTGGTTGGTTCTGCACTCTAACAGCATTATCAACAAGAGGATTTTTTTGAATATTTTTGGGCACGTCCTCCACCCTCGGAGGTTGGATTCCCAGTATCTCTCGACTACCCTCTCCGTTGGGATCATTTTCACGTCTTTGTTGTGGACCTGTTCAAGCTATTCTTTACAGAGTTCTTCTTAATTCTGGGTCGTAAGGAGTCAGGGGAATGCCTTAACTTCGTGTATTTGGCATAGACTAGAACTAAGATCTGTGGACAGCAAAAACAAAATAAATGTAAATCGAGAAATAGTTGACTAAAGTGCAATAATGAAATTAGTCTAATCTAAAGGCCTTATTCCCTGGCAATGACGCCAAAATTTGGTACGCCCAAATTACACCTCCCATAAGAAGTATAAGTGGTCAATGTCAAATAAAGAACCTAACAAAGGTTAGGGTCGATCCCACGAGGAATATGGTCTAGACTTAGGCCAATTTATGGTTATTTGAACGTTTAGCCAAGTTATCTCTATAGAAAGGGGGGTTTTGAAAACTAAAATTATGAGTGATTGATTGTGTAGTAACAAGTAAACAAGTAACATGATTAGTAGTTTGTAATATCAATATGAGAATGAAACTAGGGCACATGTGTTCCCCGAAAGTTCTTAACTAAGTAAACCTAATAATAGTAGCTCTTTTCTAGTGTTTAACATACATGGTCGGTAAGTTAGGTATTGCCTAACTGATTGGTCCTCCAAATAGGGAATTAAACCACACAACTTGGTCCGTCTACGGGTGTATGCTTTACTAACCCTTACCTTTGACCCAGATTAGCCCTCTACATATGTGGTTCAGGCTATTAGATAGCGGAATATCTCACCAAATATCCATTTTTGATCCTTTTCTCATTCATTACTTGGTCCGGCAAGTAGGAATAAGGTGAGTTCTAATGTTGCGCATCATTAAAAAGCATTACAAACGAAGAGATTAACAAATACATGCATAAAAACTTTATCAAGAATTATTTCATTATTAGTTTCACTTTGTTAATTACTCATGTTTCCCACAACCCTAGTTGTAGATTTAGCTACTCATGCTGGAAGATTCACAATTCATATTAGGATTTGAATAATAAATCATAGACTTAAATTTAGAATAGACGAAGTTCAAAATCTCGAAGTGTAGAACAAAAGCCAATTGCAGAAACCACCTTCAAGAATTAAATACCAAAAGTATTTGATTAAATAATTCTCAAAGCTAAAATAATGTAACACCAATTGTCTATCACCAATTGTCTATCACCAAAAACCCCTAAAAAAATGAAAATTACAACTTCTACTTATAGAAAACAAAACCTCAACTAAGTAGAAAAAGGAAACATTAGGAAATCAGGCTTGAGTGTCGTCTACGGTTGGTGACCTACGGCTCGTAGGTACCTTTCGTCATTCAGTAGTTAGTCAATAATTTGAAGGTCAATTTCTACGGGCATGATCTACGGTTCGTAGACCTTAGTACGACTCGTCCTATTCTTCTGTCAATCAAGTATTGAAGTTGACCTCCTCTGATGTTTTTTATAGCTCCTCATCCATGGTTCGTAGCAGGAACTACGGCTTGCCATCTTCAACCATCGTTCCATACTTAGCTAAAATTCCTAGCTCTTGAACCTACGACTTCAACCTACGGCTCGTCAAAGGAATGACGGCTCGTAAGTTGACTCATACATCACCAAAATCCTACCAAGGGTTCAAGACAGGGCAGTCCAGTCGCCCGTTTAAGGAAGCATTGTAGACCTCAAAGGGAGATCAGCCCAGTCAGAGCGGTTATAGTACCGGTCTGAGTCAGGGCTGAGGTAGGTTTCAGTCAGGAGCATCAGGTCGGGGTGGCCGACCTCCAGTGGTTAGCAGGCCTTCTCAGGGCTATTTCACTTGTGGGGAGCTTGGTCATTGGGCCAGGGAGTGCCTTTTATCTTGGTCAGCTTTACCAGCCCCTCAGGCAGCGAGACCAGTTTCAGCAGTAACACCTTCGGATAGAGAAGGGGTCAGCAGCAGGGTTCTCAGTGAGGCTCCAGGGGAGGCAGGACTGGTGGCAGAGTGAATGCGAGGGGTAGAGGTGCCCAGGGCCACTTTTACACAGCTCTAGCCAGGGCAGAGGCCGAGACGTCAGATGACGTGATCACATGTACGATTCTCTTATGCCATCAGCCCACTTCAGCCTTATTTGATCCCAGCTCTACCTATTCTTATGTGTCGGATTACTGTGTTCCTCGATTGGGAGTGAGTCCTGAGCCCTTATCGGTTCCATTGCGTGTTTCGACCTAGTAAGGGATTCTTTAGTAGTGTATCGGGTTTGCAGGTCCTGTGTAGTGACCATTCGGGGGCAGGACACTCTGGTTGATCTTATTGTACTGTGTATGGTAGACTTTGATGTGATTCTGGGTATGGATTGGCTATCTCCTCACCGGGCTGTCTTGGAATGTTATGCCAAGACCGTGACTTTAGCCATTTCTGGTATCCCATCGGTGGTGTGGCAGGGTTCTTGTAGTCGCACACCAATTGGTGTGATTTCGTGTATTCGGGCCCAGAGGCTGGTGGACAACGGATGTTTGGCTTACTTGGCATATGTTAGAAATTTCAGTAGGGAGGGCCCTGTGGTTGATTCAATGCCTATTGTCCGAGAGTTCACAGATGTGTTTCCTGTCGACCTTTCTGGCTTACCCCTAGATCGAGACATTGACTTTGGCATAGACTTGGAACCCGGTACTCATCCTATTTCTATCCCACTGTACCGCATGGCACCTGCAGAGCTTAGGGAGCTCAGTGATTAGCTCTAGGTTCTCTTGAGTAGAGGGTTCATCAGACGTAGTGTATCACCTTCGGGTGCCCCAGTCCTATTTGTGAAGAAGAAGGACGGCACCATGCGGATGTGTATCTATTATAGGTAGTTGAATAAGGTGACGGCGAAGAACCGTTATCCTATGCCTCGTATTGATGACCTATTCGACAAGCTTCAGGGTGCTACCGTGTTTGCTAAGATCGACTTGAGATCTGGTTATTATCAGCTAAGGATTAGAGCATCGGACATCCCAAAGACAGCATTTAGGACTCGCTATAGACATTATGAGTTCCTGGTTATGTCTTTTGGGTTGACTAATGCCCCTGCCGCCTTTATGGATTTGATGACTCTAGTGTTCAGGCAGTACTTGGACTGTTTTGTCATTGTCTTCATCGATGACATGTTGGTATACTCACAGAGCCATCGTGAGCATGAGCAGCATTTGAGGATAGTGCTCCAGACTTTGATAGATCATCGGCTTTATACCAAGTTCTCAAAGTATGAGTTTTGGCTTGAGTTTGTAGCATTCTTGGGCCACGTGGTGTCCAAGGATGGCATTATGGTGGATCCGGCGAAGATTGAGGCTATTCGTAGTTGGGCTAGGCCCACTTCTGTGACTGAGATTCAGAGCTTCGTCGGATTGGCAGGGTACTACAAATGCTTTGTTGAGGGTTTTTCCACTTTAACGGCGCCTTTGACTCGGTTGACTCACCAAAATGTTCCCTTTGTGTGTTCAGAGGAGTGTGAGAGGAGCTTTCTGAGGCTCAAGGAGTTTCTTACCACTGCTCCTATATTGACTCTTCCAGTTGAGGGTGAGGGCTTCACGGTCTATTGTGACGCGTCCGATGTTGGTTTGGGTTGTGTTCTGATGCAGCAGGGCCAAGTTATAGCTTATGCGTCGAGGCAGCTAAAGCTACACTAGCGCAACTACCCAACTCATGACTTGGAGTTGGCGCGGTAGTTTCTGCGCTTAAGATTTGGAGGCATTACCTGTATGGAGTTCATTGTGAGATCTACACGAATCACAGAAGCCTTCAGTACATCATGACTCAGAGGGACCTTAATTCGAGGTAGCGTCGGTGGATTGAGCTCCTGAAGGACTATGACCTCTCTATTCTCTACCATCCGGGCAAGGCGAATGTAATAGCGAACGCCTTGAGTCTGAAGGCAGTGAGTATGGGTAGTCTAGCCTTCCTTTCTGCTTCAGAGCGACCCTTGGCTTTGGACATTCAGTCCTTAGACAACCAGATGATCAGGCTTGATATGTCAGATTCCAGCTGGCTGTTAGCATATGTTGAAGTTCAATTATCTCTGCTTGATCAGATCTGTAGCCGTCAGTATAAGGGTGAGTCTTTGTTGGCACTCAGAGATAGAGTGTTGTCAGGTGATGTTGGGCGTGCTACCTTAGATTTGGGTGTTGTTTTGAGGTTTGCTGGCCGATTGTGTGTTCCCTGAGTTGGTAATTTGATCCAGCTAATCCTTAGCGAAGCCCATAATTCCAGATACTCTATTCATCTGGGCATAGCTAAGATGTATCGTGATTTGAGACAGCATTACTGGTGGAGTGGAATGAGGAGGGACATTTCAGACTATGTGTCCCATTGTTTGTGTTGCCAGCAGGTGAAGGCCGAGCATATGAGGCCTAGAGGTGAGTTGCAGAGATTACCATTCCTGAGTGGAAGTGGGAGCGTATCACCATGAACTTCGTTGTTGGGTTGCCACGGACTCCTAAGGGTGTTGACAGTATCTGGGTCATCGTGGATCGATTGACCAAGTCAGCACACTTCATCCCTATTCATACATCCTACCATGCTGAGAGATTATCCCGTATCTACATCCGAGAGGTAGTCCATCTTCATGGTGTGCCTGTTTCTATCATCTGAGACTGGGGCCCACAATTCACTTCCATCTTTTGGAGAGCATTCCAGGAGGAGTTGGGCACCCGTGTGGATCTTAGCACAGCATTTCACCCGAAGACTGATGGCCAGTCAGAGAGCACTATTCAGGCTCTTGAGGATATGTTGCAGGCATGTGTTATAGATTTTGGGGGTCAGTGGGACCATTTCTTGCCCTTGGCAGAGTTTGCGTACAACAATAGCTACCATTCCAGCATTCAGATGGCCCTGTTTGAGGCTTTATATGGTAGGCATTGTCACACTCCAGTCGGTTCGTTTGTGTCCACGGAGCCTAGACCGCATGGAACAGATTTGTTTCAAGAGTCCTTGGAGCATGTGAGGTTGATTTAGGATAGGCTCAGGACAGCTCAGAGTAGACAGCGTAGTTATGCAGACCGCAGGCGTTGACCGTTGAGTTTTGTCGTGGGTGACAGAGTATTCCTCCGAGTATAGCCCATGAAGGGCGTGATGAGATTTTTGAGGTGGGGTAAACTTAGCCCTAGGTATATCGGGCCTTTTGAGATTTTGAGGGCAGTTGGCGAGGTGGCTTATGAGTTAGCTTTACCTCAAGCATTCTCAGCCGTTCATCCAGTATTCCATGTTTCGATGCTGCGTCAATATGTTCAAGATGAATCTCATGTGCTCCAGTATGATGCCGTTGAGTTGGATGATCGCTTCACTTATACAGAGGAGCCAGTTGCTATTTTGGACAGAGATGTGTGGCAGCTAAGGTCGAGAGTCATTCCTGTAGTTAAGGTCCGTTGGAGGCATCGTCTAGTTGAGGAGGCTACCTGGGAGATCGAGCGGGAGATGCAAGAGTCGTTCCCCAGCTTATTTGAGCCCTCAGGTACTGCTTGATTCTTACTTTCACGGACGAAAGTCCTTTTAGTAGTGGATATTGTAATGACCCTCTATGTTATTTCTGTGTTAGTGCCTTCTTTCTGTCGTTTAGAGCATTTCTGTAGCGACTCCAATTCATTTATGACTTGCTGGCACGACTGTTCGGTCGTTTGGTCGTTCATTTGGGTTTTATGCCTGTTTTTATGTTTTGGAGCATTTGAACCTTGAAAAGTTGATTTTGGTCATAAATTTAGGTAAACGACCTCAGATGAGAATTATGACGGTTCCATCAGCTCCGTAGCGGCCAAATTAGGCAAGGAGCATGGCTTGCAAAAGTCCCGGGGTTTCCGGTGTGATTTTGGGGCCAGTTAGCTTTTTAGTCTTTGAAATTTGGTTTAAGATTGACTTCGGTCAACATTCTTGGAAAACGTGCTTAGACGAAAATTCTGACAGTGCAGTTAGTTCCGAAATGCCGAGTTCGGTCTAGAACGACCCTTCAAGAATTACTGGGAGCTTCTGACCTGATTTTGAGACCTACGGTAAAGGTTGGCTAAAATGGCTAAATGGGTGTGGGACCCACTTTCTTTCGAAACAACCTCATATAGATATTTTGACTGCGCCATTGAGTTCAAAATGTCGAATTCGAGGGGGTAGCATATTTTTTTTTCCTGCACGGGGTTCTGAACGAATCCCGAGCACTCCATCGGAGTTTTGGAATTGTCCAAAACTCAGTTGGTGCAGCTGGCAAAAATGCAGACTCATTTACTCTCCGCGTTCGCAGGATAGGCACCGCGTTCGCAGAGGTGTGGGAGAGTCTACTCCACATTCGCAGGACAGAGGCCGCGTTCGCGGAGGTGTGGGAGAGTCTACTCCACATTTGTAGGCCAGAGGCAGCGTTCGCGGAGGACTGTGAGTCTGGGTGTATCCCTGAGCTCCACGTTCACGGAGGCCTGTTTGGTGAGAGGTCATTGTGCTCCGCGTTCGCGGATGGTGCTCTACATTCGCGGAGGTCTGCTGGGTGAGGGTGACCTTTGCTATCCGCATTCGCAGGCCTGGGGCCTCTTTCGTTGAGTTGTGGGAGATTACTCTCCACGTCCGCGAAGGCTTGGCTGTGTTCGCAGAGAGGAAGGACCTGGCAGTGTCTCTCTATTGAGGTCGAATCTCCTATTTTGGAGAGCTTCAAACCTTCATAAAAATCTCCTCAGTGGTCGGTTTTCGACGATTCGAAGTCCTAGGCACTCAGATTCTCATTGGCTTCGTGGGTTTTAGGTTGGGATTTGTTGGGTGTTCCTCATTTTCCATGAAATCGAGGGTAAGTTCTTTGTTGGCCTATTTTTTTTGTTTTTGTGAATTGTTGTTATGGGACGTTAGGAGCGGATCCGACCCCTAATGGGTGATCCATTTTGGGATTCGTGTTTGGAAAAGGATTTGGGACCTTTTCACGGAGTCAATTCCAGAAAATCCGCAGCGAGTTCCACTTTGCTCGATTTGAATCTAAAATTGGTCTGTCTCCGAATTTGTTGAATTAAGTGTCTAAACGAACATATTGATGCTGTGATTCTATTTTTGATAGTGTGGCAGCAGTCTGAGGCCGTTTGGAAGGGGAAATCTTCGGTTGAGTGACTTGGAGCGCTCGTGATCGGCTTTTTGGTAGGTTACGACTTCCCTTCCTTCTATATTGAGCTTGATGGTGTAAATGCTGGTTGATATTTATGAATCTTGGGTGGCTAGCTTGTATTGGTTCCCTGTTTACCTGATTTCCCTTTTTATAGTTGACTATTTGGTTGTTGACTTGGATTGATGGTATTTGTGTTGTGGGTTATTTGTTGGGTGGTTATCTGCTAATGCATGAGTGGGTTCGGGTCTTTGGATTCTGTGTTGGATTGATTATTGTTATTTCGGACTTAGGATAGGTTAAGGTAGTGTTGCCTTAGTCCTATGCACCCATTGACTTGAGTATGTATCCGACGGCGATTTGGATGGACTAGGTCCTTGTAGACTGATATAGAAGACTTGGGTTTGATAGTGTGAGCCTTGATTTAGGCGTTCTTGTAGCCTTCGATTCTTCCGAGTCTCTCCCCTCTATTTTATGAGATCGTGGGATGCTGCCGGAGGATGTTGTGTTGAGCCGATTCATGGTTGGATTGTGTTCGGCTGGAAGCCTTCCTTTGATATACTTGTGGGCGGTGGCCCGTGATGGTTAGCCTTGCATTGTGTGGTTAGTTGTGGCTTTATCTGGTTTGAGGTGGATAGCTCTAGTTCGAGACTGAGGTTACGTGGTTAGCATCTAGTATATCCAGCGCTAGGCTGACGGGGGTAGGCTATTCGCTCTGGTCCGTAGCTGACGTTATACGATTGCAGCAAGTTATTTCCAGTGCGAGTCCATGGAGCGTAGGCTACTAGTCCCATCCAGTGATTGACGTTACCCGGATAGAACCGACATTTCCAGTGCTAGAGTGTTGAGTGTATACTGATTAGCTTCCGTCTGAGACTGATGACACGCGGTTAGAGTCCGTTATTTCCAGCTCGAGACCGTAGAGCGGGTGATATTATTCCAGAACGAGGCCGAGGTTACGTGGGTGGGAATCGGTATTTCCGGCTCATGGTTGATGATTGGGCTGGGCCTAGGTGATGATTTCCGGGTCCGAGACCCTTGGTTGGAGACTTCTGGAGTTGGTGTTCCTCATTTCTGTAGTATAGCTCTTCTGTGTACCTGTCGGTCTTATGGGGGTCCGTTCGGGTTTTATTTAAACCTGCGCACGAGTGTGCCCAGCGAGTCTTATGGGGTGCCCAGCTAGGTTTAGTTAGCTATCTTCAGTTTACTATCTGCTTTTTCTGTTTCCGTTCTGTTGACCTCTGTTATTGTTATTGTTGATTCTATCTTTTCTTCTTGTCTTTACCTTTCTTGCTCAGTCAGCCTATGATTCCTTCTGGGTACCGGTTGTTTTGGTACTCATGCTACACTCTGTATCTGTTTTCGTGATGCAGGTCCGAGCACCAGTTATCAGCGTTGAGTTCGGGCCTAGAAGTGTCTTTTCAGGAGACTAGGGTGAGCACATGGCATTCTGGGATTACCTGTCTCCTTCTGTACATATATTTTGGCTTGTCTTTTGTTTTCGAGAGAGTTGTTTATGTGGTCCACTTTTGAGACTTGTGTTCTGGTTAGTAGTTCTGTACATGTGACTTCCAGATTTTGGGAGGTATTGTATATATCATTTTGGGTTAGTTTCTCTTTAGCTCTCTTGTTTGTGTTTTATTTGTATGCTTCTGCTTGTTTTGGACTAGTTTCCACTCTTAGTCCCATTACTGTTAAGTTCCGGGATAGAGTTTGGCTTGCCTACTGGTGGGATGTTGGCGCCATCATGACTCGAGAAATCCGGTCGTGACAACTGAATCGAGTGTAATCACATGAGACTCATCCGGAATGTACTTCTGAAGCATAGAAAAATGAAACATAGGATACACAGCTGATCAGCTAGGTGGTAAGGCCAACTTATAGGCCACCTCTCCTACTTGGTCCAAAATCTCAAAAGGACCAATGAATCTAGGAATAAGTTTGCCCTTCTTTCTGAACTGCATAACACCCTTCATGGGTGACAGTCGAAGCCAAACATGATCGCCCACCAAGAATACCAAGTCTCGAACTCTCCGATCAGCATAACTCTTCTATCGACTCTAAGCTATCAACAGCCTACTCTGAATCAAGTGAACCTGCTTCATGGCATCCCTAGTCAGTGTCTAAGAAATCCATCTTTGCCGAGTAAAACCATCTAATCAGTGATCTACACCAACTGTCATAAAATGCCTCAAATGGGGCCATCTGAATGCTGGAATGATAGCTTCTGTTGTAGGCAAACTCCGCTAGGGGAAAATGCATATCTCACCTAACACCAAAATCAATCGCGCAGGCATGGAGCATGTCCTCAAGCACCTGAATCGTCCTCTCGGACTGACCATCTGTCTGAGGGTGAAAGGTTGTAATTATATCTAACCGAGTACCCAAACCATGTTGTAACGCCCTCCAGAAGTGCGAAGTGAACAATGAACCTCGATCTGAGACTATAGCTATCGGCATCCCATAAAGTCTAACAATCTGAATGATGTAGAGCTGGGCCAAATTATCCGCTGTATACTTCACCTAAACTTGGATGAAATGAGCGGACATGGTCTGCCTATCAACGACCACCCAAATAGAATGATAACCACCCACGGTGGTAGGTAGACCCATAACTAAATCCATAGTAATTCGTTCCCACTTCCAAGTAGGAATGGACATCCTCTGGGACACACCTCAGAGCCGCTGGTGCTCACACTTGATCTGTTCACAAGTCAAACATCTAGACACAAAGTCTGCAATATCCCTCTTCATACCACACCACCAGTAATGCTGACTCAGATCATGATACATCTTCGCCACTCCCAGATAGATAGAATATCTAGAACAATGTGCTTCCCCTAGAATCAGTCTAATATGCTCGCCCACCTTGGGCACACAAATCCGACCTCCAATCCTCAAAACCCTATCGGAATCAAGTACAACCTCCTTCGCTTCACCTCTAATCACCTTGTCTCGAATAAGACACAACTTCTTATTCTCAAACTGGCACTCTCGAATATGCTCAACTAAGGAAGAAATGGCCTCAATGAATGCAATCAGACCACCACCCTCCTCAGAAACCCGTGATCGAACAAAGCTGTTGGCTAACCTCTGAACATCTGTAGCCAAGGGTCTCATATAAACACTGATTGTGGTGAGACTCCGCATACTAGGAGTCTTCCTACTCAAAGCATCGGCCACCACATTGGCCTCCCGGGATTGTACAAAATGGTCATATCATAGTCCTTCAGTAACTCAAGCCACCAGCGCTGTCTCAAGTTTAGATCCCTCTGACCGAAAATGTACTGAAGACTCCGATGATCGGTGAAAACCTCACAATGAACCCGATACAAGTAGTGCCGCCACAACTTAAGTACAAATACAACCACCGCAAGCTCTAGGTCATGGGTAGGATAGTTCTTCTCATGTGCCTTCAACTGTCTAGAAGCATAGGCTATAACCTTCCTTTTTGCATCAACGTACCTCCCAAACAAACTTTGGAGGCATCACAATATACGGTAAAACCCACACCCTCCTTGGGTAAAGTCAATACATGGGCCGAAGTTAACAAAGCCTTGAGCTTTTGAAAGCTTGCCTCAAACTCATCGGACCAATGAAAATCCACGGTCTTCTGAGTCAATCTAGTCAACGACGCTGTAATAGTAGAGAAGCTCTGCACAAACCATCTGTAGTAGCCTGCCAACCACACGAAACTCTAAATCTCAGTAAGAGAGGTAGGTTTCATCTAGCCCTTAACTGCCTCAATCTTGGCTAGATAAATCCTAATACCCTCCTTGGACACCACCTGTCCTAAGAATGCCACAGAATCAAGCCAAAACTCACACTTGGAGAACTTGGCATACAACTTCTGCTCTCTTAATCACTGAAGCACCAACCTCAAGTGACAGACATGATCCTCCTCGGTCCTGGAATATATCAAAATGTCATTGATGAACATGATCACGAAGGAATCTAACTAAGGATGGAATACTCTGTTCATCAACTCCATAAAAGTCACAGGGGGGTTATTCAGCCTAAAAGACATAACAAAGAACTCATAGTGACCATAACGAGTCCAGAAAGCTGTCTTAGGAATATCCGATGGCCTAATCTTAAACTGATGATAGCCGGACCTCAAATCTATCTTAGAAAACAATGCTGCACCCTGAAGCTGATCAAACAAATCATCAATGCGAGGAAGAGGATACTTGTTCTTGATAGTCACTTTGTTCAACTGCCTATAGTCAATACACATCCTCATCGAACCATCTTTCTACTTTACAAAAAGGACCGGTGCGCCCCAAGGTGACACAATAGGATGAATAAACCCTTGCTCAACAAGTCCTGCAGCTGACCCTTCAACTACTTCAACTTAGCCGGAGCCATACGATACGGGGCAATAGAGATGGGCTTAGTACCCGTCTCCAAATCAATAGCAAAATATATATCCCTCCCGATCCGTAGGGACACCAGGAAGATCAGTAGGGAACACATCAGCAAACTCCTGAACCATGGGAATGGACTCGATAGAAGGCGACTCAACACTAGTATCCCGGATGAAAGCAAAATAGGACAAACACGCCCTATCAATCAACCTTTGGGCTCGGATGTATGAGATAACCTTACTAGGATAAGAACCACTAGTACCCTTCCACTCTACCCTTAGAACTCCAGGCATCACTAAGGTGACAGTCTTAGCATAACAATCAAGGATCACATGATAGGGAGAAAGCCAATCCATACCTAATATCACATCAAAATCTACCATCCCCAGAATAATCATGTCTACCCACGTGTCGTACCCAGCCAAAGAAACAAGGTAGGATCGATACACTTAATCCACCAGTAAGGGCTCACCCATGGGTATAGAAACACATATAGGCACAGGCATACGATCACATACTAAATCAAACCCAGATGCAAAGTAGGTAGACACAAAGGAGAAAGTAAAGCCCGCATAAAATAATAAAGACGCAGGTCGATGGCAGACTAGGACGATACCTATAATGACTGCATCAGAAGCCTCAGCCTCGGGTCTCCTAGAAAAGCATAACACTAGGCTCCTCTAACACCTCTTGTTTGAGCCACACCTCTACCTCCAAGCTGAACCACAACACCACTACCTGAGGCTCTGCCGCCTCTACCTGCGGTCTGACCCCTACCCCGACCTCTAGCCGGAGGCACTGAATCTCTCTCTGGAGTTATTGAGTAAGTACGATGGGGTCCTGTATGAGTCTGAAATGGACACTGGTAAATCATGTGCCCCGTCTCATTACAACCATAACAAGACTTTGGAACGGAGAGCTGCTGTGATGAACCAGATGAAATACCATGGCTACCTCGACAAGACACTTGTTCACTCTCAGCCACTGGCATGGAAGCATGAACATGCCTCTAATGCTGAAATGAGCTACCGCCCCTCTGAGAACCTCTACCTCCAGACGAGGCACCAAAAAATTGACAACTAGAATTGGCCCTCTTGGGGTCGCCAAACTCCTCTCAAACTAACAACTCTGCCTCCTTGCCGTACTCATAATGGATTGGAAGGAAGCCCCCTCACGGGCTAATCTGAACACATAGGATCTTATGGAGAAAGTCAACCCTCTCACAAATCTGTGGACCCTCTTCGCCTCATCTAGAATCCAAGGCAGGGCATGACGAGACAACTAATAGAAATGTGCCTCATACTTAGCAATGGACATGACACCCTATGTCAAACTCTCAAACCTCAACTTGCTCTCCTCATGCACACTCCAAGGAATGAAGCGATCCTGAAAAGCACTGGAGAAAGCATCCCAGTCAACCGGAGGATATCCAACTAGCCTGGACCCTACATAAGTACTCCACCACTCCCTGGCTGGCCTATGGAGCTGGAGAGCAACAAAACGAACACCCCTCGCATCCACCATGCACAGCCTAAAGCATCTCATGGCACAAGGTAAGAAACTCATGAGCATCCTCACTCTTACAACCCTGAAACTGGGGTGGTTTCATCTTATGGAACCTCTCATAACACTGTTGGTCCTCCACGGTCAGAACTACATCTGGAGCAACCTGTGCACCGACCATTGGCGCGGGAACTAATGATGGTTGACCCACCTAATCCTAAACAATCAGACCCTGATGCTGCTCTGGGGTCAGTGCCCCTACACTAGTCTGTGAGCCCTGTGGTGTGCCTGCCGCACTCTGAGTAAAACTCTCTAGAACACCTAGCATCCTCAATAAGGTCTCCTGAAACAATGCTGCGATTAAACTTGGAGGAACCTGGTCCTCACCAACCGTAACCTGTGGCTCTAGGGAAGCCTCTCTACCACGGCCCATAATAGGTGCCACTCCTCGGACATGGCCTCTACCATATGCCACTCCATGAGCATGGCCTCCAGCCTGAGCCCTACCCCTACCTCTGACTGGGGTCTCCACAACTGCCTCAGGGACTGCGTCCTATCTATTGCTTGAAATAGAATCTCTCATTTTCGGCATCTGCCAAAACAACACATGACACTCAGCACTAGCGATAGAACCCATGCATGATAAGAAAGAGTGAAATAAAGGAATTTTTCTAACAATCTTCATAGCCTCTCGAAGATATGTACATATGTCTCTGTACCGATCCTTGAGACTCTACTTAGACCTGGCTTGTACAGTGAGACCTATGAACCTAGGCTCTGATACCATTTGTCAGGACCCTAAACTAGGCGTGATGATTCCTGTCCTATCCCACCAGGAAAAGGCAGCCTAAATTCAATAAAGACGGAAATAAATGCGAAAATAAGCAAATGAAATAAGAATAAGAAAAGTGGAAGTCTTTTAAAATGTAAATAACCTCCAAGGAGTGATTGTCACATGTACATGCTGCTAATAATAGAACTAGAATGAAAAATACATTTCTCAAGTATGTCTTTGTTTCTCAAGTAGAAGAAAACATAAAAATAGAAATAAGAGAGGCCGCCTGATGACAATAGCTACCTCTCTCAGTCTCTTGGAAAGCCTCAGAAGATCAAGAAAAGAGAAACTCACTGTCTGGGCTCGGAAACTACACAAGTGTAGAAGCAAGGAGTGAGTACCAAATAACACAGTACAAAGCAAGCCAACTAAAAAAACTATGTAAATCTAATGTAATACACGAACTCCTTCCATCCCAACCGAACCTTCAAAACTACTACCTGCACAAAAAATCAGCCCAACCTAACAGTTCTACAATACACCGCTCACAAGGCTCAATAATCATAGTCCAATAGTCACAATCCAACAACCAACACGTATCAAGTAAGTCAATCTCAATATCAAGTAGATCAATCACAAGTAACAAGTGTATCAATCACAATTAACAATTAAATCAAACACAAGCATCACAATGCATCAAATCACAATGATCAATCACTAGCCGAAACCATTTCCCATCGGCTTTATATCATGTCACTAGCCGGAACCATTTCCCATTGGCTTTATATGATGTCACTAGCCGGAACCATTTCCCATCGGCTTTACATCATATCACTAGCCGGAACCATTTCCCATCGGCTTTGTATCACTAGCCGAAACCATTTCCCATCAGCTCTATATCATATGTCTCATCACGGTGTACAACAATCAATGCACATAAGCAAGTTCACACCATAAGGAACAGACAACAATTCAAGCAATTCAAGTCCACTTGAAGCTACCAAAACATTTTACCAATTACATATCGATATCAAGATCACGACATATCACACTTTGATTCACAACATTAGAAAACATTACCTTTTATTAACCCGTCGATCAATTAAAATGGGTTCATGAAAGAGTTCAACCCGTATCCTCATTACCGTTACACCCCAACACATACAAGAGAGTAAATTCTGAATTCTACAAAATTTACAGAGTTTTAGGAGTTCACTTACCTTAATGATAATCACGATCAATCAATAACTTGAGCCTTCCCCTTCCGAATATAGTCCGAAACACCACAATCTATTCATATAATGATTCACAATCAAATTCCGGAACTATTGACACCACAATCACAAAATTCAGGAAAAAAGTGTCAAAATGGCTCAAAAACACGATTATGAAAACGGGGTTTAAATTTGAAAATTTTTACATGAAAATATTGCTCAAAGCATTAGGAATCCATTGGTGAAAACCATTCCAAAAATGGAGCTCAAACCAGTTCATAATTATCATTTAATCGAAAATTCGAAGTACTTGAAAAACCCCAATTTCTTAACTTTAAAATTCTCAATTTAATGTTAAAAACAAGATATAATTGATGGGTTAAAATCTCTTACCCAATAGTTTTCCCACGAAAATCCTCTTCCAAAATTGCCTACTCGAGCTCTGCAAGTTCAAAAATGGTGGAAATGGGTGTTTTCCCGATTTTGGAAATTAATCACTGTTCAGACTAAAATAACCCTCCGTGAACGCGGCCACCTGCTCCACGAACGCGGACGCCAAGGAATCAGTTACCCTATGTGAATGCGGGACCTTCTCCGAAAATGCGGAGGTCAATACACCCCACCCTTCGCAAACACGAAAGGTCTCCATGAACTCGAAGGCTTGCACCAGACATCAGGTAATTAGCAAACACACGAGGCAACTAAGTTTCCGAATGGACCCTCGAGATTCATTCAGAATCCCATGCACACAAACCAAATATGCTACCCCACTAAATTCGACGTTCTGGACTCAATGAGACCTTCAAAATTTGAATTTGAGGTCTCCTAGACCCGGAACCCGATTAGTCACAACGAAACTAACTTTAAGCCTCAAATACCAAAACAAGCTCGGGACCTCTTAAAATTCAACCAAGACCATTCCTAGGCATAAAATCATCCCTCAAATCTAACGGAGTTGTTGGAATTCAATTCTGAGACTCCGATCACTGAATATTGACCAAAGTCAACTCTATGGCCAAAAACTAAATAATTTTCAACTTAAGGCCTCAAATCTAGGATATAGCCCCAAATATGATTCCGTCAACTCTCCTAGACCAATTTCAATATTTCGGAGCTGATGGAATCGATGGAATTTCATTCCGAACCCCGAAACTCCGAATGACCTCAAATACCACCTTTTGACAACTTAAGTTTCCAAAATTCAAAAACTTTCAAAAAATCTTAACTTGACAAGGAAATTACAAAACGAACTTCGAATACTAATCAAACATGACTCGGGGCAACTCTTGGGAGGGGTAAAATGGTCATTTTGTGAAAATTACCAAAAATGATCTTCGGGGTCATTATAGTGTTACAAAGAACTCCCAAGAGAGGCAAAGAGATTATTTCTAGGCAAAATACATAAATTTGCCCTTTAACTTGGCTTCTACTGGTATCTATACCTTCCAACTTTGAGTGCGTATAAATAGACACTTAAACTTGTATAAAATTAAACAAATAGACACATTCGTCTCACGGGGCGTCCTACATGGCAATGTTTTGTCCTATGTTGCGTCCTATATGTATTTTGTCACGTAGGAAGTGTTTTTCCTCTTGTTCCATTATATACAAGTTTAAATACCTACTTGTGCACACCAAAAGTTGGAGGGCATAGATGCTAGCTGAAATCAAGTTAAAGGGCTTATTTATGTATTATACCTTATTTCAACTCGATAAATGGCAACTCCCTACGATTAGAAGAAGATTTGAGAAATGTGACGTTTTTGTTAGCTAATTAATTACTGTAGTTCTTGAAAGGAACTTGTATAGGCTAATTCCTTTCCTTTAGATTTTTTGATCAATCTGTTTTTCTTTTTAGAAGCAAGGTCCATGTCCCCCTCTAATCTTTTCTAAGTATTTCTACTTACATATCACATGGTAGGGGTCTAGCCAAACCCCCCACAATAGATCATGACTTTTGTTTAAAAAAAACTTGTTTATTTGAAATATCAATAGGTTATAAAATAATGTCTATAATTATACGGGAGGAAAAAGGGGTTGGAATGTGACATAATAGAAATTTTGATATTAACGTTGTTTGCAAAAAAATATGTCAAGTATAAAAATACTGGAATCACTAAACAAATACGAAAAATAAGTTTATTCATCAAATTTTTGGGTACAAATCTGTTGATCCTTAATTCTTCTTTCCTAAGATTTCTCCAGGATTCGAGGGCCGTTAGTGACATATTTCTCAAACTAGGATGATTTGGGCTTGATCTCCATGAATTTAATGTATTTGATAGTCAAGAAGAGTCACATGTATTTCTTTGAGAAAGACAATATTTGATATCTTCATGATCTCTTTGTGAATACCCAAGAGTTGTGGAATATTCGAGATGTCTTTTCAATGGAATATATTACCCTTTATATAGGCATGAGTTAGAGTTTAGGGTAGAGTAGCCTCCAAGAACCCTAATTGGAATCGAACACGTTCTTGTAGAGTCCTTCAAAATTTCAATGTCCCCAAACATTTTTTAGGACCATTACAAATTATAACCCGATATTTAATTTAGAGTATCAAAACATGTAATATGAAATATATTTTCAACATTATGGTATAGTATAAAGTCAAATACTTATTAACACTTTAAAGGCACAACTCAATTGTTGCTAAAAAATTTAAGTACCCAACATGGTTCCAACAACAAGAAAAAAAATAAAACCTAATGTTTCAAACTATCTTCTGTGATATATAATATATACATTTTTACATGTTTTTCTCTCTTGTGACCAGCTTGTCCACACACCTCTTATAAAAGCATAGAGCGTCGTAAAGCATATAAAATTTAAATATTTTCTTAGATTTACTGTGTTTATGACAGTCTAACTTGACATAAAATTTAATACAGAATGAAGACTTTGTAAACTTTTAGTCTTAAATATTTCATAATATTATTCACTATGATTAGGTCAAGTTAATGTAAATTCAAATGTTGATTTGAAAAGTCAACCTTGGCACAGTGATTAAAATCTTGGACTAAGATCAATAATTATTCTCTTCAATATAAGAATTTCAAAACAGTAATCTAAATCAAAATTAGGTAATAGTTTGCCCCCTCAAATAAAAAAATCGTATTGAAATACTCTAGGGCTTTAAATCCACAACAATAACATGTATACTAATCCATAACTTATTTCCCTAAAATGCCTATATCTCCAAGAATTGTGATAGTTTATCTTTATTCATTTTATATATGAATTTTTTTTTATTTTATTAAGAAAAGGTGGGATTTCATACTATATTACAGATTGCATCTAATTAAGAAGTGTCATATACAACTTTGTTCATCACTTTAATTTTTGTTTTCCCTTAAATTTCTAAGTTGTCCAATTTTTTTTTTAGGTAACTAAAGAATTTTACTACCAAGTAGCAAATGAGTACAAGAAGAAAATTGTGATGAATATCTTCATATTACCATTTTTGTACTAGTCATTATTTTTTTCCTATAAAAGTTGATTTAACTGCTAAGAAGAAATGAGAACAAATACCATATAAATAGCATCTTCTTAAGTTGATAAGCAACAACCAATACAATATAATTTGAAAGAAAAAAGATGGGCAAATTGAATAGCTTGATATTTTCTGTTTTCCTAGTTATGTTGATAGCATCAACAGGTTTGTTTCTTCAGTCGACAAACACTTTGTGTTTTATTAAAGATTTTAAAAATAGTTTATTACATTTTACCAACTAATGAAGCATGTAAATGATCATTTAAAGTTACATACAACAATAACTCTATTACAATTCTAGAAAATTGACAAATAATTAACTTATATTTCTTTATTCATATTTTATTATGTTACCTAACCTTAGAAGATTTTTGATATAGATATTAAAACTACATATAATAAAATTTGAATTTCAGGTTTGTTCCCGGTAAATGGTTTAAACTATTGCACCGACAATCACATCGGGCGTTGCATTCCAAGCAGCGAAGATGATACCAAATGTGATAATATTTTCAAGAAAAATTGCAAGGGAGGTCACTCTAAATTCATCGGCAAAATACCTTCTAATCATTTTTGTCATTTTCTTTGTTAACAAACCTTTTAAAACTTGTTCTACATATGTAGTTGCTTTTACTAAAGAGGTATTGTTATGTTTCAGTATGCATATATTAAAAATTTTATAGTAAAATTCTAATTTTATGTTCCATAAGTATTATCTTTAATGTATTCCTTTTGGTCACTGAATAATTGTTTTTCTCTCTGCCCCTAACTTAATTTTACATATTGTGGTAATGGAGATATAAATGTTCTATCTTTTAATATATCATTTTAAAATTGTCTTGAAATCTAAGTTAGACTTTGATATTCTCATTTTAGATCGTATGTAACACCCCAAGTTTTTCTAAGAAAGGAAAGTGCAGAATGCTTAACTATTACCAGTGACCTACGGAGGCAACCTACGGACCGTAGGAGGATTGACGAGCCGTAGGTAGGGAACCATCGATGGCACTGTGTACTTCAGGATTTCCAAGTCTCTGAACCCTGACCTACGTAGCAACAGGACGAGTCGTCGTCCAGTTGATGGTCCATAGCTAGGTCTCGTAGGTGTCCCCCAGACTTAGTTATAATTTTTGACTCAGAAGTCTGACCTACGACTTCAATGTACGGTCCGTCGATGAACCTACGAGCCGTACATTGGAGTCGTCGTTGTAGGACCAAAGATTGGTACTCTCTGAACCTATTGATGGAAGGAGAGTACGGTCCGTCATTTGACTTACGGACCGGGTCCCAACCGTCGATTGCCCCTGACAGTTATTAATGAAGGGCTTTTTGGTCTTTTCTCTAATTGATTAACCATTAATCTAAGTAGTTATACCCTTAACCCAGACCCTATGAATAATTCCTAAGCCTAATTCTATTCATTCTAACTCATTCCTAAATTTTCGTCTCTCAAATATTTCTCTCTCTAAGAAGAATTCTCTCAAGCTTCAAGGAAGAAGAAAACTAGGATCCTCCATTGAAGACCATCAATTTTCTCCAATTTCTTGTGGATTTCATTGAGGTATTATAGTGTTCACCATTAGGAGTCCTTTCCTCCAATGGATCCTCCCTCTTCTTCATGATTTTCAAAGGTTTACTCTAACCCAATTGAATTAGGGTTTTGATCAATCATTGGGGGTTCTTAAATTATGATTTCAATTATCGATTTTATGATTTGTAGTGCACGATCTAACGTGATAAAGTAATTTAGTGCACGAATTAGCGTGAATTACATGATTTGATATAAAGATTGCATGAACCCCCATGATCCCAAGCTACTTCTCCCCAAATTGATAATCTATGCTTGATTGTTGGGTTGAGCTATGAATTGATGAAGTTTATGAAATCTCTACGAAATTATGCATGAATTATGAATAAATTGAGGATGATCTTATGAATTTAGCATGTTCAAGTCAAAAGCATGATTTTCCTCTATTAAGTGAGTTCCTTCAAATATGGGTAAATTGTCCTAATTATGGCTTTCTAAGCATGAGCTTGCATTGAATTGAATGATATGAGTTGAACTTGCATGAACCCATATGAACTCTATGATCTTTGAGCATGATGAACTAAGTAAAGACAAAGCTAATGAACTTATGCATGTCTCATATGAAGTAAAAGATAAGTTAAGGGTGCTTTGAGAGTGAAGTACCAAAGTTATGGCATGATGATGTTGTTGTTGAGTTGTGAAAGGGTTTCTCACATAATGCTCACACCATGATTTTTGAAATGGACAAGAGGCGACCACCCACGTTCCCTAATATAGACAAGGGGCGATTACCCATTTTCTTAAGGAGCTATTCTAATGAAGTGACAAGAGGTGGTCACCCATGTTCCCTAACGTAGACAAGAGACAATCACCCATGTCTACCTATGATAAATGAATTATGATTAATCCATGGGAATTATGCTTAGCACCGAGTGGAAGAGTGGCGAGTCCCCATGTCCCATAAACTATGTGCCACCATAGGATAATGGTCTTTGATAGACACTAGCTAGTGGATCGACGTAAGCTAAGAAGATATGGAGGAACCTTGGCAAGTAGGGTAACCCTTTTTCGGTGTTGGGCACACACTGGATTCCATGTTGATAGCTCAAATGGTCTTATATGTCGTTTAAGGCTTTTCCCCACAAGTTAATTATCAAGTGTTCTCATGATGAAGTAAAGAAAAGAAAGAAAGATGATTTAGCTTGCTTTCGCCTTGATATATGCTTTATGTTTCATGTTTATCATGTTTTAAGTTTGGCCATTGCATGTCATGATTATATTTCACTCTAGCATGATTTACGTGTTTATGTGCATTGCTATCATACTTGGTACTTGATTGTACTAACGCATACTCGTGCCTACATTAACTTCTTCGATGTAGGACGTGGCAACGCACCTTCCACTCATGGCTAGAGTTTGATTAGAGAGTTGATAGAAGACTTGGTGAGTCCTCATCCATCCAAGGACATAGCCTAGTTCTTATTTCTTTTTCATGTATTTCTTTTTAGTTTTTGGATTGTATTGGGTTACGTCCCAAACCTTGTTCTTTATATTAGATTGGCTTTGAGACATGAGATGTAGACTTCCGCTGTTTTTTTTAAAAGCTTTGATATGAAATCTCTTTTTGAACTTTTATTCTCTCTTATCTTATATGTAATGTATGCTAAGTGGCTTGTATGAGGCCTCTCGGGGTCTTGTACGCCATGTCATATCTAGGGGTACCTTGGGTCGTGACAAACTTGGTATTTAGAGCACAAGGTTTTAGAAAGATCCTAAGATGTCTCATAAGCTGCGTCGAGTAGAGTGTTGTTTATGAGTGTGAAGAGCGCCACATTTATGAATGAGTGGCTATAAGACGTTTAGGAAATTCCACTTCTTTCATTACTCTTAAGTCGTGCCATAGAGTTTAACTCTATAGGTCTATCTCCTAATCCCTATCCTATGCATTTCAGGATATGGCGACCCGAAGAGCTTACGATAGAAGAAACATGGGAGAGAATGTAGAACATGAAGCTCCTCCTCAAGGTCCTCAAGTTCCGGCTGACCCTTTGGCCGAACAAGTGACTAATGCGGAGTTTAGGGCTGCTTTCCAAGTGTTAGCTCAAGCCGTGATGGCTCAAGCAAATAGAGAGGTTGTGCCTCCCGTTAACCCAAATGTGGGTACGGCGGCAACAAGAGTGAGGAACTTTACTAGAATGAATCCTCCAGAATTCCATGGCTCCAAGGTTGAGGAAGATCCTCAAGAGTTTATCGATGAAGTGTACAAGGTGTTGATGATTATGGATGTGATGCCAGAAGAAAAGGTGGAGTTCGCCGCTTATCAACTCAAGGGTGTTACCCAAATTTGGTTCAATCAATAGAAGAGTGAGAGGGTGGCTAATGAGGGTCCTCTTGATTGAGAGAAATTCAAAGTTCCTTTCCTTGATAGGTTCTTTCCCCTTGAGGTGAGAGAGGCAAGGGTGCTTGAGTTCATCAACCTTCGACAAGGAAGCATGAGTGTGAAAGAGTATGCTTTGAAGTTCACACAATTGTCTCGATATTCTTCTTCCATAGTTGCCGATCCTAGGGCAAGAATGAGTAAGTTTATTTCGGGAGTGTCCGAAATGTAAGTTAAAGAGTGCCGCACCGCTATGCTTGTTAATGATATGGATATTTCTCGTCTCATGGTGTATGCTCAACAAATAGAAGAAGAGAAGCTTAAGGAGAAAACTAGGGATTCTAAGAGGACAAAAAGGGATGATGGTGGTTCTTCACATTTAAAGCCCGGTGGAAGTAACCCTTTTCAAGGTAATGACTCTAGTAAACAAAAGGTGTCCGAGTGTCAGAAGTGTGGAAGGAGTCATCTGGGTGATTGTCTAGCTGGTTCCAATGCATGTTTTGGTTGTGGAGAAATGGGTCATAAAATAAGGAATTGTCCTTCGGTTTCTAGTAATGAGGGAGATAAACGCAGGTGGACTCAACCTTATCCATCTGGTGGTAGTAAGCAACAAGGTAGGTCTTATGCACTTCGGGCTTGACGTGATCACGAGGGTTCCCCGAATGTGGAAATTGGTAAGTTATGATCTTTTAGTTTAGGATATGCATTGAATAATGTTGGGTGTTTGGTTGGCTATGGTAAAACTCTATGTGTGGTTAGTTTATTTAAGGTCGACTTTGAAATCCTTGTAGAAACTTCTTCAGTGTTCAGTGGTATCAAAAGGAATAGTAGTTGTTAAGACTTCGGTGTTATAATTGAGTGAGAGAGATAGATTCGGAAAGACTAGAGAGGTTTTCTCCCAAGGGGGAGATAGTGTGTTTCTTGATTGGTAAGTGTGGGGACTAATTAAGTTACCGGAATGAGTTCCTTGTTATGGTTTTCTATATGAGAGGTCGGAGGCGATGTGATGGTTTAGTATCCCTATCTTTTCCTTCCTTACCTCGCATGGTTCTCTCTTTAAGATTCATGTGTCTTGGTAATTCTCATAATTCCTCATGCACTCATGATTCATGAAAATTTGATTTTTCGAAGACATGACTTAGTATGATTGATTTATCTATGATTATGTTCATTGAGTATGAATTGCATAAAGTTTTCATGAAAATTATGTGTTGAACATTCTTTAGCTTGGAGTTGATATTTCCTCCTCGGATATGTGCATTTATGTGATTGCATCCTAGGTTGTGTCGTTACTCCGTGTCTATTGCCCGCCTTATGATTTTTTGATTCTCATTCGAGGACAAATGTTCCCAAGGGGGAGATAATGTAACACCCCAAATTTTTCTAAGAAAGGAAAGTGCAGAATGCTGAACTGTTACTAGTGACCTAAAGAGGCAACTTACGGACCGTAGAAGGACTGACGGGCTATAGGTTGGGAACCATCGATGGCACTGTGTACTTCAGGATTTCCAAGTCTTCTAACCCTGACCTACGGAGCAACATGACGAGTCGTCGTCCAGTTGACGGTCCATAGCTAGGTCTCGTAGGTGTCCCCCAGACTTAGTTTTAATTTTTGACTCAGAAGTTTGACCTACGACTTTAATGTACTGTCCGTCGATGTACCTACGAGCCATACATTGGAGTCGTCGTTGTAGGACCCAAGATTGATACTCTCTTAACCTATTGACGGAAGGATAGTATGATCCGTCATTTGACTTACGAATCGTAGCTCCCTACCGTCGATTGCCCCCTACAGTTATTAATTAAGGGCTTTTTGGTCTTTTCCCTAATTGATTAACTATTAATCTAAGTCGGTTATACACTTAACCCAGACTCTATGAATAGTTCCTAAGCCTAATTCTATTCATTCTAACTCATTCCTAAATTCTCCTCTCTCAAATATTTCTGTCTCTAAGAAGAATTCTCTCAAGCTTCAAGAAAGAAGAAAGTAGGATCCTCCATTGAAGACCATCAATTTTCACCAATTCCTTGTGGATTTCATTGAGGTATGATAGTGTTCACCATTAGGAGTCCTTTCCTCTAATGGGTCCTCCCTCTTTTTCATGATTTTCAAAGGTTTACTCTAACCCAATTGAATTAGGGTTTTGATCAATCATTGTGGATTCTTCAATTATGATTTCAATTATCGATTTTATGATTTTTAGTGCACGATCTAGCGGGATAAAGTAATTTAGTGCACGAATTAGCGTGAATTACATGATTTGATGTAAAGATTGCATGAAACCCCATGATCCCAAGCTAATTCTCCCCAAATTGATAATCTATGCTTGATTGTTGGGTTGAGCTATGAATTGATGAAGTTTATGAAATCTCTACGAAATTATGCATGAATTATGAATAAATTGAGGATGATCTTATGAATTTAGCATGTTCATGTCAAAAGCATGATTTTCCTCTATTAAGTGAGTTCCTTCAAATATGGATAATTTTTCTTAATTATGGCTTTCTAAGCATGAGCTTGCATTGAATTGCATAATATGAGTTAAACTTGCATGAACTCATACGAACTCTATGAACTATGAATTGTGAGCAAGATAAGCTAAGTAAAGAAGAATCTAATGAACTTATGCATGTCTCATATGAAGTTAATAATGAGTTAAGGGTGCTTTGAGAGTGAATTACCAAAGTTATGGCATTATGATGTTGTTGTTGAGTTGTGAAAGGGTTTCTCACGTAATGCTCACAACATGATTTTTGAAAGGGACAAGAGGTGACCACCCATGTTCCCTAATATAGACGAGGGGCGATTACCCATGTTCTCAAGGAGCTATTCTAATGAAATGACAAGAGGCGGTCACCCATGTTCCCTAACGTAGACAAGAGACGATCACCCATGTCTACCTATAATAAATGAATTATGATTAATCCATGGGAATTATGCTTAGCACCGAGTGGACGAGTGGTGAGTCCCCATGTCCCATAAACTATGTGCAACCATAGGATGATGGTCTTTGATAGACACTAGCTAGTGGATCCACGTAAGCTAAGAAGTTATGGTCCTACCTTTGCAATTAGGGCAACCCTCTTTCGGTGTAGGGCAGACATCGGATTCCATGTTGATAGCTCACATAGTCTTATATGTCGGTTAAGGCTTTTCCTCACATGTTAATGATCAAGTTTTCTCATGATGAAGTAAAGAAAAGAAAGAAAGATGATTTAGCTTGCTTTCACCTTGATATATGATTGATGTTTCATGTTTCTCATGTTTATCATGTTTTAAGTTTGGCCATTGCATGTCATGATTATAATTCACTCTAGCATGATTTACGTGTTTATGTGCATTGTTATCATACTTGTTACTTGATTGCACTAACGCATACTCTTGCCAACATTAACTTCTTTGGTGTAGGATGTGGCGACTCACCTTCCACTCGTGGCTAGAGTTTTATTAGAGAGTTGACAGAAGACTTGGTGAGTCCTCATCCATCCGAGGACATAGCCTAGTTCTTATTTCTTTTCCATGTATTTCTTTTCAGTTTTTGGATTGTATTGGGTTACGTCCCAAACCTTGTTCTTTATATTAGATTGGCTTTGAGACATGAGATGTAGACTTCTGCTATTTTTCTTAAAAGCTTTGATATGAAATCTCTTTTTGAAACTTTATTCTCTATTATCTTGTATGTAATGTATGCTAAGTGGCTTGTATGAGGCCTCTCGGGGTCTTATACGCCATGTCACATCTAGGGGGTACCTTGGGTCGTGACATCGTGATTGAAATTTTTCTACAAATCAAATAAAGATAAATAAAGTGATCGCAACATTGTTGATAAGAGCACTCATTCTTAACAAAATACTTTGAAATTGAGAGACAAACAAATATTTTCTCAAATTTACTATGTTTATCAATGTCTGACTTGTTTTAAAATTTGATTAAGAATGAAGAGTTTTAAAAAATTTAGAATGATCAATTACCTTTGGATGAACACTCTCCTAAATTTTATCGGTCAAGTTAATGTAAAATTCAAATATTTATTTGAATAATCTACTTTAGTAAAGAGATTCAAATGTTGGACTAAGGCCATCAATGTATTCCCATAAAAAAACATTAATCTAAATCAAAATTAGATATCGATCGTTTACCTCCTCAAATAAAAATAATTGAATCGAAGAACTCCACGACTTTGAGTCTACCACACTAACATGAATATACTAACTCAGAACTTATTTTCCTAAAATGACTAGATCTCCAAAAATGTGATAAATTATCTTTATTCATTTTATATGAGAAAGTTTTGGCTTCTACAGAAAAAATATGGAATTTCATATTATATAATAAAGTACATCTAATTAAGTTGAGTTATATATGAGTAGCTTAATAGTTGTTTGTCACTTTATTTTTAGTTTTTCCTTAAATGCCAAGATATCAATTCTATTTTATTTTTTGTAATAAAATGATTTAATTACCAAGAAGCAAATGAGTGTAGCAAAAAAATGATGGACATCCCTTGTCACGACGGGAGACTACCCCCTAGTCGTAACAGGGTGCTTAGAATCAGAAGTGACTCCAATCTAACCCATGATATTGGGATATTCATGAGCAACTAAATATGAACATGTAAAAGAATGAAAACAACTTAGCGGAATCATAATTATGGAATACTAGTTCCATATTTTTTTGGACAAAGTATTGTATACAACAACTGTAATGTAAAACGAACCTGAAATAGAATAGACTGAATACAACAACTATAACTCACTGTCTATGAAGCCTCTACTAATACTGAATATAGTTAGTAGGACATGACCCCCACTTACATTAATAAATACATCTGAATAGAAATAACATACTAGAACTACAAACTGACTTGAGTGCTCGAAATAAGAGAACTCATCACCTTCTGACGAGAAGTTGCGATCCAATTGACTAGGATCCTGATAGTAAGAACTTGAATCTACATCACATGAAAAATGTAGGCAACGGAGGTACGCGAATCAGTACTTTGAATGTACTAAGTATGAGATATATGCATGATAATTTGTAAAGCTAGACATGATGAATTTAAGCATGAATTGTAACACCTCAGACTTCGATCAGTTTTCAGTTTTAGGTAAACTTCATATGACCATATCTTTTAGCACATAAATATTTAGGTGGCCCTTGAGGTATCAAATCGAAGGCCTTTGAGTTATCAAATCGAAGGCCTTTGAGTCCTCTTTCCAACGCCGCTAAGTTTTCTAAATTTCAACCTCGGAGTGAAAAGTTATGGTCATTTGAGTAAAGCCTCTCTAGTTAAGGCTGTTCATCCGTTTCAGGAAAGGGTATTTTGGTCTTTTCCTTACCCCTGTTGGCCTGCTCACGTTTTTACTCACCCAATTTAGGGGTTTAATCAGACGCTAAGTTATTTTTCATATTCCTAACTACGTAGAATTTTAGGGCGAAGTTTTAAGAAGAGAAAAATAGGGTTTTCAAGCGTTCATTCAAGGGTTGAGGAATTTCGCCAAGAACAATCGTTCTTTCTAGGTATGTGAGGATTCCCATAGTGAAGGACTTGTTTGTCCTCACGCAAAACATGCAATCCTTTCGTTAATTCGCCCATATAATCGTTTATGTAAATATTCTTGAAGGTTCTTGAGGTTTAAGCTTCATTCTTTATCAATGGAGGTTTTGAGTTCTTCAGGTGAGGTTTTTGCGAATGAGTGGTGGTTCCAGATAGAATTTTAGTGGGATTTTTATAATTTCATGTTGGGTTTGTGAATCAAAGTGATTTTGGAAGAAACCAATCGATTCTAGATGAGTTAGGACCTAGAATTGAGCAAGAAAATTCATCAAAATTCTGGGAAGGAGGTGGCGCGACGTGCCACCATAGCACAAGAACTACTTGTCAGTAGTTTGGGGCCTGGCCATTTTTCCTTCTGTGTTTCATTTCGAATGTGTTCCTTTAAGTTGTGGCTATGCTTTCCTACTGTAAATTAGCTCCTATAGGCTCCATTTAACATTGAAAACTCATCTATTATCCTAGTCATATGTCTTATTGCAATTTCAAAACTAAAGTTAGATAAAGAGAAGAGTCAAGAGCTACTATTGAGAAAGTAAAGAGAAGCTTAAGAATCTCTTTAGAACAAATAATTTGTCTTCAAAAATTGATTTTGAGAAAGAGTAAAAGATGAGTTTCGAGAAAAGTATAGGGAACTGAGCAATTCCTTTAGATAATAGTTTTAAATTGAGAGAAGAGAAACTTTGCTTTCTAATTGAGTTATGAGTACAAAGATACTCAAGAGCAGTTACCTCTTTTAAGAGGATTGTTTGAGCAATTACCTCAAACAAGAGAAAAAATAATGTTTTTATATATTTGAGCAACAATATATATATTATTGGGAGTAGTATTGAGTACCGATATAGGAGAGAGTTCAAACGGCTCACAGCTCTCATAAACCATGTCTTGCCAACATGGGTTTAGGATCATTCTTTTAAGATGAATCCTTATAGCTTAGTGGATCCACTTAGTTGAGAGGTTCTATATTCCAGCACGATATAGGACAGTTCTGGCAGCGTGGACAAGACATTGTATCATCACATAGCTCACAGTGATGGTTGTCGATTAGAGAATCTCCGAATAAAGTTAAAGTATATTTTCATATAACACTTCTTATGTTGAGTTCAGAGATGAGTAAGTATTTTGTAAAGATAAATGATTTCATTTCTTTAATTCTTTACATTCAGTTGAGTTTATGTTATATCTATTGCAGTCATCCAGTTCAGTTATTTAGTTCACTTCAGCCATATTGCATACTCGTACATTCCATGTACTGATGTCATTCAACCTACATCTTTTTATGATGCAGATACATGTGTTTAGGATCATCAATAGGCATTTCGTAGAGATCACTTTGCACTTCAGATAGCTTTGGAGAGCCCTCTTGGTTTCGGAGGATTTCACATTTGTTTTTCATATTCAAATTTAGTAGCATTTGTGGTGTCGTGGGTCTTGTTGTGACATCTGTCTTAAACAGTTAAAGGCTTCATAAACAGACATAGTTAGATGTTTTCGTTGTTTCTCAGGATGTTTATTTAACTTATAACTTATGCTAAGTATTTCAAGACAGTTATTTAAGACTTTTCTATAAATGTCTAAATGCTCATATATTTAAGCTTTCGCATATCTTCTAGAGTCAGGTGATGTCATAGTAAGCCCGACCAAGGGTTCGCTTGGGGATCAGAAATGGTTCTCGAGTGTCGACCACATTCAGGGTATAGACTCGAGGTGTGACAAACTTTGTATCAGAGCACAGAGTTTAAGAGACTTAGAGTGTCTATGAAGCCGAGTCCGTTAGAGTCCTTCTTATTGGTGTGAAGTGTTCCGCATCTATAATTAGAAGCCTATGAGATTTAGGAAACATTTCACTTTCTTCTTACTCCTTTTCATGCGATAGAGTTCAACTCAATAAAGTTTCTTCTAACTCGTCTTATGCATGGCTGTGTTTGAGGATATTTCTTTAGGGTGCTTCTTTCCCCGAGAGCTAAGGGAAGTTAAAGTGAGGGATTTCCCGAATCTAAAACAGTAAGTGATAAGTGTGGAGGAGTACAGTCTCAAGTTTACTTAGCTATCCCACTATGCACTGGAGATGGTGGCAGATATTAGGAGAAGTATGAGTTTGTTCGTGTCCGGGCTATCCCGCCTATCAAACATGGAAGGTAAGGAACTTATATGGATAGGGGACATGGACATAGCTAGACTCATGATTCATGTGCAGCAGGTTGAGGAGGATAAGTTAAAGGATAGAAAAGAGTCTTCGAACAAGAGGGCCAAGACAAGAAGTAACGAGACTGGTGAACAAAAGACTGGGAATGGGCATCGCTCATCGTTTCAGCAGAGGTCATCTGGACCTACTCAATCTTCAGCTAGTGCACCTACACCAAGAAATAGGAATGATCATAGGAAATAGGGTTTTTAGAATTTCAGAGCCTAGGGTACTCAGTCTCAGGGTACTGTGGCACAGGGGTTTCGGAGCCCACCTTGTGCTAAGTGTGGTAGGACCCATCCAAGAGTGTGTCGTGATGGCTCCAGTGACTGCTTCAAGTGCGGTCAGATGGATCACTTTATGAAAGAGTGCCCTAAGAACAGGCAGGGTAATGAGGGCAATAGAGCCCAATCTTCTTTAGCAGCTCCAGCGGATAGAAATACATAGAGAGGATCTACTTCTGGGACAAGCGGAGGAGCAAACCGTTTGTATGCTATAGTTGGTCACCAAGATCAGGAGAACTCACTAGTTGTTGTCATGGGTATGCTTAAAGTCTTTACTTTTGATGTGTATGCCTTAATTTATTCAGGTGCGACTTTGTATTTGGTGACTCCTTATGTAGCCATGAGGTTCGGCATTTCCCCCGAACAACTTCTTGAACCTTTCAGTGTTTCTACACCTATTGGTGATTCTATTCTAGTAGAAAAAGTATATCGTGATTGTACCATCTCTGTCTATCACAAGGACACCATAGCTGACTTCGTTGAGCTAGACATGGTGGATTTTGAGGTTATTCTAGGTATGGACTAGCTTCATGCTTGTTATGCCTCTCTCGATTGTAGAACTCGAGTAGTCAAGTTTTAGTTTCTTAATGAGCTAGTTTTAGAGTGGAGGAGTAGTTCAGCAGTGCCTATGGGCCGTTTCATTTCATACCTTAAGTCCATAAAGTTAGTTTCTAAGGGGTGTATCTATCACTTAGTCTAAGTTTAATTACTCTAGTGTTGAGACACCGCCTATTCAGTCAATTCCAGTTGTGAGTGAGTTTCCAGAGGTCTTTCCAGACGATCTTCCTGGAGTCCCTCCTGAGTGAGAAATAGACTTTGGAATAGAAACTCTTCCTGATACTCAACCTATCTCTATTCTGCCATATAGAATGGCTCCAGTTGAGTTAAAAGAGCAGTTGAGAGATCTTCTTGATAAGGGTTTCATTCGACCAAGTGTCTCATCTTGGGGCACTCCGGTCTTATTCGTGAGAAAGAAAGATGGTTCCCTTAGGATGTGTATTGATTACTGCCAGTTGAACAAGGTCAACATTAAGAATAAATATCCCCTTCCGAGAATTGATAATCTTTTCGATCAACTTTAGGGTGCCACTTTTTTCTATAAGATAGACCTCAGATCTGGCTATCATCAGTTGAAAATGAGAGAATGTGACATCTCATAGACCGCATTCAGGACCCGTTATGGTTATTATAAGTTCCTTGTTATGTCTTTTGGTTTGACTAATGCTCATGCATCATTCATGGATCTTATGAACAGAGTATTTAAGCAGTATCTGGACAATTTTGGTATCGTGTTCATTTATGACATACTGATTTATTCGAAGAATGAGGAGGATCATGCTAGTAATCTCAGAATAGTCCTCCAAACTCTCAAGGATCGAGAAGTATATGCCAAGTTTTCTAAGTGTTAATTTTGGCTCGAATTTGTGGCATTCTTATGCAACATTGTGTCTGGCGAAGGAATTTGAGTCGACACTCAGAAGATTGAAGCAGTGCAGAACTGGCCTAGACCCACATCTCCTACTGACATAAGGAGTTTCTTGGGATTGGCTGGTTACTATAGAAGGTTTGTCGAAGGGTTTTCATCTATTTCATCCCCATTGACGAAGTTGATTCAGAAAAAGTTAAGTTTCAATGGTCTGAAGCTTGCGAGAAAAGCATTCAGTAATTGAAAACACGGTTAACTACTGCCCAAGTGTTGACCCTACCAGAGGGTACAAAAGGCTTTGTTATTTATTGTGATGTGTCCATAGTTGGAGTTGGTTGTGTATTGATGAAGAATGGTAAGGTTGGTTGTGTATTGATGTAAAATGGTAAGGTTATAGCCTATGCCTCCAGACAACTCAAGATTCACGAGAAGAATTACCCGACTTATGATCTCGAGTTGGCTGCTATAGTATTTGCTTTGAAAAAATGGTGTCACTATCTCTATGGTGTTAATGTAGTTGCGTTCATCGATCATAAGATTCTTCAATATGTTATCAGTCAGAAAGAGCTTAATCTCAGATAGAGGAGGTGGTTAGAGTTGCTCAAGGATTACGACATGAGTATCCTTTATCACCCACGTAAGGCTAATGTTGTTGTTGATGCTTTGAGCAAGTTATCTATTTGAAGTACTGCCCATGTTGAGGAAGGCAAGAAGGAACTGGCTAAGGAAGTTCATAGACTTGCCCGTTTGGAAGTCCATCTATAGGATTCCAGCGAAGGTGGAGTTGTGGTGATGAGTGGGGCTGAATCATCACTAGTGTCTGAAGTGAAGGAGAAAAAAGACCAAGACCATGTTTTACTTGAACTGAAAGCAAATGTTCATAAACAAAATATGATGGCTTTTGAACAAGGGGGAGATAGGGTGTTTAGATATCAAGATAGATTGTGTGTACCAAAGGTGGATGAACTCCAAGAGAGGATCATGGCTGAGGCACATAGATCAAGATACTCGATCCATCCTGGTTCCAAAAAAATGTATCATGACTTGAGAGAAGTCTATTGGTGGAGTAGTATTAAGAGGTGCATCGCAGAGTTTGTTGCTAAATGCCCAAATTGCCAGCAGGTCAAGGTAGAGCATTAAAGACCCGGTGGTGTGGCTTAGAACATAGCTCTTTCGGAATGGAAGTGGGAGATGATTAATATGGACTTCATTACAAGTTTACCGCAATCTCACAAGCAACATGATTCCATTTGGGTGATTGTGGATCAGATGACCAAATCAGACCACTTCTTACCAGTAAATACTACCAATACAGCAGAAGAGTATGCAAACATGTACATTCGTGAGATAGTTCGACCATATGGAGTTCCCTTGTCTGATATCTCAGATAGGAGTACTCAGTTTACTGCGTGGTTTTGGAGTTCATTTCAGAAAGGTTTGGGTTCGAAGGTAAGCGTTAGTAACATTTTTCATCCTTAGACTGATGGACAAGCAAAGCGCACAATTCAGACCTTAGAGGACATGTTGAGAGCTTGTGTTCTATATTTCAAAGGTAATTGGAATGACCACTTGCTTCTTATCGAGTTCGCATACAATAATAGTTACCATTCTAACATTCAGTTGGCTCCGTATGAGGCTCTATATGGGCGAAGGTGTAGATCTCCCATTGGCTGGTTTGAGGTTGGTGAAGCTGAGTTGATAGGACCAGATTTGGATCATCAAGCCACGGAGAAGGTGAAGAGAATTGAAGAAAGGCTAAAAATAGTGCAAAGTCGACAGAAATCCTATACAGATGTTAGGAGAAGATACTTAGAATTTGAGGTTGATGATTGGGTCTACTTGAAGGTTTCACCCATGAAGGGTGTTATGAGATTTGGTAAGAAGGGAAAGCTTAGTCCTCGATATTGGTCCTTACGGATATCCAAGAGAATTGGAAATATAGCTTATAAGTTGGAGCTACCGTCAAAGTTAGTAGCAGTTCATCCGGTATTTCACATTTCCATGTTGCAAAAGTGTATAGGCGATCCTTCACTTATAGTGCCTATCGAGAATAACTGTATTAAGGATAGCCTATCTTATGAGGAAATGCCCGTTTAGATTCTTGATCGTCAGGTTCGCAAGCTGAGAACCAAGGAGGTTGCATCAGTCAAAGTCTTATGGAGGAATCAATTCGTTGAGGAAGCTACTTGGGAGGTTGAGGAGGATATGAAGAGGAGATACCCACATCTCTTTCCTTCCAGAGAAATTCCAAACCAAGGTACTAACTCTTTGTAAAGTACTCTTTAAATCGATATACTGAGTTATGTTAATTGCATGTTGTGTGCTTGAGTTGGGGTTTTAAAATGCTTTCCACCCCTGTTCTACTTAATTGTGATCTCATTCGAGGATGAATGTTCCGAAGGGGGAGATACTGTAACACCTCAGACTTCGATCAGTTTTCAGTTTTGGGTCAACTTCAAATGACAATATCTTTTAGCACATAAAGCGTTAGGTGGCCCATGAGATATCAAATCGAAGGCCTTTGAGTCATCATTCCAACATCATAAAGTTTGCTAAATTTCAAGCTTGGAGTGAAAAGTTATGGCCATTTGAGTAAAGCCTTCCTAGTTAAGGTTGTTCATCCGTTTGAGGAAAGGGTATTTTGGTCTTTTCCTTACCCCAATAGGCCTACCCACGTTTTTACTCACCCAATTTAGAGGTCTAATAAGACGCTAAGTTATTTTTCATATTCCTAAACACTTCAAATTTTAGGGCAAAGTTTCAAGAAGAGGAAAATAGGGTTTTTCAAGCATTCATTCAAGGGTTGAGAAATTTTGCCAAGAACAATCCTTCTTTCCAGGTATGTGAGGCTTCCTATAGTGAAGGACTTGTTCGTCCTCATGCCAAACATGCAATTCTTTCATTAATTCATCGATATAATCATTTGTGTAAATATTCTTGAAGGGTTCTTGAGTTTTAAGCTTCACTCTTTATCAATGGAGGTTTAGAGTTCTTGAAGTGAGAGTTTTGTGATTGGTGGTTCTTGATAGAATTTGATTTGGATTTTTATAATTTAGTGTTAGCTTTGTGAATCAAAGAGAGTTCGGAAGAAATCAATTGATTCTAGATGAGTTAGGACCCGGAATTTAGTAAGAAAATTCATCAAAATTCCAGGCGGGGGGTGGCGCGGCGGGGGGTGGCGCGGCGCGCCACCATAGCACCAGGACAATTGGTCAGTAGTTTGGGGACTGGCATACCACACAAACAGTATGCCCCAAACTCTGGTAGGTAGTTTGGGGCCTGGTGCCCCACGCCAGCAGTATGCCAGGGGTCGTTTTGTCTTTTTCCTTCCGTGTTTCATTCCGAATGTGTTCCTTTAAGTTGTGGCTATGCTTTCCTACTCTATATTAGCTCCTATAGGCTCCATTTATCATTGAAAAGTCATACATTATCCTACTCATATGTCTTAATGCAGTTTCAAAACTAAAGTTAGTTTAAGAGAAGAGTCAAGAGCTACTATTGAGAAAGTAAAGAGAAGCTTAAGAATTTTTTTAGAATAAATAATTTGTCTTCAAAAATTGATTCTGAGAAAGAGTAAAAGATGAGTTTCAAGAAAAGTATAGGGAATTGAGTAATTCCCTCAGATAATAGCTTAAATTTGAGTGAAGAGAAACTTTGCTTTCTAATTGAGTTATGAGTACAAAAATACTCCAGAGCAGTTACCTCTTTTAAGAGGATAGTTTGAGCAATTACCTCAAACCAGAGAAAAAGTAATATTTTTATACATTTGAGCAACAATATATATATCATTGGGAGTAGTATTGAGCACCGATATGGGGGAGTGTTCGGACAACTTACAGCCCCCATAAACCATGCCTTGCCAACATTGTCAAGACATTGCATCATCACATAGCTTACAGTGATGGTTGTCGCTTAGAGAATCTCCCAATAAAGTTAAAGTATATTTTCACATAACACTTCTTATGTTGAGTTCAGAGATGAGTAAGTATTTTGTAAAGATAAATGATTCCATTCCTTTAATTCTTTACATTCAGTTGAGTTCATGCTATATCTATTGCAGCCATCAAGTTTAGTTATTTAGTTCACTTCAGCTATATTGCATACTCGTACATTCCATGTACTGATGTCATTCGATCTTCATCTTTTTATGATGTAGATACAGGTGTTTAGGATCATCAACAAGCATTTCGTTAAGATCACTTTGCGCTTCAGATAGCTTTGGTGAGTCTCCTTACTTTCGGAGGATTTCACATCTGTTTTTCATATTCAATTTTAGTAGCATTTGAGGTGTTGTGGGTCTTGTCCCGACATTTTTCTTAAATAGTTAGAGGCTTCATAGACAGACATAGTTAGATGATTCCATTGTTTCTCGGGATGTTTATTAAACTTATGACTTATGCTAAGTATTTCAAGACAATTATTTAAGACATTTCTCTAAATGTTTAAATGCTCATCTATTTAAGCTTCAGCATATCTTCTAGAATCATGTGATGTCATAGTAAGCCAGGCCAAGGGTTCACTTGGGGATCAAAAATGGTTCTCGAGTGCCGGCCACGTCTAGGGTTTAGACTCGGGGTGTGACATGCAAGATCAAGTAAAACGTGATAAAAACATTTATAAGGAAATCATAAATCATATACGAGGTCAATGCATACTTAAAACCATTTGAGAAGCTTTCATAAAACCTTTGAAGAAAACATAGTTCTTTTGTGGGATATTTACCATTAACCGACATAGACCATATGAACTATAACATGGGATCCGGGGTCTTTCCTGCACCGAAAAGAGATTGTCCTACTTTTCAATGTAAGGACCATACGTATTAGCTTAGGTGGATCCACTAGCTATGTCTTTCTAAGACAAATCCTTAGGGAGCACACAGTTAGGGACAAGGAGATTGCTTCTAGAGACCCGACCTCGACTAACGGGAAGGCCTCCATCTAAAAGTCCTCTCGATTCTAAGTAAAATCCCAATGAAATAGTCGAATTTCATAAACATAATATCATACATGAAAAAGCACAATTAAATTACTAATCCAAGATTAAATCATCATTGAGTAGCTCTTTAAATCATGAATTATGCATGTGTGAAAAACCTTTCACCAAATCATGATTCCTTAATATGTGAGAAAACCTTTCACAATTTCATTGATGCTTAACACAAAAGCAACCTTTAAATCATAAAACATCTTTTCATAAATCATGCTTAAACTTTCATAAAACATCATTCAAAGGTTCATCAGTTTCTTGAAATACTTCTTGAAAATAATGCAATTGAAGTAAAATATACTTTCTTGAAATTCTTGTGAAATCATGCAGTTTAAATTAAAGATAATAATACTTTCTTGAAATACTTCTTGAAAGTAATGCACATAAAACTAAATATACTTTCTTGAACTCTTTTGTTGAAAGACTTTTTAAAAATCTCGAACATACTTTATTTGTGAAATTAATGCATATGAAGTACTACAACATGGTTTTTAAATGACTTTGATTAGAAATGTGGAATAATAAGCATGAGTCATGAATTAATAATCATTAATGACTTAAAATACCATAATTTTAATGATAAAAATCAAGAATCAATGATAGGAGATAAAGAGAATTCGAAATCATAGAATCTTGGGTAAAAATCCTATCTTTGATCTTAAAAATATATTTTGTAGGAGTAGGGAATAAGGAAGAACAAAGTTCCTCACTTTGATAATCTTACATACATTAAACGCTTCATTAATCTTGAAGAAGAACCCTAACTTGAAGAAGAACGATCAAGAAATCCTTTCTTGACAATCTTCAAATTGTTTCTAGAAAATCCTTAAAGAAGAATCTTGAAAAGAATTTGAATGAATCTTGCTTGGAAATTTTACGCTTGCTTTTTCTTATATTTTCGTCTAAGGGTTTGAGAGAGGAGAGGAATAAATTAAAACATGGAAATATAATTGGTTAGGGACTTATAGAAGTTGAGAGAATCATTTTAAGGTTTCCTAGTGGTATAAGGACCAGAAAATTCCGTTATTTATAATTTTTTCCGTCGCCAAAACGGAACTGCGCTGCATTATTTAGTAAAATGATCATAACTCTCTACTCCAAACTCGAAATGATAAAAACTTGGTGGGGTTGGAAAGAAGACTCATCGAGCCTTAATTTGATAGGTTTTGGGCCACGTAACTCTTCATATTATAAGAGATATGATCCTTTGATGTTGAACCAAGGTAAAATATTTATATGGAATCTAAAACGATGAGGAAACTTTCAACTCAACTTTGTGTTAGAGGACTTTTATGACTTTAATTTATCTCCAAATCTCTTCCACACCAATTAATTGATTTTAACACCTATTAACAATTAAGAATCACTCGATATGACTCTATACATATATGAAGAATGGTTTAGATCTTAGGTTAGAGATTTTTGGGTTGTTACATCCCTAGATTATAAAATATATTTTTGTACTAGTCATTATTATTTTTCTATAAAATCTATTTTTATTCTTGAGAAGAAATGTGAAAAAAATACTATATAATAGTGATGTGGTCAATTACACCTTCAGTTAAGAAGTATAACATGTTCATTATCAAATATAGAACTCAACTAGGTTGGGGTCGAATTCCACAAGGAATAAGGCAAACATCAAGCCGTATGCGATTATTTTACTATTAGTTACTTATTTTCTTAAAAAGAGGGTTTGTGGGAATTGTTTATCTTTCGATATCAATTTCAAATATATAACAATAATGATATTTCAATAAAATAGGAGTTAATTAAGAGAGAAACTAGAGTTGCGTTCACCATGACTTCATGACTGATTTCGGATGACTTTTGGTAATAAATTCTTCTAGTGCTAGATGTGCAAGCTTATCGAACATGATAATTCACTTATTTCTCAACCTAATTAAATGAATGTCACTCTTATTCTTTCAAACTAAGAGTGATGATAGTAAGCATATCGACAATTTCCCTAAGTTGATTAATCTTACAACATCAACCATTAGATGGGGTTTAAAGCCCTAAGTCCTTGTCATTAATTTTTTCCCTGATTTAATACTATTTTCCTCAAACTAGTTAAACGTCACGCCCCGAGCCTACACCCTGGACGTGGCCTGCACCCGAAAACGCTGGTTGGTCCCCAAGCGAACCCTTGGTCTGGCTGACTACTGAACGGAAGACTTAACTTGAGCATGAAGGACTCTTATATCGACATGGATAAACTCTTAAATCTCAACTATGCTGTAAAATCAAATAATGTCTGGAAAAAAAAATACTTTAATGAACTTTTATTGGAAACGCTAGTCAAAACTCAAATGCAAAAAAAGATAGTCTAAGGGGCCCAACAAATTCTTGACATGTCTATGAAGCCTCTAAATAACTAAGACGAATGTCGAGACAGACCCCACGACATCTCAACAAAACTGAAATAGAAGAAATGACGATGAATCCTCTTTGAAAGTTCGGAGGCTCACCAAAGCTACTAACTGCGAAAGTGCAAATGACCCTCAATGAACGCCTATTGATGATCCTAAACACCTGTATTTGCATCCATAAAGATGCCGGTCAAATGACATCAGTACATGGAATGTACGAGTATTTAATATAGCCGAGTAGATAAATAACTGAAATGAAGGTATTGTAAACAAATGAAGATATAGGTAACTCAACTGAATGTAAAGAGATAAAGGAAAAGACCATCAAAGCTTTACAAATACACTTGCCCAATTCTAATCTCGTAAAACTCATAAGTATATAGAAAACACTTTAACTTTACCTTGGGCTCAAAACTGAATGTAAAGAATCAAATGAATAAAGTCAATTTAAAACTTCACAAGGGCTAACTCATCTCTGAAACTCAACTTCTCAAGTAATATGAAAAAATATATATTTTACTCTAGGGAGTTTCTCTAACCGACAACCATCACTATGAGCTATGTGACGATACAATGTAACATCCACGCTGCTAGAACGGTCCTATACTTGCCAAGTTTAAGACTCTCAAGCTCACTAAGTGGATCCACTAAGTACTATATGTAAGGAAATCATCTAATAAGTATGAATCTCTTACCCATGTTGGCTACATGGTTTATGGAGGCTGTGAGTTGTCTGAACTCTCCCCCATATCGGAGCTCAATACTACTCCTAAAATCTTTTACTTTGCTCACCTCAATGTTTAAAAATGTTATCTTTTCTGGGTTTGCGGTAATTGCTTAAACTAATCCTCTTAAAGAGGTAACTGTTTTCTGGAATATCTCAGTATTCAATAAACTTTCTTTAGAAATCATTGTTTCTCTTTATAAAAGAATATTATCTTGGGGAAAATACTTAGTTCCCAAATGCTTCTCAAGGTTCTTCTCAAAAAGCTTTTCTTTAAGAAATCAATTTAAAACAATTATATAGTTTAAAAGACCTCTCATCAATAACTTAGAATCAGCTCAATGAATAGGGCTCATGCTAAAATATAGACATGAACAATACCACAGTAATATTCAACAATATGAACATAAATACTCAGGAAGTGAAATAGGTAACAATCAATAGGCTAACTCAACTTTATTCAAAATCAAGGAGTAAAACCCTAGATTGCTTTTGCAGAAATTCTGATATATGTAGGGCGTGAGGATGAACTATCCCAACACTAAAAGCCTTACATACCTGGAAGATGAAAGATCGAAACTGAAGAACTTGAATGGACGCTTGAAAACCCTAGCTTTTCTCCTCTTGAATTCTTTCTCCAAAATCTCTAAGTGTTAAGGACGATCTAATATGTTTTAACACTATTTAGATTCTTATTGAGGTGTAAAAATGTTGTGGGTTAGGCTTAGAAAGGGTGGGAAAAGACTAAACTACCCCTCTTAAAAAGCTGATAAAAACTATCCACGGGATCATCTACGATTTGTAGTTTGATCTACGGACCGTAGATCCCATAAGTGGAATTGATATTGAAAATTTTCAGCTCAAAACCTCATCCTACGAGTCCAATCTACGACCCGTTGAAATTCCTATGGACTGTAGATCAAATCCGTAGACTTAATACTTAATTTCAGGCTCAAAAGTTCATTTACGGGTCCAATCTACGGCCCATAGAATGGATCCATAGAAAAGGAACCCCAAAATTGAGTCTTTGAACTCTTTTTGACGACTTGACAGTATGGGTCGTCGATTCATTGTCGGCCTGTCGATAGGAGTCGTTGTTCACAGACTCATAAAATTTTGATATGACAGTCTCTGGTAAAATGGCCATAACGTTTTACCCCAAGCTCGAAAAAGGTAAACTTGGTAGGGTTGGAAAGAGGACTCAAAGACCTTTAATTTGATAGTTCATGGGCCACCTAATTCATTATTTGCTGGGAGATGTGATTATTTGAAGTTGGCCTAAGTAAAATTTATGTCAAGACTTAGTCGAAAAAATGAAGTTTTCAACTCAACATTGTGCTAGGGGGTCCTTGTGACCTTAAGTCATATTCAAATTCATTCTAACACAAAAGAAATGACCTTTACCAATATGAGCAATTTACGAATCACCTGATACGATTTCTACATGCAAACAAAGAATGGTCCGGGCCTTAGATTAGGAATTTTTTGAGTGTTACAATATCTCTCCCTTGGAATCATTCGTCCTCGAATGATGGATGAATAGGGTAGGGAAATATTTAACAGCCCAAACTTTGAAATACACATAAACTTATGAACTCGTAATAGTGAAGGAGGGACTGAATTGAATGAGTACTTTAGGAAGAGTTAATATCTTGGATTAGAGCTAAATCGAGGGTAAAGAGATGAGGCTATCTCTTCTTCATATCTTCCTTAGCCTCCCATGTAGCCTCCTCAACAAACTAATTTCTCCAAAAGACTTTGACTGATGAAACCTCTTAGGTTCTTAACTTGCGAACCTGACGATCAAGAATCTAAACGGGAATCTCCTCATAAGATAGGTTGTCCTTGATACCAATATTATCGATAGGCACAATACGCGAAGGATCACCCAAGCACTTCCTTAGCATAGAGATATGAAAAACCGGATGGACTGCTGTTAACTCTGACAGTAGCTCCAACATATAAGCTACATTGCCAACTCTCTTCGATATTCTGTAAAAACCAATGTATCGGGGACTTAGCTTTCTTTTCTTCCCAAATCTCATAACACCCTTCATAGGTGAAACCTTCAAATAGACCCAATCATTAACCTCAAACTCCAAGTCTCTCCTTTTCACATCTGTATAGGATTTCTGACGACTTTGCGATGTTTTCAACCCTTCCTGAATAATCTTTACCTTCTCCATGTCTTGATGAACCAAATCTGGTCCTATCAACTCAGTTTCACCAACCTCAAACCAGCCAATGGGAGATCTACACCTGCTCCCATACAGAGCGTCATACGGAGCCATCTGAATGCTGGAATGGTAACTATTATTGTATGCGAACTTGATTATAGGCAAATGGTCATCCCAATTACCTTTGAAATTGAGAACACAAGCTCTCAACATGTCTTCTAAGGTCTGAATGGTGCACTCTACTTGACCATTAGTTTGAGGGTGAAAAGCAACCCAAACCTTTCTGAAACGACTTCCAAAACTGCGCAGTAAACTGAGCATCCCTATCTGAGATGATGGACAAGGGGACTCCGTGCAATCGAACTATCTCACGAATGTACATGTTTGCATACTCTTCTATTGTATTGGTAGTCTTCACTGGTAAGAAGTGGGCTGATTTGGTCATCCGATCCACAATCACCCAAATGGAATCATGCTGCCTGCGAGATCACGGTAAACCTGTAATGAAATCCATACTAATCATCTCCCACTTCCATTTCGGAAGGGGTATATTCTGAGCCACATCACACGGCCTTTAATGCTCAGCTTTGACTTGCTGGAAATTTTGGCACTTAACAACAAACTCAGCAATACACCTCTTCATACTACTCCACCAATAGACTTCTCTCAAGTCACGGTACATCTTTGTGGAACCTGGATGAATCGAATATCTGGAATTGTAAGCTTCCTCCATAATCCACTCTTGGAGATCATACACATCTGGAACACATAACCTTCCTTGATATCTCAACACACCATCTCCCCCTTGTGCTAAAGCCATCACTTTCTGCTTATGCATATTTGCCTTCAACTCAAGAAAACTGGGGTCTTTGTCTTGCTTCTCCTTTACCTATGCAACTAATGAAGACTCAGCTCCATTCATCATAACAACTTCGCCTTCACTGGAATCGAACAATCAAACACCCAACCGTGCAAGTCTGTGAACTTCCTTAGCTAGTTCCTTCTTGCTTTCCTCAACATGAGCAGTTTTCCCCATGGACAACCTGCTCAAAGCATCAGCAACAACATTAGCCTTACCTGGGTGATAGAGGATACTCATGTCGTAATCATTGAGCAACTCTAACCACCTTCTTTGTCTGAGATTGAGCTCTTTCTAACTGAAAACATACTGGAGACTCTTGTGGTCTATGAATAGATCCACATGAACACCATAGAGATAATGTTGCCATATTTTGAGAGCAAAAACCACTGCTGCCAACTCGAGATCATGAGTCGGGTAGTTCTTCTCATGAATCTTAAGTTGTCTAGAGGCATATAGGCTATAACCTTACCATTCTGCATCAATACGCAACCAAGTCCAATTATGGATGCATAATAATAGACGACAAAACTCTCTGTACCTTCTGGTAGGGTCAACATTGGAGCAGTAGTTAACCGAGTTTTCAATTCCTAAAAGCTTCTCTCACAAGCTTCAGACCATTGGAACTTAGTTATTTTCTGAGTCAACTTAGTCAATGGAGACGAAACAGATGAGAACCCTTCAACAAACCTTCTGTAGTAACCAGCAAACCCCAAGAAACTACTTATATCAATTGGAGATGTGGGTCTTGGCCAATTCTGCACTGCCTCAATCTTCTGAGTGTCGACTCGAATCCCTTCGCCATACACAATGTGGCCTAAGAATGCCACAGATTTGAGCCAGAACTCACATTTAAAACTTGGCATATAACTCTTGATCTTTAAGAGTTTGAAGGACTATTCTGAGATGGCTAGCAAGGTCCTCCTCATTCCTCAAATAAATCAGTATGTCATCAATGAACACGATAACAAACATGTCCAGATATGGCTTAAATACCCTGTTCATAAGATCCATGAATGCTACAGGAGCATTAGTCAGACCAAAGGACATAACAAGGAACTCATAATGACCGTAACGGGTCCTGAAAGTCGTCTTTGGGATGTCACTTTCTCTCACTCACAATTGATGATAGCCAGATCTGAGGTCTATCTTAGAGAAACAAGTGGCACCCTGAAGTTGGTCGAAAAGGTCATCAATTCTCGGAAGGGGATACTTATTCTTTATGTTGACCTTGTTCAGGTGGCGGTAATCGATACACATCCTAAGGGAACCATCTTTATTTCTTACGAATAAGACCGGAGCGCCCCAAGGTAAGACACTAGGTCGAATGAAACCCTTATGAAGAAGGTCTCTCAACTGCTCTTTTAACTCTTTTAACTCAGATGGAGCCATTCTATATGGTGGAATAGAGATGGGTTGAGTATGAGGAAGAATATCTATTCCGAAGTCTATTTCTCTCTCAGGAGGGACTCCGGGAAGATCATCTGGAAAGACCTCTGGAAACTCACTCACAACTGGAACAGACTGAATAGGCGGTGCCTCAACACTAGAGTCATTAACTCGAACTAAGTGATAGATGCACCCTTTGGAAACCAACTTTCTAGCCTTAAGGTATGAGATGAAACGACCCTTAGGCACTTTTGAACTACTCCTCCACTCTAAAACTGGCTCATTAGGAAATTGAAACTTGACTACTCGAGTTCTACAATCGACTGAGGCATAACAAGCATAAAGCCAGTCTATACCTAGAATAACATCAAAGTCCACCATATCTAGCTCAACTAAGTCAGCCATGGTGTCCTTGTGATAGATAGAGATGATACAATCACGGTAGACTCTTTCTACTAGAATAGACCCACGAATAGGTGTGGAAACACTGAAAGGCTCAAGAAGTTATTCAGGGGGGGGATGCCGAACTTCATAGCTATATAAGGAGTCACAAAAGACAGACTCGCACCTGGATCAATTAAGGCATAATCATCGAAAGTAAAAACTCGAAGCATACCAGGGACGGCATATGGCGAGTTCTCTTGATCCTGTCGAGTACCCATAGCATACAGACGGTTTGTACCTCCGCCTATCCCTGAAGTAGCTCCTCTCTAATTGCTCCGCTGCTGAGGAAGACTGGGCTCTATTGCCCCCATTACCCTACTTATTCTTTAGGCAATCTCTCATGAAGTGACCCGCCTGACCACACTTGAAACAACCGCTAGAGCCATCACGACATTCTCCCATATGGCGTCTTCCACACCTAGCATAAGCGGGAACCTAATCAGTGCTTTTTGCTACATTACCTTGTAACTGAGTACCTTGGGCCCTAAAATATTGGGACCCTTGACCCTTGAGATCATTCCTGTTCCTAGGTACAGGCGCACTAGATGAAGATGGAGCAGGTCTAGATGACCTGTGCTGAATGTTAGATCGATTCCCACTGTCGGTCTTTTGATGGCCAGTCTCATGACTTGCAGTCTTGGCCCTCTTGCTGCGAAACTCCTCCCTATCCTTCAAATTGTCTTCCTCAACCTACACATGAATCATCAGTCTAGCTATGTCTATGTCTCCGATCAGCATCGCCGCCTTACCCTTCCTTCTAGATAAACGGGACAACCCAGACACAAACAAGCTCATGCGGCTCCTCATATCTGCCACCATCTCCGGAGCATAATGAGACAACTGAGTGAACTTAAGGCTGTACTCTTGCACACTCATGCCTTCCTTCTTCAAGTTCAAGAACTCTCTCATCCTTTTTTCTCTCAACTCTCGAGGGAAAAAGCATCCCAAAAAGGCATTTTCGAACTCAGTCCAGTCCAGAGGCAGTGCTTCTTCTGCTCTACTCTTCTTCCACTGGTCGTACCAGATCCTAGCAACATCCTTGAGCTTGTATGAGGCCAACTTCACACGTTCAACATCTGTAACTCTCATAATCTTAAACACTCTCTGTAGCTCTTCAACATAGCCTTTTTGGATCCTTAACGACTTTCGACTCAGTGAACTCTGGGGGATTCATTCGTAAGAACTCATGGACTCTGGATATACCGGCTACATACTGTTGGTCCACTCTCTGCTGCCCAGTTTGGTTAGTCACAACCTGGGTCAGCATTTGAATTGCATTCCTGAACTCAGCATTAGTGATATCCCTTTGAGGGTCTTGAACTTCAAATGCAACTGGAGCTTCCTGATTTTGCGGATCAACATTTCTCCTGGCGGGATGTCCCCGAACAGCTCTTCGTGGAGGCATGATCTGAAAAGACACGCGTAAGCACGAGTTAGAGAAAACTTTTATAGAGTTGAACTCTATCGTACGAAGAGGAGTAGGAAAAAAGTGAAAGTTCCTAAATGTCGCAGCCTCCTAATTATAGATGTGGCACGCTTCACACCGACAAGAAGGACTCTACAGAAATGGCCTCATAGACACCCTAGAACTCTTGAACCTTGTGCTCTGATACCAAGTTTGTCACGCCCCGAGCCTACACCCTAGACGTAGCCGGCACCTGAGAACCCTAGTAATTCCCCAAGCGAACCCTGGGTCTGGCTGACTACTGAACGAAAGACTTAACTTGAGCATGAAGGACTCTTATATCGACATGGATAAACTCTTAAATCTCAACTCTGCTGTAAAATGAAATAACGTCTAGAAAAAAATACTTTGATGAACTTTTACTGGAAACGCTAGTCAAAATTCAAATCCAAAAGAAGATAGTCTAAGGGACACATCAAATTCTAGACATGTCTAGGAAGCCTCTAAATAACTAAGACGGATGTCAGGACAGACCCCACGACATCTCAACAAAATTGAAATAGAAGAAATGACGATGAATCCTCCAGAAATGATCGGAGGTTCACCAAAGCTACTAACTGCGGAAGTGCAAATGATCCTCAACGAATGCCTGTTGATGATCCTAAACACTTGTATTTGCAACCACAAAGATGCAGGTCGAATGACATTAGTACATGGAATGTACGAGTATATAATATAGCTGAATAGATAAATAACTGAAATGAAGGTACTGTAAACAAATGAAGATATGGCTAACTCAATTGAATGTAAAGAGATAAAGGACAAGCCCATTAAAGCTTTACAAATACACTTGTCCAACTCTAATCTCGTAAAACTCATAAGTATATAGAAAACACTTTAACTTTACCTTGGGCTCAAAACTGAATGTAAAGAATCAAATGAATAAAGTCAATTTAAAACTTCACAAGGGCTAACTCATCTCTGAAACTCAACTTCTCAAGTAATATGAAAAATAATATATTTTACTCTGGGAGTTTCTCTAACCGACAACCATCACTATGAGCTATGTGATAATACAACGTAATATCCATGCTGCCAAAACGGTTCTATACTTGCCAGGTATAAGACTCTCATGCTCACTAAGTGGATCCACTAAGTACTATATGTAAGGAAATCATCTAAAAAGTACGAATCCCTTACCCATGTTGGCTAATGGTTTATGGAGGCTATGACTTGTCTGAACTCTCCCCCATATCGGTGCTCAATACTACTCCCAAAATCTTTTACTTTTCTCACCTCAATGTTTAAAAACGTTATCTTTTCTGGGTTTGGGGTAATTGCTCAAACTAATCCTCTTAAAGAGGTAATTGTTTTCTGGAGTATCTCAGTACTCAATAAACTTTCTTTACAAGTCATTGTTTCTCTTTATAAAAGAATATTATCTTGGGGAAAATACTTAGTTCCCAAATGCTTCTCAAGGTTCTTCTCAAAAAGTTTTTCTTTAAGAAATCAATTTAAAACAATTATATAGTTTAAAAGACCTCTCATCAATAACTTAGAATCAGCTCAATGAATAGAGCTCATGCTAAAATATAGACATGAACAATTCACAATAATATTCAACAATATGAACACAAATACTCGGGAATTGAATTAGGTAACAATCAATGGGCTAGCTCAACTTTACTCAAAATCAAGGAGTAAAACCCTAAATTACTTTTGTAGAAATTCTGATATATGTAGGGCGTGAGGACGAACTAGCCCAACACTAAAAGCCTTACATACCTGGAAGATCACAGATCTTGACGAAACTGAAGTACTTGAATGGACGCTTGGAAACCCTAGCTTTTCTCCTCTTGAATATTTTCTCCAAAATCTCTAAGTGTTAAGGACGATCTAATATGTTTTAACAATGTTTAGACTCTTAATTAGGTGTAAAAATGTCGTGTGTTAGGCTTTGAAGGGGTGGAAAAAGACTGAACTACCTCTTTTTAAAAGCTGATAAAAACTGTTCACGGGACCATCTACTGTTCGTGGTTTAATCTACGGACCGTAGATCCTATTCGTGGAATTGATATTGAAAATTTTCAGCTCAAAACCTCATCGTACAGGTCCAATCTACGACCCGTTGTAGTTTCTACGGACCGTAGATCTAATCCGTAGACTTAATACTAAATTTCAGGCTCAAAAGTTCATTTATGGGTCCAATCTACGGCCCGTAGAATGTATCCGTAGAAAAGGAACCCCAAAATTAAGTCTCTGAACTCTTTTTGATGACTTGACAGTACGGGTCGTCGATTCATTGACGGCCCATAGATAGGAGCTGTCGTTCAGAGACTCAGAAAATTCTAATATGACAGTCTCTGGTAAAATGGCCATAACGTTTTACTCCGAGCTCGAAAAAAGGCAAACTTGGTGGCGTTGGAAAGATGACTCAAAGACCTTTAATTTTATAGCTAATGGGCCACCTAATTCATTATGTTTTGGGAGACAGGATTGTTTGAAGTTTGCCTACGTAAAATCTTATGTCAAGACTTAGTCGAAAAAATGAAGTTTTCAACTCAACTTTGTGCTAGGGGGTCCTTGTGACCTTAAGTCATATTCAAATTCATTCTACACACAAAAGAAATGACCTTTACCAATATGAGCAATTTACGAATCACCCGATACGATTTCTACATGCAAACAAAGAATTGTCCGGGCCTTACTTAGGAATTTTTGGAGTGTTACATTAAATCTAGGACTGATTCTAATATTTGCAACCATTAGAAATCGTTTTACATGAATAAATGAACGATGCACATGTTTATATTATACGAAGTTACACACTAAAATTACCCTAACGATGTCAAATCATCATGGATCACACAATTCTTAGATGTGAGGTTTAGCCACTTACAGTGTTTTAAATCAAGAAAGATTTTCCTGTACAAAAGATATCAAAACTCTCAAATAAGAAACGTTGCTTTTGAACTTGCATTTATTCATAGTTGAAAATGTTAAATGTGTCATCTAATACTGGAACATCAACACCCTCAACTTAGAACATTTGTCCTTAAGCAACACACGATACTTTATCTACATTTGCTTGTTCTAGATTTATCTTGTGATCTTTATCAACTGTATAGCCGTATCAATAGGAAAAACGAAAATCATCTAAAATCAATTTTAGCAGGTTAGTAAAAATGTAACTATACATGTATTCTTTTAGAAAGAGAAATGCCATTAGTATTCTATGATATAAGTTTTAATAATGCATGATTGAACCTTTTTGTTTGGTACTATGATTCAATGTGCTTGACTTGGTGATGTTCATTAGGTAAATGAACACACATCTGAACTGATGTTATTTGATTGAGTTTCTTATATTATAGTGGAACTTATAGTATTTGTATAAAGAGGACATTTTATAAAACACGGTAGTATATACTGAAATAACGTCATTCAACGATACATAGAATGGTCTGTCACCTTTAGATGAACACTCTCCTTATAAATGTTACATGTCATCAAGCTAACATAAAAGTCAAGCATAGTGGTTCAAAATCTTTGACTAAGACCATCAATGTATACTCTCCTCGATGAAAGGATTTCAAATATTAATGTAAATCAAAATTGGATATCGATCATTTTGCCTCTTAGACTAAAAACATCGGATAAAAAAACTCTAGGAATTTGAATCCACAACACTAACATGAATACTAGCCCATAACTTATGTCACTAAAATGCCTAGATCTCCAAAATGTGATGTTTATCATTATTTGTTTTATACTTGAAGAGTTTTGACTTCTCTTTTTTTTTAAAATAGGGGATTTTTTATACTATATAACAAAATGCATCTAATTAATTAAGTAGAGTAATATATGGAGTAACTTAATACTACTTTGTTTGTCTCTTTATTTTTAATATTTCCTTAAATGCCTAAGTTGACAAAAAAAATTTGGTGACTAAATATTTTTATTACAAAGTAGCAAATGACTATAAGAAAAAAAAATTGTGATGAAAATCCTTATATTACCATTTTTGTACAAGTCATTATTTTTTTTTCAATTAAAGTTGTTTTGACTCTTCAAAAAAAATGAGAAAAAATACTATATAAATAGCATCTTCTTAAGTTGTTAAACAACAATAAGTACAATATAATTTGAAAGAAAAGATAGCAAAATTGAATAGTTTGTTAGTTTATGTTCTACTAGTTATGTTGACGGCATCAATGGGCCAGTTTCTTCAGTTTACAAATATTTTGTGTTATATTAAAGATTAGTATTAGTATAATAGTTTATTATATTTTACCAACTAATGATCTATGAAAGTAATCATTTAATAAAGTTACTTACAAGACAACAACAATAAATCTATTTCAATTCTAGAAAATAGATAAGTAATTAACTTCTATTTTTTCGTCATGTTTTATTGTGCTATCTTACCTTAGAAAATTTTGGATATAGATATGAAAAGAATATAATAAAATTTAAATTAATTTCAGGTTTGTTCCAAGCAATCATATCGGTCGTTGCCTAAGTTGACAAAAAAAATTTGGTGACTAAATATTTTTATTACAAAGTAGCAAATGACTATAAGAAAAAAAAATTGTGATGAAAATCCTTATATTACCATTTTTGTACTAGTCATTATTTTTTTTTCAATTAAAGTTGTTTTGACTCTTCAAAAAAAAAGAGAAAAAATACTATATAAATAGCATCTTCTTAAGTTGTTAAACAACAATAAGTACAATATAATTTGAAAGAAAAGATAGCAAAATTGAATAGTTTGTTAGTTTATGTTCTACTAGTTATGTTGACGGCATCAATGGGCCAGTTTCTTCAGTTTACAAATATTTTGTGTTATATTAAAGATTAGTATTAGTATAATAGTTTATTATATTTTACCAACTAATGATCTATGAAAGTAATCATTTAATAAAGTTACTTACAAGACAACAACAATAAATCTATTTCAATTCTAGAAAATAGATAAGTAATTAACTTCTATTTTTTCTTCATGTTTTATTGTGCTATCTTACCTTAGAAAATTTTGGATATAGATATGAAAAGAATATAATAAAATTTAAATTAATTTCAAGTTTGTTCCAAGCAGATGATTTGAATTGTTCCACTAACAATCATATCGGTCGTTGCATTTCAGGCAGCGAAGATGATACCAAATGTGATAATATTTGCAAGCAATGTTGTAAGGGAGGTCACTGCAAAGTCATCGGCAAAACTCCTCCTAATCATTTTTTGTCATTGTCTTTATTAACAAACCTTTTCAAACTTGTTCTACATACGTGGTTGCTTTTACAAAAGAGACATTGTTATGTTTCAATATGCATATATTAAAGATTCTATAATTAAAAAAATTAGTTTTATGTTTAAAAAGTATTATCTTTTATTTATTTATTTTGGTCATTTTATCGTTATTTTTCTCTTTGCCACTAACTTCATTTTCAATATCATGGTAATGGATAGATATATTGTCTATCTTTTAATATATCATTCTAAAATTGTCCTAAAATGTAATTTATATTAGATGATCGCGATTGATATTCTCCCGTCAAATTTAACGACAAATTAAATTAATATAAATAAAGTGATCCCCAATTAAAATATCTTCAATTAAAAAGATAAATAAAGTGATCGCCAATTAAAATTTCTTCAATTAAAAAAATTAAAAAATTAAAAGAGAAAGGTTGATTATGATAGTGAAAGAAAAATAATAAGGTTCCCACTCTAATCGAAAATAATATTGTTGCTTTTGTTCATCATATATTTAATAACTTTTCTTTTAATTATTTCTCCTCAATTTTGTGGTCTGATTACTTCATTATATTATTGAGTTAACGTGTGGCTATATACCTTTCCTTCCATCGACACGAAGGAAAGCTGGAATAGACTTTGTGAAAAGATCGAGAGAATCAGTCCCTCTATTTGATGTAGCTCTTACTATGGTATTAAATGGTGCATCAACCATGGTTATAACAACCAGCATATTAAAGGGGACTATCTTGTTATTGCCAATATGTTGAGTGACAAATTGACCAACAATATGCAGCTTAAGCACATTGTGGCAGAATTACCAACATCTTGACAGGCACAAATCACCATTTTTCTCACTGTTTTACAGAAGTCAATCAAGTAGCAGGTTTCTTGGCTAAAAAGGCCTGTTCAAGTGAAAATAGTCCATCTATCACTCTCTTCAAGAACTAGATAAATGGAAACTCCGTACAATTAGAAGAAGATTTGAGAAATGTAACTTTTTTGTTAGCTAATTAATTACTGTAGTTCCGGAAAGGAACTTGTATAGACTACTTCCTTTCCTTTAGATTGTTTGATCAATCTGTTTTGCTTTTTCGAGGCAAGGTCGATGCCCCCTTCTTATCCTTTATATGTATTTCTACTTATATATCATATGGTAAGGGTCTAGCTAAAACCCCCACACCCGTAGGCTCACAACCTATTGGTGATGACTTTTGTTAAAAAAATATTTATTTGAAATATCAATAGGTTATCAAAAGAGTATTTGAATATACGAGTTTATTAATCAATTATATGATAATGATACAAATAATGTGTATAATTATACGGGAGGAAAAAGGGGTTGAAATGTGACACATTAGAAATGTTGATATAAACATTGTTTGCAACAAATTTTCTCAAGTATGAAAGTACTGGAATCACAAAACAAATAAGAAAAATAATTTTATTCATCAAAATTGTGGATATAAATCTATTGATCTTGATTCTTCTCTCCTAAGATTTCTCCATGATTCGAGGACTATTAGTGGCGTATTTCTCAAACTAAGATGATTTGTTGATCTCCATGAATTTAAAGTATTTGATAGTGAAGAAGATCGGACATGTATTTCTTTGAGAAAGACTGTATTTGATACTTCATGATCTCTTTGTGAATACCCAAGAGTTGTGGAATATTCGAGATGTCTTTTCAAGAGAATATATTACCCTTTGTATAGGCATGAGTTAGAGTTTAGGGTAGAGTAGTTTCCAAGAACCCTAACTGGAATCGAACACGTTTTTGTAGAGTCCTACAAAATTTTAATGTCCACAAACATTTTTTAGGACCATTACAAATTATGACCCGGTATTTAATTTAGAGTATCAAAACATGTAGTATGAAATATATTTTCAACTTTATGGTATAGTATAAAGTCAAATACTTATTAACACTTTAAAAGCACAACTCAATTGTTGCTACGAAATTTAAGTACCCAACATGGTTCCAACAACAAGAAAAAAATAAAACCGAATGTTTCAAACTATCTTCTTTGGTATATAATATATAGATTTTTGCATGTTCTTTTTCTATTGTGATCAGCTTGTCCAAACACCTCTTATAAAAGCTTCGCAGCTTCTTATTACTCATCTCGAAGATGATTTTGTTCTAGATTTTTTTTCCCTTCCAACACTTCTCCCTTTTAGTTGGGAGTTTGATCTCTCACCCTTGTTTGTGAGTTATTGCAAGTTTTAGGTAAAATGTTTGTCTGGTTATCCCTTAAAAAAATCAACATACGAACTAGAATGTCGTAAAACATACAAAATTTAAATATTTTCTTAGATTTACTATGTTTTTCATAGTCTAACATGACATAAAATTCAATAAAGAATGAAGACTTTGTGAACTTTTAGTCTTAAATATTTCATAATATTATTCACTATGATTAGGTCAAGTTAATGTAAAGTCAACTGTTCATTTGAAAAGTCAACCTTGGCAAAGTGATTAAAATCTTGGACTAAGATCATCAAAGTGTTCTCCTCAAAATAAGAATTTCATAACATTAATCTAAATCAAAATTAGATATCAATAGATTGCCCCCTGAAATAAAAAAATCGAATCGAAAAACTCTAGGGCTTTAAATCCACAACAATAACATGCATACTAACCCATAACTTCTTTCCCTAAAATGCCTATATCTCAAAGACTTGTGATATTTTATCTTTATTCATTTTATATATGAAAATTTTTGGCTTCTATTAAGAAAAGGGGGGATTTCATACTAAGTAACAGAATGCATCTAATTAAGTAGTGTCATATACTACTTTGTTTCACTTTATTTTTTGGTTTTCGTTAAATGTCTAAGTTGACCAAATATTTTTTTTTGGGTAACTAAAGAATTTTTTTACCAAGTAGCAAATGAGTACAAGAAAAACAAATTGTGATGAATATCATCATATTACCATTTTTGTACTAGTCATTATTCTTTTCTACAAAAGTTTATTTGACTGTTAAGAAGAAATGAGAACAAATACTATATAAATAGCATCTTGTTAAGTTGATAAACAACAACAAATACAATATAATTTGAAAGAAAAGATGGGCAAATTGAATAGCTTGATATTTTCTGTTTTCCTAGTTATGTTGATAGCGTCAATAGGTTTGTTTCTTCTGTCGACAAACACTTTGTGTTATATTAAAGATTTGTAAAATAGTTTATTATGTTTTACTAATGAAGCATGTAAATGATCATTTAAAGTTACATAAATCAATAAATTTATTTCAATTCGAAAAAATAGACAAATAATTAACTTATATTTCTTTCTTCATATTTTAATATGTTACCTTACCTTAGTAGATTTTAGATATAGATATTAAAAATAAATATAATGAAATTTGAATTTTAAGTTGTTCCATGTAGATGGTTTGAATTGTTGCACCGACAATCACATCAGGCGTTGCATTCCATGCAGCGAAGATGATACCAAATGTGATAATATTTGCATGCAAAATTGCAAGGGAGGCCACTGCAAAGTCATCAGTAAAACACCTCCTAATCATTCTTGCCATTATCTTTGTTAACAAACCTTTTAAAACTTGTTCTACATACATAGTTGCTTTTACTAAAGAGATATTGTTATATTTTAGTATGCATATATTAAAATTTCAATAATAAAATTCTAGTTTTATGTTCAATAAGTATTATCTTTAATGTATTTATTTTGGTCACTGAATGATTATTTTTCTCTGTGCCACTAACTTCAATTTCAATATTGTAGCAATGGAGAGATAAATGGTCTATCTTTTAATATATCATTTTATAATTGTCCTAAAATCTAATTTAGACTTTGATATTCTCATTTAAGATAGTGATTAAAATTTTCCTACAAATCAAATTAAGATAAATAAAGTGATCCCGACATTGTTGGTAAGAGCACTCATCCTTAACAAAATACTTTGAAATTGAGAGACAAACATATATTTTCTCAAATTTACTATGTTTATCACAGTCTGACTTGAAATAAAATTAAATTAAAATGAAGACTTTTAATAAAATTAATTTTAAATATCTTAAATTATAGAAATCGAGTTTACAATGATCAATTACCTTTGGATGAACACTCTCCTAAATTTTATTAGTGAAGTTAATGTTAAATTCAAATGTTAATTTGAAAAATCCACTTTAGCAAAGTAATTAAAATGTTGGACTAAGGCCGTCAATTTATTCCCATAAAAAACATTAATCTATATCAAAATTAAATATCGATCCTTTACCTCCTAAAATTAAAATAATTGATCGAAGAACTCCAGGAGTTTGAATCTAAGCCAATGGGCCGCCCTGTAGCACCTCGGATTAGAGAAACTGAAACGACCCCAAAAATGCCCGAAAATGTGCTTCGGAAACACCTATAATTGTAATTTCCATATATCTCAAAATCCGTGCATGATTTCGGAAATTCGACTTCATATTCTTATTTGTGGGGTCAAATTGAGTGGGAAATGGGTCTAACCCGAATTTTAGAGCAACCGTATCAAAATTCGAAAATCGCAAAAATTGCGATTTGGAGGGTCAACTTTAAAGGGGCATATCTCTTAGCACACAAGGAACTGGAAGGGCTGCAAACTATCAAATTAAAGCTCTTTGAGTTAGCTTTCCAACGCACTTGGTTTCACCTCATTCCGAGTTAGGATGAGGGAGTTATGACCATTTTCGTAAAACCTGTCTGTGCAGATTTGCAATTTCCAGTGAGCTATTTTTTTTAGGCGGGTTGGAGACATTTTTTTTGTAAAAAGGGGATATGTCCCATACTTAGTCATTTTTCTTAACTCCAAAAACACTCTCTAAGCCCTCTCCAAAAATTCCCAAGATCTTCAACCAAATTCAAACATCTCAAGCTCTAATTCCGGATTCAAGACTCAATCTCAAGCTTCGATTCTCCATTCCAATCTTCATCAAGGATTCTCCAAAGTTGAGGTATGTGGGTTTGATTGTGGAAACCTTCCTTTCCACAAGTCCAACCATTTATCCTCTATTTCTACTTCAAGTTTATGGGTCCTTATGATTATTTATGAACTCTCGAATTATGGAATTACTACTACACACCCTATTATGGTCCATTTTGCATAGTATCATGAAATGGAATTATTATGTGATGTTTATGGTTTACATGCTTCCATGATCAAATTATGAAGGTTGATATATATATGTATGTTGGTGGTGGGCTGATTTATATGGATTTTGGAATTGGTTGGACTTAGTATTCTTGAAATACATGATTTCATTTACATGAACAATTGCCCACCTTGTGTTTGATAAAATGCCCATTTATAGAATTCTTAGGAAAGGGAAGGTCCAAGGTACGTCCTATGAGTCGGATGGTTATGTAATTACTGAAATGATGATGAAATGGACACATGTATACGATTTTCTCTATATAAGTGTTGTGAGTCGACCAAGCCTAGTACGAGGGGTTTGTAGCCTAGTACGGGGGGTAGTAGGCCCGTATAACCGTATCGAGGGGTTGGTACCTTGGTTGCCTAGTACGGGGGGTAGTAGGCCCATGTAACCATATCGAGGGGTTTGTACCTTGGTTGCCTAGTACGGGGGGTAGTAGGCCCGTATAACCGTATCGAGGGGTTTGTACCTCGGTCCCTAGCTCGGGGGGTGGTAGGCCCGTGTAACCATATTGAGGGGTTTGTACCTCTTTCGCCTCTCCAAGGGGGTGGTAGGCCTTGGAAATACTATATTGATGGTCACTCGCCACACATGTACTACGTCCCACTAAATATAATTTTTATGTAAGCATCATTATACATATCATTTCATTAATATGCTATTTATCGGGTATGATTACGCATTTTCCTATGATGTCCATCTAATGTAGCATTGCATTGCATCCCATATACTTAGTACATTCAAATGTACTAACGCATACTCTATGCCTACATGATGTCACCATGTAGGGACCGGAGCACCGCTTGACCATCCTCCTCCGCGTGGCTAGTACGATTTTCTATAGTGGTTATTGGTGAGTCCTCCATTTCGGGGACGTTGCTCATGATCTTTTGCTATGTATAAAACTTTTCCTTTCTAGTTATGTTTTGACTATGAGGGTGAGCCCGGTAGTTTGTCTTGGCCCCCGCTAAGTACTCATGTTTAGAGGTGGTGTTGGACAAGTTGTGTATTATGCTTGAGCTTGACTCATCTATGGTATTTATGTATCATTTCTTTTTTTTGCTCCCTTAGTCCCGATTTCCCCCTTGATTATGCTTATCGTTTATGGTCATTTAATTGCTTCCGCGACCAAGGATGTGTAATGATACGCTATGAGGCTTGTTTGGGGTTCCTTCGGGTTCCCCATTCGCCGGTCACATCTAGGCCCTAGGCTTGGGTCGTGACAGAAACGCTAGAAAAGGGTCAAGCGACCATGTCAAGAACCCAAAAGTGGACCATGGAACCCTCCACAGAGCCCTAGACGGGCCGTGTAGGGGACTACAGTCCATTTGGACACTCGTGGTATGATTCCAGACCCTGCCCCAAGCAGGTGTCCCTCCCACGGATACCTAGACGGCCCATGATGAGGTTGACGGACCGTCCAAGGGGTTATCAAGTGGCCCCCTCAAAAGGGGCTTCTTGCCTAGTCACTGGTCAAGGGCCACGGATGTCTAAACGGCCCGTGTAGCTTCACACGGACCGTGAAGTCGTCCGTGAAGGAGACTTGTCAGACTTAGATTTTAGGGTCAACTTCAAACACTCATATCTTTTAGCAAAAAATGCATTAGGTGGCCCATTACCTATCAAATTAAAGATCTTTGAGTCCTCTTTCCAACGCCACTGAGTTTGCCTAATTTGAAGTCTGAAGTAAAACGTTATGCCCGAAATAGTGAAGCCTTGTCACACAGAAATTCTTCACGACCCTCTGCACGGGTCATCATGATCTAGACGACCCGTGAAGCCCTCGTTGAAGTCAGTTCGGCAGTTTTTAAGTCAGGGGCTATTGGCTCTTTACCCAATTGTTTTAACTCGATAGTGTTATTTTGCCTTCCACCCTTAGCCCTATATAATGATTTTTACCCCCAAAATCACCCAATTCAATTCATTCTCTCAAATTCTCAGAAGAAGATTAGGTCATCCTCTCCAATATTTCTGTCTCTAAAGTTGAAGAAGAAGGCTAGGGTTACAAATCAAGTCTCCAATTTTACCATTGATTTCAAGCTTTTGGCATCAAGGTATGATAGTCTTCACCTATGGAGCCTTTTCCTCCATAGGGTTCCTAAATTCTCCAATTTTCAAGTTGGAAATCTTCAATTGAAGTTAAGATTTTCTTCCATGTCATGGGTTCCTTTCAATGTTGATTCAATTGATTATTTTATGAACTATTATGTATAAATTGAGATACTTCCGTGTGTTTAAGATGAATCCCCATGAACCCATGCATAACCCATGTTTTCTAAGCTATGATGATATAATGTGGGTTTTGAACAATTAAAGGTTAGTTTTTGAAGATATGCATGTTCTTTATGAAAGTGATGAAAATAATTTAAGATTTCTTTGAGAGTAAAGCATAAATGTTGTTATTGTTATGAAATTATTTCTCACATACTACTCAATACATGCATGTGAAAGGGTTTTCTCACATAAGGATTCTTAGAGTTGAAAGGTTTTATCAACTAAACTTTGAATCAATATTTAGGAGCTATTCTAAAGAAACCTAGCTTGGATTGGCTATTTGATGTGCCTTCCATGAAAGATAAGTCATGTAAAGAATTATGACTATTCCGTGGGATTTATACTTAGAACCGAGAGGAAATAGAGATGGAAGCTCTCCCGTAGCTAGAGGTTGGGTTACTAGTAGCAATCTCCTTACCCCATACCTATATACCCCCATAGGATGATTGTCTTAGATAGACATTAGTTCGTGGATCCACATAAGCTAGAAGTTCATGGTCTTACCTTGGCAAGTAAGACACCCCTTTTCGGTGTGGGGCAGACACCGAATTTCAAGTTATAGCTCACATGGTCTCTATGTCGGTTAAGGTTACTTCCCACTATAATGATGAACTAAGGTTACTTCAAGAAGTATCCACAAGTGTTCAAAGATGAGTTTTACTTGCATTGACCATGATTACGATGATGTTTTCTAACCTCTTATTTTATGGTTTTAACTTGGTCTTTTTTTACATGAAATGTCCTTTTTAGCATGATTTTATAACTCTATGCATTGCTATCATACTTGGTATATTTTTGTACTAACACATACTCTTGCCTTCATTGTTTCACTAATGTAGGGTGTGACGACTCCTCTCCATCCACCCATGGTTAGAGATTGCCTTAGTAGACATTGAAGATTGGTGAGTCCTCATGTTTTAAGGACCGAACTTTATTTCTTATTGTCTTTACTTCCTTTTAGTATTGTATGTGATGTACGAGTTACGTACCGATCACTCTTGATGTACTAGATGGCTTTGAGACTATGTTAGACTTCGCTATATTTGATAAACTCTTATGATTTGAAATTTTCTTCTTAAATCTCTTGATTTTCTATTATCTTATATGATGTATGCTAAGTGTCTTGTATAGGGCCTCTCGGGGTCTTATACGCCATGTCAAGTCTAGGTCTACTTTATGTCGTGACAAACTTGGTGTTCAGAGCACAAGGTTTAGAATGGTCCTAGGATAAGCCACATCAAGTAGAGTCTTATTCATGAGTGTGTAGCGCACCACATTTATGAATAAGAAGCTATAAGATGATTAGGAAAATCCACTTCTTCCATTACTCTAAGTCGTACGATAGAGTGTCACTCTATACGTCCTTTCTCCTAATCCCTATCTGATGCTTTTTTAGGAAATGGCCTCTCGGAGAGCATACATTAGGAGGAATGTGAATGAGAATGTGGAACAAGAAGCTCCTCCTCAAGCTCCTCAAGTTCCGATCGACCCTTTAGCCGAGCAAGTAACTAATGCGGAGTTTAGGGCTACTTTTCAAGTGTTGGCTCAAGCCATGACGGCTCAATCCAATAGGGAGGCTATGGCCCCCGTGAATACAAATGTGGGTACGATGGTATCTAGAGTGAGGGACTTAACTAGAATTAATCCTCCGGAGTTTCGTGGCTCTAAGTTTGAGGAAGCTCCTCAAGAGTTCATTGATGAGGTGTACAAGGTGCTAATGATCATGGGTGTGACACCGGAGGAAAAGCTGGAGTTGGCCGCTTATCAACTTAAGGGGATTGCTCAAGTGTGGTTTGAACAATGGAAGAGTGGGAGGGTGGTTGATGCAGGTCCTCTTGATTCGGAAAAGTTTAAGGTTGCTTTCCTTGATAGGTTCCTTCCCCTTGAGATGAGGGAGGCAAATGTACTTTAATTCATCAACCTTCATCAAGGAAACATGAGTGTGATGGAGAATGCTTTGAAGTTCATGCAGTTGTCTAGATATGCTCCTACTATGGTTGCCGATCCTAGGACAAGGATGAGTAAGTTTGTTTTGAGGGTGTCCGAAATGGTGGTCCAAAAATGTTGTACTGCCATGCTTATCAATAATATGGATATTTCTCACCCAGTGGTGCATGCTCAACAAATAGAAGAGGAGAAGCTTAAGAAAAATCCTAGGGAGGCAAAGAGGGCTAAGACCGGTGATGGTGACTTCTCACGTTCAAAATCTGATGGATATGGTCATTCTAGGTTCCGACCAAAGTTTTTCGGTCAAGGTTCCTCCAATGCTCCTTCTAAGTTCAACAAAAATAGGGTGTCTAACCCTAAACCTCAAGGAGGAAATGGTATTGGATCTTCATTGTCTACTTGTGCTAACTGTTGAAGGAAGCATGACGGTAATTTCTTAGCCGATATGGATGGTTGCTATGGTTGTGGTAAGAGTAGTCATAAGATAAAGGATTTTCCAACACTTACGGCTAAGGGAAGACAAGGTAAGCAAGCTCCGCCTTGTGGTTCGGGTTCAAGTGCTCCAAAGCAAAACTAATTTTATACACTTCAGACTCATCAGGAGCAAGAGGGTTCTCCCAATGTGGTTACCGGTAGGTTGAAAGTCTTTCATTTTGATGTTTATGTTTTGCTTGATCCCAGTGCCACCTTATCTTTTGTGACACCATATGTGGCTATGAGGTTTGATATTCTTCCGAAAGTGTTATTAGACCTTTTTTTCTGTCTCTACTCCTATTGGTGAATCTATTGTGACTAAGAGAGTTTATAGAGATTGTCCCATTTCCCTATCCCATAGAGTCACTCATGTTGATCTTGTAGAGCTTGATATGTTAGATTTTTATGTTATTTTTGGGATGGATTGGTTGCACTCTTGTTATGGTTCCATTGATTGTAGAACCCGAGTGATCAAGTTTCAGTTTCCAAATGAGTGTATCCTAGAGTGGAAAGGGGGAAATTCCATGCATATGGGTCAGTTTGTTTCTTGTCTTAAAGCTAGAAAGATGATCTTTAAGGGTGGCATATACCATCTTGTTCGGGTTAGGGATATGGATTCTTAAACCCCTACTCTTGAGTCGGTACCTGTTGTTAATGAGTTTCTGGAAGTGTTTCCCGATGATCTACCCGGTGTTCCTCTCAAAAGGGAAATAGACTTCGGTATTGACCTTCTTCAAGATACACAATCTATCTCTATTCCTCCTAACCGATTGGCTTCGGTAGAACTTAAAGAATTGAAGGAGCAATTAAAAGATTTATTAGATAAGGGCTTCATCCGACCAAGTATCACTCTATGGGGTGCTTCGTTTTGTTTGTTTGAAAGAAGGATAGTTCGCTTCACATGTTCATTGATTATCAACAATTGAACAAAGTTACCATTAAAAATAAGTATCTTCTCTCAAGGATAGATGATTTTTTTGACCAACTCCAAAGGGCGAGCTACTCTTTTGAGATCAATCTTCGTTCGGCTTATCACCAATTAAGGGTGAAGGAAGATGACATTCCGAAGGCAGCTTTTCGGACTAGATATGGCCTTTACAAATTCTTAGTAATGTCATTTGATTTGACAAATGCTCCTGTTGCATTTATGGATTTGATGAATAGGGTGTTTAGAGAATACCTAGATATGTTTGTGATTGTGTTCATTGATGATATTTTGATTTACTCAAGGAGTGAAGATGAGCATACCAATCATTTGAGGATTGTGTTCCAGGTTCTTAAGGATCAACAACTCTTTGCGAAGTTTAGTAAATGCGAGTTTTTGTTGAGGTTCGTGGCTTTTCTTGGTCACATTGTTTTCGATAAAGGTATTAAGGTAGATCCTAAGAAGACAGATGTGGTTAAGGGCTGGCGTAGACCTCTATCCACTTCAGATATTTGAAGTTTCTTGGGTTTGGGTGGTTACTATAGAAGGTTTGTGGAAGGGTTTTCTTCAATTGCCTCTCTATTGATGGCTTTGAAACAAAAGAAAGCTAAGTTTGTATGATCTGAAGCATGTGAAAAGAGTTTCCAAGAATTGAAGGATAGACTTACCTCCGCTCCAATATTGACTTTGCCAGAAGGATCCAATGGGCTTGTGGTTTATTGTGGGGCTTCAAGGGTTGGATTAGGGTGTGATCTTATGCTAAAAAGGAAGGTGATTGCTTATGCTTCAAGGCAACTTAAGATTCATGAGAAGAACTATCCTATACATGACCTAGAACTAGCGGCGGTTGTATTTGCTCTAAAGATTTGGAGACACTACTTGTATGGTGTCCATGTGGATGTCTTCACCGACCATAAAAGTTTACAATACGTGTTTAAGAAAAAGGATATGAATCTTCACCAAAGGAGGTGGCTTGAGTTGCTAAAGGACTATGACATGAGTGTCCTCTATCAGCCCGGCAAGACAAATATAGTGACAGATGCCCTTAGTCGGTTATCCATGTGTAGTATTGCTCATGTTGAGGATGATAAGAAAGAATTGGTTTGAGATGTTCATAGATTGGCCCGATTGGGTGTTCGGTTGATTGATTCCAATGAAGGAGGCGTTGTTGTTCATAATGGTTCAGAATCATCTTTTGTATCGAATGTGAAAGCAAAGCAAGGTCTTGATCCTATCTTGATGGAATTGAAGGAAGCGGAACTTAGGAAGTCTAATGAGGCTTTCTCCCAAGGGGGAGATGGTGTACTCCATTATCAAGGTTGTTTGTGTGTTCCGAATATTGATAACTTGAGGGAACATATTTTATCAGAAGCCCATAGTTCCCGATATTCCATTCACCCGAAAGCCACCAAGATGTACCGTGATTTGTGGGAGGTCTATTGGTGGAATTGGATAAAGGACATTGCGGAATTTGTGGCTAAGTGTCTTAATTGTCAACAAGTGAAAGTTGAGCATCAAAAGTCGGGAGGTTTATCCTAAGATATTAGTATTCCTACTTGGAAATGGGAAGATTTTAATATGGACTTCATTGTTGGTTTACCATGCACCCGGTGACAACATGACTCGATTTGGATTATTGTGGATTGTATGAAAAAATTAGCTAATTTAATTCCAGTCAAGTTCTCGTATTCGGCAAAATACTATACTAAGTTGTATGTCAGGAAAATGGTTAGGTTTCATGGAGTGCCCCTATCCATCATATTTGATCGTTGTACTCAATTCACCTCTCAGTTTTGGAAATCTTTTCAAAAGGGCCTTGATACTCGTGTTAAGCTTAGTACGGCCTTTCATCCTCACACTGATGGGCAAGAGAAGCATACTATCCAAACTTCGGAAGATATGTTGAGAACTTGTGTGATTGATTTTGTGGGTAATTTGGATGATCGTTTGCCTTTGATTGAGTTTGCTTATAATAATAGCTATCATTCTAGTATTTGTATGACTCCATTTGAGGCTCTTTATGGTAGGAGGTGTAGATCTCCTATAGGTTGGTTTGAAGTTGGTGAAATTGCTTTGATAGGTCCCGAATTGGTTTATGAGGATATGGAGAAAGTTAGGCTTAATAGACAGAGGTCGAAAATGGATCAAAATCGACAAAAGTCCTATGCCAATGTTAGAAGGAGAGATCTAGAATTTGATGTTAATGATTGGGTTTATTTGAAAATTTCACCCATGAAAGGTGTAATGAGGTTTGGAAAGAAAGGGAAGCTTAGTCTCCGTTATGTGGGCCCATATAAGATTTTAAGGTCAATCGGCAAGGCTGCTTTTAAACTTGACTTGCCTAATGATTTAGTATCGATTCATCTGAGTTTTCATGCTCCTTATTGAAGAAGTTTGTTGGTGATCCGACATCTATTGTGCCATTGGAGAGTCTTGGTGTAAAGGAGAGTCTTTCTTATGAAGAGGTTCCAGTTGAGATTTTAGACCGACAATTTCGAAAGTTGAGAAACAAAGACTTAGCTTCTGTAAAGGTTCTTTGGAGGAATCAGTTAGTTGAGGCTGCTACTTTTGAGGCCGATATGATGTCCCGTTATCCTCATCTCTTTCCCTCCGTTCCTACTCTAGCTTGAGGTATTTAGGTCCTCATGGTTTACTCTTTTCGTCTCATGTGTCTTAGATATTCCCATGATTTCTCATTTATGCATGTTCAAGAAAAGCTTATTTTTTGAAAAAATGAGTTAACTTGATTGATTTCTTCATGATTATGTGCACTTGAGTATGAGTTGCATATACACTTTATGAAATGATGTTTTGAACATGCTTTAGCTTGGAGTTAATGTTTCCTCCTTTGATATGTGCTTTTATGTGACTGCATTCATGTTGGGCTGCTAGGTCTAGTTTCTACCTTACTTATGATGTTTTGAATCTCATTCGAGGATGAATGTTCCCAAGGGGGAGATATTGTAACACCTCGGATTAGAGAAAGGCTAGAAAAGGGTCAAGCAGGCATGTCAAGAACCCAAAAGTGGACCATGGAACCCTCCATGGAGCGTGTAGGGGACCACTGTCCGTTTGGACACTCCTGGTATGATTCCAGAACCTGCCCCAAGTAGGTGTCCCTCCCACGGATGCCTAGACGGCCTGTGGTGAGGTTGATGGACTGTCCAAGGGGTCGTCAAGTGGCCTCCTAAGAAGAGGCTTCTTCCTTAGTCACTGGTCAAAGGCCACGAACGTCTAAACGGCCCGTGAAGCTTCACACAGACTGTGAAGTCGTCCGTGAAGGAAACTTGTCAGACATAGAGTTTAGAGTCAACTTCAAATACTCATATCTTTTAGCACAAAATTAAATATGTGAGCCATCACCTATCCAACTAAAGATCTTTGAGTCCTCTTTCCAACGGCACCAAGTTTGCTCCATTTGAAGTTTGAAGTAAAACGTTATGCCCAAAATAGTGAAGCCCTATCATGCTGAAATTCTTCACGACCCTCTTTGTGGGCCATCATGATCTAGACGACCCGTGAAGCCCTCCTTGAAGTCAGTTCAGTAGTTTTTAAGTCAGGGGCTATTGGGTCTTTTCCCAATTATTTTTACTCGATACTAAGTCATTTTGCCTTCTACCCTAAGCCCTATATAATGATTTTTACCCCCAAAATCACCCAATTCAATTCATTTTCTAAAATTCAAAAAAGAAGATTAAGTCATCCTCTCTGATATTTCTCTCTCTAAAGTTGAAGAAGAAGGCTAGGGTTATTGTAATACCCCGGATTCGAAAAGGGTGAAAAATTTCAATTTTTGGAAACTTTGGTGACCTACTACTTCACCTACTAACCGTTGGTGGACTTACCAATAGTAGGTCAAAGGGGTAGGAACCGTTGGTAAGGCTACCTAGGGGAAAAAGTTGGAAACTTTTTCTAAGGAGTGACCTACTACATGACTTACCAATCGTCATTTGACTTACTAATCATAGGTCAAGAGCTGGGGGAAAGTCATTGATGCTACTGGTTGGAAGGAGGAATTTTTTTAATTTTTGGGGCCAAGGCAGGCTGACCTACGGTTGGTCACCTACGGGCAGTAGGTTGACCTACCAACCGTAGGTCATGTAGTAAGTGGGCCGTTGGAGGAGTTTTTAAAGAGGGATCATTTGGTCTTTTCACCTAGTGGACTATTTACTTATCTAAGTCTGCTTATAACTTCTCCTAACCCTATATAAAGCCTTTTAATAAAAAATCTACCCTTTCCAATCACTATACAAGATTCCCCAAACTCTCCTCTCTCAAATATTCTCTCTAGAAGTTAGAAGAAGAAGAAGAAGAAGAAGAGGGCAAGCTAGGGTTCAAGAAATCAACCTTTTCTTCAACAATTTCTCAAGGAATTAAGACCCTAAGGTATGATAGCGTTCATCCATGAAGTCCTTTCCTCCATTGAATCCCTAAAATCTCAAATTTTCAAAGTATCAAATTCCCAATTTGATTTAATGGTTTTCTTCTATGATGTGGATTCTTTCAATTATGATCAAATTACTTTCAATTATGGTTTTCTAGGTATGAATTGAGTTGAATTACATGTTTTAAGATGAATCCCCATGAACCCAGATGAATTCCCCTAATTTTGATATTTATGCATTGATGATGGGTTAAATTATGAAGAAGATGGAATTTATGAAGTTTATGTGAACTCATGCATGTTTTAATGATTTCAAAAGCTATGATTCATGATGAAATTGATGAATGATGAAAATAGGTTTTTATGATGTATGCATGTTCAACTAGGGAAATTATGATGATTTATCAATTGTTTTAAGATTGAAGCTTAATTGAAGATGTTGATGAGTTGTGAAAGGTTTTCTCACATATTACTCAATCTATTAATGTGAAAGGATTTTTCTCACATAAAGGATTCATAACTTGTTGAAAGGTTTTCTCAACTAAAACTTGAATCTAAGGTTAAGGAGCTATCCTAATGATGAGATAAGAGAAGACCACAAATGTCTTCTAATGATATGAAAAGTTAAGACTATGACTAATCCGTGGGAACTATGCTTAGCACTGAGTGGATATTGAGATGGAAGTCGTCCCGTTAGTAGAGGTCGGGTTTCTAGTGAAAGCTCTCCCATTAGTAGAGGCCGGGTTTTCTAAATGGAGGCTCTCCTGTTAGTAGAGGTTGGGTTTCCAAAAGCAATCTCTTTATCCCATAACTATGTTCCACCATAGGATGTATGTCTTTAAGTAGACATTAGCTAGTGGATTCACGTAAGCTAAAAGTTAAGGTCTTACCTGGGTAAGTAAGGCAACCTTTTTTCAGTGTAGGGAGAACACCTGATTCCATGTAATAGCTCACATGGTCTATGTCGGTTAAGGCTCATGTTCCACAAAAAGGAATTAAAGTTACCTTTCAAAGTATTTCGCAAGTGTTTTAAAGTATGTTTAACTTGCATTGACTATGATTTACAACTTATGTTTTCTAACCTTTAGCATGTTTTAAATGTTTTTGTGCATTGCTATCATACTTGGTACTTGATTGTACTAACGCATACTCTTGCCTACATTGACTTGTTCATGTAAGGCTTGGCGGTTCTCCATCTATTCGTGGCTAGAGCTTTGTAGAAGGATTGTTGAAGACTTGGTGAGTCCTCATCCATTCGAGGACATAGCCTAGTTGTTCTTACTTTTATGTTCTTTCATTTTGGCATTGTATTGGGTTACGTCCCAAACTTTATTTCTCATTCTTATGATAGATTGGCTTTGAGACATGAGATGTAGACTTTCGCTATTTTTCTTAAAAGGTTTGATATGATATTTTTCTTGAACTCTTAAATCTCTATAATCTTGTATATGTTAAGTGGCTTGTATGAGGCCTTTCGGGGTCTTGTACGCCATGTCAAGTCTAGGGGGTACCTTGGGTCATGACACTTCTTGTCAAACCTCATCACACTCTTCATGGGTGACACTCGAAGCCAAACATGATCACCCTCCATAAACACAAGGGCTCAAACTCTCCAATCAGAATAGCTCTTCTGTTGACTCTGGGCTGTCAACAGTCTATCCTGAATCTGACGGACCTGCTACATAGCATCTCTAAGTAGGTATGTATCTAATGAATCCATCTCAGTTGAATCAAACCAACCAATTGGAGATCTACACCATCTGCCATACAATGCCTCAAAAGGGGCATCTTAATATTGAAATGATAACTGTTGTTGTAGAAAAACTCTGCAAAAGGCAAATTCTGATCCCATTTAGCACAAAAATCAATCATACAAGCATTGAGCATGTCCTCCAATACCTGAATTGTCCGCTCAAACTGACCATCTGTCTGAGGATGGAAAGTTGTACCAAAATCTAACTGAGTACCCAAACCATGTTGCAAAGCCTTCCAGAAATGGGAAGTGAACAAGGCGCCTCGATTAGAAATAATGGAAACTGGAACTCCATGAGTCGCACAATCTGACTGTTATAAAGCTAGACTAGCATCTCTACTGTATACTTCACCCAAATAGAAATAAAGGTGGCAGACTTGTTCAACCAATAAACCACAGCCCAAATGGAGTCATAACAACCTACGGTGGTAGGCAAACCCACAACAAAATCCATAGTGATTTGTTCCCACTTCTAAGTTGGAATAGATATCCTCTGGGACACACCTCTTGGCCGTTGATGCTCACACTTGACCTATTGGCAAGTCAAACATCTAGAAACAAAGTCTACAATATCCTTCTTCTTGCCACACCACCAATAATGCTAGCTCAGGTCATGATATATCTTCATATGTCCCGGATGAATAGAATATCGAGAACAATGGGCCTCCTCAAGAATCAATCTAATCAACTCGCCTGTCTCGGGTGCACAAATCCTGCCTCCAATCCTTATGACACCATCACAATCAAGGACAGCCTCCTTGGCTTCCCCTTTCAAAACTTTGTCTCGAATGAGACACAATTTCTCATCACCAAACTGGTGCTCGCGGATATGCTAAACTAAGGAAGAACGAGCCTCAATGAAAGAAATCAAACCACCCATCTCCTTAGAAATATGCAAACAGACAAGACTATTGGCTAACCTCTGAACATCTCTAGCCAATGATCTCTCCTCAACACTGATAGCTGCAAGACTTCCCATGCTAGAAATATTCCTACTCAAAGCATCGGCAACCAGATTGGCCTTCCCTGGATGATACAAGATAGTGATGTCATAGTCCTTCAGTAGTTCAAGTCATCTAGCTGCCTAAAGTTTAGATCCCTCTGACTAAGGATGTACTGAAGACTCTGATAGTCAATGAAAGCCTCACACTGCACCCCATACAGATAATGCTGCCATAGCTTAAGCACAAACCCCACAGTTGCAAACTCAAGATCATGGGTAGGATAGTTCTTCTTAGGTTCTTCAACTGTCTAGAAGCATAGGCAATCACCTTGTCTTTCTGCATCAGAACACACCCTAACCCAACTCCAGAAGGGTCATAATAAATGGAGAAATCTAGACCCTCCTCGGGTAAAGTCAATATACGAGCTGAAGTCAACAAGGTCTTGAGCTTTCGGAAACTCTCCTCATACTCATCAGACCACTAGAAGCTCACACTCTATCGAGTCAATCTGGTCAAACGAGATGCAATAGTGGAGAAACTCTGAACAAATCACCTGTAGTAACTAACAAGTCTCACAAAACTCTGAATCTCAGAGACTGAAGTAGGCCTAGTCCAACATCTAACTACCTCAATCTTGGTTGGATCCACCCTAATACCCTCCTTGGACACCACGTGTCCTAGAAATGCAACTGAATCAAGCCAAAACTCACACTTCGAGAACTTTGCATAAAGCTTCTCTTCCTCCAATCTTTGGAGCGCAATCCTCAAATGCAGATTATGAACCTCCTCAGTCTTGGAGTACACCAAGATGTCATCAATGAAGACTATTACAAAGGAGTCCAAATAAGGTCGGAACACCCCGTTCATCAACCCATGAACGTAGCAGAGGGGTTAGTCAAACCGAAAGACATCACAAGAAACTCTTAGTGCCCATAACGAGTCCTAAAAACTATCTTAGGGATATCCGATACCTTAATCTTCAGCTTATGATAGCCGAATCTCAAGTCAATCTTAGAAAACAGAGATGCACCCAAAAGCTGATCAAACAAGCCATTAATATGAGGAAGAGGATACTTATTCTCCACTATCACTTTATTCAAGTGTCGATAATCGATAGACATCCTCCTGGATCCATCATTCTCCCTCACAAAAAACATAGGAGCATCCCCACAAAGAAACACTAGGGTGAATGAACCCCTTACTCAACAAATCCTGCAATTGATCCTTCAATTCCTTCAATTCAACTGGAGTCATCTGATGAGGAAGAATAGAGATGGGCATGGTGCTCGGCTCAAAGTCAATGGTAAAATTAATATCCCTATCCGGAGGAACACTTGGAAGATCAGTAGGGAATACATCCGAAAACCCTCTAACCACGGGTACAAAATTCATGGAAGGTGGCCCAATACTAGTGTTCCGAATGAAAGCTAAATAGGACAAACATCCTCTATCAACCAATCTCTGAGCTCGAATGAAGGAGATAACTTTGATGTGATGACACTTGTCCTTTCCAACCAAGACAAGTCAGCCTCAATCAAACAAATATGAAAGAAAAGTGGAAACAAAATAAAGCAAGAACAAGACAAAGATGGAAAACCTATTCATTCTAAACAAAACCATAAAGTCTGGTTGTCACGTGTACAAACCTTTAAAGTAAGTAAAGAATTTGAAAGATAAATACAAGTCTTAGTCTTTGTATTTCAAGTAGAATAAATCATAAAGAAAAAGGAAAGAGGAGGGCCCACTAAAGTGACAAGAAGCTACCTCATAAGTCCTTGAGAAGCCTTGAAAATCAGGAGAAAAATATCACACTAGTCCGGGATCGGAATCTACACAAGTGTAGAAGCACAGAGTGAGTACCACCAATGTGGTATCCAACAAGCAACCTAATAAACTAGGCAATATAGCTCAATCGAATACTCATTTCCATCCCAACCGAACCTCTACAAACTACAACCTGCACAGAAATCAGCTCAACCTAAAAATTCTACAATAAACAGGTCTCAAGGCTCAAGATCAACTGTTACATTTCAACAATTGATAGGCATCAAGACTTTTATTCTCAAGTACAAGGCATCTCAATTCACAAATGGCAATATGTTCAACTCATATATTAAATAAACCAACTGAAACACATCGAATAGCTCAATCATATGCATCAAATAAGTCAAGTGTATGCATTAAGTAGATTGATCACAAAGTCAACATTGGCCGGAACCATTTCCTTTCAGCACAATGTCACTAGCCAAAACCATTTCCCTTCGGCTCCCGCATTATTTCACTTACCAGAACCATTTTCCGTTGACATTTGAATCACTAGTGAAAACTATTTCCTTTCAGCTTTTATCACAAACTAGCAGTTGCCAGAACCATTTCCCTTCTGCATTTATATCACTAGCTAGAACCATTTCCCTTCGGCTTTCACATTAATCACTTGCCGAAATCATTTCCCTTTGGCATTTACATCACTAGCCGGAACCATTTTCCTTTGGCTTTTATTAAGTGTCTCATCATGGTGCTTATCAAACAATGCACAGAAGCAATATAACACCACACAGAGAGACAATAATTCATATCACGCAAGTCCATTTTCATGCATTCAAGCAATTCACCAACTAATCAAATAGGGTCACAATAAGGCAATTCACAATTTAACATGATCATGAAGAAGCCTTTTCATTTTTCTTCCTTTTTGTTGGTTTACATTAATCAAGTGGGACAAAATAACCCTTCACATTATTCTCGATTACTCCCAACACATAGACAATTAAGAGAAATAAACAATTCAACCAATTTGCAAAGTTTAAGAGATGACTTGGCTCAAATCAATCAACTAATCACTCCTAGAGTTGAGTCTTCCCTTTCCGAGTCACTTTCAAAGCCACACAATCTCAAATGATCAAGTATTCACAATCATCTATCGGAAATCACAATACCCACACCAATACTCTTGAAAAGTGGGTAAATCAACACAAACCCCAATTTGAAAAAAAAGAAGTTGAATTCAGAAATTAATAATTGAAAGCAATACTCAAGGCTTTATGAACTCATTTGAGAAAACCATTTCGTTAAGGGATTAAAATCACTTCAAAATCACCATTTTTGTTTAGGTACTTGAGTTTATGAAAAACCTCCACATTCACCAATCAAAATCTCATATTTTGATGTTAAAACTCATAATTAATCAATTGAAAATGGAGGTTTAGCCTCAAGAAGGCTTACCCAAATGATCTAGCACAGTAAATCCCTTCAAAAATTGCCACCAAGGTTTTCCCAAGCTCAAAAATGGTGAATGGGGCTTAAACCCCAAAATCGCAGGCATAAACCACTCTCTGATATGGCAAAAGGGACCAGGGGTTCGATTAAGAAAACCTCACTAAAAATGTGGGCTTCACAAAAGTGACACCCTCATCGCTTCTGCGAGGGTTGCTTAAGTGTGGGTCCTTCACTTAAACGACAGGACCTTCGCATAAGCGAACCCTGCAGCACCAGCAAAACTCAGCCAACACACAAAATATCAAATCAACCCTCGGTGTTCGTTAAGATGCCCGTACACACAAATCAGATATGCAAATTAATTATACTCGACATTCCAGGCTCGATGGAACTGTCAAAATATGAATTTGAGGTCTCCTTGACCCGATGTTTGTGAAAACTACAAAAAACTAACTCAACGCCTAAAAAGGCCAAATCAAGCTCGGGACCTCTCAAAAATCAACCAAGACTACCCTTAGGCCTGAGATCATCCTTCGAATCCAAGGAACTCTCGGAATTCCAATCTGAGCATCCGAACTCTAAATGTTGACCAAAGTCAACCCAAAGGCTAAATTCTACAATTTCACAACCCATGACCTCAAATCCTCAAAAAGACTCAAAATTAAAAACCGACAACTCTCACGGATCTGTTTCCACATTCTAGAACTAATGGAATCAACGTAATTCCATTCCTACACTCGATACTCCAAAAGACTCCATAAACCACTTTTTAAGCAAGTTAAGCCTTTCAAACTCAAAATTAACAAAATCTCAATTTTTTACTCAAAGTTTGGAACCAACTTTGAAAACTCAATCAAGATATAACTCGGGGTCGATATCAGGAGGGGCAAAATGGTAAATTTCATAAAAATACTAAAAATAACCAATCAGGTCATTACATATTATTAACCTCGTAAATCAACAAATTAGATGAATAAACTAAGTCAACGAAATCGAATTACATGATTGCTTAGCAGAGAGTTGTAACCTTGTAATTTCTCTTAAACTGTGATCCCATCGAATTTTACTTGCTTTGAGTATTTAAATTCAAGTAGATGTAAAAAACCACCAACATATTCCTATTGGTTAGTTAAAGACTTATTTAATTTGCGGTATTAGAATAAACTTGATTCTTGCTAAATCACAAGTCCCTTTGGGATTGACATCTAGATCTTTGAGTCACTTTGTTACTTGTACAATCATGCACACTTATGTTGTTGGTAGTAGAACAACAAACAAGTTTTTGGCGCCATTGTCGGAGTTAGAAATAATCAAAGTTTGAGTTCTTCTTTGACTATTTATTTATTCATGTGTTAAAATCTTGATCTTATTCGTTGTTTCTATAAGTACAATCTCTTGTTGCAAACACGTTGTCATGTAACAACGAAGTAGTCGACTCTCATCTTGAGACAAAAAGACTACTTCATTAGAGAATAAAAGAAGTTGTTCTTCGACAACTTTATTCAAGTCAGATCCAGCAAGTGCAACAATAGGGGACTAGTTTTGCACAGATGGAAGAACCTCATATGGCAATACACGATATGGCAGTCCCATTCGTCGGTAATGTCACTTTAAACATGGCTTGATATACATACTTGTTACTAATCTTAGTCATCCTATGGTTCCTACAAGTAGACAATGTTTGTACTGATGCTACATATACTTTCGCATATGTATATGTAGCATGCAAGCATCTTTCACCTCTGAAACCTTAAGCTTCATATTTGTAGATTCCTAAATAGCTTAGTCTTACAAGCATCTTTCACCTCTGAAACCTTAAGCCTCTCTTTTAGAAAACACTTAACATGTAATCATTATATTTGATGAAGCACACTCCGGCTATTTACTTATGTACAAACATCATATCATATCATATATTACTAAAAGTGGGAAGCTCCAAAGTCAAAAGTTAGATTTCCATTTTAGCCCTACACTAAATTATAATCTAATTAAATATATAATTATTAAATAGTAAAATTAATTAAATAATTATATTTTATTTACCTAAAGATAGAATTTGAAGTCTAGAAATTATTACTCATTAATGCAAATGTTATTTACTTAGAGAAAAAAACCTTCTCATTCTTAATCAAAATCTTTAAAGAAATTGAGGAGTTGCAACGAACTAATACAAATTACTGGCTAAATTCATTTACAAAGTGAAAAGTCTACATGAACATACTTCAAATGAGCACATAAAACGTTTGAAATACATCTTAATGAGTGTTAATTGTTTAATAATGCTATTGTCTTTTCTACTACTCTTATAATCTAGAATGATGACCAATTAATAATGTTTTGATACTTGGAACATAAGATAATACATTTAAATTTCAAATTAAATTTATTAAAAGTTCTTTTGGAATATCAACAGTTACATTTGGTAGACATATTTTTCTATTAAAAAAATAAAAATAAACCAACTGAACATGAGGTATCTCAAAAATGGCAGCAGTCGGAGCTCCATGAGCCTAATATTAGAGACTTTTGTTGCATTTTTGTAATCTCAAATTAGTAATGTCCTAACTTTTCCTCTATATTAATTCATCTCTGTTTTTATAAAGGTGGAAATGGATTGAAGCTGAAAAATATCACTTAAAACCTTCAAAAGAAAGTGCTTTAATGCTAACATGAAAACACACAGTTCAGAATGATTAAGAAATATAAGCATATTGCGAGTCATACAATTGAAAAATGAGGAGACATTTTTAATCGTAAGTAGTATTAACCGAAATTCTCTCCTATTATGCTAAACTTGATCTATATTGATTGATATTTGTGAGATATAATTTGCATTTCAGAAGATTAACATAATTTTGTCTTAAGTAGTTCAGATGAAGTTAATCTATATTGAAAGAGTCATGGCAACACTGATATCCTCCAATTGTATTTCGTTTGAAGTAGTTTGATTCCTGATCACATTTCTCTAATTATTTTAGGCACTCAAAATAATTATGTTTATCCTTCTTCGGAGTTTCTCTTCTTTTTTTTTTCCAGAATAACAATTGCAAAAATGGAAATTCAAAAGCCTTATTAATTATTAGTATTATATATGTCCTACTCTACTAAGTTTGGAGTTTTAGCATTGTTATCGAGGCGAAGACCAAATAATGAACACTTGCAGTGAAGATAAATGTATAGTACTTATTGCACAATATTTGCAACTTGCAGGTCATGTTGAACTATATATATTTCTCCAATTTTGGCAATTTTGTTAATAGATAAATCATATATTTTTTACTATAGAATAGTGTTTAGAATACAAACGTGCTTTTCGAGAGACTAGTTATTTTAAACACATATTGAAAGGTAAAAAATAATATATCTCAATGGAATATTAAACGTGACAAGTCATTATTATAAAAATGATCATTCTTGTAGATAAACGAGTTCCAATGGACTATAGAATAAATTTTAAATTGTAATTAATATTATTTTTCACTCGGTTTTCAATATATCATATTGTATCCCGACTAATTTGAATTTTGAGGGAGACTCTCTAAAAAAAATTTCTTCATACCTAAGGCTCAAACCCGCGATCTCTGGTTAGGATGAATGGATCATATACATCTTACCACAACTATTGTTGGTACTAATAATAAGTTAATTTACTTTTTCTTGGGTATATGATGATGATTTTTATAATTTCAAATAAAAATCTTATGTTATTAACCAATTAAATGTCAAGCTATTGAATTAAAATCAGGAGGAGTAAATATTAATAGAAATTAACTACTATGAAGTAAATTTTCTTTATTTTGATGTCATATTAATATTTTCTTTCAAACACATTGAAAGATATAAAAAAAACCACATCTCAATGGAATATTAAACATGATATCTCATTATCATAGAATTTATCATTATTTTAGATTAAAAAATTTCCGATGGAATTTAAAATATATTGTAAAATTTAATTTATTTTGTGTCAACTCGATTTTCAATATATCATATTGAATCTCAGACTAATTCAGATTTCAAGGGACACTATTTAACAAAAATTTCTTCATACCCAAGGCTCAAACTCGAGACCTCTGGTTAAGGATGGATGGATCATATATATACGACCATAACTATTGTTGGTACAAATAATTACTTAATTTACTTTCTATTTAATATTTGACAATACGCTTGATATTTTTGTTGTATTCTCCCAACAAGGATTGTGGTGTAGTAGAAAATAGCTTTCCTTCATCCTTAACCAGAAGTGTCAAGTTCGAGTCTTGGGCATGAGTTGCCTTTGTTAGAATGAAGTTTAACCTCAATTTGGGACTTTTCAATATCTGAATATAATTGAGTCACAATAAGAATATCAGACACCAAGCAAAAAAAACCTTTTGTTCTTTTACTTACGAATATCACACATTTTGTAAAAGGAGTTTGAGGGTGAGAATAAATATTATGAGATTAGGCTCATCATTCCTCCATCTTTTAGTATTTAACACTTCAATCTCCTTAATGAAAATATTTATTTTTATCTATTTTGTGTTCTCTATATATATAAAATATTGTCTTTATCTTTGTTTTTTATGTGTTATTAATTTAGATTCATTTAATGTTGATAAAGATAAAGAAAAAATAGAAGAAAATGATTTTTTGTCAATTAGATTAATTTTGATATTAGGTTTTCTTGTGGTATGTGATGATGATTTTTATGACCCCAAATAAAAATCTTGTATTCTTAACCTATTAAATGGCATGGAATTGAATCAAAACCAGGAGGAGTAGATATCAATAGAAATTCACCACTAAAAAGTAAATTCTATCTATTCTAATGCCATATTTAGATGTTCTTTTACAATTTATTTTAAACAAACATTGAAAGATAAAAAAAATAACATATCTGTAATGACCATTCAAGTAGTTTGTGTGTTTTTGCCTTCTTCCTATCGTTTAGAGCGTTCCTGTAGCGACCCCAAGTCATTTATGACTTGCTAGCACTGACTGTTCAGTCGCCTGGTCGTTCATTTGTGCTTTATGCCTGTTTTCTTGTTTTGGACCTATTGAAGCTTGAAAAGTCAATTTTGGTCATAACCTCAGCTAAACAACCTCATAATGGAATTCTGATGGTTCCATCAGCTCCGGAGCGGAAAATTAGGATAGAAGCATGATTGGCACGAGTCCCGGGGTTTCCAGTGTGACTTTTGGGGCATTTTGTGCTTTTACTTTTGAAATTGGTCTCAAGTTTGACTTCAATCAACATACTTGGTAAACACGCTCGGATGAGAATTCTGTCAGCACGATTTGTTCCCGAATGCCGAGTTTGCTCTAGAATGACCCTTTGAGCACTTTCCGAGGCTTCTGATCTGATTCTGAGGCCTTTCATTGAAGTTGGCTAAAATGGCACTTGGGGTGTGGGACACACTTTTTGTCGAAATGACCTCGTATGAAAATTTTGACTGCACCATTGAGTTTGGAACGTCGAATTTGATGGGGTAGGATATCTCGTGTACGTGCACGGGGTTCCGAACGAATCTCAAGCACCCCGTCAGAGCTTTTGGAATGCCCAAACTCAGTTGGTGCACAGCTGATGTTGCAGACCCATTTTATTTCCGCGTTCCCGGAGTTGGCTCCGCATTTGTGGAGGTTTGAGACCTTCTTCTCCATGTTCACATAAAAGGCCCCGCGTTCGCAGAAGTCTAGAAGGTCTGGGAAGCCTTCTCTCCACGTTCGCGGAGGTCTATGGTCCTCTTCTCTACATTCGTCGACCCTTAGCCACGTTCGTGGAGGTTTAGTTGTTGTTACTCCACGTTCGCAGAGCTTTGGATAGTTTCCCTCCGCGTTCACGGCCCTTGGCCGTGCTCGCGGAGGTCAGCAGTTCTAGCAGTTATAAAAGTGGAGGTCGGGATTCATTTGAAGAAAAGTTGGAAAATTCATATCTTCTCCGTTATAAGTCAGTTTTTGACAATTCTAAGTCCCAGGTGTCCGGATTCTCGTTGGCTGTGTGGGTTAGTGCTCAGATAGTATTGGGTGGTTCTTGATTTCTTTGAATTTGAGGAATAAGTTGCTACCTTAAACTAATTATGTAAAGTTTTGCGTCTTGGGTTTGTTGTTGTTTTGAGCTGATCTGAGCCCCGAGGGGTGTCTCGTTTTGGAGCACAAGCTCGGGGGAGGGTTCAAGACCTCTTCACGGAGTTAATTCCTGAAATTCTAGAGTAGATCCCACGATTCCTGATTTTGACTTCGAAATTGGTTTGTCTCCTATTTTGATGATTTTAATGTCTAAACGACCGTACTGATGTTGTGATTCTATTTTTGATAGCATGGCAGCAATACGAGGCCTGTTTTAAGCATGTTTAGCTTGCATTGACCATGATTTTAAGACCTATATTTCTAACCTCTTCTATCTCATGTTTTAGCTTGGTCTTTGCATGTCATGTAAATGTTCCCTTTTTGCATGATCTTATGGTTTTATGCATAGTTATCATACTTGGTACATGTTTGTACTAACGCATACTCTTGCCTACATTGATTTATTGATGTAGGGTGTGATGACTCCTCCCCACCCACTCGTGACTAGAGCTTGTAGTAGAAGAACCTTGAAGACTTGACGAGTCCTCACATTTAAGGGGCCATGGCCACATTTACCCTTCATGTCATTTACTTTCTTTGAACTTTGTATGGGTTACGTCCCAACTTTCATTCTATGAGTTTAGATGGCTTTGAGACTATGTATAAACTTCTGATACTTCTGATAAACTCTTTTGTTATGAAGTTGTCTTTTGAACTCTTTAATTTCTATGATCTTGTATTATGCATGCTAAGTGGCTTATATGAGGCCTTTCGGGGTCTTGTACGCCATGTCACGTCTAGGGGGTACTTTAGGTCGTGACACATATAGGACCATCTCTAGAGCATTTCTGGATACCTGAATGAACTTAAGACCATACTCCTTCATTGTCATCCCCTCTTGCTTTAGGTTCACAAACTCTTCAACTTTAGCTTCCCTCAACTCTCTAGGAAAGAAATGGTTAAGGAATGCACTCTCAAACTCATCCAGAATAGCAGGCTCAACATCCTCCCCGCGACACTCCTCCCATTGGTTGTACCAAACATTCGCCACATCCTTGAGTTGATAAGAGACAAGCTCAACTCCCTCAACCTCAGTAGCATGCATGGCCTTCAGGATCTTCCATATCTCATCAATGAAGTTCGGGGGGTCTTCCTCAACCATAGATCTTGTGAAGACTAGAGGGTTCATCCTCTAGAAATCTCTAATCCTCACAGCAGTTGATGGTTCTTGAGGGCTAGAGCTAGGAGCTGGAGAGCTCTGGTGACCGGACTGGCCAGCCATTAACTGGGTAAGCATAGCAATTGCTCCCCTAAAATAGGCCTCAGAAGTAGGAGCAGGCTGAGTAGTAGGCATTTGGGGCACCTCATTAGACTGTGCAGGTCGGCCCCTAGTTCTCTCCCCTGACTGTGAGGGCATCTCAGACTGTGGAACCTCGCTGTTGGCGGCATTCCTCTGACTGGCGGTACATTTTGGAGGCATTATCTACAACCGTGTAAACACATGAATAAGTGTGGTGCACGACACACCCATAATCAAGACTCTACTAGACACAGCTTTATAGACACCCTAGGACTCTTGAACTCTGTGCTCTGATACCAAGTTTGTCATGCCCCGAGAGTATACCCTAGGCATGGCCGGCACTCGAAAACCATTGTTTGTCCCAAGCGAACCACAATGGCCTTGTCACTCTTTCAATTAGCGGAAAACTCATTATAATCAAGAAAGCATACTTAAGTGGGCAACTCAATCAATCAGTGTAAGATATATCTTTAAAAAGTGTAACTCATGATATAACTCAAATTACAAACTCCATATCATAAAGGATAGTTTCAAAAGAATAAACTCTGACATGAACATCAACTCGACTCCAACTCTGTATATAACTATCTATGAAACCTCAAATCCAATCATAAGAAGGTGCCGAGACAAGCCCGCGGCTACCTCAAAAGAAATACTCAACTAAAAGCAAATCAAATAAATATGATCTCTCTGAAAGCAAGGAGGTCTCACCACTATCTGGGGAAGGAAGATCTTCAACGAAGTGCCTGTTGAGGATCTCTAGCATCTATATCTGCATCATGAAATGATGCAGCATCGAAGACGTCAATACATAGAATGTACGATATGTAAAATAGCTGAAAGGGAACAAGCTCAAGGATATTCAACATCATGCCACTCACTGAAAATAAAGCATGGAAGTTTAGAAATAAACAATGCTTTTCAAAATTGACCCAATCATACGCAATCTCAATCAAATCAAATCATTTATTATTATTAGGGAGTTTCTCTAACCGACAACCATCACCTATGAGCTAGTGATGATACAACGCTTTGAACTGCCATTGCCTCAGTCGTCCAATACCTTGCTAGAGTAAGGGATGATCAACCATCATTGGATCGACAATCAAACAAGTCCTCTTTTTGGGACAATACGGAAACATCAAAATTAACGGTGCGATCTTATCCTATTTAAACTCTTACCCAAATCGGTGCTCAATACTACTCCCCAAATCAATTCATTATGCTCATATCTATCAGGTAACACATTTCAAATCACCTCATCATGTTTCAATGGACCTTTCAAAACTCAATCTTATCCCAACACATCATATTCTTTCGTTTACAAATCATATGTTTCATACCACTCACATCTCATTAAAACTCTTTTCTCAAAACCATCGTTTATGCTAAAAAATTATGCTCGTTTAGACTCAATACAATATGCTTCAAATAAGTTAAAACTCATACTTTGCTCAATGCATGAAAGCCATCAATCCCAATTCAAAAATAAATCATAGTAAAACCTTGATCATTAACTCAATTAGGGTTCATGGAAATGTAGCCACGAATGACAAATCTCAAGAAGTAAGAACGCAGGCACAACGACAATTTCAATGCATAATTCATAGAACTCAAAGAACGAGAAATCAACTCAATTCGGGATTCAAAGAATTATGGCTCGATTCAACTAACACTAGAAAATCGATAGAGTTTAGATGTAGGGCATGTGGACGAACTCAATCCAACGCTTTGATTAGCCTTACATACCTAAAAGAACAAAGTTTTTAGTGAAACTCAAAGGATCTTGAGGAATGTTTGAAAACCCTAGTTATTCTCCTCTAGGAACTTTGCTCTGAATCCTCTAAGTGTTAAAGAATGTAAAAGAATGTTTTAACATTGTTTAGACCCTTAATTAGGTGTAAAAATATCATGGGTTAGGCTTAGGAGGGGTGGAAAATGACTGAACTACCCCTTTTTAAATGTTGATAAAAACTATCCACGAGACCATCTACGATCCGTGGTTTAATCTATAGACCATAGATCTCATCCTTGGAATTGATATTGAATTTTTAAGCCTCAAAAGTCCACTTACGGGTCCAAACGATGGCCCGTAGTGGTACTTACGGCTTGTTGGTTGGATCCGTAGGTCTTGGGTCCCAAAAGTTGACTCTTGGTACTTTACCAATGACTTGATAGGAAGGTTCGTCGTTCAACAGATGGACCGTAGGTTGGATCATTCGTTCACAGACTCAGAAACTCTTATATGACAATCTCTGGTAAAATGGGCATAGCTTTTTACTCTGAACTTGAACAAAGGCAAACTTGGTGGCTTTGAAAAGAGGACTTAAAGACCTTTAATTTGATAGATCATGGGCCACCTAATTAATTATGTGTGGGGAGATATGATTTTTCAAAGTTGACATAAGTAGAATCTTATGTCAAAACTTAATTGATAATGAAGCTCCTAACTCAACTTTGTGCTAGGGGGTTCCTGTGACCTTAAGTCATATCCCAATCCATTCGAACACCAAAAAAATGACCTTTACACATATGAGCAATTTAACGATCACTCGATACGATTTTTACTTGTAAATAAAGAATGGTTCGGGTCTTAGTTTAGAAATTATCGGGGTGTTACACGCATGTCAATTTCTTTAGTGGATGACATAGATGAGTCTTTTCTCAAAGTTCGATGGCATATTTGAGCCTTTTCTCTTCTAAAAAATGATTTAATGAATGAGATGGCCGAATCATAATTAACCACGTGTAAAAAATGGTTTTACAAAATCGAAACTCTTTTTGTTAACAAATAATGGCATGGATGAGCCTTTTCTCTAATGGAAATGGCATAGATGAGTCAAACTTTTAATGAAGTACATAGTGTTGCAAAACTATGTGCACAGCGGAAGCATACCAAAATCATACATCTTACATGAATAATAGATAACCCATAGTTTATGCTAGATCACATAAAATCATGCTAGAGCACATAAACTTTCTGAAATTTAACTCAAGAATTACCTTTTGAAGCTTGAACAGATACCTTCAAGATAATGCACAAGCTAGAACCTTTAAGCAAATCCACAAGTTGGACAGCTGTTCTGCGGTCTTCTACAGTGATGCCAAGTTCACTTCCGAACTCTCTCAATACTTGGGTGGGCAAGTATTGTATAGAAAACTTATCTCCTTTCAAAGGTTAGAAGAATCCCTATTTATAGATATTTTTTCCTAGTCCAAGGAAGAGAAGAAAAAGACATGTACTTCCCCCTTTAATTAGAATAGAGAAAGACATATACTTCTCCCTTTCCTTAGAATAGAAAATAACATGTACTTCTCCCTTTCCTTAGAATAGAGAAAGACATATACTTCTCCCTTTTTCCCTTAGAATAGAATTCAGAGTTCTAGTTAAATATGGGCACGGTACGGACCACAAAATTAATTACTAAGGCTTTCTATTATGGAAATAATTCCAAATAAATAATTTGAATTATTCTTACCATAATAAATTACAAATCATTCCAATAGAAATTACGAATTGCACTCCTCTATTTATATTTCGAAATTCCTAGTAAACACTTATGTAATTCCCCATGTTAAGATTACAGATACTAATTAATAAATTAAATTACTCATGAATTTAATTCAAAGATTAACTTCCTTTAAAGCACTGCTTAACTTATTTCATGTGTCAGATTCATAAATCCACTTGCAAGATTTGACACAATGAAAACTTATAAGCTTCTCAAAAAGGCATATCATCAATATCTATATCGAGATATGGATTTTGTCAACTAACTTATTATTTCACCAATATATATCATTATCATTCAATTTATCAGGCATATTGACTCATCTCAGAATCTCACATTTTAATAAATCAAAATGCTAATTAACATGTACAGATCATAATAATTATATAAGGATTAAGAATATAAGTACACTTAATAGTTTAGAGAACGTGCTTTTGTCAGTCAGTCTAAAGCAACTATCTCTACTCGCTCCCGTTCAATACATACAAAATGCACTAGCACAAGAAGTTGGAACTATACCATTCCCATAATCAAAATAAATTATATATAATCTTGTGCTACAATCGTACCGATGGCATGTCCAATTTCTATCTTAGATTGTGAACAAAAAACTTTATACTTATAAGAACCGATGATTTAATCCTCTGTGTATAAGCTAAAACTCTATACACTAAATCATCTACTATATGTAAACAGACATCATAAATGAATATATGATCTATTAAAACTTAATTAATATTATATCCAAACATATGGTTAATAATATATATCCCAACAATCTCTCACTTAAACTTTTAACCATCACAATTTTTATAATGTAGTACTATATCTAAATACATGGTTAATAGTATATACCTTAACAATATCCCACTTAGATATTTAATCTATAAAATTGTTAAAATACTATTTCTAAACACATGATTAATAGTATATATTCTAACAATCTCCCACTTAGACTCTTAACTATGCATTTACAACTTTCGCAGATACTCCTTTTATATTTCTTCTCAAAAGGATCTTATCAAGTTGTTTTCTTATGCAGTTCATCTAGTAGTGCTTCATCGTAACTTATCGATTTTGTATTAGATCTGCAGAGGCCCTATCATGAAACCTTTCAAAAGTGTACTTCTTTTCAGAAGTTTTATAATGAAAGTCCTCTTAAGCATACAAAACAAATCAATCTTCGTTATGATTCTCCCACTACGACTAAGTACTACTACTATAATCACACTTTCATGTTCTTGAGTCTTAAAATTTTCTTCAAAATCTTTTGATATTAAAATATTAACAACTTTTTCATGTAGTGTTATTTAATTTGCCCAACATCACTCTCACTACTTGAGGTAGTAGTTTTCTTATGTCTAGTAACGTTTCTCCCACTACTTAAATGCAATGGAACGTCAATTCTGACATACCGATTAGATGTTCTTGAGTGTTTGAATTTACAATTGACTCATTTGTTATTTCTTTGTTCAGTTCATGTAAAACCAGTTTACTTCTAGGAACATGGATTACTAAATAAATTATTCAATTCATGAGAGATAATACTAATAAAAAATTCACGCATCAATATACCACAAGACATAAAATATATTCATCAAACTCAATAATAGGAGAGTTATAAGAGAAATATATTAAGTATCCATCTCTTATCTAGTTAGATTTTGAAAATAATTCCTTTTAACATAAGGTACATGTACAATGCATTCTTTGAATTAATAGCTTATATCTATCGAAAGAAATTCTTGAGTAGTACTAAGTGGGTCTGCAAAGTCTATTGAGAATTTGAGATACAATATATTAAATAGATCATAATATGTCGAATAATCCTAAATAACAAAATTCAGGGCTCATTTATACATATATATCCATGCATCTTGAATAGCCAATCGATGGGATTGGAGAACTACTCATGCAATATACGTGCACAATGACCGATTATTCACTCCATAAACCTATAAAGACCTAACTCAGATGGAGAGTCTACTGTTAGTTTAAGTCAAGTGAAAATCCTCTACTCTCATTGATCCAATCATATATTACTCAGTTTAGGAGAGTTAATACAGATTATCAAAACTAGCGATTAAATACATAGTGACTTGTATTAATTTCATATGATATGGAGGAAGGTCTAAGCCAGCACATAAAACTAATGTTTCACTATTATTTAATCTTGGCAACCAAGGGAGGGATCCCTATAACCAAATATGACCAAAAACTCATATAACGATCCCAAAAAAAATATTTCTTACTAAGTCATTCTTATGAATCTACCAAATTCAAGATCAATCAGAGTCCATTTTTTTCGAATTCTAAAACTATGATCAATTTGGTTGAAAATGTTGTTTGGCCAAAATAGAATTTAAGATTTTCCCTTTCAATAACTCTTATCACATATAATCATTTGTGAACTAGATACACGAATCAAGAACAAAGAACAAAATTCTAAAAACTATTTATATTATCTGAGTACTATTTTACAAAAGTCAACATGTTTATATATATATTGAATATTAAAATTCAAAACACACCTCATAGATATCCATGCACCTTGAATGATAAATTTTGATGAAAAGTAGCTAGTCATACAAAGACATATGTGGTGTAAGATATTCACTCTAATAAATTTAGAACAAAAGCTAACTCAGATGGAGAGTTTATGTTGATTTAACCCAAGTGATTATCAATATCCCTAGATCCATTGATCTAATCTTATATTACTCAGATAGGGAGAGTCTATACAAATTATAAAAACTAGAGATCAGATAAAATCTAGTGACTTGTATTAATTTCATCCGATATGGAGGAAGGTCTAAAGCCAACACATGAACTTAATACTTCACTAAAATTTAGTCATCCATAGAGAACAAACTCTATCACCACTATATCATAGTCGAGTAATTTTTTATTTAAATTAATTTTCAAGATACAAAAAAAAACACCCAAAAACATCATCTAAACAACCTCAAATTGTCAAATCACTACATAGCTATGATTTTAAATTTGATCGTTTCCGATGAGCCTACCGAATTTCAGATCAATTAGAGTTCAAAAATACTATTTATCTCCAAAGCTATGATCAGATTCAGATTCAAATGATTTAAGGAAAAATAATCAGATATGTATCCTTATCATATATCAATTCATGTTAAATCATCGTGTGTAATCATGTACCACATTTAACATAAATAAAACCGATATAAAAAATTATTTTGTCATATTCAAATCAAATTTTAATCTAACAAACTAAGTAAAATCTATCTAAACGATTTTAAATGGAATCATCAAATTTCAAGTCAACCAGAGATCAAAAAATTCATGACCACCTAAATTATGACCAAATTTAAAAAATAACCATTTTTGGGCATAGTTATAGATTAAAATAACTTGATTCAGATTTTCATTCTCTTTATATAATTATCTTGAGCACAAGGTATACATTGAGTCCTTTCTTTTGCTAAAACACACAACACCTTCTTATAATAAATTGTCCTCTCGATTAATACATATGAGAATTCAAGATATAATGTTTTCTCCTTTCTAACCGGTGAAAAACCTTTAACATCTCTTCTCATGAATTAATTAAGTATTACTAGTATCTAAACGTAAATCTCCGTTTGAGTAAACAAACCTTTACTAGTATACATTTATGGAGAACAGTTTATACATGATACATTGAGTACATTCTAATGACTCAAATAAATAGATCGCTTTAGTGAATCCTATTTATTAATAATTTTCAATTCATGTATTGCAATATATATTATCTCACATGTATAAAATCTAAAGAATTTTCAATGATTTCAAATAAATAAACCACTTAAGTGATAATTATTTATTAATCACAAAATTCTTAATTTATACAAATTGATACATATGTAATGAATAATATCACTACAACAAAAGAGACATTTAATGGCAATAGATTTTGCTTTTAGCGGAAATATTTATTGTAGAAAAAACCTTTAGCAACAATTAAGTTAATGTCATTGCATCCAGAGTCGCTAAAGCCTTTAGTGGCATTTATAGAGAGTGCCGATAAATATCCATTATATTGCCGCTAAATGTAATTAGCCTTTAGTGGCATTTATATAGAGTGCCGCTAAATATTCATTTTATTGCAATTGACCTGAATAGTGAATGCCACCGCCACTTAATTGTAATACCCCAAAGCTTTCCAAGAAATGAAAATGCGGTTTTTCAACCTGGTGCCAGTGACTACGGAGGTCACCTACAGACTGTAGGTGGAATGACAGGTCATAGGTGGGAACCGTCGTTGGCATTGTGAACTTTCTGGATTTCCAAGTTTCTGAACCTCGACCTACGGAGCAACAGGACGGGTCGTCGTCCAATTGACGGTCCGTAGATGGGTTTCATAGATCCCTTCCAGACTTAACCAAATTTTTAGCTCCAACTGATGTCTCTAAAGTAATTGATGGAAGGACAGGACGGTCTGTCGATTGATGTATGGACCGTAGGTCCTGACCGTAGATGGAACCCGACATTTATTATTTAAGGGCTTTTTGGTCTTTTTCCTAAATGTTTAGCTATTAATCTAAGTCGGTTATACCTTTAACCCAAACCCTATATATATTTTCTAAGCCAAACTTCACTCATTCTAACTCATTCCCAAATTTCTTCTCTCTCAAATATTTCTCTCTCTAAGAAAATTTTCTCAACTCTCAAGGAAGAAGAAAGCTAAGATCCTCGATTGAAGACCATCAATTTCTTGTGGGCTTTGTCGAGGTATGAGAGTGTTCACCATTTGGAGCCCTTTCCTCCAATGGGTCCTCAACATTCTTCAAGGTTTTCAAGGTTCAAATTCCCCAATTGAATTAGGGTATTTGATCAATTCTTACGGGTTCTTCAATTATGATTTCAATTGTTGATTTTATGATTTCTAGTTCACGATCTAGCGTGATAAGGTAATTTAGTGTACGAATCAGCGTGAATTATATGATTTGATGTAAAGATTGAATGAATCCCCATGAACCCATGCTATTTCACCCCAATTTCCTAATCTATGCTTTGATTAGTGGGTTGAGCTATGAATTGAGTAATTTTATGTAGTCTCTAAGAAGCTATGCATGAATTATGAATGAACTGTGATGACTTTATGAAGTTTAGTTTGTTCAAGTCGAAAGAATGATTTTTCCTCTATTATGTGAGTTCCTTCAAGTATTTATTTATTACTTTCTAAGCATGAGCTTGCATTGAATTGCATGATTTAGGTTGAACTTTTATGAACCCATATGAACTCTATGATCCATGAATTATGAGCATGATGAACTACGTAAGGATGAAGCTTATGAACTTATGCATGCCTCATATGAGTTTAATGATGAGTTAAGGGTGCTTTAAGAGTGAAGTACCAAAGTTATGACATGATGATGTTGTGTTGAGTTGTGAAAGGTTTTCTCACGCAATGCTCACACTATGAGTTAATGAACAAAGAGGCGATTACCCCTGTTCATAAGGAGCTATTCTAAAGACGTAAGCTTGGACTAGTCCATGGAAGATGAAACGTCTATGAACATGATTTTAGCTTGGATTGGTAACCCTAGTTGTACCTTTCCATGGATAATGATTGAATATGATAATTAACTATTCCGTGGGAAATATGCTTAGCACCGAGAGGATATTGAGATGGAAGCTCCCCCGTAGTAGAGGTCGGGTTTCTAGTAGCAATCTCCTTATCCCTTACCTATGTGCCCCCATAGGATGATTGTCTTAGATAGACATTATCTAGCGGATCCACGTAAACTACAAGTTAAGTAAAGGGTACTACCTTGGCAAGTAGGATGGCCCTCTTTTGGTGTAGGGTAGACACCTGATTCCATGTTGATAGCTCACATGGTCTTATATGGGTTAAGGCTATTCCCCACAACTAATGAACACAAGGGTTCGTATGATAATCTAAAGTAAAGAAAGATGATTTAGCTTGCTTTGGCCATGGTTTATGCTTCATGCTTCTTATGCTTTATCATATTTTAGCTTGGCCATTGCATGTCATGATTATGTCTCATTCTAGCATGTTTTATGTGTTTTATGTGCATTGCTATCATACTTGGTACTTGATTGTACGAACGCATACTCTTGCCTACATTAACTTCTTTGATGCAGGATTTGGCGATTCACCATCCACTCGTGGCTAGAGCTTTATTGAATATTTGATAGAAGACTCGGTGAGTCCTCATCCATCCGAGGACATAGCCTAGTTGTTCTTATTTTCATGTTATTTCATTTCGGATGTTGTATTGGGTTACGTCCCAAACTTTATTTTCTATGTTAGATTGGCTTTGAGACATGAGATGTAGACTTCCGCTATTTCTTTTAAAAGCTTTGATATGAAAATTTCTTTTGAACACTTAATCTCTATTATCTTGTATGTATGTATGCTAAGTGGCTTGTATGAGGCCTCTCGAGGCCTTGTACGCCATGGCACGTCTAAGGGGTACCTTGGGTCGTGACAAACTTGGTATTCAGAGCACAAAGTTTTAAAAAGATCCTAGGATGTCTCATAAGCCGCGTCAAGTAGAGTCTTGTTCATGAGTGTGAAGCGCGCCACATTTATGAATGAGAGGCTATAAGACGTTTAAGAAATTTCACTTCTTTCATTACTCCTAAGTCGTGCCGTAGAGTTTAACTCTATATGTCTCTCTCCTAATCCCTATCCTACGCGTTTCAAGATATGGCGACTCGAAGAGCTTATGCTAGAAGAAATATGGGAGAGAATGTGGAACAAGAAGCTCCTCCTCAAGCACCTCAAGTTCCGGCCGACCCTTTGGCCGCCGAACAAGTGACTAATGCAGAGTTCAGGGCTGCTTTTCAAGTTTTGGCTCAAGCCGTGACGGCTCAATCAAATAGAGAGGTTGTGGCTCCCGTGAATCCAAATATGGGTACGGCAGCATCAAGCTTGAGGGACTTCTCTATAATGAACCCTGCAGAATTTCATGGCTCTAAGGTCGAGGAAGATCCTCAAGAATTCATTGATGAAGTGTACAAGGTGTTGATGATTATGGGTGAGACGCTGAAAGAAAAGGCGGAGTTGACCGCTTATCAGCTCAAGGGTGTTGCCCAAATTTGGTTCAACCAATGGAAAAGTGAGAGGGCGGTTAATGAGGGTCCTCTTGATTGGGAGAAATTCAAAGTAGTTTTCCTTGATAGGTTCTTTCCCCTTGAGATGAGGGAGGCAAGGGTGCTTGAGTTCATCAACCTTCGACAAGGAAACATGAGTGTGAAAGAGTATGCTTTGAAGTTCACACAATTGTCTCAATATGCTCCTTCCATAGTTGCCGATCCTAGGGCAAGAATGAGTAAATTTGTCTCGTGGGTGTCCAAAATATTGGTTAAAGAGTGCCGCACTGCCATGCTTTTTAATGATATGGATATTTGTCGTCTCATGGTGTATGCTCAACAAATAGAGGAAGAAAAGCTCAAGGAGAGGTCTAGAGAGACTAAGAGGGCTAGGACCAGTGATGGTAACTTTTCACATTCAAGGTCTGATGAACATGGTCGTCCTAGATTTAGACAAAGGTTCCCTAATCAAGGTCCTTCCAATACTCCTCCTAAGACCAACAAAGATAGGGTGCCTAACCCTAAGCCTCAAGGAGGAAATGGTAGTGGTTCTTCATCGACTACTGTACTAGGTGTGGGAGGAAGCATAAAGGTAAATGTTTAGCCAGTACGGATGGTTGTTACGGTTGTGGAAAGAGTGGTCACAAGATGAGGGATTGTCAATCTCTCACGGCTAAGGGAAGAGAGATTAAGCAAGCTCCACCTAGTGGTGCGGGTTCGAATCTCCTTAGCAAAACTGATTCTATGCACTTCAAGCTCGCCATGAGCAAGAGAGCTCTCCCGATGTGGTTATCGGTATGTTGAAAGTTTTTCGCTTTGATTTTTATGCCTTGCTTGATCCCGATGCTACCTTGTCTTTTGTGATGCCATATGTGGCTATGAGGTTTGATGTTGTTCCGGGTGTGTTGCCAGATCTTTTTCGTGTCTCTACTCCGATTGGAGAATTTATCATGGCTAAGAGAGTCTATAGAAATTGCCCCGTCTCCTTATCACATGGAGTCACTCATGTTGATCTTGTAGAGCTCGATATGTTAGACTTTGATGTTATTCTTGGGATGGATTTGTTGCATGCTTTTTATGCCTCTATTGATTGTAGAACCCGAATGGTCAAGTTTCAATTCTCGAATGAGCCTATCCTAGAGTGGAAGGGGGGAAATTCTATGTTTAGAGGTCAATTTGTTTCTTACCTAAAAGGTAGAAAGATGATCTCTAAGGGTTGCATATACCATCTTGTTAGGGTGAGGGATATAGATTCTGAAACGCCTACTCTTGAGTCGGTTCTCATTGTTAATGAGTTTCCAAAAGTATTTCCCGATGATTTACCCGGTATTCCTCCCGAGAGGGAAATAGACTTCGGTATTTACGTTCTCCCGGATACACAACCTATTTCTATTCCTCCTTATAGAATGGCCCCGGTGGAACTTAAGGAACTAAAGGAGCAATTAAAAGACTTGTTGGATAAAGGTTTCATCCGACCAAGTGTTTCTCCATGGGGTGCTCCGGTCTTGTTTGTAAGAAAGAAAGATGGTTCACTCCCTATGTGCATTGACTATCACCAATTGAACAAGGTTACCATTAAGAATAAGTATCCTCTTCCAAGGACAGATGACTTGTTTGATCAACTTCAAGGGGCTAGTTATTTCTCTAAGATCGACCTTCGTTCAAGCTATCATCAATTAAGGGTGAAAGAAGATGATATTCCGAAAATGGCTTTCCGGACTAGATATGGTCACTACGAGTTCTTTGTAATATCATTTGGATTGACAAATGCTCCAGCCGCATTTATGGACTTGATGAATAGGGTGTTTAAACAATACCTTGATATGTTCGTGATTGTGTTTATTGACGATATCTTGATCTACTCAAGGAATGAGGATGAACACGCCAATCATTTGAGGGTTGTATTGCAAGTCCTCAAGGATCAACAACTCTTTGTGAAGTTTAGTAAATGTGAGTTTTGGTTAAGGTCTGTTCCTTTTCTTGGTCACATTGTCTCCGGTAAAGGTATTGAGGTAGATCCTAAGAAGATGGATGCGGTTAAGAATTGGCCTACACCTCTATCACCTTCGAATATCTGTAGTTTCTTGGGCTTAGCCGGTTATTATAGGAGGTTTGTTGAAGGGTTTTCTTCTATTTCTTCTCCATTGACGGCTTTGACTCAAAAGAAGGTTAAGTTTATATGGTCCGAGGCAAGTGAAAAGAGTTTCCAAGAGTTGAAAGATAGACTTACTTCGGCTCCAATATTGACTCTATCGGAAGGATCCGATGGGTTTGTGGTTTATTGTGATGCCTCGAGAATTGGTTTAGGATGTGTTCTTATGCAAAATGGGAAGGTTATTGCTTATGCCTCAAGATAACTCAAGATTCATGAAAAGAACTATCCTACTCATGACTTGGAATTAGCGGCAGTTGTGTTTGCTTTGAGAATATTGGGGCATTATTTGTATAGGGTACATGTTGATGTTTTTACCGACCATAAGAGTTTAAAATATGTGTTTAAATAGAAAGATCTGAATCTTTGCCAAAGAAGGTAACTTGAGTTGTTAAAAGATTACGATATGAGTGTTCTCTATCACCCCGGTAAGGCTAATGTGGTGGTGGATGCTCTTAGTCGATTATATATGGGTAGTGTTGCTCATGTTGAGGAAGGTAAGAAAGCATTGGTTCACGATGTTCATAAATTGTCCCAGTTGGGTGTTCGGTTGATTGGTTCTGCTAAGGGTGGTGTTACGGTTCACAATGGTTACGAATCCATTTTTGTGCATGATGTAAAGGCTAAACAAGATCTTGATCCTAATTTGGTGGAATTGAAGGAAGCGGTGCTCAAAAGTTCCGTAGAGGCTTTCTCCCAAGGGGGAGATGGTGTGCTTCATTATCAAGGTCGTTTGTGTGTTCCCAATGTTGATGACTTGAGAGGAAAAATTTTATCAGAAGCCCATAGCTCTCGATATTCCATTCACCCGGGAGATACCAAGATGTACCGTGACTTGTGAGAGATCTATTGGTGGAAAGGAATGAAGAAATATATTGTGGAATTTGTGGCTAAGTGTCCAAATTGCCAACAAGTGAAAGTTGAGCATCAAAGGTCGGGAGGTTTGACCCAAGATATTATTATTCCTACTTGGAAGTCGGAGGATGTGAACATGGATTTTATTGTTGGTTTACCTCGCACCCGGCGACAATATGATTCGATTTGGGTTGTTGTAGATCGAATGACGAAATCAGCGCATTTCATTCCCGTCAAGACTTCTTATTCGGTGGAGGATTATACTAAGTTGTATTTGAGGGAAATGGTTAGGCTGCATGGAGTGCCTTTATCCATTATCTTCGATCGTGGTGCACAATTCACTTCTCAATTTTGGAAGTCGTTCCAAAAGGTCTTGGTACTCGTGTTAAGCTTAGTACGACCTTTCATCTCCAAACAGATGGGCAAGCAGAGCATACTATCCAAACCTTGGAAGATATGTTGAGAACTTGTGTAATTTATTTCAAGGGTAAATGGGATGATCATTTGCCTTTGATTGAATTTGCTTATAATAATAACTACCATTCTAGCATTGGTATGGCTCCATTTGAGGCTCTCTATGGTAGGAGGTGTAGATCTCCTATAGGTTGGTTTGAGGTTGGTGAAGTTGCTTTGATAGGCCCCGAGTTGGTGCCTGAAGCTATGGAGAAAGTTTGGCTTATTACGAAAAAGTTAAAAATAGCTCAAAGTCAACAAAAGTCCTATGCCGATGTTAGAAGAAGAGATTTAGAATTTGATGTTGATAATTGGGTTTACTTGAAAATTTCACTCATGAAGGGTGTAATGAGATTTGGGAAGAAAGGGAAGCTTAGTCCCCGTTATGTAGGCCCATACCAGATTTTAAGACGTGTTGGTAAGGTTGCTTATGATCTTGACTTGCCTAATTATTTGACATCCGTGTATCCAATTTTCCATGTCTCATTATTAAAGAAGTGTGTTGGTGACCCGACATCTATAGTGCCATTGGAGAGCCTTGGCATAAAGGATAGCATATCCTATGAAGAGGTTTCGATTGAAATTCTAGACCGGCAAGTCCGGAAGTTGAGGAATAAATAAATTGCTTCCGTGAAAGTTTTGTGGAGGAATCAATTAGTTAAGGGTGCTACTTGGGAGGCCGAGGCCGATATGATGTCCCGATATCCTCATCTCGTTCCTTCCGATCCTACTCTAGCTTGAGGTACCTAGTTCCTCATGGTTCACTCTTTTGGTCTCATGTGTCTTAGTTATTTCCATGATTCCTTGATTATGCATGTTCATGAAGAGTCTAATATGATTATGTGCATTGTGTATGAGTTGCATAAAGTCTTCATGAAATAATGTGTTGAATATGCTTTAGCTTGGAGTTGATGTTTCCTCCTCGGATATGTGCATTATGTGATTGCATTCTAGGTCCGGTTGTTAGTCTGTGTCATCTACCCTTCTTATGGTGTCTTGATTCTCATTCGAGGATGACTGTTCCCAAGGGGGAGATATTGTAAAACCCCAAAGCTTTCCAAGAAATGAAAATGCAGTTTTTCAACCTGTTGCTAGTGACTACGGAGGTCACCTACGAACCGTAGGTGGAATGACGGGTCATAGGTGGGAACCGTCGTTGGTACTTTGAACTTTCAGGATTTCCAAGTTTCTGAACCTCGACCTACGGAGCAACAGGGCGGATAGTCATCCAATTGACGGTCCGTAGATGGGTTCCGTAGATCCCTTCAAGACTTAGCCAAATTTTCAGCTCCAACTGAAGTCTCTAAAGCAATTGACGGAAGGACATAATGGTCCGTCGATTGATGGACAGACCGTAGGTCCTGACCATAGATGGACCCCGACAGTTATTATTTAAGTGCTTTTTGGTCTTTTTCCTAAATAATTAGCTATTAATCTAAGTCGGTTATACCCTTAACCGAGACCCTATATATATTTTCTAAGCCTAATTTCACTCATTCTAACTCATTCCCAAATTTCTTATCTCTCAAATATTTCTCTCTCTAAGAAAATTCTCTCAACTCTCAAGGAAGAAGAAAGCTAAGATCCTCCATTGAAGACCATCAATTTCCATCAATTTCTTGTGGGCTTTGTTGAGGTATGATAGTGTTCACCATTTGGAGCCCTTTCCTCCAATGGGTCCTCAACTTTCTTCAATATTTTCAAGGTTCAAATTCCCCAATTGAATTGGGTTTTTGATCACTTCTTATGGGTTCTTCAATTATGATTTCAATTGTTGATTTTATGATTTCTAGTGCATGATCTATAGTGATAAAGTAATTTAGTGCACGAATTAGTGTGAATTATATGATTTGATGTAAAGATTGAATGAATCCCCATGAACCCATGTTATTTCTCCCCAATTTCCTAATCTATGCTTTCATTGGTGGGTTGAGCTATGAATTGAGTAATTTTATGAAATCTCTATGAAGCTATGCATGAATTATGAATGAATTGAGGATGACTTTATGAAGTTTAGTATGTTCAAGTCAAAAGCATGATTTTTCCTCTATTATGTGAGTTTCTTCAAGTATGGGTAAATTGTCTTATTTATGACTTTCTAAGCATGAGCTTGCACTGAATTGCATGATTTATATGATTTGAATTATATGATTTGATGCAAAGATTGAATGAATTCCCATGAACCCATGTTATTTCTCCCCAATTTCCTAATCTAGGCTTTGATTGGTGGGTTGAGCTATGAATTGAGTAATTTTATGAAATCTCTATGAAGCTATGCATGAATTATGAATGAATTGAGGATGACTTTATGAAGTTTAGTATGTTCAAGTCAAAAGCATGATTTTTCCTCTATTATGTGAGTTCCTTCAAGTATGGGTAAATTGTCTTATTTATGACTTTCTAAGCATGAGCTTGTATTGAATTGCATGATTTAAGTTGAACTTTTATGAACCCATATGAACTCTATAATCCATGAATTATAAGCATGATGAACTATGTAATGATGAAGCTTATGAACTTATGCATGCCTCATATGAGTTTAATGATGAGTTAAGGGTGCTTTGAGAGTGAAGTACCAAAGTTATGACATGATGATGTTGTGATGAGTTGTGAAAGGTTTTCTCACGTAATGCTCACACTATGAGTTAATGAACAAAGAGGCGATTACCCCTGTTCATAAGGAGCTATTCTAATGATGTAAGCTTGGACTAGTCCATGGAAGATGAAACGTCTATAAACATTATTTTAGCTTGGATTGGTAACCCTAGTTGTACTTTTCCATGGATAATGATATGAATATGATAATTAACTATTCCGTGGGAAATATGCTTAGCACCGAGAGGATATTGAGATGGAAGCTCCCCCGTAGTAGAGGTCGGGTTTCTAGTAGCAATCTCCTTATCCCTTACCTATGTGCCCCCATAGGATGATTGTCTTAGATAGACATTAGCTAGTGGATCCATGTAAGCTACAAGTTAAGTAAAGGGACCCACCTTGGCAAGTAGGATGGCCCTCTTTTGGTGTAGGGTAGACACCGGATTCCATGTTGATAGCTCACATGGTCTTATATGTCGGTTAAGGCTATTCCCCACAACTAATGAACACAAGGGTTCTTATGATAATCTAAAATAAAGAAAGATGATTTAGCTTGCTTTGGCCATGGTTTATGCTTCATGCTTCTTATGCTTTATCATATTTTAGCTTGGCCATTGCATGTCATGATTATGTCTCATTCTAGCATGTTTTATGTGTTTTATGTGCATTGCTATTATACTTGGTACTTGATTGTACGAACGCATACTCTTGCCTACATTAACTTCTTTGATGCAGGATTTGGCGATTCACCATCCACTCGTGGCTAGAGCTTTATAGAAGATTTGATAGAAGACTCGGTGAGTCCTCATCCATCCGAGGACATAGCCTAGTTGTTCTTATTTTCATGTTATTTCATTTCGGATGTTGTATTGGGTTACGTCCCAAACTTTATTTTCTATGTTAGATTGGCTTTGAGACATGAGATGTAGACTTCCGCTATTTCTTTTAAAAGCTTTGATATGAAAATTTCTTTTGAACTCTTAATCTCTATTATCTTGTATGTATGTATGCTAAGTGGCTTGTATGAGGCCTCTCGAGGCCTTGTACGCCATGGCACGTCTAAGGGGTACCTTGGGTCGTGACATTAATGAGCTCTTGAAATCAACAATCAATCAAGAACAAATATTATAAAGTTAAAAAAATACTTCATAATCAGTTCAATGATAATTTATTCATCAACAACCTCTATGATTCCCTTTCTTAACAAGATTTGCAAATTTGATCGATTACTAAGAAACAACCCTCAAAAAATTTGCAACTGGCTGCCGATAAGAAAAATAAAAAATCAATTACATGTGCAGAAGTTCTTACAGCCACATACTACGTATACAAAAATTGGACACTTGATTTTCTTTTCAAGAAAAATAAATTAAGAAAAATAGGTCACCGCCACCGCCACCGTTTCCTTTTTTGTCTTTATTTTCAACAATTTACCAATCAAAACTCGTAAATTTTATGAATTTGTAAAGCTATTTCGAAACCAAAATCGCCACTAACACTTCATAAACTTTTCATATTTCTTGCAAAAAAAAAATCTCATGATATATACTTTAGTTATCTATAAAGATGTAAGCATGACTCTTGATGCCAATTGTTTGAAAACTATATGCACAACGGAAGCATACCAAAATCATACATCTTACATGAATAATAGATAACTCACAATTTATGCTAGATCACATAAAATCATGCTAGAACACATTAACTTTCTAAAATTTAATTCAAGAATTACCTCTTGAAGCGTGAGCAGATACCTTCAAGCGAATCCACAAGCTAGGCCACAAGCTAGAACCTTAAAGCAAATCCACAAGTTGAACAACAGTTCTGCGGTCTTCTACAATGATCCCAAGTTCACTTCCGAACTCTCTCAATACTTGGGTGGGCAAGTATTGTATAGAAAATTTATTTCCTTTCAAAGGTTAGAAGAATCCCTATTTATAGAGATTTCTTCCTAGTCCAAGGAGGAGAAGAAAAAGACATGTACTTCCCCCTTTACTTAAAATAGAGAAAGACATATACTTCTCCCTTTCCTTAGAATAGAAAAAGACATGTATTTCTCCCTTTCCTTAGAATAGAGAAAGACATATTCTTCTCTCTCTTTCCCTTAGAATAGAATTCAGAGTTCTAGTTAAATATGGGCACGGTAGGGACCACAGAATTAATTATTGAGGCTTCCTATTATGGAAATAATTCCAAATAAATAATTTGAATTATTCTTACCATAATAAATTACGAATCATTCTACTAGAAATTCGTAAATGCACTCCTCTATTTATATTTCAAAATTCCCTATGAAACAATTATGTAATTCCCCATGTTAAGATTACAGATTAAATTAAATTACTAACGAATTTAATTCAAAGATTAACTTTCTTTAGAGCACTGCTTAACTTATTTCATGTGTCGGATTCATAAATCCACTTGCAAGGTTTGACATGATGAAAACTTATAAGCTTCTCAAAAAGTCATATCATCAATCTCTATATCGAGACATGGATTCCGTCAACTAACTTATTATTTCACCAATATATATTATTATCATTCAATTTATCATGCATATTGACTCATCTCAGAATCTCACCTTTTACTAAATCAAAATGATAATTAACATGTACAGATCATAATAATTATATCAGAATTAAGAATATAAGTACATTTAATAGGTTAGAGAATATGCTTTTGTCAGTCGGTCTAAAGAAACTATCTCTACTCGGCCTCGTTCAATACATACAAAATGCACTAGCACAAGAAGTTGGAACTATATCATTCCCATAATCAAGATAAATTATATATAATCTTGTGCTACAATCGTACCGATGGCATGTCCAATTTCCATCTTAGATTGTGAACAAAAAACTTTATACTTATACGAACCGATGATTTAATCCTTTGTGTATAAGCTAAAACTCTATACACTAAATCATCTACTATATAAGTAAGCAGACATCATAATCGAATATATGATCTATTAAAACTGAATAAATACTATATGCAAACATATGGTTAATAGTATATATCCCAACACATAGATGAGCCTTTTCTCAAAATTCAATGGCATATTTGAGTAGCAATGACTTTAAGCTATTTACCATTAATGTAAATTAATTAGAATCCTACCAATTTTCCATTTCTTTTCATTGATATTAGAACTCTTTAATTAATTCATTTTTATAAGTATTTTTTTATAATAAATAATGAATAATAAGAAAAAGATCATAAACCATGATAAACGTAATCAACTTTGTGCTCCTTTTTAACCACATTCATGTTTAGTGCTTGAATAATCAAGTCTAGAGTATAAAGACTTAATATTTGCCGAAAGAGTATATTTTATAAATGAAGGAAGCAAGGTATTAAATAAAGTTACAGGGAAAATAATAAGACTCCTAAACGAACTGAACTAAAGTAATCTAAATAAATGTTAACTCCTGAACTAACTAATAATGCAGTATCCTAATATGACTAAACTACAAAGTACTTTCTGAACTAACTCGTGATGTTCTAATATGCCCCCTCAAGCTTGGTGATGAGTCACCAAGCCTAACTTAAACAGATTAGTCTCAAAACCAGATTTAGGTAGTGCCTTGGTGAGAGTGTCGGCTATTTGATCAGCACCATGGACATGAACAACATGAACCCTTTTGATGTTAACATGGTGACGAGCAAAGTGAAAGTCCACGGCAGCATGCTTCACATGACTATGGAGGACAGGATTCTTGCTCAAGAATGTGGCTCCAAGATTGTCACAATAAATAGTGGGTAACTGATTAATTGGAAATCGCAGCTCATTTAGGAGATTGGTGACACATAAGGTTTCAGAAAGTGCATTAGCCACTGCCTTGTATTCAGACTCGGTGGAGGAGCGTGAGACAAAATTTTGCTTCTTTGAGGACCAATTAATCGAATTGTGACCAAGAAACAAGATGTAACCAGATATAGAAACTTTGTCAATGATGTCCCCACCCCAATCTGTATCAGAGTACGCATGTAGATTGAATTCATTAATGGGAGTAACACGTAGGCCGAGTTGAATGGTACCACGCAAGTATCGAAGAACATGTTTTATAGCCTTCCAGTGAAAGTCTGATGGTGCTTGCATGAAGTGAGATAGCTTGTTGATTGCATAAGCTATGTCTGGTGTAGTGAAACATAGGAATTGAAGCCTACCCAAGACTCGGTGATAGCGGGTAGCATTAGTCAAGTGAGTTCCATTAGACAGGGTGAGTAACTCAGATGCACTCATTGGCGTGTTACCACTCTTGCAGTCAGTCATTAGCTCATCATTTAAAATTTCATTCACATAATTTACTTTGAAGAGAATTAAACCGTTAGAGCTGTGTATCACTTCAACACCAAGAAAGTAGTGAAGATTACCTAAATCTTTAATAGAGAACTTAGAATCAAGGGACGTGATAACCTGATTGACACTTAAAGTATTGTTCCTAGTGATGATAATATCATCGACATAGACAAGGACGAACAACATGTCACCTATACCATGTCTGACAAGTAGTGAGACATCAAATTTTGTCTTAACAAAGCCTATGGATGAAAGATAACCCGTGAGGGCATTGTACCACGCCCGAAGAGCCTATTTCAAGTCATAGACAGCCTTTCGCAATCAACATATATGTGTTGGTTTGTCATCACTAGTAAACCCCAGAGGTTGTGCCATGTACACTTCCTCTTCCAGGTTGCTTTGGAGGAAGGCATTATTGACATCAAGCTGGCGAAGGAGCCAGTTGTGACGAAGTGCCATAGACACTACTAAAAAATACTGCATTTAGCTACGAACTTCGTCACTATTTTGCTCGTAGCTAACAAAAATTAGTCGCTAATTTGTTGCTAAGTGGGATTAGCAACGGATTTTTCTATTTAGCTAAAAAAATTGTCCGTTGCTACATCTAGTTTTTTTAGTAGAGAGAGAGAATGATGCGAACTATGGTGTGCTTGACGACTGGGCTGAATGTGGCATGAAAATCAATGTCCGGCCTCTGAGTAAAGCCTTTTGCAACCAGGCGCGCTTTGTATCTGTCGATGGACCCATCAAATCAGCATTTCTCTTAATCTTGAAAAGCCACTTGCATGATACAATGTTTTTAGTCGGGTCAGGAGTTCACAAGTCTAATTTTTAATTAAAGCATCAAATTCCTATTTCATTGCATCACGCCATTCGGGATGTTTTTGTGCTTGTTTGATGGTAATGGATGTGACAGTGGGGTTCAATTTGTCTAGGTAATAAAAAAATTGTTTGGTTTTAGTGATATTGTTTTGGAATCGAGTGACAACACGAGTAGGAGGAGACGGACAGTGAGGCGGTGAAGGAGCGAGTTCCAACTCGAGGATAGGACAGGATGGTTGAGGAGCCACGGGTGTCGGTGGGTTTATGTTTCTACGTTGATAGACAAGGAGAGGAGACAAGTTGCTATGTGTGTTTGTAGACATGTATTTTATGAATTTATTAATCTTCTATGTTATTTTTTTAAAATCTCCCTTAAAAAAAAATTATATAACTAGAAAATATTTGTACCCAACTATGAAATTAAATTTCTTGTTTCATTCTTGTCAAATTCATAAATTACAAAATAGTGATATCAGTGATGTCTCCCACCTACTACATGTGAATTCAATTTTCACAGTCCCCCTTTACATCTCGTGTGTAAATTAAAAATAATACTCCCTCCATTTCAAATTAATTGAATTGTTGACACATTTTTCATTTTTCAAATTAACTTAATTGTTCAGTCATTAATACTACTTTTAGAATATTCTTCCAATTTTACCCTTCATTAATTAGTATTGGAATTAGTTATATATTTAATGTTTAGTTATTTTAATCATAAAAATCTCCGATGAACCCTTTTTGCCTTTCCGCATACTGTCCCCCTTGCTTCGTACTTCTTCTACTTCTTCTCTATCTCTATCTATCAAGCTGCTGGCTTTCTGTTTTATTTTATTTGCTGCTGATATACGCATAAGTCCCAAGCCCTAATCCCAACTTTTTCTCTTTTCTTTTCTTTTCCAGATGGGCTATTACTTTGGGCTTTAGCCCTTGCATTAAATTGCTTCTTTTTCTTTTTCTTTTTTAAAAATAACTAGAAATAGAAGTAAAATATAAGTATATATTACTTTCTCTTCTCCTAATTCTCTTTAATTACCTAAATGTCCATTAGTTAATATGGGGTATTACAATGAGTGAATATATAGAGAATCTAACTTAAGAGTCCTACAGTTACACAACTACAATAACGAAACCAACACAAACTAGGAGATAAGAGACTAATCCTAGTTGAACTATAAACTGCATTATCTGTCTTCACACGACAGTCCTGTTTCAAAAATTCTGCCAAGTCCAAGTCCAAGCCCAACAAAGATTGGAAGGTTATTAACCACTACAATACATATAAACTTTGAATGTTTTTTAGAGGGTTAATCACTTTTTGACCAAGCATAATGCGGAAGTGAGATTCCACCATTAGAATTCTTTTCTTCTTAATTCTCCTAGCATTAGTTTGTATGAACAATTCAAATTCTTGTAGTTTTAATGATAACATGAACGACTAAAAGCCTTTAATTTGGGGTTACGTCCATAACGTGATTATTTAGTAAATGATTGTTGACGAAGTTTATTTATTGTATTAGTTGTTCTTACATTATTGTGCTTACTATTTTAATGCTTAGCTACAATTGAAATAAATATATAATCTCTTTGTGTACTCGGAAGACAAATCATTGAGATATAATTAAAAATATAAGTAGCGAGATCTCTACTTTAGTAAAATAAAGAATTAATTTATGGCTAGAATAGGAATATACCTAGAATGCACCTTACTTGGTTACAAAACGGGAAGATAGATGTATACATCCATATTGGTTATCAAATCCCTACTGAATGATGTAGTTGTGAAACCAAATTTTGGATAGATGATTAGACGCTCAAAGGATCATAATCATATTATTAGCCTCGTAAGTCAATAATCAGATGAATAAACTAAGTCAACAAAATCGAATTACATGACTGTTAGCAGAGTTGTAACCTTTTATTTATCTCAAACTGTGATCCTATCCAATTTTACTTGCTTTCAGTATTTAAACTCAAGTAGATGTAAACAACCACCAACAATCTCCTATTGGTTACTTAAAAACTTGTTTAATTTGCGGTATTAGAATAAACTTGATTCTTGCTAAATTACAAGTCCCTTTGGCTTCGACATCTTGATCTTTGAGTCACTTTATTACTTGTACAACCATGCACACTAATGTGTGTTGGTAGTAGAACCACAAACAAGTTCTTAGAGCCATTGTCGGAGACTTAAAAATAATCAAAGTTTGAGTTCTTCTTTGACTATTTATTTATTCATGTGTTAACATCTTGATCTTAGTCGTTGTTTCTACAAGTACAATCTCTTGTTGCAAACACGTTCGCGAGTAACAATGAAGTAGTCAACTCTCATCTTGAGCCAAAAAGACTACTTTATTAGAGAACAAAAGAAGTTGTTCTTCGACAGCTTTATTTAAGTCAGATCCAGCAAGTGCAACAATAGGGAACTAGTTTTGCAGAGATGGAAGCACCTCATATGGCAATACACAATATGGTCGTCGGTAATGCCACTTTAGACATGGCTTGATATATACATACTTGTTTCTAATCTTAGTCGTCCTATGGTTCCTACTAGTACACAATGTTTGTACTGATGCTACTCTTGCACTTTTCTTAATTAAGTAAAGACTATGATCCAGTGTTTTCCATGCCACCCCATAACTAGCACAATAATTATTCCGATCTGTGGGTGAGCTAATCCTATTCAGGACGTTACCATGGATCCTCTGATGACTGATGTATATTCCCTTCATACATTGTTTATTTTATTTATTTCATTTTATGACTATTCTTTGAAATTATTAGTTAGACTCTTGTACAATTACATTCAAATTTTGGGGATGTAATAGCTAGACTTTCGTACTTTATTTTATCCATAAATTTTAGACCTCTTAATTCTTGTCTTAATGCTTTTAAAATTGGGTTATAATGAATTAGTTATAGCATGTTTAGTTGGTAAGAGATAGTTCGCCTGCTGCGCATTTAGTGTGGGTGTCAATCATGGTGGTTTGGGTCATGACAATGTAGCATGCATCTCTATTAAACATTTGGTTCACAGTATAATTATCGAAAAAATAGTTTATCTACAAGAGGGCATACAACATGTAGAAAACTTAGTTATAGAAACTGGTGACAAATAGCATGCATATATATACTTAAGTCATAAAAATAATTATATTAATACACATATCTTCGCAAGTATGTAAGCTACAATTCATATTTGTAGATTCCTAAATAGCATAGTCTTACTAGCTTCTTTCACCTCTGTAACCTTAAGCCTCTCTTTTTGAAAACACATAACATGTAATCATTTTATTTGATGAAGCACAATCCAGCTACTTACTTATAGTACAAACATCATATCATATCATTCATATTCATATATTATTAAAAGTAAGCTCCAAATTGAAAAGTTAGATTACCATTTTAGCCCTACACTAAATTATAATCTAATTAAATATTTAATTATTAAATAGTAAAATTAATTAAATAGTTATATTTTATTTACCTAAAGATAGAATTTGAAGTCTAGCAATTATTACTCATTAATGCAAATGTTATTTACTTAGAGAAAAAAACCTTCTCATTTTTAATCAAAATCTTTAAAGAAATTGAGGAGTTGCAATGAACTAATACAAATTTCTGGCTAAATTCATTTACAAAGTGTAAAGTCTACATGAACATACTTCAAATGAGCACATAAAACATTTGAAATACATCTTAATGAGTATGAATTGTTTAATAATGCTATTGTCTTTTCCACTACTATTAATTAGCTTGGATGATGACCAATTAATAATGTTTTGATAGTTGGAACATAAGGTAATACATTCTGAATTTCAAATTAAATTTATTAAAAGTTCTTTTGGAATATCAACAGTTACATTTGGTAGAAATAGTTTTCTATAAAAAATAAAATAAACCAACTGAACATGAGGTATCTCAAAATGGCAGCAGACGGAGCTCCATGAGCCTAGTATCATAGACTTTTTGTTGCATTTCTGTAGTCTCAAATTAGTAATGTCTGAACTTTTTCTCTATATTAATTCATCTCTGATTTTATAAAGGTGGAAATGGATTGAAGATAAAAAATATCACTTGAAACCTTCAAAAGAAAGTACTTTATTGCTAACATGAAACCACTCAGTTCAGAATGATTCAAAAATATAAGCATATTGCGAGTCATACAATTGAAGAATAAGGAGACATTTTTAAACGTAAGTAGTATGAACCGAAGATCTCTCCTACTATGCTAAACTTGGTCTATATTGATTGATATTTGTGAGATATAATTTGTATTTCAGAAGACTAACATAATTTTGTATTAAGTAGTTCAGATGAAGTTAATCTATATTGAAAGAGTCATGGCAACACCGATATCCTCCAATTGTATTTCGTTTGAAGTAGTTTGATTCCTGATCACATTTCTCTAATTATTTTAGGCACTCAAAATAATTATGCTTATCCATCTTCGGAGTTTCTCTTCTTTTTTTCCAGAAGAACAATTGCAAAAATGGAAATTCAAAAGCCTTATTAATTTATTAGTATTATATATGTCCTACTCTACTAAGTTTGGAGTTTTAGCATTGTTATCAAGGCGAAGACCAAATAATGAACAATTGGAGTGAAGATAAATGTGTAGTACTTATTGCACTATATTTGCAACCTACAGGTCATGTTGAAATATATTTCTTCAATTCTGGCAATTTTGTTAAGAGTATTTACATGCATTTATTAATTTTAGAGAAGGAATTCATCAATATATTTATACCACTAGAGATTATATTATCTTTCTTTGTTTTACATACTTCTTGGTAGATTAAATGAACACCTTCCCTTTGCCATAATTTTTAATGGTAAAATCAATTTTTTTAATTACAGAATAGTGATTAGAAGACAAACGGGCAAAGCACGTTCTGAGAGACTAGTTATTTTACACACATATTGAAAGGTAATAAATAATATATCTCAATGGAATATTAAACGTGACAACTCATTATTATAGAAATGATCATTCTTCTAGATAAAAGAGTTCCAATGGAATTTAGAATAAATTTAAATTGTAATTAATATTATTTTTCACTCGATTTTTAATATATCATATTGTATCCCGACTAATTCGAATTTTGAGGGAGACTCTCTAAAAAAAATTCTTCATACCCAAGGCTCAAATCCGAGATCTTTGGTTAGGATGAATGGATCATATACATCTTACCACAACTATTGTTGGTACTAATAATAACTTAATTTACTTTCTCTTGGGTATATGATGATAATTTTTATAGTTTCAAATAAAAATCTTGCATTTTTAACCTATTAAATGTCATGCTATTGAATCAAAATCAGGAGGAGTAAATATTAATAGAAATTCACTACTAAGAAGTAAATTCCATTTATTCTCATATCATATTAATATTTTCTTTCGAACACATTGAAAGTTATAAAAAAACACATCTCAATGGAATATTAAACGTGATATCTCATTATTATAGAAATTATCATTATTTTGGATAAAAATATTTCCGATGGAATTTAGAATATATTGTAAAATGTAATTAATATTGTGTCAACTCGATTTTCAATATATCATATTGAATCTCAGACTAATTTGGATTTCAAGGGACACTCTTTAACAAAAATCTCTTCATACCCAAGGCTCAAACTCGAGACCTCTAGCTAAGAATGGATGGATCATATACATACCACCATAACTACTGTTGGTACAAATAATTACTTAATTTAATTTTTGTTTAATATTTGACAATATGCTTGATATTTTTGTTGTGTTCTACCAACAAGGATTGTGGTGTAGTAGAAGATAGTTTTCCTTCATCCTTAACCAGAAGTGTCAAGTCCAAGTCTTGGGCATGAGTTACCTTTGTTAGAAAGAAGTTTAACCTCAATTTGGGTCTTTCCAATATCTGAACCTAATTGAGTCACAATAAGAATATCGGACACCAAGCCAAAAAAAAAACCTCTTCTTCTTTTACTTATGAATATCACACATTTTGTAAAAGGAATTTCAGGGTGAGCGTAAATATTATGGGATTAGGCTCGTCATTTCTCCATTTTTAGTGTTTAACACTTTAATCTCCATAATGAAAATATTTTTTTTAATCTATTTTGTGTTCTCTATATATAAAGTATCATCTTGATCTTTATATTTTTATGTGTTATTAATTTAGATTCATTTAATGTTTATAAGTTAAAGAAAAAATTGAAGAAAATAATTGTTTGTCAATTAGATTAATTTTGTGATTATTTTTTCTTGTGGTATATGATAATGATTTTTATAACCTCAATTAAAAATCTTGTGTTCTTAAACTATTAAATGGAATGGAATTGAATCAAAACTAGGAGGAGTAAATATCAATAGAAATTCACTACTAAAAAGTAAATTCTATCTATTCTAATGCCATATTTATATGTTCTTTTACAATTTATTTCAAACAAACATTGAATTGTTATAAAAAAAACATATCTCAATGGAATATTAAATGAGACAACTCATTATTAAAGAAATGATCATTCTTCAAGATAAAAGAGTTCCAATGAAATTTAGAATACTATTTAAATTGTAATTAATATTATTTTCACTAGATTTTCAGCATATCATATTGTATCCCGACTAATTCGGATTTTGAGGGATACTCTCTAACAAAATTTTCTTCATACACAAGGCTCAAACCCGAGATCTCTGATTAAGGATGGATGGATCATATATATCTCACCACAACTATTGTATGTACTAATAATAACTTAATTTACTCTCTTGAATATTTGGCTATATGTTGGATAAATATGTTGTGTTCTACCAACAAGGTTTGTGATGGAGTATAAGTTAGTATTCCTTCATCCTTAAGCAGAAGTGTCAGGCTCGAGTCTTGGGTATGAATTACCTTTGTTGGAAAGAGGTTTACCCTCAATTTGTGACTTTCCATTGTCCGAATCTAATTGAGTCCAAATAAGAATACCGGATACCAAGTAAATTAAGATACATTTTCTTCTTGTACTTACAAAAATTAGATATTTGGCAAAAAAGAATTTGAGGGTGATCTCAAAGATTATGAGATAGGCTCATCAATCCTCCATCTTTTTGTGAATAACCCCTCAATCCCCTTAATGGAAACATTTACTTTTTATCTATTTTGTGTTCTCTACATATAAAGTATCCTTCTGTATGTTATTTTCTTTTTTCTATCCTATTAATTTAGATTCATTTATTGTTGATAATGATAAAAAAATTTTGAAGGATATGATTGTATGTAATTTAGATTAATTTTTTTACAAGTTTTCTTTGAGGTATATGATAATGATTTTTATAGCTCCAAATAAAATCTTGTGTTCTTAACCTATAAAGGTCATGGTATTGAATCAAAATCAGGAAAAGTAAATAGTAACAAAAATTCACTACTAAGAAGTAAACTCTATTTATTCTGATGACATATTCATATTTTCTTTTCAACACATATTGAAAGTTTAAAAATAACATATCTCAATGGAATATTAAACGTGATAACTCATTATTATAGAAATTGTCATTCTTCATGATAAAAGAGTTTTAATGGAATTCAAAATAAATTGAAAATTGTAATTAATATTGTGCTCACTCGGTTTTCAATATATCGTATTGAATCACTGACTAATTCGAATATCAAGGGACACTCTCTAACAATATATTTTCATATCCAAGGCTCAAACTCGAGACCTCTGGTTAAGGATGGATGGATCATATACATCCCACCACAACTATTGTTGGTACAAATAATAATTTAATTCACTCATTCTTGCATATTCTATAATATGTTGGATTAAGTTGTTGAGTTCTACCAACAATATTGTGCTGGAGTAGAAGTTAATATTCCTTTATCCTTAACTAGAAGTGTCATGTTCGAGTCTTGGGCATAAGTTACCTTTGTTATAAAGATGTTTACCCTCAATTTGAAACTTTCCATTATCCGAATCTAATTGAGTCCCAATAAGAATATCGGACACCGAGTAAAAAAACATTTTCTTCTTGCACTTACAAAAATCATACATTTGCAAAAAAAATAAAAATGAGAGTGATCTCAAAGATTATGAGATTAGTGTCATCAAATCTCCATATTTTAGTGAATAACTCCATAACCTCCTTAATGAAAACTTTTACTTTTTATTTATTTTGTGTTCTCTTCATATAAAGTATTGTCTTTATCTTTATTTTATTTCTTTTTTGTGCTATTAATTTAGATTCAATTAATGTTTATTATGATAGAAAAATTGAAGGAGATGATTGTTTGTCAATTAGATTAATTTTATGCCTAGTTTTCATTGTGGTGTATGATGATGATTTTATAGCTCCAAATAAAAATTTTGTGTTCTTAAATTTCTCAATGGCATTGTATTGAATAAGAATAAGGAGGAGTAAATTATAATAGAAATTCACTAGTAAGATGTGAATTTTATATATTCTATTGCCATATTTATATTTTCTTTTAAAGTTTTTTTTAAACACATATTGAAAGGTAAAAAAGAACACACCTCAATGAAATATTAAACGTGGCAACTTATTATTATTATAGAAATTATCATTCTTCTGGATAAAGAGTTCCAATAGAATTTAGAATAAATTATAAATTGTAATTAATATTATTTTCACTCGGTTTCAATATATCGTATTGAATCCCCGGTTAATTTGAATTCCGAGGGACACTCTCTATCAAGATTTTCTTCATATCCAAGGCTCAAACCCAAGACCTCTGGTTAAGGATGGATGGATCATATACATCCCACCACAACTTTTGTTGGTACTAATAATGACTTAATTTACTTTCTCTTTAATATTTTGCAATATGTTGAATTTATTTATTGTGTTCTACCAACAAGGATTGTGGTTGAGTAGAAGTTAGTATTTTTTTATCCTTAACTAGAAGTGTCAAGTTCGAGTCTTGGGCATGATTAACCTTTGTTAGAAAGAGGTTTACCCTCAATTTGAGACTTTTCGTTATCTGAATCTAATTGAGTCCCAATAAGAATATCGGACACCAAGTAAAAAAAATATTCTCTTCTTGAACTTATGAAAATCAGTCATTTTGAAAAAAGAATTTAAGGGTGAACTCAAAGATTATGAGATTAGATTCATCAATCCTCTATTTTTTTGTGAATATCCCTCTATCTCCTTAATGAAAACATTTACTTTTTTTCTGTTTAGTTCTCTCTACATGTAAAATATTGTCTTCATCCTTTTTTTATATGCTATTAATTTAGATTCATTTAATGTTGATAACAATAATTTTTTTTGATGAAAATGATTGTTTGTCAATTCGATTAATTTTGTGCCTAGTTTTCCTTGTAGTATATAATGATGATTTTTATAGCTTCAAATAAAATTCTTGTGTTCTTAAGCTATTAAACGACATGGTACATAATCAAACAAGTGGACAGCCTATATATCTGGAGACATGTGGAGATATAGGACTTTTGAATAGAACAAAATATCCATTTTCAAATAAAAAAGGCACGTTGGGGAGAAAGACAGTGTGTGGATAACTCTAAGCTATTTTTTCTTTCTTTCTTATGTTCAATATTCATTTGAATCTTATATCATGGATAGCTTAAATCAATATTACTTGTCAAACTATTTTGAGTTCTTTTGAGACGAACAGTTTGTTGAGAGAATTTGAATTAGTTAAGCCAACAAATTTTAATCACTGAATGATTAAAAACAAAGAAGAGATCCAAGTTATAACATTTAAGATTGTTGTTTTTTCTCCTAATACACACACTGAAACAAAGATAGGCACGACAAAACTAGGTTAGCTAATATCATTTGGTCTAAAGTGAAACTTAATATACCAAATCATGCATACTATCATCATGTTTATTAAGGTGGAAAAAGGAAATCTTAAACATACTTCCTACAGATAGAGTACCTTGATTCAATCTCTTCAGACTTATACCTCAAAATCCAAGGTGATTCAAGTTGCGCATAAAAAGGATATCGGAATTGCCAAATCCAATCTCAGAAAGTAATGACCTCGAAGGTCAATTTTGGAATTTTTCAGAAAAATTATTGTTTTACCCCTCCAAAAAGTTGCCCCAAATCTTTTAGATCAGTTTACAAAGTTGATTTTGAAAGTTGATTGTAAAGTTGTGAATTTTGGAAGTTTTAGAGTTTTGAAGAGTTAACGTTGTTAAAAATGATTTTTTTTGTAATAGCCGAAGCTATGAGTCTCGGAATGGAATTTCGTCAGTTACATCAGCTTTGAAACATGACCTTCGAGTTAGTAGGACTATTGACTCAGGTCTTGAGGTATTTAGATAAGTTTTGGAAGAGTTTTCGTGTTTTGAAAGTTGAAAACATAAGATAGTTGACCAAAGTCAATATTTGATGATAGCAAGCTCGAAATGAAATTACGATAGTTTGGTTAACTTCGAATTGTGTTTTTTGGTCTATATATACTATTGATTTGGGTACCAAGGCTTTTGGTTTGACTTTGAACCATTAGAAAAGATGTGGAAAATGTTTAGGCTAAAATTTGACTTTAGTCAACGTTTGAGGTTAGAAAGCTCAGTTTCGAGTTTTGATGTTTCCACTAGGTCTGAATGGTGTTATAGATCTCCTGTGAGGGAAATTAGAACATTTATTCTTATAAGGAGAAATAGCTTCTTTTATTTGGAATTACTATGCTAGGGCTGTTGGATTACTAGGTCCTTGGATACAGGTTAAACAAACTATGAAGAAATGCTGGGAGTTCCAAGGTAATAGTAGAGTGAAGATGGTTTGTCAAGCAATTCCTAATATTATTCTTTGGTTTCTATGGAAGAGGAGGAATACGATTTTACATGTTGGTTCTTATTCTAGTAACAAGGTTATATTGGATATCAATGCTACCATTCATAAGTTTGTTAGTTTAAAGTTCAACTTCTTAACTTTCCCTAATTATTGGCCTCACATGGTTTGCCAACTGGAAAAGAACATGAGTGCTTTTCACTGTAAAGTTGTTAGATGGATTCATCCTCCGTTAGGATGGTTGAAATGTAATACTGATGGAGCTTTTAGATGTAATTCAGGTCCAAGTGTTGTTGCGTCCTGTGTGAGAAATCATGATGGAGATCTAGTAGGAGCTAAAGGCGTACAAATTGTTGATTCATCTAACTTAGTGGCTGAGGCTATGTCAATAAGTGAAGGGCTTCAATACTCTTTGGATAAAGGGTTCTTCAATATCATCTTGGAATCAGATTCACTATCTATGGTTAGCATTATTAATAGAACCTAGGTGGTTCCTTGGAATGTTTCAATGGAAGCCAATGTTATAAACATAATCAGAAGTGTCATTACAGTGAGAGTACAACACTCCTTAAGGGAGGGAAATACTCTTGCTGATTTTTTCGTTAACTTAATTTTTAGTTTTGAAGGTACATTTGAATTCAATTCATTTAAGGAAGTTCCAAGTACATGGAAGAGATTTATTAATCTTGATAAGAAAGTACTCCAATCATGAGAATTAAGAAACTAAACTCAACCAATAGTTACAATTAAGAGTTAGAAGGTTCGCTATCTTTTGTACAAGTTACAGTACTGAGTTACAATTGAGGCTACAAAGGAAGTTTTTGGATCGATGTCTAGTTAGGTTTGAAGAAATTTCAGTTGGTTGACAATACCTTGCACCTGGTCAGAGCTTTGAGGTGTTCATTTGGTACTAAATCAAGACTTAAAAACATCACTCATTAGCTTCAGATAAGCCGAACTTAATTTAACCCAATCAAAATTTTCTATCATAACATATTTGAAATAGAAGTCCAATTCTATCTAGACTTTTTATAATGGTATTAATTCCTATTGAGGGATTCATTCAATTAAAGGATAGGTGATGAACTGGAAAATCATATCAAGTAACGTTCGAATACCTAATAGTAGTAATACAACAGAGTTGGCTGCTCCAACACTAAATGTGCCAACTTTTACCCCCTCTACTTTGCGATCTTATCAAAAAACAACTTGGATTCCCCACGGAAGATGATGGTAACTATCCACCACAGAAGAGGAGTGATGTTGTGAGTTATCAAATCTAAATTCTGACGAATTGAGTCTAAAATTGGAAAATAACTCAAAGTGGTAGAGACTTACCTAATGTCATCATTTCAAATTCATCTAGGCTTGAGGTCCAGATCTAGCTCACAGAAGTGGTAACACCAGTGTAAGCCGTTGGCAGGGAGGAAACTTCATTCAACGAAATTATCCTTGATTTAATCTCTTCAAGTGAAGTTGTGAGATATCAGATCTAAATCCTTGACGAATTGAGTCTGAAATTGAAAAATAACTCAAAGTGGTAGAGATTTACCTGGTATCATCATTTCAGATTCGTCCAGGCTTGAGGTCCAGATCAAGCTCACAAAAATGGTAACACTAGTGCCAGCCGTTGGTGGGGAGGAAACTTCATCCAATAGAATTATCCTTGTTTTAATCTCTTTGAGTGAAGTTGAGAGATATCAGATCTAAATCCTCGACGAATTGAGTCTGAAATTGGAAAATAACTCAAAGTGGTAAAGACTTACCTGATACCATCATTTCAGATTCGTCTAGGCTTGAGATCCAAATCTTGCTCACAAAAGTGGTAACACCAGCTCCAGCCGTAGGCGGGGAGGAATCTTCATCCAACGAAATTACCCATGGTTTAATCTCTTTAAGTGAAGTTGTGAGATATCATATCTAAATCCTTGACGAATTGAGTCTGAAAGTGAAAAATAACTCAAAGTAGTAGAGACTTACCTGATATCATCATTTCAGACTCGTCAAGGCTTGAAGTCCATATCTAGCTCACAGAAGTGATAACACCAGTGCCAGCCGTAGATGGGGAGAAAACTTCATCCAATAGAATTATCCTTGGTTTAATCTCTTCGTACAAAAGAAAATTTGAGGTCTCTATTTGAGATTCTTGATTTTTTTCTCTCTTTTTAGCTTAAAGGAGGAAGCTGCTAGAAGTCTGTTGTTTCTAATGTAGTTTTTTTTATGCTTTTGTTTTCGTCTCATTTTACTCTGGATGGGTTGGTCTGTACATATTCCCTTTATTTCTTATTAATAATAAAATGGATAAGGACCTAAAATGCCCCTCAACTATTTGAATTGGTACAAAACTCCCCTCCATCCACCATTCAGCCCCCAAATACCCTTGACATCAACCTTTCAGCTCAAAAACACCTTTTATGTTAATCATTTGGTTCAAATTTGTCTTTATTTTTAACAAAACCCACTAAAGTAGAATTATTAAATATTTATTTATCATGTTACCTAATCTAACTAATCTATATTTAAACCCTTCTCAAATAAATGATAAAAAATACATATGATCGATGTTTTAACTCGATACACTTGAAAATAATTTTCAAAATATTATTAATTTCATTATGTGTTACTATTGTCCTATTTCAAATCAATCACCAATTTATTATAACCCAACTCATAATTGGGATTCAACTAAAATTCATACTCGCCCCATCTGATTTTTCATTTAAAAAGAGATTATTATTTTCATTAATATAAATTTGTTATCAATTATCCGTCTTGCTCATTGTCATGACCCGATTCCTCGAGTCATGATAGTGCCTATTAAAACCCACCAGTAGGCAAGTCAGCCTGGATCCCGAAATTTACAAGTAATGGGATTGAGGGCATAAACTAAACTCAAACTAAATGGTAACATACACAACAGAATCATAGAAGAAGAAGCGGAAGCAAGCCAAAAGTAATATATACAAATAAAAGATCTCTCCCAGAACCTGGAAGTCACATGTACAAAGCTACTAACAAAATGAGTACAAGTCCCAAAAGTGGACCACGGAAACCAGACTATTCAAAAAAGCAAAAGACAAGTCAATGTATGTACAGAAGGAGACGGGTAACTCCAGGACGCTATGTACTCACCCTCGCCTCCGAATCTGACCGCAGCTAGCTCGATATCAACGATGGTAGCTGGTGCTCGGACCTGCATCATGGAAATAGATGCAGAGTGTAGCATGAGTACCAAAGCAACAGATACTAAGTAGGCCTCATAGGCCAACTGAGAAGAAAAATCAAGAATATAAACTACAACCAGAAACCGAAATGAGAAATCTAATAGGTACGCACACGAGTGTACTAACACACAAAGGCAAAGGAGGATGAATAACTAAATCCGACTGAGCTCCCATAAACCTGACAGGTACGCTCGTGCCCAAGTTAAAGGTAAAATCTGAGCGAACTCCCATAAGCCCGACATGTATAAGGAAAAGCTAGAAACGAATTAAGAGGATTCGACGAAGTTACCAAAACTTCCACAACCTTCCCCGGACTTGAACCGAACCAATCTATATACTTAAAGCTTATCCAGAAATTAAAATGAAGGATCACGGACTCGAACTGAGATCTGGAGTAACCGATGACTCGAACCCAGGCTATGGATAGTCGTGGACTAGAACCACGTATAACTATAACCACAGACTCGAGCCGAGGTGCAAGTAGCTATGGAATCGAACCAAGTTAAAATTCCCAAGGCAAGGACTCGAACCCCGCCTGGTGGAGTGAATTGGGGACTTATGGGTATATGGCTCCAAGAACTCAAAGTTGTGGAAACTGGGCCTCAAACCCAAAAATGATAGAATCTGGGCCTCTAACCCAAAGAATCAATCTCAAGCTAGAAATAATGGCCTCGAACAGTAAATAATCACTACAACCAACCATTTCATAACCTAACCAACCAGAGTGCCAAGGGTGTGCCTATTCCAAGGAGAATCCCATGTCAAGTCAAGTCACCGTGGGACGCCTCCCACCCAAAGGTATCAACAGAAGGCTCCCAGCCTATCACAACTCAATCTCCAATCGTCGCGATAGCATACCATCTGGTAACACTTCAGAACCACAGAGATAGGGAGAGAGAGAGGATAAAAGATCTGATAAGCCACGAATTTGCCTAAACTAAGGCTCATGCTATCAGACTCAAGTCTGCTATATCAGTCTACAGGGAGCTAAGCCGTCCAAAGCGATGTCGGAGAGATTTCAAGGTCTAACGATACCAAAAGTATGCAAGTCTATGGCAATCACTAGTCCAAGCCTAGACTAAGGCCAAAATGTTTTCAATAATAAACATAAGCCATACAAAGGCACACCACATGCTACAGATAATCAACAATAACAATCGACATGCTTCAACTACCCAAAAAAATCGCAATATAGCCTAAGGCATGGATTCTAGGAATTTAAAATGACCAACCACCAATTCAACCCTAAATTCATACATATCAACATACAATCACTAAATCATGCTTTGTCTAAGGAGAAGAAGTTGTAGCCTACCTCTAGGGCTACCGCGCACGCTCCAAATCACGTCGCCGGAGCATTTAACATCTTTACAGTCTCGGAGTGCTGTCACGCTGTCAAAAATAGAATCACAACCTCAGCACAGTCGTTTTGACACTAAAATTACCAAAATCGAAGACGGACCAATTTCGGAGTCAAAAATGGGAATGTGGGACCCGATCTGATAATTCAAAAATTGACTCCGTGAAGAGGTCCAATACACCTCCCTGAACTTGTGTTCCAAAATGAAACACAATTCGGGGCCCGAAACAGTGAGGAACAAAGCATGCAAGAATTTCACCTATTAAACTAAGAATTCCCACGATTAAAGAAGCTTTAATAGGGAATTTACCTCCAACAAAGCCTCCCCGACACATTCCGATCAATCACCCACGAAGCCACAACAATTCCAAACCCACAGGACTTGGAATCACTCAATTTTGGGCTAAAACGAGCAAGAAATCGCCAAATGAATATGCCTCCCTCGAGCTGGTCGTGTCTTGTGTTTAAATAAAAGACCAGACGGATTCGCTCTTCGCGAACACGACTACAGTAACCTGCAAATGCAGAGGGAAAGATTCCGCGGAGGCCTTCCTGCGAATGAGGAGAGAAGGACCCTAGACCTTCGCGAATGCGGAAACCCTCCCGTGAACGCGCAGAGAAGAGGGATAGAGCTCCATGAACGTGGCCCCTAGCCCGCGAACGCGAAGAAGGAGAGGACCTGCAACATCAGCTACTGCAACAACTGATTTTGGGAAATTGCCAAGTCTCTGACGGGGTGCTCGAGATTCATTTGGGACCCGTGCGTGCAAACGAGATATGCTACCCCACAAAATTTGACATTCTGGACTAAATGGAGCAGTCGAAATTTCCATACGAGGTCATTTTGACAAAAAGTGGGTCCCATACCCAAGGGCCATTTTTTTGCCAAATTTCACAACGGGCCTCAGGATTAGACCGGAAGCCCCGGGAAGCACACAAAGGGTCGTTCTAGACCAAACTTGACATTTCGGAACTAACTACACTGATGGAATTTTCATCTGAGCACGTTTTCTAAGAATGTTGACCAAAGTCAAACTTAGGCCAAATTTCAAAGGCTAAAATGCCAAATAGTCCAAAGTCGCACTGAAAGTCTCGAGACTCGTGTCGACCATGCTACTAGACTAATTTGGTCATTCCGGAGCTAGTGGAATCGTCAGAAATCCATTTTGAGGTCGTTTACCTAAGGTTATGACCAAAATTAAATTTTCAAGCTTCAAAAGCTCTAAAATAGGAAAACGGGCCTAAAACCCAAACAAATGACCAGGCAATCGAACAGTCAGTGCCAACAAATCATAAATGACTTGGGGTCGCTATAGGAACGCTCTAAACGATGGAATGAATGCATTAACTTCAAAATGACCTGGAGGGTCATTACAACATTCACTACTAAAAGAACTTTCATCCGTGAAAGTAAAAGTCAAGAAGTACCTAAAGACTCAAATAAGCCGGGGAACTACTCCCGCATCTATTGTTCGATCTCCCAGGTAGCCTCCTCAACTGGACGATGCCTCTAATGGACCTTAACAACAGGAATGGCTCTGGATCGCAACTGCCTCACATCTCTGCCTAAGATGGCAACTGGTTCCTCAATATAGGTCAGACAATCATCCAGCTCAACTGCATCATGTTGGAGCACATGGGACTTATCTCGAACATACTAGTGCAACATCGAAACATGGAAAACTGGATGAATAGCTAAGAATGCTGGAGGTAAGGCTAACTCATAAGCAACATCACCAACTGTCATCAAAATCTCAAAAGGCCCGATATATCTAGGGCTAAGCTTGCCCTGCCTCCCAAACTCATCATGCCCTTCATGGGCGATACTTGGAGGAATACTCTGTCACCCACGGCAAATCTCAACGACCGATGCCTACGATTCGCGTAACTCTAGTGTGTAATATGAGCCGTCCTGAGCCTATCCTAAATCAGCCTCACATGATCTAAGGCCTCCTGAAGCAAGTATGTACCATGCGGCCTAGACTACGCAGACTCAAATCAAAAAACTGGAGAGCGACAATGCCTACCATATAAGGCCTCGAACGGGGCCATCTGAATACTAGAGTGGTAGTTGTTGTTGTACGTAACCTCCACCAAAGGAAAGAACTGATCCCACTGACCTCAAAAATCCATAACACAGGCCCGTAATATATCCTTAAGGACATGAATGGTACGCTCTGACTGGCCATCAGTCTGCGAGTGAAATGATATGCTAAGGTCGACACGGGTGCCCAACTCCTCCTTAAAAGCCCTCCAAAAGCTGGAAGTGAATTGTGAACCCCGATCTGAAATGATAGAAACAGGCACATCATGAAGACGAACCACCTCCCGAAAGTAGATACGAGCCAACCTCTCAGCACTGAAGGAAATATGAACGGGAAGGAAGTGTACTGACTTGGCCAATCGATCCATGATGACCCAGATGTTGTTAACACCTCTAGAAGTCCGAGGCAAGCCCACAATGAAGTCCATGGCGATACGCTCCCACTTCCACTCCTGAATGGGTAATCTCTGCAACTCACCACCAGGCCTAAAATGATCGGCCTTTACCTGTTGGCAACACAGTCAATGGGACACATAGTATGAGATGTCTCTCCTCATACCGCTTCACCAGTAATGCTACCTCAAATCATGATACATCTTAGCGGTGCCCGGATGGATAGAATATCTTGAATCATGAGCCTCGCTGAGGATTAGCTTAATCAAACCCCTAATTCTCGGAACACACAATCGACTTGCGAATCTCAAAACCCTATCTGAATCTAACGTAGCCTGTCCAACATCGCCTGCCAATACTCTATCTTTGAGTGACACCAAAGACTCATCCTCGAACTGTCACCACGGATCTGATCTAGCAGAGATGACTGAACTCCCACATAGGCTAACATCTATCTGTAATCTGAAATATCAAGTCGGATCATCTGGTTGGCCAAGGACTGGATGTCCAAAGTCAAAGGTCGCTCCGAAATAGAAAGGAAGGCTACACTACCCATACTCACTGCCTTCCGGCTCAAGGCATCCGCTACTACATTCGCCTTGCTCGGATGGTAGAGAATAGAGAGGTCATAGTCCTTTAGAAGCTCAATCCAATGGTGCTGCTTCGAATTAAGGTCCCTCTGGCACATAATGTACTGAAGGCTCCTGTGATTAGTGTAAATCTCACAACAAACTCCCTACAAATAGTGCCTCTAAATCATAAGCGCCAAAACTATTGCCGCTAACTCTAAGTCATGAATGGGGTAGTTGCGCTCATACAACTTAAGCTGCCTTGACGCATAAGCAATAAACCGGCCCCACTGCATCAATACACAACCTAAACCAATGCCGGATGAGTCACAATAAACCATGAAGCCCTCGCTTTCAACTGGAAGAGTCAATATAGGAGCAGTAGTAAGCAACTCCTTGAGCCTCAAAAAGCTCCTCTGCACTCCCTGACCACTCAAAGGGAACATCCTAGCGAGTCAACTGAGTCAAAGGTACAAGTATAGTAGAAAATCCCTCAACAAAACACTTTTAGTACCCCGCCAATCCGACAAAGCTACGAATCTCATGCATAGAGGTGGGCCTGGCACAATCACGAAAAGCCTCAATCTTCGCCGGATCCACTGTAATGCTGTCCTTGGACACCATGTGCCCCAAGAATACTACAGACTCAAGACAAAACTCGCACTTTGAGAACTTGGCATAAAGCCGATGATCTCTCAAAGTCTGGAGCACTACCCTCAAATATTGCTCAAGCTCACTCCGGCTCTGCGAGTATAACACTATATCTTCGATGAAGACTATGACAAAAGAGTCAAGGTACTGCCTGAATACACGGGTCATCAAGTCCATGAAGGAGGCAGGGGCATTAGTCAATCCAAAAGACATCACCAGAAACTCATAATCCTCATAACGAGTCCTAAATGCGATCTTAGGAATGTCCGTTGCCCTAATCCTCAACTGGTGGTAACCGAATCTTAGATCAATATTAGAAAACACCACACCACCCTAAAGCTAGTCAAATAGATCATCAATGCGAGGCATGGGGTAACGGTTCTTCACTGTCACCTTGTTCAGCTGCTTGTAATCAAAACACATCCGCATAGTACCGTCCTTCTTCTTTACAAACAGGATTGGGGTACCCCAAGGAGATACACTAGACCGAATGCATACCTTACCTAAGAGATCCTAAAGCTGAACACTGAGCTCCTTGAGCTCTATCGAGGTCATACGGTACGGTGGGATAGAAATAGAACGAGTACCCAGCTCTAAGTCAATGGCGAAATCAATATCATGATTCAGGGGAAGGCCAGGCCGGTCGGTAGGGAACACATCTGCATACTCTCAGACTATAGGCACTGAATCAACTGTAGGGCCCTCCCTACTAACATCTCCGACATGAGCCAAATAAGCCAATCATCCGCTAGCAACTAACCTCCGAGCCTGAATGAAAGAAATCACCCCAACCGATGTGCGACTACAAGAGCCCTGCCACACCACTGGTGGAATACCAGGCATGGCTAAGGTAACAGTCTTGGCATAGCAATCCAAGAATGCTCGGTGAGGGGATAACTAGTCCATGCTCAGTATCATGTTGAAATCTAGCATATCAAGTAAAATAAGAATAGCCCGAGTGTCCCGCCCCTGAATAGTCACCACACATGATCTAAAAATCTAATGCACTACTAAGGAATCGCCTACCGGAGTCGAAATATGTAACGACACTGCTAAGGGCTCTGGACTCATACTCAACCGAGGATCGCAATATGCAGATACATAAGAATAAGCGGAGCCTGGATCAAATAAAATTGAGGCGGGTTGATGGCATAAAAGAACCGTACCTGTAATCACATCGTTCGATGCCTCAGCCTCTGCTCTAGCTGGAGTTGCATAGAAGTGGCCCTGGGTGCCTCTACCTCCCGCATCAACTTGGTCACCTGTCCTGCCTCCCCGGAGACCTCCCCGTGTACCCTGATGCTGACCTCCTCCTCTAGTTGGAGGTGCAGCTGCTGGTGTGGGTCTAGCTGCCTATGGAGCTAGTGCGGCTAACCTACGAAGAGGGCATTCTCTGGACCAATGATCGAGCTCCCCATAGGTATAACAACCCGGTGGCAGTCTGCTCACAACTGGAGGCCGGCCACCTCGACCTAAAGAACTAGGTTGAACACCCCCTCGGCCCTGACTCGAATAGACACTAGACCTACCCTAACGGTGCTGGTCACCCTCTGTAGCATGTAGCGATGCCTGGAACGAGCGACTGGACTGGTCCTGCTAGAATCTCTAACGGGGCCTGTCATGTGAATCTCTAGGCCTAAAACGAGGCCCACTGGACTATCCTCTTGTCTGGCCCTCTTGCTGCTGCCCCTTTGGGCCTCGCGATGGAGCTGCATAAGTGTGCGAGCGTAGTCCACAATATCGAGAAAGGATCGGTTCGCTGAAACCATGGACTGAGTCTCAATGCACAACTATAGCCTCAACCCTCTAACAAAGCACCGAACCCTCTCCTCCTCCGTAGGTAATATCATAATGGCATGACAGGATAGCTAATGGAATCTGGCCTCGTACTCATACACAATCATGGAGCCCTGCTCCAACCTCGAAAACTCATCACGAAGCCAATCTCTGACGCTCCGCGGAATGAACCTAGCTAAAAGGCCTCTAGAACTCTGTCCAGGATACCCGTGGAGACCCACCTGTTCTGGTCACTAAGTAAGAACGCCAACACTGTCTGGCAAGCCAATCCAGTTGATAAGCGGTGAAGTCGGCTCCCCTCGACTCCACCAATCCCAAAGCATGCAACCACTCTCGGCAAGTAGTAAGAAACTCATGGACATCCTCCCTAAAAGCCCCAAAAAACCTCGATGGCAACAATCTCATAAACACCCCGAGCATCTTCTGCTCTCTTAGTGGTATAACTCCATCTAAATCATCCGGTTGAGCGGTGGCCGGTGCTGGTGGCTGCTGAACATCTGGATCTGTTGGAGCAGGCTAACCCTACAGTGTAGGAGCTGGAGCGGGTGCTGGGGCTGAGGCTGGAGCTGGGGCCTGCTGTTGAATACCTCTTATGGTCGCTAAAATATGGACGAGCATCGCCTGAAGGTCTAAAGCGGTAGCTGGTCTAGGTAGTGGCTGGGTTGGTCTCAGTCCCACTAGTTAAGGAGAAAAATGGTCTACCTGAGACTCTGGGTCTGGAGGCCTCTCTCTATCTCAGGCTGGTGCAGCAGCCCTGCCTCGACCTCAGGGTTGGACTCTATCCCTAGCTGGGGCTCTATCTGTGGGCCCTAGTGCATCACCCTCGGCCACTCTACCACGCGTGCGAGTCATCCTATGAAAGAGTGAAACAAATAAGATCCCAAGAAACTAATTATACAAACGATTCACGAAAATGATACAAAACAGGAAATTTTCCTAACGACATCCTGTAGCCTCCCAAAGATAAGTCATGGACGTCTCCACACCGATTCGCAGGACTCCACTAGATGTTAGCTCTGTACAAGTGAGGCCGGTGAACATGGGGCTATGACACCAACTTGTCACAACCCAATTCCTCGAGTCATGATAGCGCCTACTAAAACCCACCAGTAGGCAAGCCAACCAGTATCCCAAAACTTACAAATAATGGGATTGAGGGCAGAAACTAAACTAAAACTAAACTGTAACATACACAACAGAATCATAGAAGAAGAAGCGGAAGTAAGCCAGAAATAATATATACAAATAACGATCCCTCCCAGAACGTGGAAGTCACATGTACAGAGCTACTAACAAAATGAGTACAAGTCCCATAAGTGGACCACGGAAACAAGACTGTCTTAAAAAGCAAAAGACAAGTCAATGTATGTACAAAAGGAGACTGGTAACTCTAGGATGCTATGTGCTCACCTTCGCCTCCAAATCTGACCACAGCTGGCTCAATATCAATGCTGGTACCTGGTGCTCGGACTAGCATCACAGAAATAGATGCAGAGTGTAGCATAAATACCAAAACAACGGGTACTCAGTAGGCATCATAGGCCGACTGAGCAGAAAAGCAAAAGTAATATGAAAAGTAAGAATATAAACTATGACCAGAAACTGGAATGAGAAATCTAATAGGTATGTGAACGAGTGTAGTAACACACAAAGCCAAAGGAGGGTGAATAACTAAATCCGATCGAGCACCCATAAACCTGACGGGTACACCCATGCGCTAGTTAAAGGTAAAACCCAAGCGACTACTATAAGCCCGACAGGTACAAGGAAAAGCTAGCAACAAATTAAGAGGATTCGACGAATTTTCCAAAACTTTCACAACATTCCCCAGACTTGAACCGTACCAATCTATATGCCTGAAGCTTATCCAGAAATGAAAATGAAGGATCACGAACTCGAACTGAGATCTGGAGTAATCGAGGACTCAAACCCAGGCTATAGAAAGTCATGGACTCGAACCACGTATAAATATAACCACAGACTCGAATCGAGGTGCAAGTAGCTATGGACTCGAACCGAGCTAAAAATACCAAGGCAAGGACTCGAACCCCGCCAGGTGGAGTAAATTGGAGACTTATCGGTGTATGGCTCCAAGAACTCAAAGTTGTGGAAGCTGGGCCTCAAACCCAAAATGATAGAATGTGGGCCTCTAACCCAAAGCATCAGTCTCAAGCTGGAAATAACGGCCTCGAACTGTAAATAATCACTACAACCAACCATTTCATAACCTAACCAACAAGAGTGCCAAGTGTGCGCCAATTCCAAGGAGAATCCCATGTCAAGTCAAGTCACCATGGGACGCCGCCCACCCAAAGGTATCAACAGAAGGCTCCCAGCCTATCACAACTCAATCTCATATCGTCGCGATAGGATAACCATCCGGTAACACTTCAGAACCGCAGAGATAGGGAGAGAGAGATGATAGAAGATCTGATAAGCCACGAATTAGCCTAAACTAAGGCTCATGCTATCAAAATCAAGTCTGCTATATCAGTCTACAAGGAGCTAAGCAGTCTGAAGCTACGTCGGAGAGATTTCAAGGCCTAGAGACGTCGGAGAGATTTCAGGTCCTAACGACACCAAAAGTACGCAAGTCTATGGCAATCACTAGTCCAAGCCTAGACTAAGGCCAAACATGCTTTCAATAATAAACACAAGCCATACAAAGGCACACCACATGGTACAGATAATCAACAATAACAACCGACATGCTTCAACTACCCGATACACCTGCAATATATCCTAAGGCATGGATTCTAGGAATTTAACATGATCAACAACCAATTCAACCCTAAATTCATATAAATCAACATATAATCACTAAATCATGGGCAATCTAAGGATGTAGGCTAACCGTGCGCGCTCCAAATCACTTCGCCAGAGCTTTCCCCTTCCCTACAGCCTTGGAGTTCTGCCACACTGTCAAAAATAGAATCACAACCTCAGCACATCATTTGAAACTAAAATTACCAAAATTGGAGACAAACCAATTTCAGAGTCAAAATGGAAATGTGGGACCCGCTCTGATAATTCTGGAATTGACACCTTAAAGAGGTCCAATACACCTTTCCGAACTTGTGTTCCAAAGTGGAACACAATTCGGGGCTCGAAACAGTGAGGAACAAAGCATGCAAGAATTTCACCCATTAAACTAAGAATTCCCACAATTAAAGAAACTTTAATAGGGAATTTACCACCAACGAAGCCTCCCCAACACATTCCGATCAATCACCCACGAAGCCACAACAATTCCAAACCCACGGGACTTGGAATCACTAAATTCCGAGCTAAAACGAGCAAGAAATCGCCAAATGAATATGCCTCCCTCGAGTTGGTCGCGTCTGGTCTTTAAATAAAAGACCAGATGGATTTTCTCTTCGCGAATGCGGCTACAGTAGCCAGTGAACACGGAGGGAAAGATCCCAGGCCTCTGCAAACGCAGAGGACTTCCCGCGAACACGAAGAGAAGGACCCTAGACCTCTGTGAATGCGGAGACCCTCCCACAACACAGAAAGAAGAGGGACAGAGCTCCATGAATGCGGCTCCTGGCCCGCGAACGCTAACAAGGAGAGCACCTGCAACATCAACGGCTGCACAACTGATTTTGGGAAATTGCCATGTGTCCGACGGGGTGCTCGGGATTCGTTTGGGACTCATGCGTGCAAACGAGATACGCTACCCCACCAAATTCGATGTTCCAAACTCAATGACGCATTCAAAATTTCCATACGAGGTAATTTTTGACAAAAAGTGGGTCCCACACCCAAGGGCAAATTTTTAGCCAAATTCCATAACGGACCTCGGGATTAGACCGGAAGCGCACAAAGGGTCTTTCTACACCAAACTCAACATTTCGGAACTAATTGTTTTCATCCAAGCACGTTTTTCAAGAATGTTGACCAAAGTCAAACTTAAACCAAATTTAAAGGATAAAAAGCCAAATGGTCCAAAGTTGCATCAAAAGTCTCGAGACTCGTGCCAACCATGCTACTAGCCTAATTTGTCCATTCTGGAGCTGACGAAACCATCAGAATTCCGTTTTGAGGTCGTTTACCTAAGGTTATGACCAAAATCAACTTTTCAAGTTTCAAAAGCTCCAAAATAGGAAAACAAGCCTAAAATCCAAATGAACGACCAGAAAACCGAACAGTCAGTGCCAACAAGTCATAAATGACTTGGAATCTCTATAGGAACGCTCTAAACGATGGAATGAATGCATTAACTCAAAAATGACGTGGAGGGTCATTACACTCATTCCCTCTTTTTATTTTTTTTTAAGCTTTTATTCTTAATTAGGATATTATCAACTCAAACTTGAAATAAACTTACATTATCGCGACCCAAAATTGGGGTGTGATGGCACTTGTCCTATCCCACCAGTACAAGTCAGCCTAAACACAACAAAGCAGAAATAAAGTGGAAATAAGCAATTTAAATAAGAACATTATAAGCGGAAGTCTTTCAAACTTAAATAATCCCCCAAGACTGGTTTTCACATGTACAAGCCACTAATAACAAAAATCAAATGAAAATACAAGTCTCCAATATGTCTTTGCTTCTCAAGTAGAACAAATCATAAAAACAGGAGTGAGAGAGTTTACCGACGGATGATAGCTACCTCTCTCGATCTCCTGGAAAGCCTCAAATGGTAAAGAAAAAAGATGCTCACAGTCCGGGCTAGGAACCTACATAGGTGTAGAAGCAAAGGTGAGTACAAACGAACACGGTACTCAGCAAGTCAACTAACAAGACAAGGAAAACCTAATAAAATTCACTAACTCCTTTCCTCCCAACCGAACCTCCATAACTACGACCTGCACAAAAAGATCAGCCCAGCCTAGACTACACAATTCATATAGCACAGGGATCAACAATGGTCCACTTGTATAACAAAATAAGTCACGACAGCACTAGATATATGAATCACAGTGGCATAGGAAGCATATACCTAATAACAGATAAGATATAATGCAATGCAATACAATGTCAAATAGAGTGATGCACGTCTGTCCTAATGATACACATCTGCTGAATCTCAGCCCGGAACCCATGGGGTACACACAAGGTCCATGTATCCGCTGGAACCATTTTCCATTGCCATAATCATCAATTGCCGGAAACATTTCCCATCGGAATCGACGGAACCATTTTCCATCGGCATAATCAAACTATCTCATCATAGTGTTCCACAACCAATGCAAATAGGCATGTTCACACAAAAAATGAGAAAATGATAGTGCTCACAGTCACAATGCAATTCATATCAATACAGTTCAAGTCATTCTATCAACAATATATCAACACCAACCTTTATATCAATCACATCATTATAATCACCTAGTCTCCATTTCACTACCCCTTCAATACAAATAGGATCAATCGGTAAGCAAGTATTTCAAGTCTACTCCCATAATTTCACAAAGAGCAAAAGACATTTCATCAAGTTCACGGCATTTTACACTTAGTTCACACGTTAGCACACATCACCTCTTTATTAACGCGTCAATTTATATAGATTGGTTCATTCAATAATTCAATCCAACCTCAATCCCATTACTCCCCAACACAAACAAGAAAGAAATTTGGGATTTTACAAGATATACGAAGCTTTAGAAGTTCACTTGCCCTAGCCAAAATTGCAATCAATCAATAACCGGAGCTTTCTCCTTCCGAAAGTAATCCAAAGCACCACAATATATTCAAATTATGATTCACAATCAAATTCTGGAACTAACAACACCAAAAACACAGAATTCGGGAATAAGGGGGCAAAACGACTCAAAAATCCTATTTTAAAAATGGGGTTTATATCCGGAAATTTTTACATGAAAATGATCTTCAAAGAATTAGAAATCCATTGGTGAAAACCATTTTGAAAAAGGAGTTCAAACCAGTTCATAATCACCATTTGATCAAAATTCGGAGTTCATGAAAATCCCCCAAATTTCAACTTTAAAAACCCCAATTTTAAGTTAAAATCATGATAAATCGATGGGTAATGAAGGTTTGAGGTTAATATTACTTACCCAATAGGTTTCCCACGAAAATCTCCTTCCAAAATCACCCAACCAAGCTTCTACAGTTTGAAAATGGTGAAAATGAGTGTTTTCCCGACTTAATATTGTTCAGGCCAAAAATGCTCTCTGTGAACCCGGACCATTACCCTCCGTGAATACAGAGGTCAAACTTTCCTACTCTCCGCGAATGCGCCCAAGTACTCTCTGCGAACGTGCCCAAGTACTCTCCGCAAATGCGGAGACCAATCCTCAGGCACCGGACATCAGAAAAATTAGCAATGCAACTAAGTCTCCGAATGGACCCTCGGGAATTGTTGAGAACCCCGTGCAGACAAACCATATATGCTACCCTACTAAATTCGACGTTCTGGACTCAATAGAACCGTCAAAATTCAAATTTGAGGTCTCCTTGACTCGGAACCCAATAAAGCGCAACTAAACTAACTTAAGCCTCAAAAACTCAAATCAAGCTCGGGACCGACAAAAATTCAACCAAGGCCATTTCTAGGCCTAAAATCATTCCCCAAATCCAATGGAGTTGTCGGAATTCGATTCCGAGAATCCGAGAATCCGATCTCCGAAAGTTGACCAAAATCAACTCTATGGCCAAAAACTCACTAATTCCCAACTTAAGTCCTCGAATCCACGTTATTGACTCAAATATGATTTCATCAACTTTCCTAGACCAAATTCCACATTCCGGAGATGATAGAATCGACGAAATTCCATTCCGAGCTCTGAAACTTCGAATGACCTCAAATTCCACTTTTTGATAACTTAGACTTCCAAAACTCAGAATTTTCTAAAAATCTTAACTTACAAGGAAATTCATAAAGCCAACATCAGATACTGGTCAAACATGACTCAGGGCAACTCTCGAGAGGGGTAAAACGGTCATTTTACAAAATTTACCAAAAATGACTTTCAGGGTCATTACATTATCCACCACCAAAAATCATGTTCGTCCTCGAACATAAAGAAAAAGAAAGTACCTAGAGCCTCGAAAAGCTGAGGATGTCTAGCACGTATGTCGGCCTCGGACTTTCAAGTAGCCTCTCCAACTGAACGGTGTCCCCACTGCACCTTCACTGAAGCAATCTCTTTGGTTCTAAGCTAACGAACATGCCTATCCAGAATAGTTGTAGGCTCCTCCTCATAAGTCAAATTCGGACCCAACTCCACCGAATCGAGTGTAATCACATGAGACTCGTCCGGGATGTACTTTCGAAGCATAGAAATATGAAACATAGGATGCACAGCTAATAAGTTAGGTGGCAAGGCCAACTTATAGGCCACCTCTCCCACTTGGTCCAAAATCTCAAAAGGACTAATGAATCTAGGAGTAAGCTTGCCCTTTTTTCCAAAACGCATGACACCCTTCATGGGTGACACTCAGAGCCAAACATGATTGCCCACTCTGAATACCAAGTCTCGGGCTCTCCCATCGGCATAACTCATCTGTCGACTCTGAGCTGTCAACAACCTACTATGAATCAAGCGAACCAGCTCCATGGCATCCCTAAGCAAGTCAGCATCTAAGGAATTCATCTCCGCCGAGTCAAACCATCCAATTGGTGATCTACATCGTCTGCCTTACAATGCCTCAAATGGGGCCATCTGAATGCTAGAATGATAATTGTTGTTGTAGGCAAACTCCACTAAGGGCAAATGTTGATCCCACCTAGAACCAAAGTCAATCACACAAGCACGAAGCATGTCCTCAAGCACCTGAATCGTCTGCTCGGACTGACCATCTTTCTGAGGGTGAAAGGTTGTGCTCATATCTAACTAAGTACCCAAACCATGTTGCAAGGCCCTTTAGAAGTGCTAAGTGAACAATGAACCTCGGTCCGAGACTATAGATATTGACACCCCATGAAGTCTAACAATCTGACTAATGTAGAGCTAGGCTAACTTCTCCGCCATATACTTCACCTGAACTGGAATGAAATGACCAGACTTGTTCAGCCTATCAACGACCACCCAAATGAAATCATAACCAACCATGGTGGTAGGTAGACCCTTAACAAAGTCCATAGTAATCCGCTCCCACTTCCAAGTAGGGATGGGCATCCTCTGAGACACACCTCCGGGCCGCTGGTGCTCACACTTGACCTATTGATAGGTCAAACATCTAGATACAAAGTCTATAGGTTAGTTTGTATTGAAAGTACATATATTGTGCATATGTCATTTTTGTGAGTACTCTTACACCAATATAGGAGATTTGATTGTGGAGTGATGTTTTCCTCTTAGTAGAACAAGCAAACACATTGGCGTTCTCCCAAGATTGTTTTAGCGATTTTGCTTCTATAACAACCCAACAAGTATTACTTTGTAATTAGAGGGCAACCGATGATATTAGAAGCGGAGTCATCAATTCATACGAAAATGGAGATGTTGCAGTCTTACAAAATAAAGGTTGCACTTAATTTGAGGTTTGTATTACTGAGATTTGTAAATTATTGTTCTTATTGCAAGAGAATGGTAAACTTATATAGCCCCATCCACAGTGTTTGCTTTGTACATTTAAGTGTCTATGAGTGATATTATCGGCATTTATTGTGTTTCAATGCTTTGTGATGATTGAAGAACTTTAAGGTGATAATGACTTACATGTTAGTTTTTTTAACCATAAATCAGTTATAAAATAAAGCTTCAATTCTTATAAAATTATGTCATACAGTAGAGTGGTCATTGGCCAAATATAATTTTTCAAATAAGAACTCATTCATTTGAACTAACCAAGCTTGTTCCTTCACGAAAGTATAATATTTTGTTGGTGTAGGTTGTATGTTCTCTATGATGATTAGTTGAAGATACTTTGCATACTTGCCACTGTTTTCCTTGCTTTGGTTTGGGCATCATAATTCTAAAAAGTACGTATATAGCACTACTTCATAATACTCATTAAAATATTTGACATATATTGGGGTTTCAGTATCATCTTGGTGACTTCCAATTGCCAGTGGGTAAAGTTGTTCCAATACACTATGAGTACTTGAGGTATGATATACCTTAAGATATTTCTTCTTAGTTGAATGTTTGTCATGTGGTAAAGCCTTTTTGTAACATAGCTATGTAGGATTTTTCTGACCTATTAAGCTTTTTATTTTGCATGGAGAGGAATTCATTCATTGCGCTTTTCTTAGAAAAACAATTACTACGAGGCCATATCTTCTCAAACATTCATTTATTTGAGAGGTTTCTCTTCTTTACACCTTTGTGTGTGATGACTATAAATATATCTTACAACCTTATAAGAATAATTCTTTAAGAGGTAAGAGTAATTCTTTAACTTGATATCTTTGGTTTTTATTAAAATAAATTAAAGAAGGTGATTAGTTTAATACTAATTGTTGTCTCTAATTTCTTCAAAATAGGGGTCTAGATCACTTTTGATCTAAGTTCTTGAATTGACTCTATTAGTATCATAAATAGTTTAAATCTGCTAATTTTCAATATTACGATCAATTAGAATTCTTAGCACTTTATCTCAAAATTTGGGGATTTTATTCTTGAGTTTCACATATTTTTCAATTTCTATTTTTAATCTTTATAATTTCGCTTCTGCATTATTTTGTTGTTTATTCAAGGAACCCAATTCTTATTAAGAACTCCATGAACTTAGGATATCTGATGAGGTTATTTTTGGTCGACAAAGAGTGACATAGGATATATTTACTATGGGCTCTACAATGTGACTAAGTGTTGGCAAGAAACAACTCCATGTGGAAAATATATTTTCAAGTTTGAGTTGAGAAGAAATCTTGGCCAACCAAACCTTACTTGTGAACTAATATTTCGGATAATAAATTTTGTCAAGGTAATTCATTTTTGTGAAAATGCTAACAATGCAATAAAATCAATTATGCAGTCCGAGTTTGTTGTGGACTATGATGTCTCACAAGGAAAAAAATAAGATATTGATCCCTGTTGTCAATGAAATAGATGATGAGAGACTGCCGCCATTCACTTATATTACCAACATGCAATATCCAGATTGGTTTTATATATCTAGGCCTCAAGGTTTTAGTTGCACAATTTGTCGTGAATGCTCGATTGTAAAACTGGATATTGCATGTTGGTAATGTAAGTGAATGGCGATAGTCTCTCATAATCTATTTCATTGACAACAGGGCTCAATATCTTCTCTTTTCCTTGCCCGACATCATAGTCCATACAAAACTTTAGATGCAGGTCTATTAATTAAATAGACAGTAGTAGACAAAGCTTCCACCCAGTATTTGAATGGGATACTATACTCAATCAATAAAGTACGAGTGACATCTAAAAGGTGATGATTATTACGCTCAGCAACCCCATTTTGTTCTGGTGTATATGGGCAAGAGCGTTGTGAGACAATTCCACTCTCATGAAAGAAATGTTTGAATTCATAAGATATATATTCTTCACCGAAATCAGATCTTAATAATTAGTTATACATAGAAAACTGAGTCTCAATTTAAGCCAAAAAATATCTTGAACAGGGGAAATACCTCATATTTGGATGAAAGAAAATACACACACTGTCACGATCCAAGGTAACCCTAGACGTAACATGGCGTATAAGACCCTGAGGGGCCCTACACAAACCACTTGACATACATACAACACAATATAATAGAATAAAGAGAGTTCACATCAAAGTAAAGCTTTTAACAAAAAGCGAAAGTCTAACATAGTCTTGACAAGCCAATCTAATACATCGAGAGTGGTTGGGACGTAACCCATACACCACCTACAAAATCTGTAAACTAAGACATATGAAAGGAATAAAGGTGACATGGTCCTCGGAACATGAGGACTCATCAGGTCTTTGAACTTCAAGTGATCAAGCAACTAGCCACGAGCGGGAGAAGGAAGATCGTCAAACCCTATATTAGTGAAATAATGTACGCACAAGTATGCATTAGTACATGGAATGTACTAAGTATGAGGGGTATGCATAAAAACTTAAAACATGATCATACGAGGATATAAGGGGAAAACATGATTTGCATGACCAAGCTAAAGCATAGTAAAACCTTTAGGGGTCGTTTGGTAGGAGGTATTAGGAGAAATAATCATGGTATTACTTAGTACTATGTTTGGTAAGAATTTTTGCCTATGTATAACTAATCCATAGAAGAGTTAATTTATCCTACATGGTATTATAGGATGCATTACTAATACCTTCCATTTGGTGGTATTAGTAATACATAGGATTTAATACCATGGCACTAATCTATGTAAAGATAAAAATATCCCTCAAATTATTTTGTTTATTTTATGTTTTATATTTGTACTAGTAAATTTATTTAAATAAATTAGCTTACAAATTATTTAGAGAGAGTTGTTTGTTACTAAATAAATCCAATACAAATCAATATAGATTTGAAATATGAGTTGTTTAACATTTACTAATTTAAAAGGCAAATATATCACCACATAATGTTTGTGATCTTAATTAAATGTATTATTGAATATATATATATATATATATATATATATATATATATATATATATATATAGAGAGAGAGAGAGAGAGAGAGAGAGATTTGTGTGGTTTTCTAATTATTTGTATCTTGAACAATTTATAAAATTGCATACATATTAAAACTACAACTTGCAATTTATATTTGTAAATGTAGATGGTTTAATCAATTTTACTATTGTTTACCGTCTTTTCGATTTTAAAAGTGGATAGTTTATCTTTTTAAAATTGATATTTTGAAAGTGATCAATTTATTAAGATGACAATTATTTATCCTCAAATAATTCAAGTGAAAAAATAGCAAACATGACAACAAAATTGTTCTTCTCCTAGCTAGTTAGAATGCCATAAAAAATAATATTATACGACAATTATCTACTTTGACCCAATTACATAATAATTCAAGGATATAATTGAAAAGAAACTTTTTATAAAGTTTTAATTCAAACACAACATAAAGTAGGAAATAATGAACCAAACACTTGATAAAATAATCCCTACATTACTAATCTCTGCACTATAATTCCTACATTACTAATCCGTACGTTAGTAATCCCTGCGTTATTAATCTTTGTACCAAACGACCCCTTAAAGAGGAATCATAATCATGAAAATAGTCAATGCATCTAAAAAAATTTATAATGAAAGCTTCATAAAAACCCTTAAAATCACTTTAATTCATTTTGTGGGATATTAGCTTTTACCGACAATAGACCACGCGAGCTATAACATGGAATCCGATGTAACTTCCATATCGAGAAGGGAGAGTCTACTTTCCACGGTAGAACAACCACGACCCGAGACTACACCCTGGACGTGGCCAGCACTCGAGAACCATTGTTCGCCCCCAAGAAAACCCTCATCCTGGCTGACTACAACTAGAAAACTAACTCAAGCGATAAATGGCTTAAAAAGGGAATATTTGTTTTGAACATTTAACTCAAAGTAAATCCTCAACTCAAACTGTCTGTAAAATACTCAAATAACGCAAGTGTAATAATTTACAAAAAAACATCTCCATGAAAAAGTAACTACTGAAAGACTCCTCAACTCTATCAATCGATGAAGCCTCTATATTTCAACATGGATGTTGAGACAAGACCCACAACACCCTAACAAGGCTAAACTGTAAGGAAAAAAAAAGGAAATCCTCTGGAATGCAAGGAGGATCACCAAAGCTAACTGGAATGTCAAATGATCTCAACAAAGCGCTGATGATGATCCTGAACACCTGTATCTGCATCATTATAAGATGCAAATCGAATGACATCAGTACATTGAATGTACGAGCATGCAAGGAGAACTGAAAGCAAAGATAACTGAACTGAAAAGACTAGAAAGGAAATACTCACCTCAACTCAACTCAACTCAATGTAAAGCATAAATGGAGATAATATCATTTAAATCTTCACAAAGTATAATATAATAACTCAAAGAAAATTGTAAGTGAAAATACAATGAAAGTACTCTTTACTCTATTATGGAGTTTCTCTAACTAACAACCATCACTATGAGCTACATGATGATACAACGTCTCACCCACGCTACCAGAACTGTCCTATACCTTGACGGGGTATAGGACATCTCAATTAAGTGGATCCACTAAGCTCTACCCGAAGGTATAAGAAAATCATCTAAAAAGTATGAATCCTTTACTGGCATACCTGGTTTATGAGGAATTTGAGTTATCTGAACTCATCCCCATATAGGTGCTCAATACTACTCCCAATAATATATACTCATGCTCAAATGTATTAAACGTAACTCTTTCTCAATTTGAGGTAATTACTCAAAGATCCTCTTAAAAGAGGTAATACTCTTAAAACATCTCTGAACTTATAAATTCATTTTAAAATCAATGTTTCTCTCTTTTAAATGTAAAAGTGTTACATTTGGGAATGCTTAGTTCCCTTATACTCTTTTTCAATCGTGAATACAACTCTTCTCATTCTCATATTTACTTTCTCAAGACTTAGTTCAAAGCCATTGTTAATTACAAAAGAATTCTCAAAATGACTAAAAAAGACCTCTTGAACTTTCCTTTTAAACTTACTTTAGTTTTGAATGTAAATTAAGACATGTAATTAGGACATGGAGGATCTCTCAAATATTAATGGAGCCTTTAGGAGCTAATACAAAGAAGAGAACATAGTCACGATTCAAAGGAAAACGTTCAGAAGAAACACGGAAGGAAAAAAGCTAGACGACCCATGGCGTACTGTTGCCGTGGGGCGCTAGGCCTCAAACTACTGAGCAGTAGTTCTGGTGCTATGGTGACGCGCCGCCCATGCACCCTAACCCAGAAATCCGACGAATATTTCTTGCTCAATTTCGGGTCCTAACTCATCTAGAATCCGTTGGTTTCTTCCAAACTTTCTATGATTCACAAACTCAACACGAAATTATCGAAATCCCACTCAAATTCTATCAAGAAACACGACTCATTCGCAAAACCCTCTCCTCAAGAACTAAAGACCTTTATTGTTAAAGAATGAAGCTTAAAACTCAAGAACTCCTCAAGAATATTTACATAAGCGATTACATGGGTGAATTAAAAAAAGAATTACATGTTTGGCGTGAGGATGAACAAATCCATTACTATAGGAAACCTCACATACTTGGAAAGAATGATTGTTCTTGGTGAAATTCCTCAAATCTTTAATGAACGCTTGAAAACCCTCTTTTCCTCTTCTTGAAACTTTCTTGCCCTAAAATTCTAAGTATTTAGGAATATGAAAACAACTTAGCGTCTGATTAGACCTCTAAATTGGTTGAGTAAACATGGGTAGGCCTATTGGGGTTAGGAAAAGACCAAACAGAAACTTGTCAAACCAAGCCCTAGGAGCTTGTTTCCATACAAAGAATGCTTCAACTTGCATACATCTAATGTAGGTGATGAGAACAAACCAAGTGAAGGTTTCATATAAATATCTTCTTTAAGATCACTATGGAGAAAAGCATTTCTTACATCCATTTGATGAAGAGAATAGATTTGTGAAGCAGCAATGGTAATAATAGTTCACACCATAATCACTTTTGCTACTAGAGTAAAAGTCTCTTCATAGTCCACACCATACTCCTATCTATTACCAAGAACAATCAACTGATCTTTGTACCGATCAAGAGTTCCATCAGAATGAAGTTTAGTCGAATAAACTCATTTACATCCAATTGGATAGACATTTGAAGGACATGAAACAATGTTCCATGTGTTATTTTCTTTAAGAGCCAAAAGTTCTTCCTCCATTGCTTTTTGCCAACATTCAAGCTTGGAAGCTTGTGAGTTAAAACTTTGAACATAAATGGTGGATGAAGTATAGGAAAATCCATACTAATTAGGAGTACGAGATACTCTAGTAGATCGCCGAGTAGACTCAGAAGGATCAGACCTTGAAGTATTCTCAAAATCTAATTATGATGTAGTCTCAGGTGGCAGATCAGTTTTGGGATGGGGGTAAAGTTGGCCAACGTCGTTCATACACAAATCCATGTTTGAACCGCTTAAAAGAAGATGAAAATCCTCAAAAGTAGGAAGAAGATGATAAATAGAAGATGACTCAGCATGGGTAGGAAAGAAATACTGATTTTCAAAGAAAAGAACATTTCTAGAAACACAAAATTTGTTAGAACATGGATCATAGCAAATGAAACACTTGATAAAAATAATCCCTACATTACTAATCCATTCACTACTAATTCCTGCATTACTAATTCATGCGTTAGTAATCCCTCCGTTATTAATTTTTGTACCAAACCACCCCTTAAAGAAGAATCATAATCATGAAAATAGTCGCTGCATCTAAAAAATTTTGTAATGAAAGCTTCATCAAAACCCTTGAAACCACTTTAATTCATTTTGTGAGATATTAGCTTTTACCGACAATAGACCACGTGAGCTATAACATGGAATCCGATGTAACTTCCATATCTAGAAGGGAGAGTCTACTTGCCAAGGTAGAACTGTCACGACCCGATCCTACACCCTGGACGTGGCCAGCACTCGAGAATCATTAGTGGTCCCCAAGCGAACCCTTATCATGACTGACCACAAGCAGAAAACTAACTCAAGCAATAAAAGGCTTTAAAATGGAATATTTGTTTTGAACATTTAACTCAAAGTAAATCCTCAACTCAATCTGTCTTTAAAATACTCAAATAACACAAATGTAATAATTTACAAAAAAACATCTCCATGAAAAAGTAACAACTGAAAGACTCCTCAACTCTATCTTTCTAGGAAGCCTCTATAGTTCAACATGGATGTTGGGACAAGACCCACAACACCCTAACAAGGCTAAACTGATAGGAAAAAAAAAAGGAAATCCTCCAGAAGGCAAGGAGGCTCACAAAGCTAACTGGAATGTCAAATGATCTCAACAAAGCGCATGTTCATGATCCTTAAAACCTGTATCTGCATCATTATAAGGTGCAAATCGAATGACATCAGTACATTGAATGTACGAGCATGCAAGGAGATCTGAAAGCAAAGATAACTGAACTGAAAAGACTGGAAAAGAAATACTCACATCACCTCAACTCAACTCAACTCAACTCTATGTAAATCATAAATGGAGATAATATCATTTAAATCTTCACAAAGTATAATATAATAACTCAAAGAAAATTCTAAGTGAAAATACAATGAAAGTACTCTTTACTCTATTAGGGAGTTTCTCTAACCGACAAACATCACTATGAGCTACATGATGATACAACGTCTCGCCCACACTACCAAAACTGTCCTATACCTTGATGGGGTATAGGACACCTCAACTAAGTGGATCCACTAAGCTCTACCCGAAAGTATAAGAAAATCATCTAAAAAGTATGAATCCTTTACCCATGTTGGCATACATGGTTTATGAAGAATTTGAGTTGTCTGAACTCATCCCCATATCGGTGCTCAATACTACTTCCAATTATATATTCTCATTCTCAAATGTATAAAACATAACTCTTTCCCAATTTGCGGTAATTACTCAAATGATCATCTTAAAAGAGATAATACTCTGAAATCATCTCTGAACTCATAAACTCATTTAAAAATCAACGTTTCTCTCTTTTAAATGTAAAAGTGTTACATTTGGGAATACTTAGTTCCCTTATACTCTTTTTCAATTGTGAATATAATTCTTCTCATTGTCATATTTACTTTCTCAAGACTTATTTCAAAACCATTGTTAATTACAAAAGAATCCTCAAAATGACTCAAAAAGATCTCTTGAACTTTCCTTTTAAACTTACTTTAGTTTGGAACGTAAATTAAGACATGTAATTAGAACATGTAGGATCTATCAAGGATTAATGGAGCCTTTAGGAGCTAATACAAAGAATAGAACGTAGTCACGATTCAAAGGAATACGTTAGGAAGAAATACGGAAGGAAAAAGGTCAAACGACCCCTGGCGTACTGCTAGCGTGGGGAGCGAGGCCCCAAACTACTGACCACAGTTTGGGGCGCACTGTTGGCGTGAGACGCCAGGCCCCAAACTACTGAGCAGTAGTTCTAGTGCTATGGTGGCGCGCCACCCAAGCCCCCTACGCAGAAATCCGATGAATTTTTCTTGCTCAATTTCGGGTCCTAACTCATCTAGAATCGATTGGTTTCTTTCAAACTCTCTTTGATTCACAAACCCAACATTAAATTATCAAAATACCACCTCAAGAACTCAAGACCTCCATTGTTAAAGAATAAAGCTTAAAACTCAAGAACCCTTCAAGGATATTTACATAAGCGATTATATGGGTGAATTAACAAAAGAATTACATGTTTGGCGTGAGGATGAACAAATCCATCACTATAGGAGACCTCACATACCTGGAAAGAATGATTGTTCTTGGCGAAATTCCTCAAATCTTGAATGAACACTTGAAAACCCTCTTTTCCTCTTCTTGAAACTTCTTGCTCTAAAATTCTAAGTGTTTAGGAATATTAAAATAACTTAGCACCTGATTAGATCCCTAAATTGGGTGAGTAAATGTGGGTAGGCCTATTGGGGTTAGGAAAAGACCCAAATACCCTTTCCTTAAATGGACGAAAAGCCTTAACAAGAGAGGCTTTACTCAAATGGCCATAACTTTTTATTCCGAGCTCGAAATTTAACAAACTTGGCGGTGTTGGAAAGAGCACTCAAAGAAATTCGATTTTCTAGCTCATAGACCACCTAACTCATTATTTTCTGAGAGATATGATTGTTTTAAGTTGACCTAAGTAGAATCTTAGGTCAAAATTTACTCGGTAGGGATTCTAGTGGCCTTAATTGATATCCAAAATAATTTCCACACTAATGATTTGACCTTAGAACCTAAGAACAATTAAGAATCACTCGGTATGACCTTCTACGCAATTCAAGAATGGTTCAGTCTTAACTTAGAAATTTTCTGGGGTGTTACGATATCTCCCCCTTGGGATCATTCATCCTCAAATGATGGTTAAACTGAGAATGGAGGGAAAAGAGTTACGATTATACCTGTTTTGACTTCTGAACTTTCTTACTAACATAGATAGAAGTGATTCCTACTGAGAGTTTTGAAACTGGACTCGAGCACACTGCGCATGAAGCTCACATAAGATTTCAAGATTACAGGCCAAGACATAAAACAAGGGTATCCAGGCATGAAGTAAGAATATGACTACTATGCCTCGAGTGATATAACTTGTAACACCTCAGACTTCGATCGGTTTTTAGTTTTGGGTCAACTTCAAATGACCATATCTTTTAGCACATAGAGAGTTAGGGGCCCATAAGGTATCAAATCAAAGGTCTTTGAGTTCTCTTTCCAACGCCACCAAGTTTGCTAAATTTCAAGCTTGGAGTGAAAAGTTATGGCCATTTTAGTAAAGCCTCTCTAGTTAAGGCTTTTCATCCATTTAAGTAAAGGGTATTTTGGTATTTTCCTTGCCCTATAGGCCTACCCACTTTTTTAATCACCCAATTTAGGAGTTTAATCAGAAGCTAAGTTATTTTTCCTATTCCTAAACACTTAGAATTCTAGGGCGAAGTTTCAAGAAAAGAAAAGGAGAGTTTTCAAGCGTTCATTCAAGGGTTGGGGATTTTCGCCAAGAACAATCGTTCTTTCCAGGTATGTAAGGCTTCCCATAGTGATGGATTTGTTCATCCTCACGCCAAGCATGAAATTTTTTCGTTAATTCTCCCATATAATCATTTATGTAAGTGTTCTTGAAGAGTTCTTGAGTTTTAAGATTCATTCTTTATCAATGGAGGTTTTGAGTTCTTGAGGTGAGGGTTTTGCGAATGAGTGGTGGTTCTTGATAGAATTTGAGTGGGATTTTAATAATTTCATGTTGGGTTTGTGAATCAAAGAGAGTTTGGAAGAAATTAATCGATTCTAGATGAGTTAGGACCCGAAATTGACCAAGAAAATTCATCAAAAATTCTGGGTAAGGGGCTGGCGTGGCACGCCACCATAGCACCAGAGAGTTTCTTCTGAAGTTTGGGGCCTGGCGCCCCGTGCCAGCAGTGCACCCCAAACTTTGTTTTGAAGTTTGGGGCCTGGCGCCCCAAACTTTCTTTTGAAGTTTGGGGCCTGGCGCCCCACGCCAGCAGTGCGCCACGGTTCGCCAGGGCCCATTTCTTCTCCGTTCTTTTGGGTGTGTTCCTTTAAGTTGTGGCTATTCTTTTCCACTCTATATAAGCTCTTGTAGGCTCCATTTACCATTGAAAATTCATGCATTATCCTACTCATATGTCTTAATTTACATTTCAAACTAAAGTAAGTTTAAGAGGGAAGTTCAAGAGGTCTTTTTGAGTCATTTTGAGAATTCTTTTGTAATTATCAATGGTTTTGAAGTAATTTTTTGAGAAAGTAAATATGAGAATGAGAAGAGTTGTATTCACGATTGAAAGAGAGTATAAGGGAACTAAGTATTCCCAAATGTAACACTTTTACATTTAAAAGAGAGAAGCATTGAGTTTTAAATGAGTTTATGAGTTCTTTGAGTAATTACCTCAAATTGAGAAAGAGTTATGTTTTATACATTTGAGCATGAGAATATATTGTTGGGTGTAGTATTGAACCTCGATATGGGGAGGAGTTCATACAACTCAATATCCTCATAAGCCATGTATGCCAACATGGGTAAAGGATTCATACTTTTTAGATAATTTCCTTAGTGCCTTCGGGCAGAGCTTAGTGGATCCACTTAGTTGAGAGGTTTTATACCCCGGCAAGGTAAATGACAGTTCTGGCAGCGTGGGCGAGACGTTGTATCATCACCTAGCTCATAGTGATGGTTGTCGGTTAGAGAATCTCCCAAATAGAGTAAAGAGTACTTTCATCGTATTTTCATATACAATTTTCTTTGAGTTATTACATTATACTTTGTGAAGCTTTAAATGATATTATCTCTATTTATGATTTACATTGAGTTGAGTTGAGGTAAGTTTGTCTTCTCGCCCTATCATTTTAGTTTTCTATGTTTTTAGTTTTCCCCTTACATGCTCATACATTCAATGTACTGACGTCATTCGACCTGCAGATACAGGTATTCTGGGTCATCAGCAGGCGCTCCGTTGATACCATTTGCACTCTAGCTAGTTTTGGTGAGCCTCCTTGCTTTCCGGAGAGCTTCACACCTATTTTCCATTTTGTTAAGTTGTCGTGGGTCGGTCCCAACATTTATCTTAGTACTAGAGGCTCCATAGATAGTTAGAAGTTGAGGAGTCTCTCTCTATTTTCCTTGTTAATGTTTTACGACCTGTAGTCGATTACTTATGTTTACTTAAGTATATCAAGATGTTCATTGAGTTAAGTTGTTTTGAGACATCATGAATTAAGTTATGCTTTGGAGTCCCTCTTTTTACTTGAGTAAATCTTCCGCTAAAGAGTCAGTCAGGCCAAGGGTTAGCTTGGGGACTAGCAATGGTTCTCGAGTGCTGGCCACGTCCAGGGTGTAGGCTCGGGGCGTGACAAACATGGTATCAGAGCATACGGTTCAAGAGTCCTGGAGTGTCTATGAAGCCGTGTCCGTAGAGTCCTTCTTATCGGTGTGAAGCACGCCACATCTATAATTAGGAGGCTACGATATTTAGGAAAACTTTCACTTTCTTCTTACTCATTTTCGTGCGATAGAGTTCAACTCTATGAAAGTCTTTTCTAATTCGTACTTACGCATATCTTTTCAGATTATGCCTGCACGAAGAGCTGTTCTGGACATCCTCCTAAGAGGAATGTTAATCCTCAAGGTCCAGAGGTTCCAATTGCACAAGAAGAACCCCCTCTAGGAGATGTCACTAATACTGAGTTCAGGAATTCTATTAAGATGCTGACTCAGGTTGTGGCAAATCAGGTTGGCCAACAAAGAGTGGGTCGTCAGGATGTGGCTGATACATCCAGGATCCATGAATTCTTGAGGATGAATCCCCCAGAGTTCATAGGGTCGAGTGTCACAGAGGATCTGAAGAACTTTGGTTGAATTCCAATTCTGGGGGTTCATCAATGGATGGTCTTGCGGGCGGAGTGTCTCGATTCAGTAAGTCCGAGTTCAGATTTGGTTGACGACGAAGAGCAAGATCTCCACTTAGTGCAGCTACCAATGCATCATATTCAGGGATTCCATCACCATCGAAATTCATGATTACAGCTGCAAGCGCCTGAACTCCTAGCCTCTCCTCAATGGGCACCTCTGGGTTGGGCTCCTCCGCATAGTTCACCACTGATATTGCCTTGATGTCGCTATGGTGATTCATTGATCTGTAGATGTTAAAGGTCACTTCTTCATTGTTTAATCGAAACTTCATCTGCCCCTTATCCAGATCTACCAAAGCACGCCCTGTCGCAAGAAACGGTCTGCCCAGGACTATAGGCACTTAAAAATCCACTTCACAGTCCAGAATCACAAAGTCCACTGAAAAGAGGAATGCCTCCCCTTTTACCAAGACATCTTGTAGCACTCCTATTGGTTTCTTCACCGTCCGGTCTGCCATCAGTAGCCTCATTGCAGTCGGCTTAGGAGCTCACAAGCCCAATTTCTTGAACACGGACAACGAAATGAGGTTTATGCTTGCACCCAAGTCACAGAGTGCCTTTGCAAAGTGCAACACACCAATAGTGCATGGGATGGTAAATGCTTCAGGATCTTCCTTTTTCTACACCAACGACTTTGTTGCAATGGCGCTACAATGCTGCAACTTGTCATCCTCCTCTAACCTCGCAGCTCTCTTTTTGGTCACCAGGTATTTCATGAACTTTGCATATCCCGGCATCTGCTCTAAAGCTTCAATCAAAGGAACGTTAATAGATAATTGTTTAAGCATAGATATGAATTTCCTATTCCCTTCCTCTGTCTTCTTCACCAGTCTTTGTGGAAAGGGAGGTGGAGGTTTTGGCATAGGGATGATTTTTTGTGTGACCTCCGCCTCTACCTCGTTTTGATCCTTGGGTAGTTCTGCTACCTCTCTCTCATCTTCGTCAGATGCCTTCGCGCTTTCCACTTCAGTTGGCGTTTCCTACCTCTAGTTGTCACATCCATGCATTGCCCGTCATTTTTGGGGTTTTGCGCAGAGTTACTGGGAAGTGTTCCTTGTTGACCCGGATTTGCATTTATCGACAGTTGGTTCAATTACTGTTCTATTTGTCGAATCGCCAGTGCGAGTGACTTCACTTTTTGCCCGATGCATGAGAGATCATTCGCATTTCCTTCACATTCTCGTTCGGGGCATCAAATCGCTTCATCATCTTGCTCATCATATCTTCAATGCAATTCAAACTTGATCCGCCATCTCGATTTCCTAGTGGGATGTACACACCGCTTCTATCATTCCTAATATTGTAACTGCTTCGGTTGTAATTGTTATCGTGGTTGTAGTTCCCTTCACGATTGTATTGTCCTTCCCGATTACAGTTTCCATAGTTCCGACCTTGATTTCCTTGACCTTGGGCCCAATTTTCCTGATTGGATCCTTGGGTATTGGCCCGGAAACCCCCCGTTTGCTCGTTCACAAGATTTGCATCCTCCTCATAAGTGTACCAATCATTTTGCGGAGCATGCTGTTGATATTGGGCTGCCTGGACCCTCTCTGTATTGCCACTTACATGCTTTAGTACCAAACCCACTTCAGTTCTTAGTTGCGCCATTTCGTCACGGAACTCATCATGAGATGGATTTGATGTGGCTTGTAGTGAGAAGGTACTCTTTGTCATATATGATGCTCTAGTGCTCCAAGCCTTGTTGTTCTTCGATATCCTCTCGAGCTTCTTCGCAATCTCCAGGAAGGAAATTGATCCATAAGATCCACCTGCAATAGTATCAAGCACCGCTTTACCGTTATCATCCATTCCTCGATAGAAGTATTCTTTGAGTGACTCATCATCGATGCAGAGGTTTGGTACAACTCTCATGCAGCTTGTGAATCTATCCCAAGAATCCTTGATAGACTCTCCAGGAAGAGCCTTAAAGTTATTGAGTTTGTCCTTAAGATTCAGCATCCTTGATATTGGGAAATATTTTTCAAAAAAAGCATCATGCAAATCATTCCATATGTATATAGAGTTGTACGGGAGCTCGTTCAACCATACAGTAGCGTCTCCAGTTAGAGACAGTGGAAATACCCGTTGACCAACCACGTCCATATCTAAATTTGGATTTCCCACACTGCTTTTGCATATGTTGGTCACCTTTGTCCAATGAGCATAACGATCTTCCGATGGTAATCCAGCAAACAGTCCTCGAGCAGTCAACATCTGCATGAGGCTTCTTGTAATCACAAATGTGAATCCAGGTGGCAATGGAGGAACAACTATAGCGCCAGTTGATCCTATTTCATTATGATCCACTTCAAAGTTCCAGCTAACATTAGGTGTAGGTTGATGCTGCGGTTGAACCTTTTGTAGATTTACTGGCACCTCTATAGCTCCTAGAGGTTGAACTCTTGGGACCTCTTACTGTTCCTCGCCATTTGGATTATCTATTGGCCTAGTTTGTTGACCTGTTGTCGCCATTCTTCACAAAGTTCTTCTTAGCTCAGGATCGTAAGGAGTCAGGGGAATGCCTTGACTACGTGTATTTGGCATACACTGGAACTATGAGCTGTAGAAAATCAAAAACAACAATAAAACGTAAATCCGAAAATAATTGACTAAAGTGCACTAATAAAATTAGTCTAATCTAAAAGCCTTATTTCCCGGTAACGGCGCCAAAATTTGATATCGCCCAAATTAAACCTCCCTAAGGAAGTATAAGTGGTCGCTGTCAAATAAAGAACCTAATAGGTTAGGGTCGATCCCATGAGGAATATGGTTCAGACTTAGGCTAATTAAGATTAGTTGTACGTTTAGCCTAATTATCTCTAAAAGACAAAGGGGGGGGGGGAAGTTAAATAAACTAGAATTAAAACTACTGAATAGGAAATAAAAAAATAAACAAATAGCAGGAATAATGCAATTGGAGATATCAATAAATGAATGAAACTAGGGTTTATGTGTTCCCCATAAACTCTTAACTCAGTAACCCTAATAATGGTAATTCTTTCTAATGTCTAGCTTGCATGATCACGAAGTTATGTATCCCTAAACAAATGGTCCTCCAAATAGGGAATTTCACTCAGCATACTGGTCCGTCTACGTGTGTTGATTTACTAACCCTTACCTATGACCCAAATTAACCCACAACTATTTCTATGTTGGGTTATTAGATAGCGGACTACTCAACGCTAAATCTCTGTTGTATAATCCCTTTCTCATTCATTACCTCCCTGGTCCAGTTAGTAGGAACGAGGCGAGTTCTTACGTTGGCCACCGTTAAAAAGCATTCTAAACAAAGTGATTAACAAAAACATGCATAAACACTTTCAAGAATTACAACATTATTAGTTTTACTTTTGTTAATTACTCATGGTTCCCATAACCCTAGCTGTGGATTTAGCTACTCATGCTTGTTTGTTCACAATTCATATTAGGGTTTGAATAAATCATGAACTTACAGTGATTATAGATAAATTCCACAATCTTCAATTGAAAATCAAAAGAAAATTGCGTAAAACCAACCTCAAGAATTAATCTCCTCAAAAGATGAAAAGTAATTCCCAAAACCAAAAGGTAATATTCAAAAACTAGGTCAACCCACCTAAAATGAAATTTACATAAGGTATATATAGAGAATAAATCATAATTAGACTAGGATAAGGAAATCTGGGAAAATTCGGCCTAGGTAGAGTCATCTACGGTTGGCAACCTACGGCTTGTAGACAGACCTATGACTCGTAGGTCCCAGCCGTCATTCAACTATTAGACTAATTCCTGAGGGCTTCTTTCTACAAGCATGATCTACGACTCGTCATTCAATGTACGACCCGTCCTGTTCTTCCGTCATTCAAGTTCTGCAGGTGACCCTCTTTGAAGTTATCTACGGCTGGGCATCTACGGTTCGTAGCAGGATCTACGGTCCGTCATCTTGGTCTCTTATTCCATACTTAGCCAATTATGCAGGCTCCTGAACCTACGACCCCAACTCACGACTCGTCAAAGCATTGACGGTCCGTAGACTGTCTTGTACATCACCAAAAGTCAACTGTTGCTGCATCATTCTCCTCTACTGCTCCAAAAGACCTATTCCCAGCAATTTTAGCACAAGTACTATCAAATCTAATAACAAACCACTTATGTAACATGCAAAATTCTAAGTTTAATGCATCAAAAGTACAGTAAATTCATAGTACATCAAACAACACCTAAGAGTATTCTAGGGATTTAAAATGACAATCAAGCCAAGAATCAACCAAAACTAAGGCTTATAGATTAAAATACTAAACTAAATAACTCGAAATGGCCAATAAATCTCACTAAGGATAAAGCACACCTATGAACTAGTCCTAAAACCAGCCTAACTATCAAACTACTCAAATACATGCACAATCAAGCTAAGCCAAGCCTTAAAGAGAGAAACCATAATCTACCTCAAGGCCTAAATCGCACACGAATTACTACTTAGTTGGGTTTCCCTTCTAAAGCGACTTGGAACGCTGCCAAGTTATCAAGAACATAAAGAGAAAGTCAATATGAAACTAGCGATACCCATATCATAATAACAAATTTTGTACTGGAAATCAGGTAAAAAATTGATCCTCGAACGACGTTATAAAATTGTGAAACTAAAACCATCATTATGCTCCCCCTGAGGTGAAGATCACATGCCCAGAAGCTGGGTGAAGACGGGATCAAATTGGTACCTCAAATGGTGCAAATACTATAGTTTGAAGACTTGAATTTAAGAGAACTAAGGCCAAAAACAGAATTGAATCAAAGAAATAAGGCTAGAATCGAGTTTTGGAAGTAAGGAGGAATGATTTTACCTTTGAATCACTGGAAATGATCAAGGAATGAGCAAAATCGCCAAGGTCCGAGCTCCTTCAACAATGTGTCTTTTAAGAAAAATAATAAGGAAGAAAGGGAATTAAATTCCCAGCGACAACAGCAAAAGCGTTCAAGTGGTCGCTTAAGCGGCCATCGCTTTAGCCATCAGCTGGCCGCAAAAGCAGTCTAGCTCACTTAGGCGCCTGTCATAAAAGCAAATGCTAGGTCGCAAAAGTGGCCCCACTCCCCTGATGCCTCTCGTTAATGTGGCACCTAGGTCAGTTAAGCGGCTACTGCAAAAACAGTCAAGGGGAGCAAAATCCATGGCACTAATGACTGTTGCATCAGGAGTTGGAGCACAAAGCTCCAATCTTCGAATGAACCTTTGAAATTCATTCGAGGTCCAAATAATGCAAATCAAAAGTGCTACCCATTTTGAACTCAACGGAATCGATAAAATAATCAACGGAGGTCTTCTTATTAAAATGTTGGGTCAACACTTATAAAGAAACACTAAGTAAAATGCCAAAGGTGACAAACTCATCCCGATCACCTTGGGAACAAAACCAAAGGCTATTCTATTGCAAAATCGATATTTCAGAGCTAACCATACTGATAGAATCTCAATTCAAGTGCATTTACCAAGAATATTGACTGAAGTCAAACTTTGGCCAAAATGTTAAAGCTAAAACGCCTAATGGCACAAACTCCAAATGACAGCCTCGAAACCTTAACCGACCATCCCACTAGACCAAAATGACCCTTTCGGAGCCGATGGAACTAACAGAATCTTCATTTGACATTAGAATCTCTCAATGTTGACTAAAGTCAATTTTTCTTACCAAAAGCCTCTAAAACAGAAAAACTTACACCAAACTCTCCCAACCTTCTCAAGAAGCGTGCCACCTTACCCAACACCACATAAAAGATATGATAACGCTCAAACTATCCTCCAAAATAATTAAGAAAATAAGCGATCGCTATCAATAAAAATATCCAACTAAGAGTCAAATCTCATAGGGAATTGTGTTAAGGAAAGGAATTCAATTAAGAACTTTATATTGTAAACTCATTCATTTATAGCAATTAAGAGAATAGTGGATGATTCTACCAAATTTAAGTAAAATGATTTTGTTACCACAAGTCAAGATTAAACTAAAATATTACTAATTCAAACAATTTACGAATCAATCTAGGGGTGCGGAAATTAGAATTAATGTCACATAGGGATAATTGTGGTACTCAATAGTGCTAAATAAACATGGATAGGATGGGTCATCTTCAATGACACTAATCTTCTTTCGATCTCATAAAATCATTTCATAGAATCTCCTTTCGATCTCATCTATGTGAATTACAAAACAACCCACTACCTTACAGAATCTCTTTTTTCAAGCAGATTTGGGCAAATAGATCTGACCCATAATTTTTCTTTCAAGCAAATCATAGACATCAAACCTAAATTGCAAGCATAGAGTAAATTCCCACTTTAATCAATCTCTTTCGAGCATCAATCGAAGATCAAAAATAAGATTAAGTTTGCAACCTTAACTCATGAGTTAAGTCCATGCTAATTAGCCTAAATCCATGAATGAATACACCTAAAAAAAAAAGCACAGCACAATGCCCACTACATTAAATCAACATCCAATCCTATAATTGCACCCCTAGGCTTGGGATTTTACTCACCCATCAAAAAATATAAAGAAATTATACCTATCATGAGAGCAGCCATCGATGTAATGAAATTAAACAAGTATAATCAACACCCACTTTGATTTCAACCTCAATTTGACAAATTCAAGAGTGAAAAGGTTGAAATCAAAGTGGGTGTTGATTATAATTGCTTAATCTCATCACATCCATGGTTGTTCTCATGATAGGTATAATTTTTTAACTTTTTGTGATGGGTGGCTTAACCCCAACTCTAGGGGTGTAAATATGGGGTTGGGTGTTGATTTGATGTAGTGGGTATTGTGTTGTGCTCTATTTTATGTCTATTCATACATGGATTTAGGCTAATTAGCATGGGTTTAACTCATGCAATAAGGTCGTAAACTTAATCCTATTTTCGATCTTCAATTGATGCTTGAAAGAGATCAATTGGAGTGGGTAATTAGTCTAACGCTTTCAATTTAGGTTTGATGTCTATGATTCGCTTGAAAGACAAATTATGGGTCAGATCTATTTGCCAAAATCTACTTAAAAAGAGATTGGGTAAGGTAATGGGTTGATTTGTAATTCATATAGATTAGGCCGAAAGGAGATTCTATGAATTGGTACTATGAGCTCGAAAGAAGATTAGTGTCATTGATGATGACCAGCCTATCGATGTTTGTTTAGCACTAATGAGTACCCCAATTACCCCTATGTGACATCAATTCTAATCCCCACACCCCTTAGATCATTTCTCAATTATTTGACTCCATGAAATTTTAGTTTAATCTTGATTCGTGATAGCAAAACCTTATTTTGTTAAATTTGGTAGAATCATTCACTCTTCTTTTAATTGCTGCAGAAAAATGAGTTTACAATCTAATGTTCCTAATTGAATTTCTTTCCCTACACCATTCTCTGTGGTATTTGACCCCGACTCTTGTTGGATATTTTTATTGACAACGATCGTTTATTCTCTTAATTATTTGGAGGATAGTTTGAGCATTATCAAAACGGGTGCCATTGCCGGGGAATGGTAGCTAAAAATTCAATTGGTGAAATTAGTTTGTAAATTTGTTTAGTTGTAGTATATTGTTGTTTGGTGTTGTGGTTTGCTGATTTGTAGGTATACAATATGAGTGATCATGGTAGTGACAACGATACTCACTACGGGCAAAATGATATTATGGGTGACTTGAATGATATGCACATGAATGTTATCCAATCCACGAAAGCTATCCGATTACCTCCTACAATAGGGAGGGTAGTCTTTCATGTGACTGGAACAATGCTACAGTTGCTCCAAATGCGGGGAATGTTCGGGGGACTTGCTCATAAAGATCCCCATGAGCACCTCGGGAATATTGTGGATGTGTGTGGACCATTCACCTTCAAAAACATTTTTCAAGAGTCCATTCGGTTGAGATTATTTTCGTTCTCCTTAATGGGAGAAGCGACTGGATGGCTTGCGGAGTTACCTAACGATACAATCACTTCGTGGGAAGAGCTTACCGATGCTTTCCTTGAGAGATTTTTTCCTCTCTCGAAGATGATAAAGATTAAGGGTAGCATTCAAAATTTTAAAAGGGTGCGGGGTGAACCTCTTACCTCTTCATGAGACATGGCTGCGATTATTGCAATGTCCAACACATGGTGTTCTAGACAACGTATTGTTTTACTTCTACTGTAGCTTGGACTCCATTAACAAAGACTTAGCCGACCAACTTGTTCAAGGTGGGCTGATGAGGCACCCATATGACGTCGCAGTATTGCTACTTGATGACATGACAAAGATTAACCACGCATGACTTACTAGAGAAGATCATATGTCTCCTCAACATGTGGGTATGAGCAAAGAACAAATGGAAAAAGATCAAGAGAAGGATGAAAATATGGCTAAAATGATGACCCAATTGAACTAGCTTTCTAAACATTTTATGTGAGGTGGACTTAAAGTTGTAAACGCGGTTGGTACAAGTGCTGGACAATGCCCTGATGATGCTAAGTTTATGGCATTATACAATGAGGAAGTACAATATTTGGGAAATCAATTGGGGGGTTCTCATCCAAACTACCAAAGGCAAGGTAGGAACCATCAAAAGCTCACAACTTTTCAATCAAATTTCAAAACTAACGTCATAAACCGATCAAGCAAGACTGGGGGCAACTATCGAGAGAGATAAAATGATAATTTTCCAAAAAATTCAAAAAGTGACTTCTAAGGTCAATACAAATCTAGATGACACGCTAAAATTTCCAAAGTTATCTTGATCTTTTTAATGCATGATAACAATGAGGTTCCTGCAAGATGAATGTTGCACTAAAGTTCTTGAACCAGACAAATTCGAAATTGATTGCAGTGTTGCATTTGTCACCCACTCTCAAAAGTGATAGATTAATTGAAGAAACAACTAATGTCTGGATACACAAACCCTTGTGCTTTTGATTGAAATTGTAACACCCCATAACTTTCCCTTTTAGAATCCGAATCTTTAGTTGTAAGTATCTAAGCTTGAACCGAGTGGTGTCCTGCTTGTGCTTATGTGTTAAGGTTCATTACTATGAGTGGGAAGTGTATTGGAAGTTGTTTAGGGTCATAAGAGACCTCTAGCACTAAGTTGAGTTCAAAACCTTTCTACCGGCTAAGTTTTCGCATTAGTTCATGCAAGAGTCAACTGCAAACGATCCTATCTCCTAGAATATAAGGAATTAGGTGGCTAATAACCTATCAAATTAAAGGTTTTTGAGTCCTCTTTCCAACTCCACCAAGTTTGCATCAATCCAAGTTCGGAGTAGAAAGTTATGGCTATTTCACTGAAGCATGTCTGGACTGGGCAACTCGGTGAGCTGAGGGTCAATTCAGCCACTCGCCGAATGGGTTTGGCGCATCGGCGATTGAGCTCACCGAATGGACCCTCAGCTTAGGAAATATAAAAAGGGCCAAGGTTAAGGGGCAAAATCGTCTATTATGAGGAATAAACACTTAGGGAAAAAGTCCAAAAAGCCCTTAAATAAACTGTTGGGGCTAATCGACGGTCAGGACCTACGGTCCGTACATCCACTGACGGACCGTCCTGCTCTTCCGTCAATTGATTCAGAAAGTTCATTTTGGACTGAAAATTTGGCTAAGTCTGGAAAGCATCTATGGAACCCATCTACGGCCCATCAACCGAACTATGAACCGTCCTGCTATTCCGTAGGTCAAGGTTGAGAAACTCAAAAATCATAAAGTTGGCAGGGCCATCAACGGTTACCATCTACAGCCCGTCACTCCACCTACAGTTCGTAGATGGCCTCCGTCGTCACTGGCACCAGAAAAAAATTTAAACACTGCATTTTTCTTTCTTTTCAAAAACTGAGGTGTTACAATATCTCCCCCTTGGGGACATTCGTCCTCGAATGAGAACCTGGGTATCCTGAGAAGGGCGATAGACTCGGACTAACAACCTAACCTAGCATGCAAGCACGTAAATGCACATATCCGAGGAGGAAACATCAACTCCAAGCTAAAGCATGCTCGATACAAAATTCATGAAGACTTTATGCAACTCATACTCAATGCACAATTATATATCTATATATATCATGATAGACTCTTCATGAACATGCATAAATCAAGGAATCATGGAAATCAACTATGACACATGAAACCAAAAGAATGAACCATGAGGAACTAGGTACCTCAAGCTAGAGGAGGATTGGAAGGAAAGAGATGAGGATAGCGGGACATCATATGGCCTCGGCCTCCCAAGTAGCACCCTCAACTAATTGATTCCTCCATAGAACTTTCACGGAAGCAACTTCTTTATTTCTCAACTTCTGGACTTGTCGGTCTAGAATCTCAACCGAAACCTCTTCATAATAAAGGCTATCCTTAATGCCAAGAGTCTCTATTGGCACTACAGAGGTCGGATCACCAACACACTTTCTCAACAATGAGACATGGAAAATCGGATGCACTGATGCCAACTCATTAAGCAATTCAAGCTCATAGGCAACCTTACCAACACGCCTCAAAATCTGATATGGGCCTACATAACGGGGACTAAGCTTCCCTTTCTTCCCAAATCTCATTACACCATTCATAGGTGAAATTTTCAAGTAAACCCAATCATCAACATCAAATTCTAATTCTCTTCTTCTAACATCGGCATAAGATTTTTGTCGACTTTGAGCCGTTTTCAGCCTTTCTCTGATAAGCCGAACTTTCTCCATAGCCTCATGCACTAACTCGGGGCCTATCAAAGCAACTTCCCCAATTTCAAACCAACCTATGGGAGATCTACACCTCCTACCATAGAGAGCTTCAAATGGAGCCATACCAATACTAGAATGGTAGTTGTTATTATAAGCAAACTCAACCAAAGGCAAATGATCATCCCAATTACCCTTAAAGTCAATTGCACTAGCTCTAAACATATCCTCCAAGGTTTGGATGGTACGCTCCGCTTGCCCATTGGTTTGGGGATAAAAGGTCGTGCTAAGCTTAACAAGAGTACCGAGGCCCTTTTGGAAAGATTTCCAAAACTGAGAAGTAAACTGTGTACCACAATCAGAGATAATGGATAAAGGCACTCTATGCCACCTAACCATCTCCCTCAAGTACAACTTAGCATAATCCTCCGCCGAGTAAGAAACCTTGACGGGAATAAAATGGGCTGATTTCATCATCTGATCTACAACCACCCAAATCGAATCATACTGACGCCGAGTGCGCGGCAAGTCAACAATAAAGTCCATGTTCACATCTTCTCACTTCCAAGTAGGAATGTTAATATCTTGCGACAGACCTCCCGGTCTTTGGTGTTCAACTTTCACTTGTTGGCAATTAGGGCATCTAGGCACAAATCCCGCAATATCCTTCTTCATCCCATTCCACCAATAAATCTCCCGCAAGTCACGGTACATCTTGGTAGCTCCCGGGTGAATGGAATAACGAGAACCATGGGCCTCAATCAAGGTTTGTCCTCTTAGGTCATCTACATTAGGGACACATAAACGACCCTAATATCTGAGCACTCCATCTCCCCCTTGGGAGAAAGCCTCAATGGACTTCTTTAGCACCGCTTCTTTCAATTCGACTAGGTTCGGAAGATCTTGCTTAGCTTTCACATCCTGCACATAGGAAGATTCTGAACCATTGTGGACCATAACACCACCTTGGGTTTAATCAACTAATCGCACACCCAAACGAGCCAATCTATGAACATCACAAACTAGTTCCCTTTTACCATCTTCAGTATGGGCAACACTACCCATTGACGTCCGACTAAGAGCATTTGCCACCACGTTAGCCTTGCCAGGGTGATAGAGGACATTCATGTCATAGTCCTTTAATAGTTCAAGCCACCTTCGTTGGTGAAGTTTTAGATCCTTTTGCTTAAATATATATTGCAAACTCTTATGGTTGGTAAAGATGTCAACATGGACACCATACAAGTAATGCCGCCATATCTTTAGAGCAAACACAACTGCCGCTAGCTCCAAATCATGAGTAGGGTAATTCTTTTCATGCACATTTAATTGCCTTGAAGCATAGGCAATGACTTTCCCATTTTGCATAAGTACACACCCCAACCCAATTCTGGAAGCATCACAATAGACCACAAACCCATCGGACCCTTCCGGTAGGGTCAACACCGGAGTCGAGGTAAGTCTATCTTTCAACTCTTGAAAACTCGCTTCACACCTTTCGGACCAAGCAAACTTAGCCTTCTTCTGAGTTAGAGCCGTCAATGGTGAAGCAATTGAAGAAAACCCTTCAACAAACCTTCGATAGTAACCGGGTAAACCCAAGAAACTACGAATATCCAAAGGTGATAGAGGTCTAGGCCAATTCTTAACCGCATCCGTCTTCTTAGGATCTACCTCGACACCTTTACCGGAAACAATATGACCAAGGAAGGCTACAGATCTTAACCAAATCTCACATTTCTCGAACTTAGCAAAGAGTTGTTGGCCCTTGAGAACTTGCAACACAATCCTCAAATGATCAGCATGCTCACTATCACTCCTTGAGTAAATCAAGATATCATCTATAAACACAATGACGAACATATCAAGGTATCGTCTAAACACCCGATTCATCAATTCCATAAATGCGGCTGGAGCATTAGTCAACCTAAAAGACATCACTAGAAACTCATAGTGCCCATATCTTGTCCGAAAAGTTGTTTTCGGAATGTCATCATCCCTTACCTTCAATTGGTGATAGCCCGAACGAAGATCGATCATAGAGAAATAACTAGCCCCTTGGAGTTGGTCAAACAAATCATCAATTCTCGGGAGAGGATACTTATTCTTGATAGTAACCTTATTTAATTGGCGGTAGTCAATACACATACGGAGTGACCCATCTTTCTTTCTAACAAACAAGACCGGAGCACCCCATGGAGAAATACTTGGTCGGATGAAGCCCTTATCCAACAAATCTTTCAACTGCTCTTTTAGTTCCTTAAGCTCTGCCGGAGCCGTTCTATAAGGAGGAACAGAGATAGGTTGCGTATCAGGGAGAAGGTCAATATCGAAGTCTCTTTCCCTCTCTGGAGGAACACCGGGTAAATCATCGGGAAACACTTCCAGAAATTCATTAACAATGGGGACTGACTCAAGAGTAGGGGTTTCGGAATTCACATCCCTCACCCTAATAAGATGGTACATGCAACCCTTAGAAATCATCTTTCTAGCTTGCAGATAAGAAACAAATTGACCCTTGAGCGAAGAATTTCCCCCTTTCCACTCTAGGATAGGCTCATCTAGAAATTGGAACTTGACCATCCGGGTTCTACAATCAATAGAGGCATAACAAGAATGCAACCAATCCATCCCGAGGATAACATCGAAGTTTAGCATATCAAGTTCTACAAGATCCACATGAGTGACTCTATGAAATAAAGAGACGGAACAATTTCTATAGACTCTCTTAGCCACAATAGATTCACCAATAGGGGTAGAGACACAGAATGGATCTAACAACACATCCGGAACAACATCAAACTTCGTAGCTACATAAGGTGTCACAAAAGACAACGTAGCACCTTGATCAAGCAAAGCATAAACATCAAAGTGGAAGATTTTCAACATACCGGTAACCACATCTGGAGAACCCTCTTGCTCATGACGGGCCTGAAGTGCATAGAACCGGTTTTGCTTTTGATTTCCACTAGAACTTGCTGGATTTTGAGGTTGAGCCTTTCGATGATTTTCTCCTCCCTTCTTAGAAGCCAAGGGACAATCCCTTACTTTATGACCCATCCTTCCACATCCAAAACATCCATTCGAACCGGCTAGACAAGTACCCTCGTGTTTCCTCCCACACTTGGCACAAGTAGGCAAGGAGGAGCCATTACCATTTCCTCCTTGAGGCTTTGGGTTAGACACCCTCTCTTGGTTGAACTTAGGAGGGGCATTGGAAGGCCCTTGATTAGAGAACCTTTGTCTAAGCTTAAAACGACCATGTCCATCGGACCTTGACTAAGAGAACCCACCATCACCGGTCTTAGCCCTCTTGAAGTTCCTAGGCCTTTCCTTGAGCTTCTCCTCCTCTAATTGTTGTGCATGAATCATGAGGCGAGAAATATCCATATCACTAATAAGTATGGTGGTACGACACTCCTTGACCACCATTTCGGACACTCCCGAAACAAATTTGCTCATTCTTGCCCTAGGATCGGCCACCATAGAAGGAGCATATCGAGCCAACTGTGTGAACTTCAAAACATACTCTTTCACACCCATACTCCCTTGACGAAGGTTGATCAACTCGAGTACCTTAGCCTCCCTCATCTCAAGGGGAAAGAATCTATCAAGGAAAGCACCCTTGAATTTCTCCCACTCCAGAGGACCTTCATCAACCGCCATCTCACTCTTCCATTGGTTATACCAAATTTGAGCGACACCTTTAAGTTGGTAAGCAGCCAACTCTGCCTTTTTCGTCGCTGACACTCCCATGATCATCAACACTTTATTAACCTCATCAATAAACTCTTGAGGATCTTCCTCCACTTTAGAACCGTGAAACTCCAGAGGGTTCATCCGGGTGAAATCCTTCACTCTTGACGCTGTCGTACCCACATTTGGATTCACGGGAGCCATAACCTCCCTATTGGCTTGAGCCATCACGGCTTGGGCCAACACCTGAAAAGCAGCCCTGAACTCCGCATTGGTTACTTGCTCGGCCAAAGGATCGGCCTGAACTTGAGGAGCTTGAGGAGGAGTTTCTTGCTCTTCACTTTCTCTTCACTTTCTCTCGCATTCCTTCGAGTATAAGCTCTTCGAGACGCCATATCCTGAAACGCGTAGGATAGGGATTAGGAGAGAGGAGCATATAGAGTAACACTCTACGCACGACTTAAGGATAATGAAGAAGTGGAGTTTTCCTAATCATCTTGTAGCCTCTCATTCATAAATGTGGCACGCTACACACTCATGAACAAGACTCTACTTGACGTGGCTTATGAGACATCCTAGAACCTTTCTAAAACCTTGTGCTCTGAATACCAAGTTTGTCACGACCCAGGGTAGCCCCTAGATGTAACAAGACGTACGAGGCCCCGAGAGGCCTCACAAAAGCCCTTAGCATACAAAACATACAAGATAATAGAAAAAAGAATTAAAAAGAGCTTTATATAACAAAACAGCGGAAGTCTACAACTTATGTCTCAAACCATCTAACATAACAAAATAGAAATGAAGGTTTGGGATGCAGCCCAGTGCAATATCCAAAAGCATAACGGAAAGCATGAAAATGTAACAAGGTTAGGTCCTCGGACATAGGAGGCCTCACCAAGTCCTCACTATCACTAGAACTGACTAGCCACGAGTGGGATGAGAAGAACTGCCAAGTCCTACATCAATAGAATCAATGTAGGCAAAAGTATGTGTTAGTACAATCAAGTACCAAGTATGATAGCAATGCATAAAAGGGCATATAAACCATGCTAGAATGAAATATAATCATGACATGCAATGGCGAAGCTAAAACATGATAGAACATAAGAAACATGAAGCATAAAACATGGCCAAGACAAGCTATTCATCTTTCCTTTACTTTACTTTAAACCATCATCATGAGAACACTTGTTCATTAACTTATGGGGAAATAGCCTTAACCGACATATAAAACCATGTGAGCTATCGACATGGAATCCGGTGTCTGCCCCACACCAAAAAGGGGTGTTCTACTTGCCAAGGTAAGACCATGAACTGCTCAGATCGTGTCTATCATAGACCATCACCCTGTGGTGGCACATAGGTTATGGGACATGGTAATCGCCACTTGTCCACTCGGTACTAAGCATATTTCCCACGGAATTATCATAGTTCATTATTAGTAGACATGGGTAATCGCCTCTTGTCTACATTAGGGAACATGGGTAATCACCTCTTGTCCCTTCATAGAATAGATCCTTAAGAACATGGGTAAGCCGCTTGTCCTTCTATTAATCATGATTTCATTATTAGTAGACATGGGTAATCGCCTCTTGTCTACATTAGGGAACTTGGGTAATCGCCGCTTGTCCCTTCATAGAATAGTTCATTAATCATGGATTCAAGCTTAGTTGAGCAAACCTTTCAACAAGTTATGAACCATTACATGTGAGAAAACCTTTCACACTCATAGGTTGAGCATTACATGAGAAACCCTTTCACAACTCAACAATGCACAAACACATCACAAACTTCATAAAACATGCATGAGTTCACAAGCTTCATATTTACATAGCTCATCATGCTATTAACTCATAAATCATGGGTTCATAAGCTTCTCCTCAAAACATGCAATTCAATGCAAGCTAATACTTAGAAAGCCATAAATCAAGGCAATTTAGTCATAATTGAGGGAACCCACATAATAGATGAAAATCATAGATTTTGATTCATCATGCATCTTTTCATAAAATATCCTCTTTTCATCATTCATAGTCTTACATGAAATTCATAGCTTGATAATCATAATCCTTAACTCAATTCACAAAGAGTTCATGTAATTCATCTTTTCTCAATCAACCCACAATCATAAGCATAATCATAAATTGGGGGATACTTAGCATAAGCTCATGGGATTCATCAAGTTGCATGTAAACAACGCTAAATCGTGCACTAGCTTACTTTACCACGCTAGATCGTGCAATACCAACCATAACATCAACAATGAAAAGCATAATGAAGAACCCATAAGAATTTGTCAAACCCTAACTCTCTTGGGCAAGACTATACCTTGAAAACCTTAAGGAAAAGAGGACCCATTGGAGGAAAGACTCCAAATGGTAAATACTATCATAACTTAAAGCCAATGCCTTGAAATAAAAGGGGATTGGTGACCTTGATGAGAACCCTAGCTCTCTTCTTCTCCTTCTTGTTCTTCTAGAGAGAGGAATATTTGGAAGATGAGAGTTGGAAAAATAAAGGGATTAGGGCTTAGAAAATATAAATAGGGCCAAGGCTATGGGGCAAAATCATCTATTATGAGGAATAAACACAAAGGGAAAAAGTCCAAAATGCCCCTAAATAAACTGTCGGAGCCAATCGCGGTCAGGACCTACGGTCCGTACATCCACTGACGGACCGTCCTGCTCTTCCGTCAATTGATTTAGAAAGTTCGTTTTGGACTGAAAATTTGGCAAAGTCTGGAAAGCATATACAGAACCCTTCTACGGCCCGTCAACCGAACTACGAACCGTCCTGCTATTTCGTAGGTCAAGGTTCAGAAACTCAAAAATCATAAAGCTGGCAGGGCCATCGACGGTTACCATCTACGGCCAGTCACTCCACCTACGGGTCGTAGATGGCCTCCGTCATCACTGGCACCAGAAAAAAATTTAAACACTGCATTTTTCTTTCTTTTCAAAAATTGGGGTGTTATAGGTTTTCATAGTGTTGGACTAGTGCGTCCACATGCCCTACGTATATCAAAATTTTAGAAAAGAGTAATCTAGGGTTTTATTCCTTGATTTTGAGTAATTTCGAGTTAAGACTATTGTTGAATTTTAATTCAAGTCTTGAGTTATTGTATTCATATCATTGAGTATTGTTGTGATATTGTTCATGTCTATATTTCGGTATGAACCCTACTTACTGAGTTGATTTTTAAGTATTTGAAAATAGATCCTTTTAACCATAGAATTGCTTGAATTGATTTGTAAAAAGAGTTTTAGAACAGTTTCAAAGAAGATTTTCAAAGAAGAGTTTTAAAGAAGAGTTTTGAGAAGAGTAAAGGGAATTGAGTATTCCCAAATGTATCACTTTCTATATTAAGAAAAGAGAGACCTTGATTTCCAAATATTTATGAGTTCAAAGATACTTCAGAGTTTTTCCTTTTTAAGAGGATCTTTTGAGTAATTACCTCAAATTGAGAAATAGAATGTTTTTACACATTAAGCATGAGCTTATATCATTGGGAGTTACTTTGAGCACCGATATGGGGATGAGTTCAGACAACTCATAGTCCTCATAAACCATGTAGCCAGCATGGGTAAAGGATTCATACTTTTTAGATGATTTCCTTAGTGCCTTCGGGTAGAGCTTAGTGGATCCACTTAGTTGAGGTTGTTCTATACCCCAGCAAGGTATAGGACAGTTCTGGCAGCGTGGGTGAGACACTGTATCTTCACTTAGCTCATAGTGGCGATTGTCGGTTAGAGAATCTCCCAAGTAGAGTTAAAGAATATTTTATCATATTACTTTATATTGTTGAGTTCAGAGATGAGTAAGTATTTTGTAAGGGTAAATGAGTTTATTCTCTTTATTTCCTTACATCCAGTTGGGTATGGTTTATCTGTTGCCGTCTTTCCCTTCAGTTATTTCACTTCATCTATATTGCATACTCGTACATTCTATGTACTGACGTCATTCGACGCTGCATCTTTTCATGATGCAGATACTAGTGTTAGAGATCACCTACTAGCGTATCATTGAGGATCTATTTTCCCCAGCTTTTGGTGAGGCCTCTTTGCATCCACAGGAGCTCCTTTTCATCAGTTTCCTTTATGTATGTACTAGTTCTTAAGGTAGTCGTGGGCTTGTCTCGGCACCTTCTTAGTAGTTGGTTAGAGGCTTCGTAGACTGAGTAGATTGAAGTTGATTTGAGTCATTCAGAGTCCATTTTAAACTACTTTATTTACTTGGGCTGAAACATCAAATTATGTTTTTTTTGAGTATTTTAAATTTATAACTTAAAGTATGATGAAAACATTTTATAAATATTACTTGAGTTACTTTTTTTCTAGAATTGAGTCTTTCGCTTAGTTAGTCAGCCAGGCCAATTGTTCGCCTGGGAACCAGAAATGGTTTCTGGTTGCCGGCCACTCCTACTGTGTAGACTCGAGGCGTGACAAACTTGGTACCAGAGCCCAAGGTTCAAGAGTCCTAGGGTGTCTATGAAGCCGTGTATTGTAGAGTCCTTCTTATCGGTGTGAAGCACGCCACATATATAATTAGGAGGCTACGACATTTAGGAACATTTCACTTTCTTCATACTCCTTTTCATGCGATAGAGTTCAACTCTATAAAAGTTTCCTCTAACTCGTGCTTACGCGTGTCTTTTCAGATCATGCCCCCACGAAGAGCTGTTCGAGGATGAATTGCTAGGAGGAATGTTAATCCTCAAGGTCCAGAGGTTCCCAATGCACCAGAAGTGCAACCCCCTCAAGGAGAGGTCACCAATGTTGAGTTCAGGAATGCTATTCAAATGCTGACTCAGGTTGTGACAAATCAGGCTGGTCAACAAAGAGTGGGTCTTCAGGATGTGGCTGATACATCCAGAATCCATGAATTCCTGAGAATTAATCCCCCAGAGTTTACAGGGTCGAATATCACAGAGGATCCGGAGAACTTTGCGGAGGAACTTTAGAAAGTGTTTGAGGTTATGCGTGTTGTTGATGCAGAGCGTGTGGAGTTAGCTTCATATCAACACAAAGGTGTTGCTAGAATATGGCATGACCAATGGAAGAAGAACAGAGCAGAAGGGGCACCACTTTTGAGTTGGGCGGTGTTTGAAGATGCTTTCTTGGGGCGCTTCTTTCTCTGTGAGCTAAAGGAAGAAAAGGTAAGAGAATTTCTGAATCTGAAGTAGGAGTCTATGAGTGTGCAAGAGTACAGCCTCAAGTTCACTCAGCTATCCCTCTATGCTCCGGAGATGGTGGCAGATATGAGGACCAAGATGAGTTTGTTTGTGTCTGCACTATCTCGCTTGTCCAGTAAGGAAGGTAAGGAGGCTATGTTGATATTGGACATGGACATAGCCAGGCTCATGATCCATGTGCAGCAAGTTGAGGAGAACATACTGAAAGACAGGGAAGATTTCCGCAGTAAGAGGGCTAAGATAGCAAATCATGAATCAAGCCAGCAGAAGATCGGAAATGTGAATCGGTCATCTTTTCAGCAAAAGTCACCGGGACCTGCTCCACCGTCAGCTAGTGCGCCTGCACCAAAGAACAGAAGTGAATTCAAGAATCAAAACTCCCAAAATTCCAGAGCTCGACCTACTCAGTCTCAGGGTAGTGTGGCACAAGGGGCTAATTGGACCCCCACGTGTACCAAGTGTGGTAGGAACCATCCAGAGAGTGTCGTGATGGCTCAAGTGGCTGCTTCAAGTGTGGTCAGATGGGTCACTTTATGAGAGAGTGCCCTAAGAACAAGCATGGTAATGGGGGCAATAGAACCCAATCTTCTTCAGCAGCTCCAGCAGATAGAAATAGCCAGAGAGGAGCTACTTCAGAGATAGGCGGAGGAGCAAACCGTCTGTATGCTATAGCTGGTCGCTAGGATTAGGAGAACTCACCAGATGTTGTCACTGGTATGCTTAAAGTTTTTACTTTTGATGTTTATGCCTTAATTGATCCAGGTGCAACTCTGTCTTTTGTGACTTCTTATGTAGCCATAAAGTTTGGCATTTCCCCCAAACAACTTCTTGAGCCTTTCAGTGTTTCCACACCTGTTGGTGAGTCTATTCTAGCAGAAAGAGTCTACTGTGATTGTACCATCTCTGTCTATCACAAAGGCACCATGGCTGACTTAGTTGAGCTAGAAATGGTGGATTTTGATGTTATTTTAGGTATGGACTGGCTTCATGCTTGTTATGCCACAGTCGATTGTAGAACTTGAGTAGTCAAGTTTTAGTTTCCTAATGAGTCAGTTTTAGAGTGGAAGAGTAGTTCAGCAGTGCCTAAAGGTCGTTTTATTTCATATTTTAAGGCCAGAAAATTGGTTTCTAAGGGGTGCATCTATCACTTAGTCCGAGTTAATGACTCTAGTGTTGAGACACCGCCTATTCAATCAGTTCCAATTGTCAGTGAGTTTCCAGAGGTCTTTCCAGACGATCTTCCCGGAGTCCCTTCTGAGAGAAAAATAGACTTTGGAATAGATATTCTTCCTCATACCCAACCCATCTCTATTCTGCCATATAGAATGGCTCCAGCTGAGTTAAAAGAGTTAAAAGAGCAGTTGCGAAATCTTCTTGATAAGGGTTTCATTCGACCAAGTGTCTCACCATGGGGCGCTCCAGTCTTATTCGTGAGAAAGAAAGATGGTTCCTTTAGGATGTGTATCGATTACCGCTAATTGAATAAGGTCACCATAAAGAATAAATATCCCCTTCTGAGAATTGATGACCTTTTCGACCAGCTTCAGGGTGCCACGTGTTTCTCTAAGATAGACCTCAAATCTGGCTATCATCAGTTGAGAGTAAGAGAAAGTGACATCCCGAAGACAGCTTTCAAGATCCGTTAAGGTCATTACGAGTTCCTTGTTATGTCCTTTAGTTTGACTAACGCCCCTACAGCATTCATGGATCTTACGAATAGAGTGTTTAAACCATATATGGATATGTTTGTTATCGTGTTCATTGATGACATATTGATTTATTCGAGGAATGTGGAGGACCATGCTAGTCATCTTAGAATAGTCCTGCAAACTCTCAAAGACCAAGAGTTATATGCCAAGTTTTCTAAGTGTGAGTTTTGGCTCGAATCCATGGCCTTCTTAGGCCATATTGTATCTGGTGAAGGAATTCAAGTCGACACTCAGAAGATTGAGGCAGTGCAGAACTGGCCCAGACTCACATCCCCGACTGATATAAGGAGTTTCTTGGGGTTGGTTGGTTACTACAATGGTCTGAAGCTTGTGACAAAAGCTTTCAGGAATAGAAAACTCAGTTAACCATATCTCCAGTGTTGGCCCTACCAGAAGGTACAGAGGGTTTTGTCATCTATTGTGACGCGTCCAGAGTTGGACTTGGTTGTGTATTGATGCAGAATGGTAAGGTTATAGCCTATGCCTCTAGATAGCTTAAGATTCACGAGAGGAACTACTCGACTCATGATCTCGAGTTAGCAGCAGTGGTTTTTGCTCTGAAAATATGGTGTCATTATCTCTATGGTGTTCATGTGGATGTGTTCACAGACCACAAGAGTCTACAGTATGCTTTTAGTCAGAAGGAGCTCAATCTCAGACAAAGGAGGTGGTTAGAGTTGCTCAAGGATTACGATATGAGTATCATCTATCACCCAGGTAAGGCTAATGTTGTTGCTGATGCTTTAAGCAGGTTGTCTATGGGGAGCACTGCTCATGTTAAGGAAGGCAAGAAGGAACTAGCTAAGTAAGTTCACAGACTTGCACGATTGGGTGTTCGATTGTTGGATTCCAGTGAAGGTGGAGTTGTTGTGATGAATGGAGCTGAGTCTTCATTAGTGGCAGAGGTAAAGGAGAAGCAAGACAAAGACCCCATTTTGCTTGAGTTGAAGGCAAATGTGCATAAGCGGAAAGTGATGGCTTTTGCACAAGGGGAAGATGGTGTGTTGAGATATCAAGGGAGGTTATCTGTTCCAGAGGTGGATGATCTCCAAGAGAGGATTATGGAAGAAGCTCACAGTTCCAGATATTTGTTTCATCCGGGTTCCAAAAGATGTATCATGACTTGAGAGAAGTCTATTATTGGAGTAGTATGAAGAGGTGTATTGCAGAGTTTGTTGCTAAGTGCCCAAATTGCCAACAGGTCAAAGCTGAACATCAAAGGCCGTGTGGTATGGCTCAGAATATACCCGTTCTGGAATGGAAGTGGGAGATAATTAATATGGACTTTATTACAGGTTTACTGCGATCTCGCAAGCAGCATGATTACATTTGGGTGATTGTAGATTGGATAACCAAATCAGCCCACATCTTACCAGTAAAGACTACCAATACCGCAAAAGAGTATGCATGTACATTCGTGAGATAGTTCGACTGCATGGAGTCCCCTTGTCCATCATCTCAGATAGGGGTGCTCAGTTTACCGCACAGTTTGGGAAGTCATTTCAGAAAGGTTTATGTTCGAAGGTGAACCTTAGTCCTGTTTTTCATCCTCAAACTGATGGTCAAGCAGAGCGCACCATTCAGACCTTAGAGGACATGTTGAGAGCTTCTGTTCTTGATTTCAAAGGTAATTGGGATGACCACTTTCCTCTTATCGAATTTGCATACAATAATAGTTATCATTCCAGCATTCAGATGGCTCCGTATAAGGCTCTATATGGGCGAAGGTGTAGATCTCCCATTGGTTGGTTTGAGGTTGGTGAAGCTAAGTTGATAGGACCAGATTTGGTTCATAAAGCCATGGAGAAGGTGAAGACTCTTCAGGAAAGGTTGAAAAAAATGCAAAGTCGTCAGAAATTCTATACAAATGTGAGGAGGAGAGACTTGGAGTTTGAGGTTAATGATTGGGTCTATTTGAAGGTTTCACCTATGAAGGGTGTTATGAGATTTGGTAAGAAGGGAAAGCTCAGCCCCCGATATATTGGTCCTTATAGCAGTCCATCCGGTATTTCACATCTCTATGCTAAAGAAGTGTTTGGGTGATCCTTCACTTATTGTGCCTACCGAGGATATTGGAACCAAGGACAACCTATCTTATGAGAAGATTCCCGTTCAGATTCTTGATCGTCAGGTTCACAAATTGAGAACCAAAGAGGTTGCATCAATCAAAGTCTTGTGGAGAAATCAATTTGTTGAGGAGGCTACATGGGAGGCCGAGGAAGATATGAAGAAGAGATACCCTCATCTCTTTACCTTCGATTTAGTTCAAATCTAAGGTATTAACTCTTCCTAAAGTGCTCATTCAATTTAGTCTCTCCTTCACTATTTTCAGTTCATGAGTTTTATGTGTAATTTGAACTAAATTGGGTTGTTAAGCATTTCCCTACCCTCTTCGATCTTAGTTCATCCATCATTCTAGGACGAATGATCCCAAGGGGGAGATATTGTAACACCCCAAAACTTTCCCTTTTAGAATCTGAATCTTTAGTCGTAAGCATCTAAGCTTGAACAGAGTGGTGTCCTGCTTCTGCTTATGTGTTAAGGTTCATTACAATGAGTGGGAACTGTATTGGAAGTTGTTTAGGATCATAAAAGACCTCTAGCACTAAGTTAAGTTCAAAACCTTTCTACCAGTTAAGTTTTCGCATTAGTTCATGCAAGGGTAAACTTCAAACAGTCATATCTCCTATAATATAAAGCATTAGGTGGCCCATAACCTATCAAATTAAAGGTATGTGAGTCTTCTTTTCAACTCCACCAAGTTTGCATCAATCCGAGTTCGGAGTAGAAAGTTATGGCTATTTTACTGAAGCATGTCTGAACTGAGCAACTCGGCGAGCTGAGGGTCAATTCGGTGACTCCCCAAATGGGTTCGGTGCATGGCCGATTGAGCTCGCCGAATGGACTCGAAAACATCCAAAAACTGTTGTTTTAGGTGATCTGAAGCTCCCATTTGGCGGTTCGCCCAATAAGTCGGCAATGGGACCTCCTGGTTGCCGATTTGGCCGACGAGTCTCATTAAAAGGTCATTTTTTTAAATTTTTATGATTTTCTTACGTTCCCAGAAGGGTATTCTTGACCTTTTACCCTCAATTAACTTCCCTAAGCCTAACTTATAGCCTAATAACCTCCCCATTCACATTCAGCCCTCAGGCAAATCACATTCGCATGTTCTAAGTTCTCTAAAGGGAAGAAGCTAGGGTTCTTCACCTTCAAGCCTCAGTCCAAGGTTTCAAGTCAGTGTTTCCCTACCAGCTATGTAAGGCTTTCATAGTATTGGACTAGTACGTCTATACGCCCTAAGTATATCAGAATTTCAGAAAAGAGTAATCTAGGGTTTTATTCCTTGTCTTTGAGTATTTTCAAGTTAAGCCTATTGTTGAATTTTAATTCAATTCTTGAGTTATTGTATCCATATCATTGAGTATTGTTGTGATATTGTTCATGTCTATATTTCGGTATGAACCCTACTTACTGAGTTGATTTTTGAGTATTTTAAAAGAGATCCTTTTAACTATATAATTGCTTGAATTGATTTCTGAAAAGAGTTTTAGAACAATTTCAGAGAAGATTTTCAAAAGAAGAGTTTTAAAGAAGAGTTTTGAGAAGAGTAAAGGGAACTGAGTATTCCCAAATGTATCACTTTCTATATTAAGAAAAGAGAGACCTTGATTTCCAAATATTTATGAGTTCAGAGATACTTCAGAGTTTTTCCTTTTTAAGAGGATCTTTTGAGTAATTACCTCAAATTGAGAAATAGAATGTTTTTACACATTAAGCATGAGCTTATATCATTGGGAGTAGTATTGAGCACCGATATGGGGACGAGTTCAGACAACTCATAGTCCTTATAAACCATGTAGCCAGCATGGGTAAAGGATTCATACTTTTTAGATGATTCCTTAGTCCCTTCGGGTAGAGCTTAGTGGATCCACTTAGTTGAGGTTGTTCTATACCCCGGCAAGGTATAGGACAGTTCTGGCAGCGTGGGTGAGACACTGTATCTTCACTTAGCTCATAGTGGCGATTGTCAGTTAGAGAATCTCCCAAGTAGAGTTAAAGAATATTTTATCGTATTACTTTATATTGTTGAGTTCAGAGATGAGTAAGTATTTTGTAAGGGTAAATGAGTTTATTCTCTTTACTTCCTTACATCCAGTTGGGTATGGTTTATCTATTGCCATCTTTCCCTTCAGTTATTTCACTTCATCTATATTCCATACTCGTACATTCCATGTATTAACGTCATTCGACGCTGCATCTTTTCATGATGCAGATACTAGTGTTAGAGATCACCTACAAGCGCATTGTTGAGGATCTATTTTCCCTAGTTTTTGGTGAGGCCTCTTTGCATCCAGTGGAGCTCCTTTTCATTAGTTTCCTTTATGTATTTAGTAGTTCTTAAGGTAGTTGTGGGCTTGTCTAGGCACCTTTTTAGTAGTCGGTTAGAGGCTTCCTAGACTGAGTAGATTGGAGTTGATTTGAGTCATTCAGAGTCCGTTTTAAACTACTTTATTTACTTAGGCTGAAACATCGAATTATGTTTATTTTGAGTATTTTAAATTTCTATTTAAAGTATGATGAAAGCATTTTATAAATGTTTACTTGAGTTACTCTTTTCTTGAGTTGAGTCTTCCGCTCAGTGAGTCAGCCAGGCCAAGGGTTCGCTTGGGAACCAGAAATGGTTTCTGGGTGCCGACCATGCCTAGGGTGTAGATTCGAGGCGTGACAGAAACCTGGTTTATGATGAGTGGTGAATTTACACTCATGTAGAGCTCTTTTCTTATAATTTTTTGGCAATTTAAGTAGAGAAGGAGGCTAATTATTATTTGAATTGTGTTGTTTGAGGTATTTTGATGCTGGAAAAGAAAATGATGATCAAAAGTTGAATTAAAGCTAAAAACAGCAAAACCTGGTAGAAAACAAGTCCCAAGCATCACATCTGCAGAAGACTGGTCACTTAAGCAAACCAGTCAAAGAAGTCAACAGCCCTCTTAAGCAAACAAACGCGGTTCACTCCTGCGAACTAGGACTAAAAGGCGAACTTCGCTTAAGCGAAATAAGCTTCGCTTTTGCAAAGTTTGCTTATGTGAACTGCCTATCGCTCCTACGAAGTTCGCCCTTTCAGATAGGGGTAAAATAGGAACTTCTCAAGCCTTGTACTTAAAATACAAAAAAGAGGGCTAGGTTGGGACATTAGAAAAACAATTAGGAATTATTCCATATGAGATTTTAGAGATTTCTTCAAAGCTTAGCTTAATTTTTGAAGACTGGTTTGCAGATCTTGATTTGGGGTTGAGACATTGAAGGCAAGTTGTCTCACATTTTAGTTGTGGATTTGAAGATTGTGTTCTATTTTAGTAAATCTTTTTTACCTTTCATCATTTCCTTGTTCTTAATTTCCAGAAATGTGGGTGTGATTGTGTGTATGAAATTGGAGCTTTTGTGCTAGAAATAGACAAAGCTATTTAGGTGTTTGATTTATTTCTCTATTGCTTTTGTAATTCCTTGTTTCCATGTTGATTTCATGAAATAGGTTCTATCTAGTTTTCATATTTTAATTCATAGGTTGAGAGTGCACGCTCAATCTTAGCTTTCGATCTCTGATTGATGCCCGAAAGAGATTGATTGGAGTGGAGGATTAGATTGATAATTACATTGTAACTTCGAATCTTGAATTTGAGATCGAAAGATGAAAGTTTAGGGTTTCATTGTTGGGTGCAAGGCTTCTTTCAAAAGAGATGTCTAAGTTAAGGTAGTGGGTTATTTTGTATTGATGTGATTGAAACCGAAAGGAGATATCGCGATATAACCCTTTAAGACCGAAAGGAGATTAGGATTGATTTAAGATGATCTAGCCTACCTATTAGTGATTGATCTTAGATTGAATTGCAATGAATAATTGAATATTGATTACATCTCAAGTTTTCTCAATTTCCATACATCCCTTGCTTGATATCGTGTCTACCCCCTTTCGTAGTTTAATTAGAAAAATTCCCTTTTATTTGATATTTTTGTATCTTGCTTGTTTAGATTCAAACTAGTATCTAGTTAACCTTTATTTCTTCAATTGCCATTACATTATTCCCTGTGGGATTCAACCCCGACTCTTAGTTAAATATTTTTATTGACGATGACCGTTCACTCTTTTGATTAGTTTGGAGGATGATTTGAGCATTATCAAAAATGGCGCCGCTGCCGAGAAACAATTAGGCGTATTGAATTAATTTAGGATTTCTAGTTTACTTATTTCTATCTAGATTGTGAATAGTTTTCTTTATTTATTTTGTTTTGTTTCTATGGCTTTTTATGATCATTGCATCTTTGAGGATGGTATTCCTTCTACTGATACATGTCCTTGTGGGGACATGTGTAATAGGCTCATGTGTTGCAAGAAAGTCCTACACCTATCCTCTCGGAAAGTTTTCTAGTAAAGTACCGAGCTCAATGCTATGAGCTATTCCACTTTGAGATGAGGCTTGATACTCTTAGTGATAAGATGAGAAGAACCATGAGGGGGAAATATCCTTGTTGTTATACAATAGCCTAAAAGTGCAAAGAAGAGTCTCGTGACTTGCACCTTGCTTGGTGTGATGAGACGAGCCAATTCATACTCGAAGTTGAATGGTTTGAAACCGAGCCAAGCAAAGAGGTGAAGGTAGATATGGAAGATATCTTGTGCTTGTGCAACCAACCCAAACCAATTAAAATCCAAGAAGCCGAAATAAGTAGCATGATACAAGATTTGCAAGGAAAAGCAAAGAAGATCATATTTGGCAGCTCTAGTTCATGTAAAGATGAGAGTGTCACTCACTTAAAGGCCAAGAATTATGAAGTTCGATGCTCACATGGCCTAGTGACTCTTTCACTCTTGCCCAACGATCCAAAGCGAAAGCATGATGCAAAGCTGGGTAAGATAATCAAGTCTTCAAAGTGGAGAGATCGGGTGAAACACTTGATGCTCTCTTGCACTGCCCATGCTCTTCAGAGTGAAATTGACCTCAAGTTGGGGAGATGGTTCATTTCCTCGAAGTGGAAACACAAAGGGTGATGTACCCGGCATCGTACCGCGACGTTAAATTGTGCGCTTGATGGGAGGCATCCCATTGGTATCTAGTTTAGTTTAATTTTGAGTTTTAAAATTTTTAGATTTCGTGTTTTTGACTAATCCTCATGATTTTAGAGATTTGGATTAATTTGAATAGGTTTGAAGGCGTGAATCTTGAAGGAAAAGAAGTTCGGGGTCAAAACCACATTGGAAAATGACTTGGGAGGCATTTTGGGTGCCAAGGCTCACCCAATGAGACTGGGTGAATCGCCCAATGGACCCCCGATCTCGCCCAATCAAACTGTGAGCAGCTTGGAAAAATGGCCTCATGAGCCGCAAAAGCGAACAAAAGTTTGCTTAAGCGAAGTCCACAAAAGCGGCTCCCTCTCTGTCATGACCCAAGGTACCCCCTAGACGTGACATGGCGTACAAGACCCCAAAGGCCTCATACAAGCCACTTAGCATACATACATCCAAGATAATAGAGATTAAGAGTTCAAAGAGTTTCTCATATCAAAGTTTAAAAAGGAAATAGCTGAAGTCTACATCTCATGTCTCAAAGCCATTCTAACATAAAGAGATAAAGTTTGGGACGTAACCCAAAACAATCCAAAACAAAAGGGAAAATACATGAAAAATAAGAACAACTAGGCTATGTCCTCGGATGGATGAGGACTCACCAAGTCTTCTATCAATCTTCTACTAAAGCTCTAGCCACGAGTGGGAGGTGAATCGCCAAGTCCTACACCAAAGAAGTTAATGTACGCAAGAGTATGCGTTAGCACAATTAAGTACTAAGTATGATAGCAATGCACATAAACACATAAATCATGCTAGAGAGAGATATAATAATGACATGCAAATGGCCAAGCTAAAATATGATAAGCATGAGAAACATGAAGCATAAAGCATATATCATGGCCAAAGTAAGCTAAATCATCTTTTCTTTCTTTAGAGCACTTGTTCATTAATTTGTGGGGAATATCCTTAACCGACATGTAAGACCATGTGAGCTATCAACATGGAATCCGGTGTCTATCCCACACCAAAAATGGGTATCCTACTTTCCAAGGTAAGACCATGAACTTCTTAGCTTATGTGGATCCACTAGCTAGTGTCTATCATAGACCATCACCCTATGGTGGCACATAGGTTATGAGACATGAGTAATCACCACTTGTCCACTTGGTACTAAGCATACTTCCCACGGATTAATCATAGTTCATTTTATCTTAGGTAGATATGGGTAATCGCCTCTTGTCTACATTAGTCATAAGCTCATTATTGGTAGACTTGGGTAATCGTCGCTTTGTCTACATTAGGGTACATGGGTAATCGCCTCTTGTCCCTTCATTCATTAGAATAGCTCCTTAAGAACATGGGTAATTACCTCTTGTTCTTTTAAGTCATATTAGGAGTATTATGTGAGAAAACCTTTCACAACTCAACCATAGCATCATCATGACATAACTTTGGCACTTCACTCTCAAAGCACCCTTAACTCATCTTTTACTTCATATGAGACATGCATAAGTTCATTAGCTTTATCTTTACTTAGTTCATCATGCTCATAGTTCATAGATCGTAGAGTTCATATGGGTTCATGCAAGTTCAACTCATATCATGCAATTCAATGCAAGCTCATGCTTAGAAAGCCATAATTAGGACAATTTACCCATACTTGAAGGAACTCACATAATAGAGGAAAATCATGCTTTTGACTTTATCATGCTAAAATCATAATATTATCCTCAATTCATTCATAATTCATGCTTGATTTCATAGAGAATTCATAAACTCCATCAAATCATAGCTCAACCCAACAATCAAAGCATAGATTATCAAATTGGGGAGAATTAGCTTGGGATCATGGAGGTTCATGCAATCTTTACATCAAATCATGTAATTCATGGTACTTCGTGCACTAAGTTATTTTATCACGCTAGATTGTGCACTAGGAATCATAAAATCAATAATCGAAATCATAATTGAAAAACCCACAATGATTGATCAAAACCCTATTTCAATTGGGTTAGAGAAAACCTTTAAAAATCATGAAGAAGAAGAAGGGTCCATTGGAGGAAAGGACTCCTAATGGTGAACAGTATCATACCTCACAGAAATCCACAAGAAATTGGAGAAGATTGAAGGTCTTCAATGGAAGATTCAAGCTTTCTTCTTCTTTCTTGAGAGTTGAGAGAGTTTCTTTTAGAGAGAGAAATATTTGAGAGGAGAGTTTTGGAATGAGTAAAATTAGTCTAAGAAAGTATTTATAGGTCTTAGATTAAAGGTATAATCAACCTAGTTTAATAGGTAAACGATTAGAGAAAATACCAAAAAGCCCTTTATTAAAAACTGTCGGGGCCAACCGACGGACAGGATCTACGGTCCGTACATCAATTGACGGACCTTTCTGCTCTTCCGTCAATTGATTCAGAAAGTTCATCTTGGGCTGAAAATTTGGCTAAGTCTGGAAGGCATATACAAAACCCATCTATGGCCCGTCAACTGAGCTACGAACCGTCCTGCTATTCCGTAGGTCAAAGTTCAGAAACTTGGAAATTCTGAAAGTTCACAATGCCATTGACGATCCCCACCTATGGCCTGTTAATCCATCTACGGCCCGTAGGTGGCCTCCGTAGGTCACTGTCTTCATATGAGTTCTGCATTTAAAATTCTTTGGAGACTAGGGGTGTTACAATATCTCCCCGTTGGAACCATTCGTCCTTGAATGAGAATCAAGACATCACATCGCCTCCGAACCTTCACTTACCAATCATGAAGCACACTATCTCCCCCTTGGAAGAAAACCTCTATGGACTTCTTGAGCACCGCTTCCTTTAGTTCAACCAAGTTAGGATCAAAACCTTGCTTAGCTGTCACATCATGCACAAAAGAGGATTCGGAACCCTTGTGAACCGTAACACCACCTTTAGTAGAATCAACCAATCTAACACCCAATTGAGCCAATCTATGGACATCGCAAACCAAATCTTTCTTATCATCTTTAACATGAGCAACACTACCCATAAATAATCGACTAAGAGCATCCGTCACCACGTTAGCCTTACCGGGGTGATAGAGAACACTCATATAATAGTTTTTTAACAACTCAAGCCATCTTTTTTGGCGGAGATTCAAATCTTTCTGTTTAAACACATATTGCAAACTCTTATGGTCGGTGAATACATCTACATGTACCCCATACAAATAATGTCTCCATATTTTTAAAGCAAACACAACTGCCGCTAATTCCAAGCCATGAGTAGGATAGTTCTTTTCGTGCACCTTAAGTTGCCTTGAAGCATAAGCAATGACTTTCACGTTTTGCATAAGAACACATCCTAGCCCAATTCTTGAGGCATCACAATAAACAACAAAACCATCGGATCCTTCCGATAGAGTCAATATCGGAGCCGAAGTAAGTCGATCTTTCAATTCTTGGAAACTCTTCTCCCACGCCTCGGACCAAACGAACTTAACCTTCTTTTGAGTCAAAGCAGTCAATAAAGCAATAGATGAAAACCCTTCAACAAACCTCATATAATAACCGGCTAAGCCCAAGAAACTACGGATATCCGACGGTGATAGAGGTCTAGGCCAATTCTTAACTGCATCCATCTTCTTAGGATCTACCTCAATGCCCTTACCGAAAACAATGTGACCAAGAAAAGCCACGAACCTTAACCAAAACTCACATTTACTAAACTTCGCAAAGAGTTGTTGGTCCTTGAGGACTTGTAACACAATCCTCAAATGATTAACATGTTCACCCTCATTCTTTGAGTAGATCAAAATGTACTCAATAAACACAATCACAAACATGTCAAGGTATTGCTTAAACACTCTATTCATCAAGTCCATAAATGCGACCGGAGCATTTGTCAACCCAAACGACATCACCAAGAACTCGTAGTGACCATACCTAGTTCGGAAAGCCATTTTTGGAATATCATCTTCTTTCACCCTTAATTGGTGATAGCCCGAACGAAGGTCGATCTTAGAGAAATAACTACCCCTTGAAGTTGATCAAACAAGTCATCTATCCTTGGTAAAGGATACTTATTCTTAATGGTAACCTTGTTCAGTTAGTCGATACACATACGGAGTGAACCATCTTTCTTTCTTACAAACAAGACCGGAGCACCCCATGGAGAAATACTCGGCCGGATGAAACCCTTATCCAACAAGTTTTTCAACTGCTCTTTTAGTTCCTTTAGTTATGCCGGAGCCATTCTATAAGGAGGAATAGAAATAGGTTGCGTATCTAGGAGAAGGTCAATACCGAAGTCTATTTCCCTTTCAGGAGGAATATCGGGCAAGTCATCGGGAAACACTTCATGAAACTCATTAATAATGGGGACCGACTCAAGAGTAGGGGTCTCGAAATCTATATCCCTCACCCTAACAAGATAGTAAATGCACCCCTTTGAGATCATCTTTCTAGTTTTTAAATAAGAAACAAATTGACCTCGAAACATAGAATTTCCCCCTTCCACTCTAGGATAGGCTCATTTGGAAACTGAAACTTGACCATTCGGGTCCTACAATCAATAGAGGCATAACAAGCATGCAACCAATCCATCCCAAGAATAACATCAAAATCTAACATATCAAGCTCTACAAGATCAACATGAGTGACTCTACGGGATAAGGAGACAGGACAATCTCTGTAAACTCTCTTAGCCATGATAGATTCTCCAATCGGAGTAGAGACGCAAAAAGGATCTAGCAACACATTCGGAACAATATCAAACCTCATAGCCACATATGGTGTCACAAAAGACAAGGTACCACCGGGATCAATCAAAGCATAAACATCAAAATGGAAAACTCTTAACATACCGGTAACCACGTCGGGAGAGCTCTCTTGCTCATGACGAGCCTAAAGTGCATAAAATCGGTTTTGCTTCTGATTCCCACTAGAACTTGACGGATTCTTGGATTGAACGCGTCGACGGTTATCCTCTTCATTTTTAGCCGCTAAGGGACAATCCCTTATCTTGTGATCCATCTTACCACAGCCAAAGCATGCGTTAGAACCGGCAAGACATTTGCCCTCATGCTTTCTCCCACACTTAGGACAAGTAGACAATAAAGAAGCACCACCATTTCCTCCTTGAGGATTAGGGTTAGACACACTATCTTTGTTGAACTTAGGAGTGACATTGGATGAGCCTTGGTTAGAGAACCTTTGTCAAAATCTAGGACGACCATGTCCATAGGACCTTGAGTGTGAGAAGTTACCATCACCGGTCCTAGCCCTCTTAGTATCCTTAGACCTTTCCTTGTGCTTTTCTTCTTCAATTTGTTCGGCATAAACCATGAGGTGAAAAATATCCATGTCATGCACAAGCATGGCGGTGCGGTACTCTTTCACCAACATATTGGACGCTCCCGACACAAACTTACTCATTCTTGCCCTTGGATCGGCAACGATAGAAGGAGCATATCGGGACAATTGTGTGAACTTCAAAGCATACTCTTTGACACTCATATTTCCTTGTCAAAGATTGATGAACTCAAGCACCTTTGCCTCCCTCATTTCAAGGGTAAAGAACCTATTAAGAAAAGCAACCTTGAATTTCTCCCAATCAAGAGGACCCTCATTAACCGCCCTCTCACTCTTCCATTGATTGAACCAAATTTGGGCAACACCCTTGAGTTGATAAGCGGCCAACTCTGCCTTTTCTTCCGGCGTCACACCCATGATCATCAACACCTTGTACACTTCATCGATGAACTCTTGAGGATCTTCCTCAACCTTAGAGCCATGGAATTCCGGAGGATTCATCCTCGTAAAGTCCCTCACTCTTGATGCCGTCGTATCCATATTTGGGTTCACAGGAGCCACCACCTCTCTATTGACTTAAGCAGTCACAGCTTGAGCCAACACTTGGAAAGCAGCCCTAAACTCCGCATTAGTCACTTGTTCCGCCAAAGGGTCGGCCGAAACTTGAGGAGCTTGAGGAGTTTGAGGAGGAGCTCCTTGTCCTTCATTCTCTCTCACATTCCTTGTAGCGTAGGCTCTTCGAGTTGCCATATTCTGAAACGCGTAGGATAGGGACTAGGAGAGAGATATATATAGTTAAACTCTATGGCACGACTTAAGAGTAATGAAAGAAGTGGAATTTCTTAAACGTCTTATAGCCTCTCATTCATAAATGTAGCGCGCTTCACACTAACAAGACTCTACTTGACGCGACTTATGAGACATCCTAGGATCTTTCTAAAACCTTGTGCTCTGAATACCAAATTTGTCACAACCCAAGGTACCCCTTAGACGTGACATGGCGTACAAAACCCCGAAATGCCTCATACAAGCCACTTAGCATACATACATCCAAGATAATAAAGATTAAGATTTCAAAGAGTTTCTCATATCAAAGTTTAAAAAGGAAATAGCGGAAGTCTACATCTCATGTCTCAAAGCCATTCTAACATAAAGAAATAAAGTTTGGGACGTAACCCAAAACAATCCAAAACAAAAAGGAAAATACATGAAAAATAAGAACAACTAGGCTATGTCCTCGGATGGATGAGGACTCACCAAGTCTTCTATCAATCTTCTACTAAAGCTCTAGCCACGAGTGGGAGGTGAATCGTCAAGTCCTACACCAAAGAAGTTAATGTACGCAATAGTATGCGTTAGCACAATTAAGTACTAAGTATGATAGCAATGCACATAAACACATAAATCATGCTAGAGAGAGATATAATCATGACATGCAAATGGCCAAGCTAAAATATGATAAACATGAGAAACATGAAGCATAAAGCATATATCATGGCCAAAGTAAGCTAAATCATCTTTTCTTTCTTTAGAGCACTTGTTCATTAATTTGTGGGGAATATCCTTAACCGACATGTAAGACCATGTGAGCTATCAACATGGAATCCGGTGTCTATCCCACACCAAAAATGGGTATCCTACTTTCCAAGGTAAGACCATGAACTTCTTAGCTTATGTGGATCCACTAGCTAGTGTCTATCATAGACCATCACCCTATGGTGGCACATAGGTTATGAGACATGGGTAATCGCCACTTGTCCACTTGGTACTAAGCATACTTCCCACGGATTAATCATAGTTCATTGTATCTTAGGTAGATATGGGTAATCGCCTCTTGTCTACATTAGTCATAAGCTCATTATTGGTAGACTTGGGTAATCGTCGCTTTGTCTACATTAGGGTACATGGGTAATCGCCTCTTGTCCCTTCATTCATTAGAATAGCTCCTTAAGATGGGTAATCACCTCTTGTTCTTTTAAGTCATATTAGGAGTATTATGTGAGAAAACCTTTCACAACTCAACCATAGCATCATCATGACATAACTTTGGCACTTCACTCTCAAAGCACCCTTAACTCATCTTTTACTTCATATGAGACATGCATAAGTTCATTAGCTTTATCTTTACTTAGTTCATCATGCTCATAGTTCATAGATCATAGAGTTCATATGGGTTCATGCAAGTTCAACTCATATCATGCAATTCAATGCAAGCTCATGCTTAGAAAGCCATAATTAGGACAATTTACCCATACTTGAAGGAACTCACATAATAGAGGAAAATCATGCTTTTGACTTTATCATGCTAAATTCATAAGATTTTCCTCAATTCATTCATAATTCATGCTTGATTTCATAGAGAATTCATAAACTTCATCAAATCGTAGCTCAACCCAACAATCAAAGCATAGATTATCAAATTGGGGAGAATTAGCTTGGGATCATGGGGGTTCATGCAATCTTTACCTCAAATCATGTAATTCACGCTAATTCGTGCACTATGTTACTTTATCACGCTAGATCGTGTACTCGGAATCATAAAATCAACAATCGAAATCATAATTGAAGAACCCACAATGATTGATCAAAACCCTAATTCAATTGGGTTAGAGTAAACCTTTAAAAATCATGTATAAGAGGAAGGGCCCATTGGAGGAAAGGACTCCTAATGGTGAACACTATCATACCTCAAAGAAATCCCAAGAAATTGGAGAAGATTGAAGGTCTTCAATGGAGGATTCAAGCTTCCTTCTTCTTTCTTGAGAGTTGAGAGAGTTTATTTTAGAGAGAGAAATATTTGAGAGGAGAGTTTTGGAATGAGTAAAATTAGGCTTAGAAAGTATTTATAGATCTTAGATTAAGGGTATAACCGACCTAGTTTAATAGGTAAACGATTAGGGAAAATATCAAAAAGCCCTTAATTAAAAACTGTCGGGGCCAATCGACGGACAGGATCTACGGTCCGTACATCAATTGACGAACCTTCCTGCTCTTCCGTCAATTGATTTAGAAAGTTCATCTTGGGATGAAAATTTGGCTAAGTCCGGAAGGCAGATTCTAACAGAACCCATCTATGGCCCGTCAACTAAGCTACGAACCGTCCTGCTATTCCGTAGGTCAAAGTTCAGAAACTTGGAAATTCTGAAAGTTCACAGTGTCATTGACGGTCCCCACCTACGGCCCGTCAATCCATCTACGGCACGTAGGTGGCCTCCGTAGGTCACTGTCTTCAGGTGAGTTCTGCATTTAAAATTCTTTGGAGACTTGGGGTGTTATAGTCTCGCTAAATGGTGAAAAATGGGGAACTTATAGACGGATGCATACCACATGAAGGCTTGATAAAAAATGAGGAGTTTGAGAAAGAAAGAAAAAGTTGTGAAAAAGAAAGAAAGAATATAAAATGAATAAAACTTGAATCCTCCAAAAGTCAAAAATGGATGCATGCGGGGCATCTAGAATGAAAGAAAAAGGGGAAAATGAGAAGATAATGTGAAATGTGCATTGAGTTAAAAAATGGAGAAAAAGTGGGAAAAGTTAATGAATGTTGAGTTGTTGTGTAGTGTTCAAGGAGGGTATAGTCACTTGTACCTAAATGATATCCTAGCCTACCCTAAGCCTATATTACAAGCTTAACAAAGTCCTTTGAGATCTCCAATCGAAGGAAATTGAGTTGATGCTGATTGAAACTATGGGCAAGTCTATGGTGTGGCATTTGTGTTCATGAGATTATTCATTTTGAGTGTGAGTGCTTGTATTGTTGTCCCTTGTGTTGTGAATACTTGTGTTTTTGTGGGACATTTCTTTTATCGTAAGGGCATGAATGCTAGGATGGATTAGTGAAGTTAATATATTCCAAAATTGAGTCAAGGAAAGTTGTTAGAGTACTAGTGATTGTGAGTCACTTCTTGAGAATCCTTGTTGTCATTTGATCATTTGTGAAAGTCATGAAGTTTTGAAAATTGTTCTTGAACTTGAGGGAGTTGCTTGGATTGGAAATCGCTTGAGTGCTTGCTAATTACTATTACCAACCATAGCCCTGACCATGATTCTTTGTGAAAATGAAAGAGTGTTGTGCTTGAATTGAGTGCCTCTTGTGTTTTGGAGTTTTGTTTTGCTTGAGGACAAGCAAAGTTTTAAGTTGGGGGTGTTGATGAGTGGTGAATATACACTCATTTAGAGCTCTTTTCTTATGACTTTGTGGTACTCAAAGTAGAGAAAGAGGCTAATTATCATTTAATTGTGATGTTTCAGGTATTTTGATGCTGGGAAAGAAAATGATGATCAAAAGTGGAATTAAAGCTGAAAAAGAGCAAAACCTAGCAGAAAACAAGTTCTAGGTATCGCACCTGCGGAAGACCGGTTGCTTAAGCGAACCAGTTAAAGCAGTGAATAGCCCGCTTAAGCGAAGAAGGGGTTCACTTCTGCAAACTGGGCCTAAAAGGCGAACTTCACTTAAGCGAATTGAGCTTCTCTTTTGCGAAGTTCGCATGCCTACCGCTCCTGCGAAGTCCGCCCTTTCAGACAAGGGCAAAATGGGAACTTCTCAAACCTTGTACCTAAAAATGCAGAAAAGAGGGCTACGTTGGGACATTAGAAAAACAATTAGGAATTATTCCATATCAAATTTTAGAGATTTCTTCATAGCTTAGCTTAATTTTTTAAGACTATTTATAGATCTTGATTTGGGGTTGAGACATTAAGGGCAAATTGCCTCACATTTCAGTTGTGGATTTGAAGATTGTGTTCTATTTTAGTAAATCTCTTTTATCTTTATTTATTTCCTTATTCTTAATTGCTAGAAATGTGGGTATGATTGTGTGTATGAAATTGGGATTTTTGTGCTAGAAATAGACAAAGCTATTTGGGTGTTTGATTAATTGCTCTATTCCTTTTGTAATTCCTTGTTTCCATGTTGATTTCATGAAATAGGTTCTATCTAGTTTTCATGTTTGAATTCATAGGTTGAGAGTGCCGCTCAATCTTAGCTTCCAATCCCCAATTGATACTCGAAAGAGATTGATTGCAGTGGAGAATGAGATTGATAATTGTATTGTAACTTTGAATCTTGAATTTGACGTCGAAAGATGAAGGTTTAGGGTTTCATTGTTGGGTACAAGGCATTTTAAAAGAGAGGTCTAAGTTAAGGTAGTGGGTTGTTTTGTATTGATGCGATTGAGACCGAAAGGAGATATCGCGATATAACCCTTTGAGACCAAAAAGAGATTAGGGTTGAATTAAGATGATCTAGCCTATCTATTAGTGATTGATCTTGGATTGAATTGCAATGGATCATTGAGTATTGATTGAATCTCAAGTTTTCCCATTTCTCATACATCCCTGGCTTGATATCGTCTCTACCCATGTTGGTAGTTTAATTAGAAAAATTCCCTTTTATTTGATATTTTTGTATCTTGCTTGTTTAGATTCAAACTAGTATTTAGTTAACCTTTATTTCTTCAATTGCCATTACATTGTTCCCTGTGGTATTCGACCTCGACTCTTAGTTGAGTATTTTTATTGACGACGATCGCTCACTCTTTGGATTAGTTTTGGAGGGTGATTTGAGCGTTATCAGTTTATCATTAACAGTGATGTATCTTTAGTGTACATGGTGGACTTAGCTTATAAGTTACGAGTTCATGTAAACCCAGTAACTTTTGCCTATACCCTGCATATGTATTAAAAAATTCACTAAATATCTCTAATTATTTGATTCTGAACGCAATTATTATTGTATATTAATTCCAGGTTGTGATAGAAACTCATAATAAACTTCAATTTTTGGATCTATATCAGTTAGCATATAGTATAGTGGAGTAGTCATTCCGAAAAACACCAGAAGAAAGTTTTGCATGAAGGGAAGTGTCTTAACATACCTTATACTATGGAAATCCCCAACAGGAGGGAAACTCAAGTAATGCTTGTAAAACAAGACATACTCTATGTTCTAATACTATTAAGGATCAGCACTCATGTTCTATATGGTGTAATAGGGGTCAGTATAACCTTTCCGGCCTCACAAATGAGAACACCAAAATATATAATATATGTGTTGACTCATGCGGCTAATTAGCATTGATCATAATCAGCTTGAGTCGTGCTGCTTGATGGCTTGCCAACTTGAAGACATTGAATTGGAGGGACGATAGGAGTATACAACTCCCCGAAGGTCTGCCAACAGTATGGGTCATACATATGGTATTGCTGTTGTAATGGCTTTAGTTGGATGTCGGTCAGTGTCACGTCTATACATGGCATAGTGTCGCTGCATGAAAGATGCACCGGTTTTACTGTATAAGTTCCTGTTATTTTTTTGTAGTTAATTTCAGATAAAGCCACTGCTGATGTCTGATTCTGGCATTTGCTCTTGTCACAATAGAATTGATCAATTACAATTGGTATTTGGACTTCAGAAACTTGTATGTTTGAGAACATTAGTCCTTGCACAGACCCTGATCCACCCTGCATACAAAAAATGATTGTATAAATGCTCGGTATCGATCAAAATCCTGGAATTATTTAATAAAACCTATCCAGCATGAAACTAGAAAAGATGGTTATTTGAATGTTGGATCATGCATAATGGTATCCATACCTGCCATGTCTTAATCCTTATGCCATTCATTGTGTTATGCATAACGATATCTTTCACAGTGACATTTGAAACACAAGCTTTAGTGTTTTCTTTACCAAGCCCTCCAATACTTATTCCATGTCCTGGCCCACAATTTATATTGTGTATGTAAATATTTGAGCATCCAGTTTGTATTGAAACACAATCATCTCCTGCACGAAGTAAAAATGCATGATGGTAAGTGTATTTTCCATAATTGGAACTGCTAATAAGGGCATCGATCTCCTGCACGAAGCAAAAATGGAGGAGTAAATTAGAAATCAAAATTAATTACCGCATGAAACATTGGAACTGCGGATAAGGACATCTTTGGAGTTCTGTAAGTGGATTCCATCAGTATTAGGACTATCACCAGGTGATGAGACGCTGAAATTGTATACCGATACCCCAATGCAGTTGTCAAACTTGAGATGACATTGCGGACTATTCTGAATTGTTATGCCAGTGACTGTCACATTGGAACTTCCATAAAATCTAAGAGCCTGCATCGCAACAGTATCGCGTTAAAAAAATTCACACAACAGTACTTCATGCCCAAAAAATGTGGCTTGAAGGTTTTTGTGGTTCGTAGTCCTTACTGTTGGCTTAATGTCTGGCATTCTTCCACCAAGGGAACTGTTTAGCTGCCAGAAATTAGACAGTGATCAGAATTAAGGAATCGAAAAGGGTACAATATATGTAGAAGAAACAGTGTAGGATCGAGCAAAAATTACAGGAATTGGAAGATTTTTCTGCATAGTGCTGTTTGATGAGATAATTAAATTTGATTCTTCATCTATAGGATCATCAAATGGGGTATCATGCCACCAAACTGCACCATTTCCATCAATCTTGCCGCTTCCTTTAATTGTAATTCCGACTAGTTTTGTGAAATCAAGCCATTGCAAAATACCCGAACCCCAAGCTTGGGCTTCTGCTGGAGCTATGATCGTACCATCTAGCTGCAAATAGTAAAGGATTTTGAATGCTATGTGATTAATGATGAATGGTTAAAGTGATGATCTAAGCGGGGATGCTACATGAATGTCATAATTGTTTTACAGAAGAAAATGTTGGAATTTCTGAAATTGCATAGTGAAAAAGAAGGGAAAATTGAGTTACCTGAAATAGAATGTTGTGCTGACAGTATGGACCTGAGAATGAAATGGGTCCTACAAGGAATACATATTCTGATGGGACCAACACTGTTGATGCTTCTACTTTACAAGCAGCTGCCCATGCTGCTTCGAACGCCTGGGTTTCATGTCAAGGATTAGCACTTTTAACGTTACTCATTGTTGTAACAGATGGTACATATGCTATAATGTCATTTTGAGAGCCAATTGCAAGTAAACTTTCATAAAAATCATAGATTGGTAACTTCACAAAATGTGGTAAATGACGATTGTCTATTCCTCCCAAACCAACATTTCCCAAAACAGAGGAATAAAAGGAAGTTATTCATTCTCTTTGCCCATGCATCACTAGTTCGGCTTTTATGGATGCTCTGTTTCATATGGGAGAGTGGATATATACTTTCATGCAGGGGCAGGATATATAAGTTTGGATAGATTCTTTGTTGTAGCTCTGTTTATATTTCCTTTTGTGTACCTGCAACTTTCTAACTAGCTCATGAAGGATGGTCCAGTCACTCAACTCACACTTATGCGCGGGGGTATGTAGGTCTGGAGAAGAGCTGGATCATATGTCCGAACATCTTAACTAGGTCATGATCATTCTTATCAAAGGCGAAAAGCACAATAATAAAACAAACTCGGGTGTTTAGGCACAAAGTGCAAATAAAGCAGTCTTTTAAAAAGAAGGTATAAATGGAGAAAAAAAAACAAACATGAAACATGTATGTGTAGTTCAACACTACTAATTACAGTGGCGAATTTAGGATTTTAAGGTTGTGGTTGCTTCTTTAGCTAAATCACAAAATATAAGAACTCAAATTTAATTCTTGTCATAAAATAAACATTTATATTTAAATATGATAGCGAAAAAAAATCAATAAGAAAAACTATATTGAAAAATATTTTTGATAAAAGAAAGAGGAAGAAGGCAAAGAATTTTTAATAAAATTTTGTTTATGAAAAATTAGCAAAAGGGCCGTTTTGTGAAAGGGAAAACAATCTGCATAAAAAAATAAAAACTCAAATTGAAATAAATAGGTAAAAAGAGGAGAGAGAAAGCAAGTAAACAACCTTGAGCACCTATTTATAACCATCACACCAACCAAACCATTTGTTACCTCGGTGTTCGCCTTTAATTTTTATACGATTCTTCTTAATATCTATATAAATACATATAGTTCAATACGAAGTTAATGGGTGCTTGACCATCCAAAGGAACCATCTGAGTCCGCCCCAGACTAATTATAAGCAATAATAATAAATACGTGGACAAAATATTTATGATAGAGTGAAATATTAACTGTTTGGTATCGCCTCTTCAGGGTTATCCTCATTGTGAAGGAAAATCATGTCTCATCCACTAAGCGAGGCAAAGTGCTCAACATATTTTGTGCCTGACTTAAGCGCACATTTGACAACACCGGTCATGATGGATGAAAATTAAAACTTACCTTTGTATCGTCGCTCTTCCCATCCCCTTTCGCACCATAGTCTCTAACATTGAAAGTAGTGGCTAAAAATCCTTTGCTTGGAGAGCTGGTGAGTATGTTTCTCCCTTTCTTCTTGTACAGAGATGTGGATGAAGTTGTGATTTGTCTCCAAGGCCTACCTCTTCTTGCATTACATGTTTCTGACCAAACAAGAAATGCAATGATAAGCAGAGATGTGAAGCTTCTCAAACTAAAACCTGTCATTTTTGTTATCTAATGGGCAAAGGGTGTTGGGGGATTTTAAAAGTTTTGGAGACAGTTGGGTGACTAAATTTTCTTTAAATTAGCCAAAAGAGCTAGCTGACTTGTGATTTATATATAGAAGGAATGAACAAAGTATTATTGAGAACTTTACAAGGATAACCCAAGATTCTTTTAAGTGCCTTTTATTCATTACATGTCTTTACTTTATGTGATTTTTGGTTGGCTCAAAACTGTTTCCTCTCTTTTTGGCATATGGAAGTTTAAATATAGTTAACTTTGATCCCAACTTATAGGTGCAATTGAATTAAATTACAATAATATTATGGTTTAAATTTTTTACAAAGCGAACAAAATACTACTCCCTCCGTCCCATATTAGTTGATCCCTTTTCATTTTGCACAGTGCTTAAGAAATCACAAACAAGAAGATAAGTTTACTAATTCATCCCCTTAAACACTTTTTAGAAATTTTACAAACTAATGTGAACACTTTCAAAATTAATTAATTGCAAGGGTTAATAGAAAAAATTTAAATAATGTTTTCTTGATTTAGTAACGTGAACAACTAATATAGGACAACTATTTTTAGTATAATAATCCACTAATATGGGACAGAGAGAGTACTTGGAAAAAAATAAAATAAAGACACAAAGTTTTGGGACAAACTGAACCACCAAAGCCAGTTGCCAGTTTAGATTAATCGTCAATAATGTAGAAGGTAAAATGGCATGTTATCATGCACAAACATGCATATAATCTATTTATTCAAAAAGAAGAAAAAATCAGTTATGATTTGGTTGCTAAAGTTTTATTTTTAACCAAATAAAAATGCAGCTTTAGACGATTCGCGATACTCAAAACCAAATTAATAAATCATGTAAGTTGAATCAAAACATAAAATTATGATTTGATTCTAGTTAGTTTACCATTTAAACCTCGCATTAATTTGAGTTTAAGTTATATGCATGATAGTGTATAAAGTACTTACACAATTAAGTTATTTATTAGGTAATTACAATATATAGGTAATCTTTCGATAAACATTAATCCCTCCGTCTCAAATAATTTGAGTTAGTTTGACTTGCTATGGAATTTAAGAAAAAAAAATAGACTTTTAAAACTTGTGGTCTAAAATAAGTCATAGATGTTTGTGTGATTATAAATCATTTCATTAAGAGTAATGGGTATTTTAAAATTAAATTGGTACTAAATACATAAATGTGTCATTATTTTTAGAACGGACTATAAAGAAAAAAGTGAGTCATATAAATTGGGACAAAGGAGTAATTATAATAAAATAGCATCCAAGGATATAGTCTAGTGATCAATGAAGTGGTTGAGAGCTATGAGATCTTAGGTTCAAATCGAGACAAAAAAAATACTAGGTAATGTTTCCTACGAGGTGCACAAAAATTAATCCGAACGACATAACCATTAAAAAAATATGATGAAGTAATAACTAACTTGCTATTACAATATAAAGTTCACTAATAACATAAAAAGATCTTTGCATTGTCATTAGCTAGCCCGAGGCATGTCAAGTGACATCCTTTCGTCAGAAAATTATACTATACAAATATATCAAATTTTCATTAAATAGGTTGTTGGGTTTTGAATCTTTAAGAATTAAGATTTAAAGATAACGTGCAATTAATGTGAATGAGAAATGAAGGAAAAATGAATAAAGGAAAATTTGAATCTAAAGTTCATTTTAGATAGGGGTGGCAAATTCAAACCCAACCCGCTTAATCCGTTCAATTCGTGTAAGTTTAGACGGGTTATTGACCAGCCCATTCATTAGCTCAACCTATTTCAACCCTTAAAAATTGGGTTGATATGTAACTCGAATTGGCTCATGAGAAATCTTGTCAAAATTGTCACACCCCTATTTTTTTCAATGATAGTATTGAAAAAGAGTTCTTCCAATTAAAGTGACATTTTGAAAAGAGATTATTTTTTCTTTCAGAGTCGCCACTTGGAATTGAGTTTTGGTGTCCCAAGTCACCTTATTTGAATCCCTATTCACAAGGAAATTGACTCTATATTTTGTTGGTCTGCGAACTAGAAATCCGGGTAAGGAATTCTGTTGACCGAGGGGAAGGTATCAGGCACCCCTCGAGTCCCGTGGTTCTAGCACGATCGCTTTATTGACTTATATATGGTTTGACTTAAATTTTGGATATATTATACTTATGGGCTTTGCAAAAGTGCTTATTTTTCGTCTTCTTTGATTTATTAAAAACTTGCTTTTAGACTGTCTTATTTTATTAATGTGTGGTGTATTGGTAGCAGCGCTTTCCAATCTTGCCACTAATTATTTATTTACATTTCTTGTTTAAAATTTATGTAACGTTCTTCAAGTAGTGATGTTTGTCTATTATTATTATTGGCCTAAATTATGCTCCTAACGATTCATTTAAAGAAAATTTAATTATCAAAATAATTTTAAAAACCATTATGAAATGAATAAAACTAAATCTGTTTAAATTTTTAAAAAAAAAATGTTTTTGATTGTACCAATGGAACAATACAAAATTGATATATATGACAAAATGCACTAGAAACTAAACCAATATAAATACCTCTTATTACCAATAGTATAGCACTAATTTACCTACTAAAACCTAAGAAGTTTTGTCTTTAATTTTTTTCTATGCCAACTTAATCAAACCTCACTTTATATTGAAAACTAGACTTAATAATAAGTATATCCATAAGTGATTACTAACTTATTTAAGAAAAAAAAGATATACTCCTATTTATTATTGCATCAAGAAAATTAATAAACTAATAAAAAAACTAAAATAAAATCGTACATTATAAAGAATAACATATTTACCAAATTGCTACACTAACAAACATGAAATAAGTTAAATGAACGTTAAGAAATGGACCTTTAATATGAAGCCAAAGCCTTCTCCAATATATTAAAATTGAAGATAAAAATGGATCACAATAATTTCCAATTTGCTTGTAAATTCTTGAAAGAAGCAAAAAAGTCAAATATCGATTGAAGCTACGACCGAACCTCGAATAGAAATCTCTCACTTTTCTTTTCTTTTTCTCCTTAGTCCGTGTGTGTATGTTGTATATATGCGGGGGTGTATTTGAATGTGAGGAAAAAGAATGTGTGTGTTTTGGTATGTTATTTTTTTTTTTCTTTCTCCCGTTTGTTTCTGGGTTTTTTTTATTTTTGTGTGTGTGTGTGTGCTGCGGTGTGGGTAGTGAGGAGTATGTATTATGTATGTGTGCAGGTTGTATCGTGTGTGAGTGTTGTGGGGTAGTGGGGAATGGGTAGTGCAGGTTAGTGTTTTAGGTAGTTTAGGACTTTTATTTATTATTATTATTTTTATATTTATTTATTTTTTTTGTTTTTGAAAGATAACAATATAAATAATGTAGTAATTAATTATTTTTATGCTAATAAAATATAAAAAATTAAATGGCTAACCCAAAAATAAAAATGCAACTAATAGATATATTAAACTCATTAGTTTATCTATTAAATCTAAATTAAAAGAAAACATATAATTTTTTATAATTTTTTATTTCTTTTTAAAACAATTGAAAATAAAACTTAACTTAAAATGCGATTCTATTTTTGTTATTTCCAAATCTTTTAAAATAAACTTAGTAAAATAAGATCAAGATCAAAATATTTAATTTAGATTCAAAATAAATATTTTAGTATCAAAAGGTGTAAAACTTTAGATTTGGTCAAAAATTAGGTGTTCACAAAAATATTTTTAATTTTTTTTTCAATTTGAAATGTTATATATAGCCATAATGCAGAAAAAAATAACTTTATTAGGTACTAAAATAGTTTAAAAGAACAAATAAAATAATTAAGCTTAGTAAAAATTGGATTGGGTTGGACAATTGTGAACACCTAATTTTTGACCGAACCTACAGATTTTACACTATTTTATCACTTAAATATTTCTTTAGATTTAAATTAGATATTTTTATTTCAGTAAGTTTATTTTAAAATTTTGAAAAAAAAACTACAAAAAGAAAAGAGTTTTATTTTAGGATCTGTTTTAATTTTCAATTTCTTCAAAGAAAAGAAAATCTATTAAAAAATATATGTTTTATTTTAATATAGATTTAATGAATAAGCTAGTATTTCTTAGATATATTTTTAGATTAACTATTTAACTTTTCTTATATTTTGATTAGTTCAAAATAGTTAGCTAATATTTTGATTAGTTCAAAATAGTTAGCTAATATTTTTATTAGTTCAAAATAGTTAGCTAATATTTTTATTATTATAATTTTTATATATAATTAATTTAAAAAATAAGTGACCTAAACTATCTAAAACTACCCAACACGCCCACTAACCTAACTCCCTCAAACTCATCTGCATTATCCTAAACTTTGAACCAACTTTCCCACAACTTTTTCCCACATTTTCCTCCACAAAACACACACACCCGTAGAGAGAAGGAAAAAAAAAAACAACACCCCCACACACTACAAAACAAAAAGGTACAAAAACCAAAAAAAATAAAAAAAGGAACCCAGAAAAACTCCCCAAAAAAAACTAAACAACAAACATATCAAACACACAACGACACCAAAAAAGAAAAGAAAAACACGATAAAAGCTGAGTTCGAGGTTTGATTTCATGGTTTTGAGTTTGTGGTCTTTTCTTTGTGAATTAATTTTCACAAAAAGTAACACTTGATCTTCATTATATTATTTGATTTCACAATTATATAAGACATGACTCCAATATGCGAATTTTATTTTTTTTAATGCTTAAAGTTCAATTTTCTTGATACGTATATACATATAATTGTCACTCTTTGTTTGTATGATATGAAAATTTACTTTATTATTGTCATGAAGATTGTGTTTTATTTTTTTGTTTAGAAACTCGTGTTTTAAGTTGTTAAATTGGGTTGAATTGAAAGAGGCCAATTTAAGGTTCTTTCTAAAAATAACTTTTTTTTAAAAAAAATAAAAATTATTTAGTCCATGAATGTTTAATAATGCTTAAGGGAAACAGTTTATTAAAAAAATCTGATCATAATGTTAAGTAACAAAATAATGTCTAAATAAAACTTTTAAGTGTTAAAGATTAATAATAACATTTAAGTGTTAGTTGGCAATGTGATATAAAGAAAGGTTTCACACTTAAGAAATTATAGATGTAAAACTAATATTATTGAACTCGTACACAACAAAAATTATTAATGTACTAGTACATAAATATATACATAGTCTGCAAATAAAAATATTGGGTATTTGAAATAGGATGATTGAGATAATATTTGTAGATATGTAAATATCTTGAATATACTAATTAATTCTTATTTTTCGATCGCCTGAAAGGGGTTTAAAAAGAGATCTCGTTATTTCTTAAATAATTTCTAATCTTTATACATTTTTAGTAGAATTCTAACTGAGATGAAATTCTCCTTCTATCAAAGAAAAAATGTAAGAATGAATTTTTTGGAATTTCCAAGAAATTCAAATCTTCGATTTCTTATAAAAATAAATAATGACACCGCTTGTAAAGAACTGTTATGTTAAAAATAAAAAATACTCATTCTTTTCTTCAATTGAATGTTTGGAGATAAGAGGTATTCATAGTTCAGTTTGGATTGATTTTTTATTATAATTAAAATTAAATTAATTTTGTTGGTTCTTAATTTTTTAAACCAATTCAAATCAAATCAAATAAAAATAATCGGTTTGGTCTTGTCTATTTGATTTATTTTTTCAGTTTATAACTAGCTAATAATAAATTGATAAAAGTAAAATAATAGTGACTTGAAACAACTATTTCAAATGAATATTAAGAAACAACAAATTTCTCTCCACTATCATAAGATAAGTAATGTATTTGAATTTTCTATAATTTTTCAATACTCTTCCAAAATCTTAGCATATTTAAGTTGTATAATTGTAGAGATTCTTCCACTTAATATATCTAACATTCACAAAAGCAATATACAATCAACCTTTCAAAAATCAAAGGGATAAGCTATCAAAGAGTAAAAATATCTTAACAAGAATTAAAACCGGCAATACATCACCATTAGACTTGTTGGATATTTTGAAATATATAGAGGTCTTAAATTGAAGAGACACATTTGTTCGTGAAAGAACATGACATTTATGAAAAGTCATATGTTCATAAAAGAACATAGCCTTTATGAAAAGTCATATGCTCATGAAAGAACATGGCTCTTATGAAAAGACACATCTATTCATGAAAGAACATGACTCTTATGAAAAGTCTTCTCTTAGGTTCTATAAATATAAAGACTCTTCTTTATAAGTAGCCTAAGAAAAATTTGCATGTATAAACTAAGGGTTTTATTGTATCCTTGAAGAGAATTGTTTGTATTTACCCCAATCTATATATGGGCAATATCTCTTTAAAGAAAGTGTTTTCACACTTCAAAGTCATCTTCTTCTTCAATCATATTTCCTACTATTATTTTTCTAACAATTTTTAAAAGATATTGGTTTGAAGAAGATAAACGAGACAAGATCGTTGAATTCTTGAGGAAATGGGGAAGTAAGAAAAAAATATTCGAGTGATTTAAAGTATGATTTTAAGGCAGCAAGCCATACGGCAAAAGTGAGCCAACAATGGATCACGAAGAAAATGGCATATATCGGGTTCTACTTTCTTAACTTCTCTTATTATTTATTTATAAAGATTTATTCTTTGAAATTTTTGAGAAAAGATTTTTCATAAATGTTAGGATAAATTAATTCACTTGTGATGATCTTGAAATGCTTTTAAAATAAGTTTAGGAATAACATATTTGGTATGCCCATTATAAATTTGTTATTTGGGACAAAGAAAATTATTATGGTATAATTGTGTTGCATAAATATCATGTGAATTTTATTTTCAAGTTATAAGATGATATATATGAATTTCTTTATTTGATGGATAATATCTATACTTGAAATTTATTAGAATAATTTGAAATTAAGAGAAATGATATTTTTTGTTAGATCATTTTGCGTTCTTTAAAGGTTGAAGAATTTATTTTCTTATTGAATGCTCATGTGTTCTAGTATTGAAACTCTATAAATTTGACAACAAGAAGATCTACTGATGTTAATTAGATGTCCACACAAGTAATGAAAAGGATATTTGAAATATTTAAAGTGTGGGGGTAATTAAATTATGATTAATAGTCAATAATATTTAAAGAAGTTTAAGATATAAATTATTTCTTTAACACCACAAGATATATCTTCGATACTTGATAATTTTAGTGATGATTAGTTGTTTAGACTGCTAATGTGATGATTACGCTATAAGAGTTCGTAAAAAATAGTGTGTAATTTCGTGAAATAGTATCACTTGAAATGTTGTGACTTTTCATGAAAAGAAGTATCGGTGGTAAGATACCTTTTGTATAGACATAACTATTCATACATAGATGTATTGGTGCGTTGGTCTATAAATCGTGAATCATTAAATGATAATGATAAAATTCATATAAGTTGAATTTTGTAGCATGTATGAAGATGTCATAAATTTTGCATCAAAATAGGCTTGAATTCCATAGTGAAATAAGAATATATTTAGCATATAAATGCTTGAAAAGAAATGTAATGGTTGAAAAAAATATATGATTTTGAAATGTTGTGGCCACAACTGATGCAACCATTCTAAGCTATTGAGATAATGATCAATATGTGATATGCCTATGTGAAAGATTTGTTTATGATTTACAATAATCTTATAAAATTTAGCTGCAAAAGATGCAGTATAATAAAAGTGTGAATGAATATAAGGCTAAACTCTTTAAACAAAACACAAGTGATGGGAACCCAACTTTGAGTTAGTATACACTCTAACAATACAAGTTCAATGGGTTATAATAACAAATTACTTTGTGTTGCTAAAGAACAAATCTTCTTTTTTAGAGTCTTGATTCAAGTATACTGCATACTGTTATGTGAGAAGTTGAGGAGTTGTTAAATGCTTTAAATAACAAGGGCATAGTGAAAAACTCCATAGTGCAGACTGTTACGCGGAGGTTGAATTAATTCTTAATGAAATTAGTAAATGTCTACAGTAACAGGGACATAGTAGCTAATTTCACCTATATGTATATTGAAGTGCTGCCGCTTCAAGCAAGATCTAAAGAGTTGATTTTGTAAATATTCATGAAATCAGGATGAGCACATGGCCATAAACGTGCTAAAGCAAATACTGGGGTTTCTAAGCTACAAATAATATTATGTGCGTGATATTTTCGGTTTTGAAACATGGAGTTGTGGTTCAAATCTTTTAAGATACCAATTACTTCGTCAGAACTTAAAAGTATTTGAACTAACGGAAAGTTCAAATCTATTATAAGATACTCTCTGATATGCATGATATTATGAAAAATACTACAAACTAGTGGGGGATTGTTGGATATTTTGTAATATATAGATGTCTTAAATTGAACAGACACATTTGTTCGTGAAAGAACATGACTGTTATCAAAAGTAATAAGTTCATGAAAGAACATGACATTTATGAAAAATAATATGTTCATGAAAGAGCATGACTCTTATGAAAAGACACATCTATTCAGAAAAGAACATGACTCTTATGAAGAGTCATCTCTTATGTTCTATACATATAAAGACTCTTTAGAAGTAGCCTAAGAAAAATCTGAATGTATAAACTAAAGGCTTTGTTGTATCCTTGAAATGAATTGTTTGTATTTACCCCAATCTGTATATGGGCAATATCTCTTTAAAGAAAGTATTTTCACGCCTCAAAGCCATCTTCTTCTTCAATCATATTTCCTACTATTATTTTTCTAACAATTTTAAAGAGATATTGGTTTGAAGAAGATAAACAAGAAAAGATCCTTGAATTCTTGAGGAAATGGGGAAGTAAGAAAAAAATATTCGAGTGATTTAAAGTATGATTTTAAGACAGCAAGTCATATGGCAAAAGTGAGCCAACAATGGATCACGAAGAAAATTACATATATCAGGTTCTGCTTTCTTAACTTCTCTTATTATTTATTTATAAGGATTTATCCTTTAAAATTTTTGAGAAATGGATTTTCATAAATGTTAGGATAAATTAATTCACTTGTGATAATCTTGAAATGCTTTTTAAATAAGTTTAGGAATAACATATTTGGTATGCCTATAGAAAATTATTATGGTATAATTATGTTGCATAAAGATCATGTGAATTTTATTTTCAAGTTATAAGATGATATATATGAATTCCTTTATTTGATGGATAATACTCTATACTTGAAAGTTATTAGTATAATTTGAAATTAAGAGAAATTATAATTTTTGTTAGATTATTTTGCGTTCTTTAAAGGTTGAAGAATTTATTTTCTTATTGAATGCTCATGTGTTATAGTATTGAAACGCTATAAATTTGACAACAAGATGATCTACTGATGTTAATTAGATACCTACAAAAGTAATGAAAAGGATATTTGAAATATTTAAAGTGTGGGGGTGATTAAATTATGATTAATAGTCAATAATATTTAAAGAAGTTTAAGATATAAATTATTTCTTCAACACCCACAAGATATATCTTTGACACTTGATAATTTTAGTGATGATTAGTTGTTTAGACTGCTAATGTGATGATTACGCTATAAGAATACGTAAAAAAATATTGTGGAATTTCATGAAGTAGTGTCACTTGAAATGTTGTGACTTTTCATGAAAAGAAGTATCGGTTGTAAGATACCTTTTGTATAGACATGACTATTCATACATAGATGAATTGGTGCGTTGGTCTATAAATAGTGAATCATTAAATGATAATGATAAAATTCAAATAAGTTGGATTTTGTAACATGTATGAAGATATCATAAATTTTGCATCAAAATAGGCTTGACTTCCATAGTGGAATAAGAATATATTTAGCATATAAATGCTTGAAAAGAAATGTAATGGTTGAAAAAAATATATGATTTTGAAATGTTGTGGCCACAACTGATGCAACCATTCTAAGCTATTGAGATAGTGATCAATATGTGATATGCCTATGTGAAAGATTTGTTTATAATTTACATTAATCTTATAAAATTTAGTTGCAAAAGATGCAGTTAATAAAAGTGTGAATAAATATAAGGCTAAAATTCTTAAACGAAACACAAGTAATGGGAACCCAACTTTGAGTTAGTATACACTCTAACAATTCAAGTTCAACAGGTAATAACAAGTTACTTTGTGTTGCTAAAGCACGAGTCTTCTCTTTTAGAGTCTTGATTCAAGTGTACTGCATACTGTTATGTGAGAAGTTGAGGAGTTGTTAAATGCTTTAAATAATAGGGGCATAGTGACAAACTCCATAGTGCATACTGTTACGCGGAGGTTGAATTAATACTTAATGAAATTACTAAATGTCTACAGTAACAGGAACATAGTAGCTAATTTCACCTATATGTATATTGAAGTGGTGCCGCTTCAAGCAAGATCTAAAGAATTGATATTTTAAATATTCATGAAATCAGGATGAGCACATGGCCATAAACGTGCTAAAGCAAATACTGGGGTTTCTAAGCTACAAATAATATTATGTGCGTGATATTTTCGGTTTTGACACATGGAGTTGTGGTTCAAATCTTTTAAGATACCAATTACTTCGTCAGAACTTAAAAGTATTTGAACTAACGGAAAGTTCAAATCTATTATAAGATACTATCTGGTATGCATGATATTATGAGAAATATTACAAACTAGTGGGGGATTATTGGATATTTTTTAATATATAGAGGTCTTACTGTAATGATCCTCTAGGTCATTTCTGTGTTAATGCCTCCTTTCTGTCGTGTAGAGCGTTCGTGTAGCGACCCCAAGTCATTTATGACTTGCTGGCATTAACTGTTTGGCCACCTGGTCGTTCGTTTGGTTTTTATGCCTGTTTTCCTGTTTTGGAACTTTTGGGCCTTGAAAAGTTGATTTCGGTCATAACTTCATGTAAACGACCTCAGATGGGAATTCTGACGGTTCCATCAGCTGCGGAGCGGCCAAATTAGGCCAGAAACATGGTTTGTCCGAATCTCGAGGCTTCCGATGTCATTTTGGGGCCAGTTAGCTCTTTAGCCTTCGAAATTTGGCTTAAAGTTGACTTTGGTCAACATTCTTGGTAAACGTGCTCAGATGAAAATTCAGTCGGCGTGGTTAGTTCCAGAATGCCGAGTTTGGTCTAGAATGACCCTTCGAGAACTTCTGGGAGCTTCCGATCAAAATTTGAAGCCTCCGGTGGAAATTGGCTAAAATGGCCCATTGGGTTTGGGACCCACTTTTTATTGAAACGACCTCGTATGGAAATTTTGACTGCGCCATTGAGTCTGAAATGTCAAATTCGAGGGGGTAGCATATCTCTTTGCGTACACGGGGTTTCAAATGAATTTCGAGCACCCCATCGGAGATTTGGAGTTGTCCAAAACTCAACTGTTGTAGCTATCAAAATTGCAGACACATTTACTCTCCGCATTCGCAAACAGTCTCTGAGTTCACGGATGTGTGAGAATGTCTACTCCGCGTTCACGGAGGTCTGTGACCTTGTGCTCTGCGTCCGCGGATGGTGCTCTGCGTTCACGGAGGTCTGTGGTGTGGGGGTGTTCTTGTTCTCCGCGTTCGCGGGTTTGGGGCCGCATTCGCGGAGCTGCTATGGGTTTACCTCCGTATTCGCGGGCCTTGGGCCGTGTTCGCAGAGTAGTGGCTAGTTTCCCTCCGCGTTCGCATGGCATGGGGGCCGCGTTCGCGGAGAAGAGCGGGTTTCAGTGGTTATTTAAGGGAGGTCGAGGTTCATTTGGAGGAAACTTCAAAAATTCATATCTCCCTCCTCGGTTGTTGATTTTCGGTGATTAAAAGTCCCAGGCGTTTAGATTCTCGTTGGCTTCGTGGGTTCGTGGTTGGATTACATTGGGTGTACCTTGCTTTCCGTAAATTTGAGGTGTAAGTTGCTATCTTAAGACTATTTGTTGTAAAGTTTTGTGTTTCTTGTTTGAGTTGCATGGAGGTGATCCGATCCCCGATGAGTGTTCCATTTTGGAATACAAGTTCAGGGGAGGATTTGGGACCTCTTCACGGAGTCAATTTGGAAAATCCAAAGTGCATCCCACGTTCCCGATTTTGACTCCAAAATTGGTCTGTCTCCGAATTTGATGATTTTAGTGTCTAAACGAACGTATTGACACTATGATTCTATTTTTGATAGCGTGGTAGCAGTCTAGACTGTTCGGAAGGGAAAAGCTCCAACAGAGTGAATTGGAGCACGGGTGATTGGCTTTATGGCAGGTTACGGCTTCCCTTCTTTCTAGATTGAGCTTGAATGCGTAAATGCTGGTTGATGAGTGTGAATCTGGGTTGGGTAGCTAGTATTTCTATTCTTCTTCTCTGATTTTCTTCGTTTAGAGTTGATTTCTAGCCTGTTCGAGATTAGTATCATGCTTTAGGCTGAGCTGTTGGCTTGGGTTGTTGTTGATTTGCTGTGGGTTATCTGTTGGGTGGCTATCTATTTATGCATGCGTGAGTTCGGGATATTTGCTTGATTTTTGTTTATTCTTGTTGATTTCTGTGATTGTTTTGGCCTTAAAATAGGTGAAGATAGTTTTACCTTAGTCCTATGCACATGTTGACTTGAGTATGTATCTGACGTCGTTTCAGATGGACTAGGTCCTTGTAGACTGGTATAGCAGACTTGGGTCTGATAGTTTGAGCCTTAGTCTAGGTATTTTCATGGCTTTTGGATCTTTCGATTCTTTCTCCCTTATTTCTGCGATTATGAGGTGCTGTCGGAAGATGTTGCCGTTGCGCCAATTGACGGTTTGATGGTGCTAGGCTGGGAGCCTTCGATTGATGTCCTTGTGGGGCCGGCGGCCCGAGGTGTTTAGCCTTGCATTGTATTCTTTGTTTGTGACTTTATCCGATTTGAGGTTGTTAGCTCCAGTATGCAGCTGACGTTACCCGATTAGGATATGGTATTTCCACCGCTAGGCTGTCGGGGGTAGGCTGCTAGCTCCGGTCCACAGCTGACGTTACACGATTGCAGCCCATTATTTCCAGCACGATACCGTTGCTCATAGGCTAGTAGTCCCAGCTGCGTAGCTGACATTACCCGGCTGAAGCCGATTCAATCATCTTTACTTGATCAGATCCGTACTCATCAGTTTGAGGATCAGGCGTTGGTGCCACTTAGAGATAGAGTTTTGGCAGGTGATGTCGAGCAGGCTTTCTTAGATTCAGATGGGGTTTTGAGGTTTGCTGACCGTTTGTGTGTTCCTAGAGTTGGTGATTTGATCCTGATCCTTAGCAAGGCCCATGATTCAGGGTATTCCATCCATCCGGGCATAGCTAAGATGTATCGTCATTTGAGGCAGCACTACTGGTGGAGCAGTATGAGGAGGGACATCTCAGACTATGTGTCCCGTTGGTTGTGTTGCCAGCAGGTGAAGGCCGAGCATTTGAGACCTAGTGGAGGGTTGTAGAGATTAGCCATTCCTGAGTGGAAGTGGGACCGTATCACCATGGACTTCGTTGTGGGGCTGCCACAGACTTATAGAGGTGTTGACAACATTTGGGTCATCGTGGATCGATTGACCAAGTCAGCACACTTCATACCTATTCTTTCATCCTTATATGCTGAGAGGTTAGCTCATATCTACATTCGGGAGGTAGTACGTCTTCATGATGTGCCTGTTTCTATCATTTCAGACCGGGGTTAACAGTTCACTTCCAGCTTTTGGAGAGTACTTTAGGAGGAGTTGGCACCCGTGCAGATCTTAGCACAAGTTTTCACCCGCAAACAGATGGCCAGTCGGAGCGTACTATTCAGGTTCTTGAGGATATGTTGCGGGCCTGTGTTATGGATTTTGGAGGTCAATGGGACCATTTCTTGCCCTTGGCGGAGTTTGCGTACAACAACAGCTCCCACTCCAGCATTCAGATGGCCCCGTTTAAGGCCTTATATGGTATACGTTGTTGCACTCTAGTTAGTTGGTTCGAGTCTACAGAGCCTAGGTCGCTGGAGACAGATCTATTTCAGGAGACCATTGTGCATGTGAGGTTGATTCAGGATCGGCTCAGGATGGCTCAGAGTAGACAGCGGAGTTATGCAGCCCGCAGGCGTCGACCTTTGAGATTTACCATGGGTGATAGAGTATTCCTCCGAGTGTCGCCCATGAAGGGCGTGATGAGATTTGGGAGGCGAGGCAAGCTTAGCCCCAGGTATATTGGGCCTTTTGAGACTTTGAGGGCAGTTGGTGAGGTGGCTTATGAGTTAGCTTTACCTCCAGCATTCTCTGTTATTCATCCAGTTTTAAATGTCTCGATGCTGCGTAGGTATGTTTCAGATGAGTCTCATGTGCTCCAGTATGATGCCGTTGAGTTGGATGATTGCCTGACCTATATTGAGGAGCCAGTTGCTATTTTGGCCAGAGATGTGAGGCAGCTGAGGTCGAGAGCCATTCCTGTAGTTAAGGTCCATTGGAGGCACTGTCCAGTTGAAGAGGCTACCTGGGAGTCCGAGCAGGAGATGCGGGAGCAGTTCCCCAGATTATTTGAGCCCTCAGGTACTTCTTGACTCTTACTTTCGAGGATGAAAGTCCTTTTAGTAGTGGATGTTGTAATGACCCTCTAGGTATTTCTATGTTAATGACTCCTTTCTGTCGTTTAGAGCGTTTCTGTAGCGACCCCAAGTCATTTATGACTTGCTGGCACTGATTGTTCGGTCGCCTGGTCGTTCGTTTGGTTTTTATGCCTATTTTCCTATTTTGGAGCTTTTGGACCTTGAAAAGTTTATTTCGGTCATAAATTCAAGTAAACGACCTCAAATGGGAATTTTGACGGTTCCATCAGCTACGAAGCGGCCAAATTAGGCAAGAAGTATGGTTTACCCGAGTCCTGAGGCTTCCGGTGTGATTTTGGGGCCAATTAGCTCTTTAGCATTCGAAATTTGGCTTAAAGTTGACTTTGGTCAATATTCTTGGTAAACGTGCTTGGATAAAAATTCTACCAGCGCTGTTAGCTTCGAAATGTGAGAGTGTCTACTCCACGTTCGCGGAGGTGTGAGAGTGTCTACTGCACGTTCGCGGAGGATTGGGGTCCTGTGCTCCGCGTTCGCGGAGGTTTGTAACCTTGTGCTCCGTGTCCGCGGAAGGTGCTCCGCATTCGCGGAGGTCTGTAGTGTGGGGGTGTTTTTGTTCTCCGCGTTCACGGGTTTGGAGCGGCGTTCGCGGAGCTGTTGTGTGTTTGCCTCTGCATTCGCTAGCCTTGGGCCGTGTTTGCGGAGTAGTGGCTAGTTTCTCTCCGCGTTCACGGGGCCTGGGGGCCGCGTTCGCGGAGAAGAGCAGGTTTCAGTGGTTATTTAAGGGAGTCGAGGTTCATTTGGAGGAAACTTCAAAAATTCATAACTCCCTCCTCGGTTGTCGGTTTTCGGTGATTCGAAGTCCTAGGCGTTCAGATTCTCATTGGATTCGTGGGTTCATGGTTGGATCACGTTGGGTGTACCTCGTTTTCCATGAATTTGAAGCGTAAGTTGCTATCTTAAGCCTATTTGTTGTAAAGTTTTGTGTTTCTTGTTTGAGTTGCATGGAGCTGATCCGAGCCCCGATGAGTGTTTCGTTTTGGAATACAAGTTCAGGGGAGGATTTGGGACCTCTTCACGTAGTCAATTCCAGAAAATCCAGAGCGGATCTCACGTTCCCGATTTTGACTTCGAAATTAGTCTGTCTCTGAATTTGATTATTTTAATGTCTAAACGATCGTATTGACGCTGTGATTCTATTTTTGATAGCGTGGCAGTAGTCTGAGGTCATTCGAAAGGGAAAAGCTCCAGCAAAGTGACTTGGAGCGCGCGTGATTGACTTTCTAGTAGGTTACGGCTTCCCTTCTTTCTAGATTGAGCTTGAATGTGTAAATGCTGGTTGATGAGTGTGAATCTGGGGTGGGTAGCTAGTATTTATGTTCTTCTTCTCCGATTTTCTTCGTTTAGAGTTGATTTCTAGGCTGTTCAGGATTAGTATCATGCTTTAGGCTGAGTTGTTGGCTTGGGTTGTTGTTGATTTGTTGTGGGTTATCTGTTGGGTGGCTATCTGTTGATGCATGCGTGGGTTCGAGATATTTTCTTGATTTCTATTGATTTTTGTGATTGTTTCGGCCTTAGAATTGGTTAAGATAGTTTTGCCTTAGTCCTATGCACCTGTTGACTTGAGTATGTATCCGAAGTCATTTCGGATGGACTAGGTCCTTGTAGACTGGTATAGCAGACTTGAGTCTGATAGTTTGAGCCTTAGTCTAGGCGTTTTCATGGATTTCAGATCTTTCGATTCTTTCTCCCTTATTTCTGCGATTATGAGGTGCTGCCAGAAAATGTTGCTGTTGCGCCGATTGACGGTTTGATGGTGCTAGGCTGGGAGCCTTCGGTTGATGTCCTTGTGGGGCCGGCGGCCTGAGGTGTTTAGCCTTGCGTTGTATTGTTTGTTTCTGGCTTTATCTGGTTCGAGGTAGTTAGCTCTAGTACACAGCTGACGTTACCTGGTTAGCATTCGGTATTTCCAGCGCTAGGTTGTCAGGGGTAGGCTGCTAGCTCCGATCCGCAGCTGACGTTACCTGGTTAGCATTCGGTATTTCCAGCGCTAGGTTGTCAGGGGTAGGTTGCTAGCTCCGGTCCACAGCTGACGTTACAAGATTCCAGCCCATTATTTCCAGTGCGAGACAGTTGCTCGTAGGCTACTAGTCCCAGCTGCGTAGCTTATGTTACTCGGTTGGAGCCTGTATTTCCAGCACTAGGCTGTTGAGCGAGAGGTGTGATTTCCGGTCCGAGGCTGACGTTACACAGTTAGGGTCCGATATTTCCAGCTCGTGGCTGATGACTAGGTCGGGCCCAGGTATTGTTCTAGTTCAAGGCTGACGTTACGCGGTTAGAGTTCGGTATTTTCAGCTCGTGACTGATGATTGGGCGGGCCCCATGTGTTATATTTTTGGGTCCGGGACCCATGGTTGTTGAGGCTTCATGTATTGGGTTTTCCCTTCGTTTCTGTAGAATAGCTCTTCTGTGTACCTGTCGGGCTTATGGGGTTCTGTTTGGGTTTTATTTAAACTTGCGTACGAGTGTGCCCAGCGGGTCTTATAGGGGGCTCAGCTGGGTTTAGCCTAGTTATTCTTTGTTTACTTTCCGCTTTCTCTGTTTCCGTTCTGTTGACCTCTGTTTGTGCTGATTCTATATTGTCTGCCTGTTTTTACCTTTCTTGCTCAGTCGGCCTATGATGCCTATTGGGTACCTATTGTTTTGGTACTCATGCTTCACTCTGCATCTGTTTTCGTGATGCAAGTCCGAGCATCAGTTCTCAGCATTGAGTTCGAGCCTGCAGCTGTCTGTTCAGGAGACGAGGGTGAGCACATGGCGTTCTGGGATTACCTGTCTCCTTCTGTATTTATATTTTGACTTGTCTTTTGCTTTCGAGATAGTTTGTTTCTGTGGTTCACTTTTGGGACTTGTACTCTTGTTAGTAGTTCTGTACTTGTGACTTCCAGGTTCTGGGAGGTGTCTTGTATATGTAGTTTGGTTTCGCTTCAGCCTTCTTTATGTGTTGTATTTGTTGCTTCCGCTTAGTTGAGGATTAGTTTCCACCCTTAGTCCCATTACTGCTAAGTTCCAGGATAGGGTGTTGGCTGGCCTACTGGTGGGCTGGTAGGCACCATCATGATTCGAGAAATCGGGTCGTGACACTTAAATTGAACAGACACATTTGTTCGTGAAAGAACATGACTGTTATGAAAAGTCATATGTTCATGAAAGAACATGACTCTTATGAAAAGACACATCTATTCATGAAAGGACATGACTCTTATGAAGAGTCATTTCTTAAGTTCTATAAATATAAAGACTCTTTAAAAGTAGCCTAAGAAAAATCTGCATGTATAAACTAAGGGCTTTGTTGTATCTTTGAAGAGAATTGTTTGTATTTACCCCTATCTGTATATGGGCAATATCTCTTTAAAGAAAGTATTTTCACACCTCAAAGTTATCTTCTTCTTCAATCATATTTCCTACTATTATTTTTCTAACATAGACTTATGTCATATTTTTTTAGAAATTGAATTTTAAAGTGTTGTAGATAATATACTATTTAATTATTGTTGAAAAACTAATATCATATATTCAAATAATTCTAAAATTAATGTATATAATTTATTGATTCATTTTGTTTTAGTAAAATCAAAACCAAATCCAATATCTCAATTTTAAAATTTTAAAATCCATCCAAATCAAATATCAATTTGTTTAATCGGCTTGATTTGATTGGTTTTTCACCAAATCATGAACATCCTTATTTGGAGATTAAACCTATTGCTTGGTCCTCTTTCTATCGTAAGATTCTTAATATTCCTTTATTCTTCTTCTTTCTAGTTGCAATTTCTCAAAAACGTTGATTATTATAAAATCATTTAAATTTTATGTGAATATTTAAATTTGTAATTCATCTTAAATATTAATGAAGGAATATTATCCTTCAGCATATTTCGTATTCGTCGAGGATAGTTTTTTAGCATTATATTTGAATTGGATTTTTTCTAAAATATGATGTTGTTAAAATGATTTATTTATTTATTCATTTTTTAAAATATCTCTTCCCTTGAGAATTTTTTTGCGTACGCTACTAATAATATTAAGGGCAAACTACATAAATCCCACTAGTTAAGGTCCTAATTACTAAGATTCCCGATAGTTTCAAATATTACTTCCTCTACCATATTTCATGCTTATGATACATGAGTTTGAATCCGCGAGATACATGTATTTACCAAATTTTTAAACCAAGAGACATATTTTATTTATTTAAATTAATTAGTTGTAACTGATTTCCTTAATTAGAGGAGTAGTTGAGAATTTTTAGAATATATTGACAATTAATTCTGAAAATTTAAATTAATCGAATGCCTTAATATAAGGCGGAAATCAAGGAGTGAATCTATGTTTAATTAATTTCATTTTATTATTCTTTTAAATAATAAATTCATTAATATTATTAATAAAAGACAAAAACATATATATCTTGGTCATGTAATTTGATTAATTTCATTTTATTAATCTTAAAATAATAAATTCATTAATTTGATGCATCTATTATCAATATATGGTGTATCCAACAAACTAAACACTATGATACATGAGTATCATACAAGTACATTCATATGTATCATAGAAGTATCGAGTATCAATTTCATGTATTTGTTATAGGTATCTAGTATTAATTTCATGTATCTATTTATATGATCTAATATTAATTTCATGTATCTATTTATATGATCTAATATTAATTCATGTATCTTTTACATGTATAATTTGATGTCTCAAGTATCAGTTTCATACGTTATATCCAAAAACATGTATCTCAGATACATAGTAAGCATATACATCCAATTATGTGTATCTAAACATGAAATGTAACTAAAATGCATGAATTTATGAACATGAACTCAGATACATGAACTCTTAACTAGATACATGTACATCTAATACCCTTCTTAACTTGATTGGGTCATTCGTATACCTAGATCTATTTTTCGACTTGAAAGTTGGTGGATGAAAACTCTGTAATGACAAAACCCATGACAAAATATGTATCTCATAGATACATATAATCTTAACTCAGATATATGAACTCTTAACTAGATACATGTATATATTTTGTTAGATACATGTACACCTAATACCCTTCGTACCTTTTCTCCTCTTCAGAAGAGATCAGCGCCACCTCTGTTGCTTGTTTCCTCGCCAATACCCTTCGTATCTTTCAGCAGAGATCAGCTCCACCTCTGTTGCTTGTTTCCTCGCCATCATGAAATCGTGGTCTCCGATAAAAACTACATCAAACAAGCAGGAAACCTTCCGTTTTTCATTGTGCTCTTCTCCTCGCCATGATAAATGATGAAACAAGACAAATAATAAAACAAATAGTAACAGGCCTCTATATATAATGCTAAGAAGAGTTCACTTTACTTCGCGACTAGGTAAAAATAATCTAACTATGATGATTGATGAATAAGTTGAATACAAATTAGTAGAATGAATAATAAGAATTTATATAATGTGTCCTAACTAATAGCTTTTGTCAACTGGGAAATCATTGGAAAACACTAGCAGCATCTAGCTTTTGGATGTTACCAGTAGAATTTCAATTACCTTTTGTTGCGGATCTAGGCTAGACTCGTAAATCTGATGGAATTTACTCTTAACTCGAACTAATATACATGCGCAAGAATAAAATCCATACATATGTAATGAATAAAATTCACTAAGTTGTTTGGTAGAGTGCGTTAAAAAAAGTAATGCATATTTTGATATTCGGAGATGAAAACGTGAATTGAAAGGATGAAGGAAGGGAGAGAATTAATGGTGGAGATGGTGGAGGACGTGGGAGTAGAGATACTGTTGGAGTAGGGGATTGGCAAAGGGAAATGATTGATGAGAGAGAAAATATTAATTGTAATTGGACTATTAATTTTGGTGTTTAAATTTAAAGATAATTAATCAATCCTAATTTTAAGGGATTTGTGTAACTAATTGTATCTTTTAAATATATGGTATAAAATATTAAAAGTGGTAATATATGTAATTGTTTGAAAGTAAAGCTAATATTAGTATATATGGTAGGAATGTATGTCAAGTTAGGTAGTTTTGCCTAATATTAATATATAACAATTAATTGTATTCACCTGTCACAATGTAATAATTTACATTGTATTTCTTGTGTACAAGACGTGCAAAGTCATGTACATTGGTGCCTATTGAAATACTTCATGTGGCTGTCATAAATAATAAATAATTAAGAAATTATTTGGAGTAGCTATTATTGGATTATCAATTATTCTTTTTATTTTAATTTGTTTGTCTAATTTTTTATTTCTTTTTATATGCTTCAAAAAGAATGATTATTTCATTTTTTGACAACTTTTTATTTTCACATTTTCATTTTAAGACCACAAGATTAAAAACTAGATATTTGAGTAAGCTATAATTTAAAATCGATTTAAAAATCTTTTTACTTTTTAAAAATTCTTTACAAATTGAGACTGGGGAGTATTATTATTATTTGGCTACTAGCTAGAACTATTACATATTCTTCTTTCTCTTTTTTGTTTTTGTAATGGAGGAAAAAGAGACAAATGGATTATCAATTAATATTATTATTTGGCAACTACACTATTATTCTTGTTTCTTCTTTTTTTGTAATAGAGGCCAAACAGACAAACTTTTTCAATATTAGAAAAAATAATTTTTTTTTTTGTTTGGGTAATAAAAGCCAAAGAGACAGACGTGAGGGAATTATTGAAACAATTCTTCAGAATAAATTAAAACGTTCACGAGCTAAATAGTTTTGTTTCTCTTTTCCTATTTTTTTTCACCCAAATAATATGCATATCATTGAGTTTGGATTGTGGCATATATATGTCACTGCTTAATTTGTATGCAGATTTAGGTTTGAGGCTATGGAAATTCCAATATTACACTTCTGATTCAAATTAATGATCCTTTATATTATTCCAACTAGTGTTGGCTTATTATATAAATATTCAAATTAAAAAAACCGATAAAGATGTCTACGTTGTAGCACCATCAATGACATACATACATATATAAAGAGCCCCTATTCTAATCAGGTAGAAGGGATTATGGTGATTGGTGAGCTACCTTGAGTTCGAAATCTAAATAACGTGTAAAAAATCAAATGGATCAAATTAATGGACAAAAATAAAGTTTATAAAAACTTTCACTAGTGCACTAATTAAATACACTATAGGTGTCTATTAAAAGGACCAGGCCTCCTAGTCGTTAAGGTCAATGGACACTTATAACACACTAATAACACACTAAATTAATGTGTTATACGACTCCCAAAAAATCCAAGTTTGTTATTTTTTTGTAGGGTTTAGGTTTAAGTGTGTTACTTTATAGGGTTCTAATGCTTATTTTAAAGTGTGTAGGTTTAATTGTGCTATTTTATAGGATTAAGGGTTAGTTAGTTGGTAGTTTATTCACCCATTCTATTTTATGTTGATTAGTTAATAAAATAAGTATTATCTAGTTGTTTTAAATAATCCAACTATAAATTTGCCAAATATATGAAGTTAATGCATAAATTTATTTTGAATATGTGAAGATGTTTATTTTTTACTATTAATTTAGGATGTCACACAAGTTAGTAGAAAAATGAATAACAAATATTAAGATAATATTTATCTCTAAGAAATAAATACGCAAAAAAAATGTATTAAATATCTATATACAATCATAAACGGGTCCCATACTATCACGATCCAAAGTATACCCAGCGTAACATGCGTATAGAACCTTAAAAGGCCCTACACAAGCCACTTAGCATAAATCATACACGATAATAGAAATAAAGATTTCAAAAGTCATAGTCTTATATCATAAAAGAGTTTGACAAAGCGGAAGTCTAACATAGTCTCAACAATCCATCTAAAACATCAAAAGAAGTGATTGGGACGTAACCCATACATCACGTACAAATGTCTGAAAACTGAAATAAAGAAAGCAACATAAGTGTCACAGTCCTCGGAACATGAGGACTCACCAACTCTTGATCTTCGAATCATCAACGAGATTAACTAGCCACAAGTATAAGAGGTAGGAACATCGGATCCTACATTATAAAACTATGTACGTACAAGTATGCATTACTACATGGAACGTACTAAGTATGATAGCAATGCATAAGAGTTGTGAAATCATGCTAAAAAGGATTTTACATGACATGCAGTGACCAAGCTAAATCATAAGATAAAAAGGCTAGAAAGCACAAGTCGTAAATCATGGTCAATGCAAGCTTAACATATTTAAAACACTTTGTGAGATACTTTGAAAGTAATCTTAGTTCATTATTGTGGGAAGTTTACCATTAACCGACATAGACCATGTGAGCTATAACATGGAATCTGGTATATCCCTCATACCAAAAGAAGGGGATCCTACTTGCCAAGGTAGATGTCATGACCCGAGCCTACACCCTGGACGTAACCGGCACTCGAGTACCATTGTTGGTCCCCAAGAAAACCCTCATCTTGGCTGACTATGAGAGGAAGACTAACTCAAGCATACGCCAGTATCAAACTGAAATAAATGCTAAATCAACAGTGTATTAAATATCAAATCTCTCTGAATTTACTGAGTATTAAACATAAGTTTTATAGAAAACCTCTTAAACTAAAAGACTGTCCAAAACTGTCTATCTATGAAGCCTCTACTATAAAAATATAGGTGTCGGGACAAGATCCACGACAACTCAAAACATTACTACTAACAAATCATAAAAAAATTGGAATCCTCCGAAAGCAAGGAGGTCTCACCAAAAGCTAACGAGCAAATGATATGATCTAAACGAGATGCATGTTGATGATCCTATGTACCTGAATCTGCATCATGAAATGATGCAGGTCGAATGACATCAGTACATTGAATGTACCAGTATGTAATAAGGTTGAATAAAATAAATAGTTGAACTGAAAGACTAAAAGTAACTCATCTGAAGTATAGTTTAAATCATGAAGAAAAATCATTTAAACTCTTTCTGTAGGGATGCAAAAATAGTAAATACTGAATTGAAGGACTGAAAGTACTTAACTGAAGTATAGTATAAGTCATGATGAAAATCATTTAAGCTCTTACTATAAGAATGCAATAATAGTAAATACTAAACTGAATATATAAATAAAAATATACTTTACTTTACTTTATTGAGGAGTTTCTCTAACCGACAACCATCACTATGAGCTTCATGATGATACAACATCTTACCCACGTTGCCAGAGCCGCCCTATACCTTTCTAGAGTATAGAATGAAACTGAACTGCTGGATCCACTAAAAAGCCTTCTTGAGGCAGGTGAGGAATCGCACGTCTTGCGGTACGATCCTATCTACACTGACGGCGTAGGTTATGGAGTTTGAGTTATCTAAACTCTTACCCCAAATTGGTGCTCAATACTACTCCCAAAATATAACTGAATGCTCATGTAAAAGTACTCTCTGGATTGAGATAATTTCTCAAAAGGCCTCTTTAAGAAGTAATTGAAGTTTTACTGAAATACTCTGAAAACTCTTTATACTTTTCTGAAAATAGTACTCTATTTTCAATGTGAAAAATAATACTTTCTTTAAGGGGTAACTGAATTTCTCTTCATCTGGATGAAATACTCTTGAAAACTATTTATGCTCTTCTTAAAATAATAATTCTTTTCTCAATGTGAAAATAGTAATTTTAGAACAATTTGTGTTCCCTTATACTCTTCTCAAAAGATACTTTAAAAATACTCTTGAACTAACTTTAAAATTTTAAAGTCAATGCATGGACATAAATACACAAAGACTTTCAAAAAAATATCATCAACTATGGTTCATGTGAAATAAAAACATGAACAACAACCCAATAATCTCATAATTATGAAATCAGAACTCAAAATAAGGATATAATTCAAATTTAGAATTTCATGAATCTTTGAGTAGAATACTAAATTTAACTTTTACTGACTGAATTTACATGTAGGGCGTGAGGACAAACTAGTCGAACACTATGAATAGCCTTACATACCTAGGAAGAACGAAGTTCTTGGTGAAATTGATGAAATTTGAAGAACGTTAGAAAATCCAAGCTTTTATCCTCTTGAATCCTTGCTCTAAGTCTTTAAAGTGTTAAAGAATGTAAAATAATATAATAACACTATTTAAACCCTTAATTAGGTGAAAAAAGGTCGTGGTTTAGGCTTAGAAGGGGTGAGAAAAACTGAACTGCCCCTCTTTAAAAGCTGGCGAAAACTGCCCCCGGGACTATCTACGGTTCGTGGTTTGATCTACGGACCGTAGATCCCATCCGTGAAATTGATATTGAATTTTTAAGACTCAAAAGTCCATTTACGGGTCCAAACGACGGCCCGTAGTAGTTCCTACAGCCCGTTGGTTGGATCCATAGGATTTTGGTCCCAAAAGTTGACTCCAGTACTCTACCGATGACTTCACAGGACGAGTCGTCGTTCAACCTACGGCCCGTTGGTTGGAGCCGTCATTCACAAACTCAGAAAACTCTGATATGGCAGTCTCTGGTAAAATGGTAATAATGTTTTACTCTGAACATGAAATGAGGCAAATTTGGTGGCATTGGAAAGAGGACTCAAAGACCTTTAATTAGGTAGGTCATAGCGCCAAAATTTGATACGTTCAAACTTACACCTCAATTAAGAAGTATAAATGGTCGAAGTTAATTTATAGAACTCAACTGGAGTTGAGGTCGATCCCATAGGGAATTTACCATAGAAATAATCTTACTGATGCTCTTACTCAATTGTGGTTGATATTTCCAAAAGAAAGTAACATGCGGAAAGTAAATAGTGGATTGTTTATTGTTTTAGTAACAAAAGTCGAATTTAGTATCACAGTTATCAAAAGAAATGATTGTGCTAAGATTTCAGTAATTGATAAATGAGACTAGGATTGTGTTCCCCATGACTTTCACTTTACTCTCGAATTCTATACGAAAGATTGTTTATTGTTAATATTTTATGTTCGTCGCAAGTTAGATACATCTAAACGCATTTCAGCCCTATAAGATGATTTCCCCTCTTTTTCTCTCGGTCTTAGAGTGCTTCGGAGCTTACCGTTGCTTATTTGTTATGATGATTATCTTCCCTCGAACTCTAACTTTTCACACCAAATTTACAGAGTTTATTTCTACCTATTCCTAATCATCACTTTTCTCTCGAACAAGTAACAAATACAGGCAAGATCTAATGTGTGCACTCATTAGAAAGTAATTATTATGACTGTAGAAACAACATATGCAATTAACAAGTTGACATTACTCGTATTTGAATTCGTATCTAAGTTTTCGTCATAGTTTCCACAACCCTAGTTATGGTATTTAGCCGCTTATTATTTCAAGAAACATAATGGTAAACATCATTGAGAATAGCAAACCAAAAGCTTCTTGATTATCAACACTAAAAACAAGAACGCCAAGTTTTGATCCAAAGTAAAAATGATTAAGCGATGTGTTCAAACGTAGAAGATAGTGTTTTTTCCACTCTCACAATGTTCAAAAACAGACGATGATAAAAGATACCCTTCAAAAATAACCCTAAGTAATTAAAATAGTCTGTGAAAACAAGTCCTACTCGAAGTATGACTCTATTGTCGCACAACTTCACGAGCAGGGTGACAGCTCGTCAAGTCCCAGACGGCCCATCAAGCCCCTCGTCATCCCACATAGCCAGTGTGGGTCTTCCTTTACTGCTTTATCTTCACGATTCACTACACGGCTCGTGTAGTGTGCCACGACTCATCTAGGGTTCAGTGATTTTCAGCCAGACTTGTTCCTCCAAAGCCTAGCACTGCTTTTTTTTTTCACGAGCCTTCAGACGACCCGTCAAGAGGACCACGGCCCGTCTAGGCCTCCGTGGTCTTCACTCTATACTTAGGCAGTGTTGAAGACATTCATTGCCTCATCTTCACGAGCTCTCAAATGGCTTGTCATCATGACCACGGCCTGTCTAGGGCTCCGTGGTGTTGACTTCAGCTCCATTTCCTTCCTTTTTCCTATCTTTCGCATTCAAGTGTTTTACCTATTCAACATCAAATAAACCATCATATCCACATAAACACACTTGGTTTCTCGAGCTAATCCTTAGTTTTGAGAGTCAAATGTGCCATGATTTTACGGCACATCAATAGGCCACCTAAATCATTATGTGCAGGGAGATATGTTCGTTTGAAGTTGACCTAAATAGAATCTTATGTCAAAACTGCATCGGTAATGAAGCTTTCAACTCAACTTTGTGCGAGGGGGTTCTTATGACCTTAAGTCATATCCAAATCCATTCGTACACCAAAGAAATGACCTTTACACATATGCAAATGTGTAATGAAGTCCCGATTCGATTTTACATGCAAATGAAGAATGATTCGGACGTTAGCTTAGAAATTTTTAGGGTGTTACAATATCTCTCCCTTGGGATCATTCTTCCTCGAATGATGGTTAAACAGAGAATGGAACGGAAAAGAGGTACTATCACTACCTCTCTTGACTTTTGAGCTTGCCTACTAACATAGACAGAACTGATTCATACTAAGAGTTTTGATACTAGACTAGAGCATGCTTGGCACGAAGCTCGTATAAGATTTCAAGATTACAGGCCATGACATGAGCCAAGAGTATCTCGGTACAAAGTAAGAATAAGAATATTATGCCTTGAGTGATATGACTGCCAACTTTTAAGCTTAGAAACACTTCTCAACTATGCTTTCCTTTCTGATTACTATACTTCACTAGATGTAACTCATAGCTTCCACTAGAGTATATGACTACTCTTACAAGCATCTAAGTCAAATCGCTTGCTCATTGTAACACCTCAGATTCAAAAGGAAGGAAATTTCTGATTTTCAGGTCTGGTGTCAGTACCAACGGAAGCCATCTACGGATCGTAGGTCGACTTACAGGGAGTAGGTGGGAATCGTAGGAGGCAAGAAGGTGAACTTTTTGAAAATGTCAAGTTTCAGGATCCTTTTTACGACTCAGCAAGATGGCCCGTTATTATTTCTAGAGTCATAGATAGGTCTCATAGGTCCTTCCAAACTTAGTGAAAATTTTGAGGGTTCAAGGTTCGATTGACGATTTGTATGTACGGTCCGTCAATGGACCTACGGACCGTACATGGGTTCCCGTCATTTGAAGGTCCAAAGAAATATTTTCTGAATCTTTCTATGGTTGGACAGGATGGTCCGTAGTTGGACCTACGGACCGTAGGCAGCAACCGTAGGTCAAGATCCGGCAATTAATTTTAAGGGCTTTGCGGTCTTTTCCCTAATTGACCTATTCATAATCTAAGTCGGTTAAGCCCTAATACTAGCCCATATATAAGTCATCTAAGTCTAGTTTTACCCCCTTTCTAATCACTTTTCAAAGTTACCCCAAATCCCTCCATGTTTCCCCAAATATTTCTCTCTCTAGAAAATTGAAGAAGAAGAGGAAGGTTCTAGGGTTTCCATTCAAGTCTCCTAAGTTCACCATTGATTTCAAGCTTTTGGCATAAAGGTATGATAACTTTCACCTATGGAGTCCTTTCCTCCATAGGATTCCTAAATTTTCCAATTTTGTAAGTTAGACTCTTCAATTGAAATTAGGGTTTTTCTCCTATCTTATGGATTCTTTCAAATTATGATCCAATGGTTTGAATTGAGTTAATTGAATGATTTTAAGGTGAAATTGTATGAGCCCATGCATGATCTATGATTTTTAATCTATGAGTCTATGATGAAGTTTATGAATAATCAAAAGATGAATTTTATGAAGTTATGCATGTTCAAACTATGAAATTATGATGATTTAAGATTTTCTTTGAGAGTGAAGCGTAAGTGTTGATGATGTTGAATTGTGAAAGGATTTTCTCACATAAAGGATTCATAAGGGTTGAAAGATTTTCTCAACTAAACTTGAATCAAAGATTAAAGAGCTATTATAATGAGATCTAATTTGGATTGGCTATTTGATGTGCCTTCCCTAATAAGGGACAAGAGGCGATTACATGTATTCCCTAATGATGAGACAAGAGGCGATTACCCATGTCTATTAATGATAAGATAAGCTATGAATTATGACTATTCCATGGAATTTATGCTTAGCTCCTAATGGACAAGTGGCGATTACCCATGTCCCATAAACTATGTGCCACCATAGGTTGTCTTGATAGACATTAGCTAGTGGATCCACTTAAGCTAGAAGTTATGGTTCTTACCTTGGCAAGTAAGGGCATCTCTTTTCGGTGTGGGGTAGACACCGAATTCCATGTTATAGCTCACATGGTCTATGTCAATTAAGGCTAATTTCCCACATAATGAACTAATGTTACTTTCTAAAGGCTTATTAAGCATATGTTGTTTTAAGATGATTTCCTTGCATTGACTATGGCTCTTTACTTCATGTTTTCTATCATGTCATCCTATGATTTAAGCTTGGTCATTGTATCTTATGTATAACCTCTATTTAGCATGATTTTATAACCTTATGCATAGTTATCATACTTGGTACATTCTTATACTAACGCATACTCTTGCCTACATTTTTTATAAGTGTAGGATCCGGCTCATCTCCATCCTCCCGTGACTAGTTCGTTGTGATAGAGACTTTGAAGACTTGGTGAGTCCTCATATATTAGAGGACATAGTCACATTTATCTTTCATGTCATTTTCTTTTAAGACTTGTATGGGTTACGTCCCACTTTTATTTTAATGATGTATTAGATGGCTTTGAGACTAAGTTTAGATTTCTACTACTTTGGTATAAATTGTCTTTGAACTTCTTACTTACTATTATCTTGTATGATGCATGCTAAGTGATTTGTATGGGGCCTTTAGGAGTCTTGTACACCATGTGACGTCTAGGGGATACTTTAGGTCGTGATACTCTTACTGTGTTCAAGCCTAATCTCTAATTCACAAGGTGCTAAACATGAAATGGTTATACTTATCTAAACCATGAGATTCAGGTTCTATACCTCTATAGGGAATCTCATCCCAAGAATACTTCTCCTTATAACTGCATTCAAGCCTAGTACTATAACCACTCCATGGACTCCTACTAACCAATCCTTCTAAGAATTTCTCATTCTCTCATCGTCTCTAACAACTGAAATTTCACACATTACTACTAGGAACCGACTAATTACTCTCATTGAGCTATTACTCATAGTAAAACCTCATCTTATTCCTCCTCCACATTATAACTTTAGATGGAATAAGAACACCACCACTACCACAATAAGAAACATCAACCTTCTCCTTCTATCACTTCTCAACTACTATCATCAACATCACTATTAAAACTGAAAAGGATCACTGAAATAGCTTAGGGCGAAAGATTATAAGTACGATTCATTCAAGATATCTGATATAAGAATATGCATGACATAATATAAGTATTATTTTGTTTCAACCTGAGCTTTTTGTAGAACAAATATGTTATCTGGAGGGGTCCCCTTCAAAAATCCGCTCCTTAAGTTTAACTATCTCCTCTATGATGATCAATTATTTAAATATATCTCCAAAGGTATCCTTGGTCCATGTTTATAAAAAAATATTATATGTTTAAGCTTGTGCTTAAACTTATAAAAATAGTTGTGTTCTTCACATGTCTTCTGATTCTTTCTTACAATGTTTACGAACCTTCTTGTTCAATTGAAAACTTTAAAATTTTAAAAGAACTCATTATGTTCTAATTGTTATATCTCATAGTGATTAGTAAAGGGGCATGATTAGGTAATGTTCTAACTAAGTGATCCACCTCCACATTTGAAAATTAGGATTGAAATCATTGATTTATCACTACTGTGTCAAGCCTCTTAAAAATATAGTTTTCCCCTGCTCTATCATTCCACCATGTGAAATGCCTCCCCCTAAATTTGAGTAAGAAAACTTTTTAAGTAGTGAGATGAAAATTCTAGGCGTGCTAGTCTCAATGAAATCTGAGTAAGGTGAGGTCTTGAGCAATCTGGTAATCTCTAAGGTGGCATGTCAAAGCTTGGATCACATTTCCTAGTAGCTAAGACATTAAAGAACCCATAGGGCCTTCCAGAAGTGAATTCGGATATGTAGAACTTCTGATATCGGACTTGGCATGAAGGGGTTAGTATAATGATGTACCGTGAAATTACGGTACTTTTGATGCATTAAACTTAGAGTTTTGCATGTTTCTTAGGCATTAGGGTTGTAAATGTGATGGCATTTGTGCTGAATTTTACAGGAAACAGGTATTAAGCAAGTGATGGTTGAAAAGGTTGCAGTAGTGTATTTTTGGTGATGTATGAGTGAACCTACAAGTTGTCGTTCTATTAATGAGCCGTAGGTAGAGGTCGCGGTTCAGAAGCTGAAGAAAAAAAGCTAAGTATGGAATTACGATTGCCAATGACGGACTGTAGTTCCTACTACGAACCGTAGATAGGAAGCGTCGATGGACTTCAGAGAGCATGAGTCGCAAAAACTCAATGACGGTTGAACAGGACGGGCCATTCTTAGACCTACGAGTCATAGGTTCTGCTCGTAGGTGGACTTATTCAAGAAATTTTGTTAACTGTTGGATGACGGATTGGACCTACGAGCCGTCGTTTTTGTGACGAGCCATAGGTCGACATCCGTAGGTGAAACTGCGCAAGACCGGATTTCCTTAGTATTTTCTTTTCCTATTTTGTTTAGGACTTATTTTCTATAAATATCAGATGTAAATTTCATTTTTGGGGGTTAGACGTTTGCCGAATATTTTGCTTTGGCTTTGGGAATTATTTTGCGAACATTTGTAGCAATTAATTCTTGAAGTTTGTGTTTGATTTTAAATTCGAGATTGTGGATTTCATCTTTATCATTGTAAGTTCATGATTTATTATTCAAACTCTAATATGAATTGTGAACCCTCAAGCATGAGTAGCTAATTCCACAACTAGGGTTGTGGAAACCATGAGTAATTAACGAAGTATGACTAATAATTAAGTGATTCTTGATAAGTGTTTATGCATGTAGTTGTTAATCTCTTCGTTTAGAAAGCTTTTTAACGGTGCACAATGTTAGAACCCACCTCATTCCTACTTGCCGAACCAAGGATGTAACGAATGAGAAAGAGATTAAACAACAGAGATTTAGCATTGATTTAGTCCACTATCTAATAGCCTGAACCACATATGCAGAGGGCTAATCACACGTAGATGGACCAAGATGCGTGGTGAAATTCCCTACTTGGAGGACCAATCACTTAGGATACTTAACTTACCGACTATGCATGTTAAACACAAGGAAAGAGTTACTATTATTAGGATTACTGAGTTAAGAACTTGTGGGGAACACATGCGCCCTAGTTTCATTCTTATATTGATATCACAAACTACAAATTGTGTTACTTGTTTACTGGTTATTACTCTTACATCAATTGTTACTTTTATTTACAAATCCCCCCTTTTTACAGAGATAATTCGGCTAAACTTACAAATAACAATAAATTGGCCTAAGTTTAAACCATATTCCTCGTGAAATCGACCCTAACCTTTGTTAGGTTCTTTATTTGACAACGATCGCTTGTGCTTCTTCAGGGAGGTGTAATTTGGACGTATCATATAACATCAAGGTTTGAAGGTGTGTCGAGAAATAAGGTCTTTAGGGAGGATTTTCGAGTCTCTACCTTCGTGCAACCCGCTATAGCAAGTGTCACACCGCTATAATGGGGTGAATTAATATTTGTTATAGTGGGTGGGCTGCTATGGTGATGCCGCTATAGCGGGTCGGACCACTATTGTTAGGTTAGTCGGGTTATTGTGCTGAAAAAGTCTCAAAACCTCTTGTTCTCTGTAACTTCATTCTTGGGAAAGGGAAGGGTGATTTAGGGAAACTTTCCTCATTTTTTCCACCAATTTCGTGAGAAAATAGCCAAATAGCCCCCTAACCTATTATCGGATTCCCAACTACACACTTATATTTCACGGGAGTCCTATTAACCCCTTAGAATATTTTCACGTGGAATTATTTGCTCCCTAAATGCTGAGGCGGCAAAGAAGGTGTAGTTCACTCTCTCAAAGAGAGTGAAAGGCCAAAAATTAATTAACACTTTAATATTTCTTTTAATTCAAATTAGCTTTTTGTTTTCTTTTTTAAATTATGTTTCCTTTTATTTTATTTTTTACTTTTTACTTTCTTTCTCTTCTTTCTTTCTCTCTTTGATAGAGAAACGATCGGGAACAACACCGGAGGCAGTGGGCAACAACATTGACGGCGACGACATTTTCGATCCATCATATGAGCTTTAGTCCTCCACCACCAGGACCCCACCATCATCGACCTTCTATCACTAAGCCTTTCACCTTCAAATCACACATTCCTCATAGTAGCTCCACTAAAAACCCTCAGAAATAACCTTTGTTACTCTATCATGTGAGAACATACCCATCAACCAGCAGTTTCGCTGGGAACAACCACTTAAACTATGCCATCACCACTTTCTCTATTTTTTATGTAGCTTCAAGATATTCAAAGTTGGAGATGCAGATTAAAGTACAAACACAAAATTTAAAAAGTCAGATGCGGCCTTTATCATCTTTTTCCAAATTTGAAAAGACCATGACTACCAAATCTATGATGGACATTTATATGTATAAAAATCAGATAAAATCTTCATATTTCAAGATTCCTACCTAACAAAACTAAATTTAAAAAGGAAACTTTTGGGTATTCAATTGTTAATGATTTTTGGGTGAAAATTTCATCAATCGAGAGAAGAAAAACAGGAGATCGTGTAAAATGGAGAATTTGATGGATAATTCGGTGATTATTAAAAGAAAATTGGGGATTTTTGAAGATGAAATTGAGAGGAATATAGAAGAGAATTGATAAAATATTCAGGCAAGTGGGAAAAGGCCATAGCTATATTGAAAGAATTTGAGAAAAATTATGCAACTCTGGTGAAAAACTCCGGCAGATGGCTGCATCTATGCCAATAGAATAAAGAAAACAAATTAATTTGTTTTTATATATATAAAAAAGGCAATATTATGTGGCAGGCACATGCAGGTCATTACTTAATACAAATCTAGGTGTGATTTTTTAAGGATTTATATATTCCATTTTTAAAATGTTGAGTGGCATAATATGACCCCCGTGAAGTATAAATATGTAGTTGAGAATCTGGTAATAAGTTGAGGGGTCATTTGGCTATTTTCTCCCAGTTACTTAGTACAGTTAAGTTAATTTACTCCCCTAATTTGTACTTTGATTCTTAAGCCTTGGAATCTAGGGTTTTACTCTTGGAGGGGGGGTGACTTGAAATTAATGGTGAGAAAATCCCTAGTTTGGTAGAATGTTCATGGGAATAGTCTGGGGTTTAGGATTTGATTATGATTCGGATATTTTTGGGCCATTATTTATTAATTGTCATGTTTATGTTATTTTTAGATCAAGAACAAGTCATAATTCATAACAAGGGGAAAGCTCAAGTTCCTTCGAGTTTTCAAGGCTTGATTCGAGGTAGGTGATGGCTGTTTGTTTTCCAAGTTATGCAATGTGTGCATGTTAACTGTTTTATAGTACTACATGTGCCATGCATATGGAGAAAACTAAGGCTAATGTGAAATGACATCATGTTGATAATCTCATGAATGAACCTGTTTATTTATTTTTGGTTTCAAGTGTGGTTGTTCATTGCGATTGTGATTGTGATTATGCATGTTATTTGTGTTTGTTGATTGGCTCGGGTACCATGTATGTACCGTATACTAATAGTTGGCTCGGATACCATGCCTGGAATGAAATACTTATGGTTGGTTCGAGTACCAAGCTGGTACACTAATTGTTTTTGTGTGAGTTTCATGAGAGGACCGAGTATGTGCTATTATTATCATGTAGGACATGTTTCATGCATTGGTTAAGTAAAGAATTTTGACTGGGAGTCTATATCTATTGTGAATTGTTGATATATGTGTTGGCCTATATTATTGTATTGTGGTTACTTGTTTAACTTCATGTCTTGCGACTGGCCGTATGATCCTACCAGCACACGGATGTTTGTGTACTAATACTACACTTGCTCTTTCTTTATTGAGTACATGGCATATTGAGGCGGCTGGTATGAGACCTCAATTGTGAGACACGTGACATCTGAATCCAAAGGTGGGCGACTTCTTGTGGGCTACCATGGATTCTTGTCTATGTCTTTGTCCGTCCTTTCAGACACAGACATTTTAGACTCTTAGATTTACGTTTCTTGTTGGGGTTGGATCCACTTATTTCTAGACACTTTAGAGTTTTGGTACTATGACTTTCAAATTCTAGAAAGTTATTTTCGCAATGTTTTTTGATAATTGATTAAGTTTATGGGAACTTGATCCGTCTTTGTTTTAATAACTATTTTCCTAGTGTTTTATAAAATGACTTTGCTTCTTAAAAGGTTCGATGGGTTAATAATTGATTCTCCCACCGGAAGGTTAGTATGGGTGCCACTCACGGTGGTCTAGGTCATGACAAAGTTTGTATAAGAACCCTAGTCTCGTTCATCACATCTTACTAAAATGAGTAGTGTCCTGCGAAATGGAGTGGAGATGTCTGTACTTTTCTACAAGAGGATACATGACTTTAGGAAATTGTCTCTCCTTTCTTGTTTCGTTCTATAACTTGATTTCAATTGGTATATCGCAATCAAAATTGGTATCTAAGTTCCTTCACTCATGTGCCCACATATGGTTGATACGAGATGAAACAGTGCAAGAGCAGTAGCTCTAGTGGTGGATCCAGTAGCATGAAGAAGTGATATAGGTAGAGGTAGGGGAAGGGGTAGGGGTAGAGGGAGATCAAAACCCCCCATAGGTGGAGCTCAAGCAGGAAATAAACCAAGGAAAGTGAAACCTCCCCCACCCTAGACCATGTTGACGAAGAGGTTGAGATAGAAGTTGAAGAGGATGTTGAGTTAGAGGTGGAAGCACAAGCCGGAGGTATGGGTCTTCCCCTTATGGATTCGGTGGTGGGTTAGTAGGTACTATCATTATTGAGTGGGTTAGCATGTACTGGAGCCACTCCTACTGTGCAAGCTATTCAGGCTCCAGGTACTTACCCTGTTGCTACTATGATCCTTAAGATGAATGAAGTTTCGGTCACTGATGCATTCTTTCATCCACTACTAGGCCCTGTGATGATTGGAACAAAACATGAGATGCTGACCTAGTTTCTAAAGTTGAAGCCTCTAGTGTTCCACAATACAGAGAAATAGGGGTGCCTTTGAGTTCATCTTGGACTGCTATGAGAGGTTATATAAGCTGGAATTATGCACCAGCATGGGAGTGAGTTTGTGACTTTTCAGCTTCATGGCGAAGTGAAGCAGTGGCGGAGAGCTTATTTGGACTCAATTCCATGCCTTGTTTTTAGAGAAGTATGTGACTACTACTCTAAGAGATCAGAAGAAGGATGAATTCATGGCTCTCAAACAAGGTATCATGTCTATTGCTGCTTATGAGGCTAAGTTTCATGCTTTGACCCATTACACCACTCAGCTTGTGAACACTGAGAAAGAGAGGATTTGCTTGTTTGTAAAGGGCCTAAGTTCTTAATTGCAAGTATTGGCAGTACACATGACCTCTACAGGTAAGAGCTTCAGTGAGGTGACCGGCTATGTGAAGAAGCTGGAAGGAGTTTGATAGGTTGGGCAGGATAAGGCATTGGCTAAGAGGCCTAAGAATATGGGAAACTACAGTGGTTCTTATTCCAAGGGTCCTGGTCAGCAAGTGTACTCAACCCATCTGATTCAATCAGCTTTGCCCACTTCTACGGATGGTTATTCAAGGGTTCCTCACCAGTCTTTGACTCAGGGTGGCCAAGGAGCTTCTTTTTCATCAGTCAGCAGGCCCTCACTTAACCGCAGACATTTTAATTATGGTGAGTCAGGTAACTTCAAGAGGGAATTTCCTCACAAGCAGATAGTGGGCCAAGAGCAATTGGTAAAGGTTGTGGTACCAGTGGGTAGAGGTAACAATGGTAGAGGACATCTACAGGTTGGGCGAAGAGGTAATCAGGGAGGTTGTAGAGGCTGATAAAATGGTAATGCAGGGAGAGGAGTGATGCAACTAGGTACAGGGGTTGCATGTAATAATGATAGAGCTCAGTGTTACGCTTTTCTAAGCAGACTAGAGGCTGAGGCATCAGACGCAGTGATAACATGTACTATTCTTATCTGTGACCGGATGGCTACTATGTTATTTGATTCGGGCTCTACCTATTATTATGTATCTGCTGAGTTTGCTTTGGGTCTTGACTTGACATGTGATATTCTTGATGCCTCTATTCATGTTTCTACGGAGACTATGTAGTTTTTACCCATGTATACCGTTTGTGCTCTATTATGTTTGTGGGTTTTCAGAATAAGGTAGGTTTATTAATATTAGATATGGTAGATATTGATGAGATCTTGGGTATAAATTGGTTGTAATTGGTTGTTACTAAATTGTAATGCTAAGAAAGTGACTCTAGAGACCACGAGTAAGGAAATATTAGAGTGGGAAGGGGTGTATAAGCCTAAGCTAGTAAATATCATATCATTTATTCAGGCAAGAAGGTTAGTGGGAAAGGATTGTTTAGCATTTATGGCTCATCTTCGGGGTGTTAGTGAAAAATCCCCCTCCATTGATACCATCTTCGTAGTTTCATAGTTTCAGGAGGTATTTTCTATGGATTTATCAGGTATGCCTCCGGATAGAGATGTTGACATTTGTATTGATTTAGAGATGGGCACTCGCCAAATATCTAATCATACCTATCGCATGGCGCCGGCAGAGTTGAGGGAAACCAAGACTCAACTTCAGGAACTCCTTGATAAGGGTTTAATTCCTCCCAGTACTTCTCCTTGGGGTGCTCTGATACTATTTGTAAAGAAGAAAGATGGTAATATGAGGATGAGCATAGACTATAGACAATTGAATAAGGTTTCCATCCAGAACAAATACTTATTACCTCGCTGTAACACCTCAGACTTTTAGAAAGGGTAAGAAAGGACAAACGGATAAGTCCACGAACCCAAAATAGACCATGGACCTTTCACGACACACTAGACAGTCCGTTTAGGGGTCCACGGCCCGTTAAGGGCATCGTGAGACCATCTAGGATTTCCCCTAGGTAGGAGTCACCTGGACGGTGCCTTAGACGGCATGTGGTGACTTGGACGTCCCGTCTAGGGGTCCGTATAAGTCACCCAGATAGTGAGGTTGCACCCCAAGGCCACTGTGAAGGACCACGGACGCCTAGACGGTCCGTGAAGTCATCCGTGAGAGGGACTTATCAGGTTTTAAGTTTTGGGCCAACTTCAAACGATCATATCTCTCGCCATAAAAAAGGTGGCCTATGACCTATCAAATTAAATGTCTTTGAGTCCTCTTTCCAACGCCACAAAATTTGCCTAATTTCGAGCCCGAAGTAAAAGGTTATGCTCATTTTAGTGAAGCTCTGTCGGGCAGGGCGACATCACGACCCACTAGACGGGTCATGATGCCTTAGACGGCTCGTGAAGCCCCTCTTGATAGTCACCTCATCAGTTTTAAGTGAGGGTCGTATTGATCTTTTCCCCTATGGATTTGGTACTTAAACTACGTCGTTTTACTTAGTCTAAGCCTAATTAATTAGTCAAAAACTACCTAAAACATTCATTCTCCTAAAATCATCAGACTTAGAAAGAAAAAAAAAAGAAAGAGGCGACAGTTTTTTCTCAAGAACAAGCAGAGCTCTCCTTCATGTTCAACCCCGAAATCCAAAGGATTTCTCCATAGTTTTCTTCACCAGGAATGTGGGATTTCCCTAGTGGGTTCCTTTCACCCATTACGTCCCTAGAATTCAATCAAATCTTCAGCTTCTCCATAAATTGTTCAGACCTAGGGTTCCTAAATCTTAGGGATTCATTGTAATTTAACTGCTATAGTTTATATGATATTAATTACATGTTTCTTGGAGAATTAGTATAGTCCCATGTATAAAACTCAGAAACCCTAGCTTGTGTTAATTATCCATATTCATGAATTATACTTGCTAGGCAAATTACTCAGACAATCATGATTCAGAATTCGAATGCCATATCTTTCAATATATATATCATGCATTCTCAGATAATTATCAGTATTTTGAGCTATCCAATAATACAATTGCATTTTTAGCTTTATATTTAGCTGGGAGTAAGCTTAGCACCGAGTTGGACTAGGGTTCCGCATACCCTCAAGTCCCAAAACTACGTGCTTGCATAGGCTTATAAGACCCCTCTGTTGAGCATCAATTTTAGTGATCACGCCACAGTCATGCCTTTATACCCTGGCAAGGTATATTGGGTCCTCTCGATGGGGCGTATACATCAAACACCACGTTTAACTCACGTGATTTATGTCGATTAATAGACTCTCCCATAGCCAAATTCATGTTGCGTTGACCATATATTCAGTAGGTATTTCAGTATTTAGTTTAACATGATATATCTTCATGATTAGTACTTGGTCATTGCATCCAGCTCAGCTTTCAGTTATGCTTCAGTATATCTATCTCCATGTTCAGTATTTATACATTGTTTAGCTTAGCATATATCATGCATGCTCAGTACATTCAAAGTACAGACGCACACTCTTGCGCTACATTGTTGTATGATGTAGGTTCAGGCGCTCAGCATCCGGACCGTGCTTAGCTCGACTTCCAGTCCGTACTCAGTAGTTTCAGTGGTGAGTCCTCATAGTTCGAGGATGATAGACATGCTTTACTTTTCAGTATTCACTTTTCAGTTTCAGTCTTGTTAGAGTTAGCTGGAGGCATGTCCTAGCAACTCAGATCAGTTAGAGGCTTTCAGACATAGATTAGATTCAACTTGAGTTGTTAGTGTTGTTTCCAGTCATCACTATACTCTTATATTTTATACATTCAGACATATTGGGCTTTTACCCATTTCAGATATTAAACTGTTTTTAGATTCCACGCAGTGCATGTTTTAATTGAACTTGTATAGATATGACATGCCATGGGTTAGCTTGGGGTCACTTGTGACACTAAGCACCGTGTTGCGCCTAGGGGATAGCCTCGGGGCGTGACAAACTTTGTATCAGCGTATCAGGTTCAAGAGTCCTAGGGTGTCTGAAAGTCACACTAAGTAGATTCTCTTTCATGGGTGTGAAGTGTGCCACACCTATGAGGGGGAGGCTACGAGGTGTTCTAAGAAAAACTTCACTTCTTTTGTTTTCTATATCGTGCACTAGAGTGTGATTCAACTTCTCCCTCTTAATCCATCGTTATGTGTTTCAGATCATGCCTCCTCGCAGAGCTAACGCATGCAATGCTAACACAGTTTCTCCAGTCCCGAACCATGAGGTTACAAATGTAGAGCTTCATAATGCAATCTAGCAGTTGGCTCAGACCGTAGTCAATCGGGCCAATCAGCCGGCCTCAGTTTCTGCAAACCTCACTGGTAGATCAGCTGCAGCCAAGGTTTGAGATTTTTTTCATATGAATCCGCTAGAGTTTCTAGGGTCAAAGTTTGGTGAGGACCCACAAAACTTCTTCTTTTTTTGGTTAAATATGAGCAAGGCCCATTTATTGAATAAAAAAGGAGTTCAAACATACAAAGCTTGGGTCCAAAAGCAACCCAAACCCAAACAGAAGACATCAGTATCAAGAAGAAATGACCCAAAAGAAATAAAAAAGGAAAGTACTAGCTGGAAGAATTTGGTGCTCCTATAGCTCAACGATGGTCGTCCATGGAGCAATCGGAGGTCCTTTTCTCTTCGAAAAATATGGCAGAACTGTGTTAAACTTGAGTGGTATCCATTTGGGTGTTCACAAGTCTCACGAACACCATGAATCCGACCCAATGAAGACTTCTCCAGTTCAAGACTATTTCCATCTTCATCTATCAAGGTAAGGACCTAATCCCTTTTAAAATCGCCTGAATCAATCTTGATCGAAAAAATAACCTATTTCCTCCTTAACTCGTGCAGGTTAAGCTCAAGAGAACTGATACCACTGCATCTTCATTAAGGATTTCGTAGGTATTTTCCAATCTTGATCTATATATTCCTGAAGCACACTATACTCTATAAACAATGATTGATTCCTTTTTCTGTTTTGTAGCCCTCTCTATGATTTTTCTGGTAATAGTAGTCTGTTAATTTGATCCATGACTGTTGTTCTGGCATTTTTTTATTCTTAGTTGTGGTTGTCCTTGCTTGTCTGTTTGAATTATTGTTCTCACTTGTAATGTCATATCTACATCAGATAGAAATTGCATTATAGTACCTGTAAAACCATACACAAGGTTAGCTAAAAAATCAGCTAGGTTGTTGCTTTCCCTGAAAGTGTGTACTACCACTATCTCCCTTGCTTTTAGGATCTCCTGAATGCATCTTATGTTCATTGATAATCCCCATGGAATTTCACATATTCCATCTAAAATCTTCTTAATAATGAGTCAGTTTCCATCACAAGGCCGATTCGAGAGCACAAATGAGCAAGTTCTTATTTGGAGTATTCAAATTGGTAAAGATCGAATGAAGGAATGCTATGCTATTAGGGGATATGGATATCTCCAGACTAATGACCCATGCTCAATAGGTTGAGAGAGATAAGCTTAAGGAAATGGCTAAAGATAACAAAAAGGCTAGAACATGCAACTATGAATATTCTCAGTAGAGGTCAGGAGCGGAAATCGCTCACAGTTTCAGCAGAGGTCTACAGCCCCAGTGCTCTGTTCCCCTGGGTTCGACAGGATCAGAAGGGGAGGGCATCAAGATCTAAGTCTTAGGGTAGTGCCTCAAGTAACCGGACTTTTCCATCTTGTCCAAAGTGTGGTAAGAACCATCCGGGGGAGAGTCTTGCTGGCAAAGAGGGGTCGTTTTGGGTGTGGTCAGCCTAGTCATAGGTTGAAGGATTGCCCTTCTGCTAGGCAGGGTCAGGGAGGTAACAAAGCTCAATCTACAACTTCAGCAGCTCCAACAGGTCACCTCATTCAGTAAGGTGCCTCGTGTAGTACAGGTGGTGGTCAGCACCAGAACAGGTTGTATGTTCTTTAGGCTCGACATGACCAGGAGGATTCTCCTGGTGTGGTCACGGATACATTACAAGTCTTCCATTTAGATGTTTATGCATTGCTAGATCCAGGGGCTACACTTTCTTTTGTAACTCCTTATATAGCAGTAAATTCGGTGTCAGTCCAAAAACTCTCCTAGAATCCTTCTTAGTCTCCACTCCAGTCAGTGACCCCGTTATAGCTAGACGGGTATATAGAAATTCCCCTGTCACAGTTTCCCAGAAAGTCACCTCAGCAGACCTTGTAGAGTTATAAATGATAGATTTTGATATCATTCTAGGCATAGATTGGTTACATTCATGTTATGCCTCAGTCAATTGTAGAACTAGGATCGTTCGATTTCAATTTCCAAATGAGCCAGTCTTAAAGTGGAAGGATAGTAACTCAATGCCTGTAGGTCGATTCATCTCTTACCTTAAGGCCAAGAAAATGATTTTCAAAGGGTATATCTATCATCTTTTTTGGGTTAAGAACTCAAACTCCGAAACCCCAATTCTTGAGTCAGCCCCAGTGGTGAATGAGTTTCCAGAAGATCTTCCCAGAGTTCCTCCCGAAAGGGAAATCAACTTCGGAATAGATCTCCTTCCAGATACCCAGCCTATTTCGATTCTTCCTTACAGAATGGGTCCAGTTGAGCTTAAGGAACTGAAAGAACAGTTGAAAGACCTTCTAGATAAGGGCTTCATCAGAACCTACATATCTCTATGGGGTGCTCCAGTGTTGTTCGTGCAGAAAAAAGACGGTTTCCTCAGGATGTGCATTGACTATCGTTAGTTGAACAAAGTCACAATAGAGAATAAATATCACATCCCCAGGATTGATGAATTGTTCGACCAACTTCAGGGTGCTAGTTGTTTTTCTAAGATAGACCTCAGATCCGGCTATCATCATATCAGAGTTAGAGATAGTGACATCCTGAAGACAGCCTTCAGGACTCGCTATGGTCACTATGAATTTGTATTTATGTCTTTTGGACTAACAAATGCTCCTACAACTTTCATGGACTTAATGAACAGGGTGTTCAAACAGTATTTGAACTTGTTCGTTATCGTCTTTATTGATGGTATCCTCGTTTAATCTTAGAATAAGGAAGAGCACGCGACTCATCTGAGAGATGTTTTGCAAACCCTCAAAGATCGCCAGCTATTCACTAGGTTCAGTAAATGTGAATTATGGTTACAGTCGGTCACTTTCCATGATCATGTGGTATCTAGCAAAGGGGTCCGAGTAGATTCTCAGAAAATTGAGGCAGTAAAACACTGGCCTAGACCTACCTCTCCGATTTATATAAAAAGTTTATTGGGTTCAGACGGTTACTACAGAGGTTTGTTGAAGGATTTTCATCCATAGCTGCTTCATTGACCAAGTTGACTCAGAAAAAGGTCAAGTTTCAATTGTCAGATGAGTGTGAAAAAAGCTTCTTAGAACTGAAGACAAGGTTGACTACAGCTCTGTCTTGGCTATACCACAGGGTTCAGGTGGTTATGTGGTTTATTGTGATGCATCTAGGGTCGTCCTAGGTTGTGTGTTGATATAGCAGGATAAAGTCATAGCATATGCTTCCAGACAGCTTAAGGTCCATGAGAAGAACTACCCGACTCATGACCTAGAGCTCTCAACCATCATGTTTGCCCTAAGATTAGGAGGCACTACTTGTATGGTGTCCATGTTGATGTGCTAGCAGATCATAAGAGCCTCCAGTATGTGTACACCCAAAAAGAGTTGAATCTTTGTCAGAGGAAATGGATTGAATTTCTCAAAAACTATGACATGAATGTGCTCTACCATCCGGGTAAGGCTAATGTAGTGGCTGACGCCTTCAGCAGACTATCCATGGGTAGTGTGGCACATGTTGAGGAAGAGAAGAAACAATTAGCCAGAAATGTTCACCAGCTTGCTCGCTTATGAGTTTGCCTATGGACATGTCAGATGGTGGTGTGATAGTCGAGAATGGATCAGAATCTTCATTGGTAGCGGAGATTAAGGAGTAACAGGATAGTTATCCTATATTGCTTCAGTTGAAAGGCGCAATTCATCAGCAGAGAGTTGAGGTTTTCTCCCAATAGGGAGTTGGTGTGCTTCGTTACCAGGGTCGCTTATGTGTCCCTAATATGGGTGAGTTTAGGTAGCAAATCCTTACAGAAGCCCATAATTCCAGATATTCTATTCATCCGGGTGCCACTAAGATGTCTGTGATCTACGGGAAGTCTATTGGTGGAACAGCATGAAGAGGGACATTGCAGATTTTGTGGCTAAGTGTCCTACCTGTCCACAGGTTAAAGTAGAACATCAAAGACCAAGAGGCGTGACTCAGGAGATTAGCCTTCCTACATCGAAGTGGGAAGTGATAAACATGGATTTCATAATGGGTTTACCTCGTACTCGCAGACAACATGACTCCTTTTAGGTGATAGTGGACAGAGTCACTAAGTCAGCTCACTTCCTGGCTGTCAAGACTACAGATTCAGTGGAGAACTACGCCATACTCTACATCAGTGAGATAGTCAGGTTGCATGGGGTTCCCTTGTCGATCATCTCAGATAAGAGTCCTCAGTTTTCATCTCATTTCTGGAGATCGTTTCAGAAAGGTCTTGGTACTTAGGTAAATCTCAGTACAGCATTTCATCCGCAGACAGATGGTCAGGCAGAGCTTATCATTCAGACCTTAGAGGACATGTTGAGAGCTTGTGTGATTGATTTATAGGGTAATTAGGATGATCACCTACCACTCATAGAGTTCACCTATAATAACAGTTTCCATTCCAGTATTCAGATGGCCCCTTATGAGGCACTGTATGGGCGTAGATACAAATCTCCGATTGGTTAGTTAGAAGTAGGTGAAGCAGCTTTGACTGGGCCAAATTCGATTCATGAGGCTATGGAGAATGTTCAGCTCATCAGAGATAGACTAAAGACACTCAGATTCGTCAGAAGTCCTACGCAGATGTGAGGAGAAGGGACTTAGACTTCGAAATCGATGATTGGGTTTTTCTAAAGGTGTCACCCATGAAGGGGGTGATGAGATTTGGAAAGAAAGGAAAGCTCTATCTCAGGTATATAGGTCTTATAGAGTCCTGAAAAGGGTTGGTAATGTGGCTTATGAGTTAGAATTGCTAGCAGAACTAGCAGCGGTTCATCCAGTCTTTCACATTTCCTTGTTGAAGAAGTGTGTGGGTGATCTGACATCGATAGTAACTTTAGAGAGTGTGGCTGTGAAGGATAGCCTCACCTATGAGGAGGTCCTAGTTGACATTCTTGACCGTCAGGTTCATAGGTTGAGAAATAAGGAAGTCACTTTAGTAAAGGTTTTGTGGAGGAATCAGTCCGTAGAGGGAGCTACTTGGGAAGCCGAAGCAGCCATGATGGCCAAGTACCCTCACCTCTTCTCCTCCAATTCAGTTTCAACTTGAGGTAATAGTTCCTCTTCAGTCTCTCAGTTTACTCTCATGTAATTCAGTCTCAGTATAATGTTCCCTCAGCTATTCTTGCATTTCAGCATGTTTTCATGTCCATAGGACTCAACTCAGTTAGATATCAGTTTCTAGTACTCAGTTGGTAGGGATTGCAGCTTTTTCCCTCCAAATTGAACTTGTTTAGTCTTCATTCAAGGACGAATCATCCCAAGGGGGAATTATTGTAATACCTCAGACTTCGAGAAAGGGCAAGAAAGGACAAATAAGCAAGTCCACGAACCCAAAATGGACCATGGACCCTTCACGACATCCTAGATGGTCCGTTTAGCGATCCACGGCTCGTTAAGGGCATCATGAGACCATCCAGGACTGCCCCTAGGTAGAAGTCACCTAAACTGTGCCTTAGACGGCCCGTGGTGACTTGGACGACCCATCTAGGGGTTTGTACAAGTCACCTAGACAGTGAGGTTGCACCCCAAGGCCACTGTGAAGGACCACGGATGCCTAGACAGTTCGTGAGGCTTCACACGGACCGTGAAGTCATCCGTGAATGGGACTTATCAAGTTTTGAGTTTTGGTCCAACTTCAAATGATCATATCTCTCAGCATAAAATGGATTAGGTGGCCCATAACCTATCAAATTAAAGGTCTTTGAGTCCTCTTTACAATGCCATCAAGTTTGCCTAATTTCAAGCTCGGAGTAAAACATTATGCTCATTTTAGTGAAGCTCTGTCGGGCAAGGCGACATCACGACCCACTAGACAGGCCATGATGCCTTAGACGGCTCGTGAAGCCCCCCTTGACAGTCACCTCATCAGTTTTAAGTGAGGGTCGTATTGGTCTTTTCTCCTATATACTTGGTACTTAAACTACGTCGTTTTACTTAGTCTAAGCCTAATTAATTAGTTAGAAACTACCTAAAACATTCATTCTCCTAAAATCATCAGACTTAGAAAGAAAAGATAAGAAAGAGGAGATAGTTTTCTCTCAAGAACAAGTAGAGCTCTCATTCACCAGGTATGTGGGAGTTCACTAGTGGGTTCCTTTTACCCATTAGGTCCCTAGAATTCAGTCAAATCTTCAGCTTCTCCATAAATTGTTCAGACATAGGGTTCCTAAATCTTAGGGATTCATTGTAATTTAACTACTATAGTTTCTATGATATTAATTACATATTTCTTGGAGAATTAGTATAGTCCCATGTATAAAACTTAGAAACCCTAGCTTGTGTTAATTATCCATATTTCATGAATTATACTTGCTAGATAGATTAGTCAGACAATCATGTTTCACAATTCGAGTGCCATACCTTTCAGTATATGTATGATACATTCTCAAATAATTATCAGTGTTTTGAGTTATCCAATATTACAGTTGCATTTTTAGCTTTATATTCAGATTGGAGTAAATTTATTACCGACTTGGACTAGGGTTCAGCGTACCCTCAAGTCCTAGAACTACGTGCCCGCGTGGTTTATAAGTCCCCTCTGTTGGGCATCAGTTTTAGTGATCATGCCACAGTCATGCCTTTATACCCTGGCAAGGTATATTTGGTCCTCTCAATAAGGCATATACATCGAACTCCACGTTTAGCTCACGTGGTTTATGTCGATTAATAGACTCTCCCATAATCAGATTCATTGCATTGACCATGTATTTAGTATGTATTTCATTATTCAGTTCAGCATGATATATCTTCATGATTAGTACTTGGTCATTACATTCAGCTCAACTTTCAGTTATGCTTCACTATATCTATTTCCATGTTCAATTTTTATACATTGTTCAGCTTAGCATATATCCTGCATGCTCAGTACATTCAAAGTACTGACGCATACTTTTGTGCTACATCATTGTATGATGTAGGTTCAGGCACTCAGTATTCAGACCGCGCTTAGCTCCACTTCCAGTCCATACTCAGCAGCTTTAGTGGTGAGTCCTCATAGTTCGAGGACAATGACATGCTTTACTTTTCAGTATTCACTTTTCAGTTTCAATCTTGCTAGAGTTAGCTGGGGGCATGTCCTAGCAACTCAGATAAGTTAGAGGCTTTGATACATAGATTAAGTTCAACTTGAGTTGTTAGTTTTGTTTTCAGTCATCACTATACTCTTCATATATTTTATATATTCAGACATGTTGGGCTTTTCCCCATTTCAGATATTAAACTATTTTTAGCTTCCTCGCAGTGCATGTTTTAATTGAACTTGTATAGATATTCCATGCCATGGGTTAGCTTGGGGTCACTTCTGACACTAAGCACCGTGTTGCGCCTAGGAGGTAGCCTTGGGACGTGACACTCGCCTAGACGATCTTTTTGACTAGTTGCAAGATGCTTGACTTAAGGTTGGGGTACCATCAGTTAAAGATCAAGCCTAAGGACATACCTAAAATAGCTTTTAGTACTCGATATGGGCATTATGAGTTCTTGGTGATGTCATTTGGGTTGACTAATGCACCGACAACCTTCATGATCTTTATAATAAGGTTTTTAAGTCTTTTCTAGACTCTTTTGTAATCGTGTTTATTGATGTTATTTTGATCTACTCCAAGAGTAAGGAAGAGCATGCGGATCACCTTTGTATCATTCTGGGTATCCTGGGAAAGTAGAAATTATATGCAAAATTTTCTAAGTGTGAATTCTAGTTGTCTTCGGTTTCCTTCTTAGGACGAGTGATTCCAAAAAAAGGGTGATGGAAGATCCCCAAAAGATTGAGGTAGTCAGAAATTGAGTCCGACCTAGCTTTGTGACAGATGTTAGAAGGTTTGTGGTTCTTTCTAGCTACTATCACAAATTATTCAAGAACTTTGTTTTGGTTGTTACCCACTGACAAGGTTGACTTAGAAGGAGGTACTCTTTGTGTGATATGGCCAGTGTAAGGAAAGCTTTCAAAGGCTTAAAACACTCTTGACCACTGGTCCTATCCTGACTTTTTCGGTGGAAGGTAAGGACTTCATTGTTCATTATGATACTTCATATTCAGGTTTGGATATTGTGTTGATGCAGTACATGAATGTCATAGCCTATGCTTCAAGGAAGCTGAAGATTCATGAGGGGAACGACCTAACCCATGATTTAAAGTTGGTACTAGTGGTGTTTGCTCTCAAGATTTGGCGGCATTATCTTTGTGGGGTCAAGTGTGAGGTGTTCACTGATCATCGCAGCTTGCAGCATGTGTTCCTTTAGAATGATCTAAATATGAGGCAGAGAAGGTGGATGAAGTTGTTAAAGGAATATGATGTGACCATTTGAGCAAGGCCAATGTAGTGGCAGATGCATTGAGCCGAAAGACAATTAGCATGCGCAGTCTAACTTTCTTGGGGGTGTCCAAGCGACCCTTAGCTAGAAAGATTTAGGCTCTGGAGTCTAAGTTTATGCAGTTGGGTATCTCAGAGAAAGGTGGGGTGTTGTCCACTATTGAGGTTAAACTCACTTTCATAGAGTAAACCAAGACTAAGCAGAAGATGAGAATTTGAAAAATCTCAGAAATAAAGTGGCCTCTAGGGAGGCCCAAGATGCCACTCTTGATGCAGGTGGTGTGCTCACTTTGAGAGGAAGGATTTGTATTCCTCGGGTTGATGATTTATCCAAAGTGTATTGGCAGAGTCTCATGGTTTGCGGTATTCGATTCATCCAGGTGTGACTAAGATGTATTAGGATTCGAGGTGACTTTATTGGTGGCTGAGAATGAAGAAATATATTATGTATCCAAGTGTCAGAATTTTCGGGAGGTAAAATATGAGCATCAAAGGCCTGCAGATCTACTTCAAAGAATGCCCATTCTAGAGTGGAAGTGCTTCGTGGTAGGACTCCCTCAGACTTTGAGAAAGAATGACTGAATTTGAGCCATTGTTGACAGACTAACTAAATTAGCCCATTTCATTCCGATTAAAGTGAATTATAACTCTCAGCTATTAGCTAAGATCTATGTCAATGAGATAGTAAGGTTGCATAGGGTGTCATTTTCTATCATCTTAGATAGAGGCACTCAGTTTACTTCTAAGTTTTGGGGTAAGTTGCATGAAGCGATGGGTACTCAACTCACGTTTAACATAACCTTTCATCCTTTGACAGATGATCAATTGGAGAGAACGATTTAGGTGCTAGAGGACATGTTGAGAGCATGCAAAATTGACTTTGGAGGTCATTGGGATAAATTCTTGACTTTATATGAGTTCTCCTATAACAATAGTTATCACTCCTGCATAGATATGACACCATTCAAGGCACTCTATGGGAGGAGATATAGATCGACTATAGGGTGGTTTGAGGCTGGTGACGTGAAGCCTTTGGGTGTTGATATGGTGAGGGAAGCTCAAGCTAAGGTATGAAGCATCCAAACCAAGTTGTTGGCAGCTCAGAGCAGGTAGAAGGAGTATGCAGACCGTAAGATAAAATATATGTCATACCAAGCTGCTGAATATGTCTTCTTGAAAGTGTCACCAACGAAAGGAGTAATAAGGTTTGGCAAGAAAGACAAGCTTAGTCCTCATTACATTGGTCCGTTCAAAATTCTTGACAGTGTAGGGCCAGTGGCTTACAGATTAGCACTGCCACGCAACTTATGGGGAGTTCATCCAGTTTTTCATGTTTTTATGCTGAAGAAGTACCATAAGTATGGAGATTATATCATCAAGTGCAACTAGATAATATTAGACAAGGATTTGCAGTATAAAGAGGAATCAGTTGTGATTCTTGATTGGGATGTCTGGAAGTTGAGAACAAAAGAGATCAAATCAGTAAAGGTTTAATGGAAGTAGCATCCGGTTGAGGAGGATACTTGAGAAATTGAGAGGGATATGCAAGATAAGTACCCTCACATGTTTGAGGATCCAGATACTACACTTTTTTCTGACTTAGCCCAATTTTTCTTGACTATCACTCGGGAACGAGCGATGGGTAAATTAGTATCTATTGTATAGACTCTTCCGATCGTTATGGGTAGCCCAATGGTGAAAGAATTGAGTCAAAAAACTTTTTGGATAGTGATTTGAAAATTTTAGGCTAGGCCAGTCTCAGACGGAATCTGAGAAATGTGAGGTCTCGAGCAATCTAGAAATGGCTAGGGTGGCATGTCTAAGCTTGGATTACATTTCCTAGTAGCTATGAAATTAAAAAATCCATATCACCTTCCAGAAAGGAATTCGGGTATATGTAAAACTCCCAATGTCGGACTTGGAATGAAGGGATTAGTATAGAAAATCAAAGTTCGAAGGTGTGTTGCGAAATGGGAGCTTTGGGGAGAATTTCCAAGTTTCTACATCCCTGCAACCCACTATAGCGGGTGTCACACTGCTATAGCACAGTTAATTGATTCCCTCTAGAGCGGGTGGGCCGTTATGGTGATGTCGTTATAGTGGGTCAGACCGCTATAGCAGGGTTAATCGAGTTTTTGGCAAAAATTGTCCTAAAATCTCTTTTTTTAAAACTTCATTCTTGAAAAAAGGAAGGGAGATTTCAGGAAACTTTCCTCAATGTTTCCACCAATTTCTTCGGTAAAAGTAAGTTATTACTCCCCTGATTTATACTTTGATTCTTAAGCCTTAGAATCTAGGGTGTTACTCTTGGGGAAGGTTTTGACTTGAAATTAATGGTGGGAAAAGCCCTAGTTGAGTAGAATGATCATGTCAATGACCTGAGGTTTAGGATTTGATTATGAATTGGGCATTATTGGGCAGTTTTTCATTGATTGCCATGTTTGTGTATTGTTCTAGACCAAGAACAAGCTAAAATTCATAATAAGGAAAAAGCTCAAGTTCTTTAGAGTTTCCAAGGCTTGATTTGAGGTTGGTGATGGTTGTTTGGTTTCCAAGATATGCAATGTATGCATGTTAACTATTTTGTAGTACTACTTGTGTAATGCATGTTGAGAAAACTAAAAGGTAATGTGAAATGACATCATGTTGATAATCTCATGCAATGGCCATATTTATTTATTTGTGGTTTGAAGTATAGTTGTTCATTATGATTGTGATTGCTCATAATGTTTGTGATTGCTGGTTGGCTCGAGTACCATGCCGGTACGGGATACTAACAGGTTACTCAGATACCACTCATGGTATGAAATACTAATGGTTGGCTCGGATACCACTCCAGTACCTAACAGTTTGTATTGGGTTTTATGAGAGGACAGGTATGTGTTATTATGATCATGTGGGACATGTTTCATGCATTAACTAAGTAAAGAATTCTAACCGAGAGTATATCTATTGTGAATTGTTGATATATGTGTTGGCTTGTATTACTGTATTGTGGTTAATTACTTATTTACATTCATGTCTTGGAACTGGTCATATGATCCTACTAGTACATGGTGGTTTGTGGACTTATACTACACTTGCTCTTTCTTTGTTGATTATAAGGCATATTTAGGCGGTTGATACGAGACCTCAGTTGTGAGACACGCGACATCTGAATCTAAGGGTGAGCTACATCTTCTGAGTTGCCATGGATTCTTCTCTATCTCTTTGTCCATCCTTTCAAACACAAACATTTTAGACTCTTAAATTACATTTCTTGTTAGGGTTGCATCCTGACTTTCAGATTCTAGGGAGTTATTTCCATAATGTTTTTGAATAATTGATTGAGTTAATGGAAACTTGATCCATTATTGTTTTAAAACTATTTTCCTAGTGTTTTATATAATGACTTCACTTCTTGAAAGGGTTGATGGGTTAGGTTTGGGTAAGTAATTGACTCTCCCATCGGAGGGTTAGTGTGGGTTCTACTCACGGTAGTTTTGGTCGTGACAGATTCCTTAACAAACAAAGTAGGCAATAGATTAGGGAATCAAATTCATGCCATGATTTGAGTAATTTGTTCAGTTATTTTGGGTTTTGCATTACATATTAAATTCATCATTTAATAAGATAACCCATTAATGACTTTAGTATAGTGAACACTTCTAGACATCTTAGTAACGAAATCTTTCCACAATACAAACTCATTAATACATGTCTAATTCTAAAGAATATTATGTGATAATCATCTTTAATATTCCACACTATTTTGGGATATATTTTCTTAAATCTTCATGAATAGGCAATTCATAAGTGAATTTATCGATCACAACATATTGTAAATTCTCTAAGATATTCATATGTCAGATTTCACTTTGATTGATTTGACTATCGGATCCCACTCACAAAATTCACTTTCTTGATAGGAATACAAGCAATATTTGAAATCAAACATGTAAGAGCATTGAGGGCTTTAGGGCAACAAGTTTGACACAATTCTTGTTAGGAAAAGGAAGAGGGGTAGTGAGCAGGGTAGTGATGGAGATAGGGTGTGGGAGGGTTGTTTCTAGAGATTTAGGATGAGTTAAAGTAGCTTAATGTGCAGTGGATTCTATGGAGGGAGGCTGACCAACCTCGGGGGTGGATCGGATGTCTAGAGGCCAGAGTGTTCATGGCTTAGGGTTTAGTCCATCAAAAGGGGTGTTGCATAAGGGCAGAGGAGGGAGAAAATAGAATTTCTTGAGACATGGAGGGTAGAGCATGTGGAACCGGACTTTAATGGCTCTCTCACTTCTTTTTTCAAAGATAGTTGATTGGGGACCATTGGGATATAAGAATGTCAAGGTTCTCAAAGATCTTTTTGGGAGCTTTATACCGTATTAATTTAGTGTGCTATATATGTCCATTGATCTTAACGACCATTAGGCCTGACTTGTTTAAGGGACACCTATAGTGCACTAAATTAATGTGCTAATGGTATTTCTTGTAAATTTGATTTTTGTTTATTACTTTGGTCCATTTGGTCTTTTACCTCGTTAATCTTAAACACTGTGTTAAATTCATTGAGTTATATTATTATATAGGTATAATACATAAATAAGCTCTTTAACTTGGTTTCAGTTTACATATATGCCTTCCAGATTTTGGTGTGCACAAGTAGACACTTAAACTTAAATAAAATTGAATAAGTAGATATGTGTGCCCTATGTGACATAATTACATAGGACTTGATGTGCCGTGAATTTACGACACTTGTGATGATTAAAATTTAAAATTTGTGTGAATTTTCTGGCGCTTGTTAGTGGATTTGATGTGTTTTTGTGATTATTTTGCAGGAAAATTAGATTCGGAGGCTAAGTGTTGAGCAGCAGATGCATCAAGCAAACTTTTTCCATCTACGAGCCACTTTAAAGACCGTGTTTTGATGCATGAGTCGTAGATGACAGTCGTAAAGGAGATTCAAAGACCTACAAAAACTCTGAGTATTACGAGTGAACAATAAGACCCGTAAAAGGATCCACGATCCGTAGAATAGGTCTGTTCTTTAGATTCAGAGAAGGGGCACATAAGCCTGAGTTATACGAGAGCTGAGTATGGTCCGTAAATTTTTCCATAGACCGTAGTTCATATTCGTGGAAAAAGTTTAGAACTTCTACAAAGCCTTTCATTTACGAAGGGTGCCCATGAGCCGTGGAAAGGACTACGATCCGTAGATTAGGTCGTCAAAGCTGTCGAATTAAGTGTTTCCTAGATTGGTTTGGATAGTGTATTTATATTTACAAAATACTTTTTCTAGGGTTTCTTTTACAATGATAAGTACGTTTTGGTTCAGGAAATGGAAGAAAATGACTCTTTTACTTTTATTCTTGAATTTTGGAGATTTATTAAACATCGATGTTTGATTTTTGACTTTGAATTTCAATTCAAGATATCGAATTTTTCATATTCATATTGTAAGTGCATGACTACTTTAACTTTAATTATTATTGATTGTGATAATATAAGTATACGTAGCTAAATTCATAACTACAATTGTTGAAATCATAAAGAATTAATAAAGTAGACCTAACACATAGTAATTCTTGAACGGTGTGCCTGCATTTATTATTTTTCCCTTCACTTTGATTACTTTTTTAATAGTAGCCAACGTTAGAACTCGCCTTGTTCCTACTTGTCTGACCAAGGGGGTAACGAATGGGAAAAAAGATTACACAACAGAGATTTGAGGTTATCAACCCTCATTTAATAGCTTGAACTTATTCAGGAATAGCTAATTTGGGATCAAAGATAAGGGTTGGTAAAGCATATACCCGTAGACTAACCATGTAGCGATGTAAAACTCATTACTTAGGCAATCATCCACTTAGGTGATAATTAACTTACTGATCTTGCAAGCTGAAAACTGGAATAGATCAACAAATACAATATCCTTGCTGAGTTATAAAATCATGGGGAACACATTCCTAGTTACTTCTAATCAACCGAAGATAAATAAATATTAAGTTGCAAGTTATTGTTATTTTTTATTTTCTTTTATCTCAATTTAAATCCCTCCTTAAAATAACGACTACGAGTTAAAATTTTGCTATTGACAATATTCTTCTATATTCTCTGTGGGATTGATCCCGAATCTCAGTTGAGTAAATATATTGCAAACGGCCGCTTTATACTTCTTTTAGAAGGTGTAATTTGGGCGTAATAAAAATGGTGTTATTAGTTTGAGAAGTAATAATTTTGCAGGGATTTTGATAAAAAGAAGAGGGTGTCGTGCTTATGAAAGAAACTGATGAAAGACATGTGATTGTCGTAGGTTCTTATCTTTTTTCTATTAAATTTTTCATGATGCGATAGTTGTGTCAGTCGCTTGAGGACAAGCAACGATATTAAGTTGAGGGTCTTGATGTGTTGTAGATTTACGACACTTGTGATGCTTAAAATTTAGGATTTGTGTGAGTTTTCTGGCACATGTTAGTGAATTTGATGTGTTTTTGTGGTTGTTTTGCAAGACAATTGAATTCGGAAGCTAAGTGTTGAGCAGCAGGTGTAGCAGATAGATTTTGGACATCTACGAGTCACTCTACGAACCGTGATTTGATCCATGAGCCATAAATGACAGTCGTAAAGGAGATTCAAAAACTTGAAAAAAATTAGGTATTACAATTGAACAAATACTATCCGTAAAAGGATCCAGAATCCATAAAATGGGTGTGTGGTTCAAATTTAGAAAAAGGGCACATAAGCCTGAGTTATACGAGAGCTGAGTACGGGACATAGATATTTTCACAGACTGTAGTTCATATCCGTGGAAAAAGTTCAGAGACTCTGCAAAGCCTGTCATTTACGAAGGGTGTCCACAAAACGTAAAAAGGACTATGGTCCGTATATTAGGTCGTAAAAGTTTTCAAATTCAGTGTTTTCTAGATTATTTTGGATAGAGTTTTAATGTTTATAACTACTTTTCCTAGGTGTTTTTACAATGTTATGTACGTTTTGGTTAAGGAAATAGAAGAAAACAACTTTTTTACTTTCATTCTTGAATTTTGGAGATTTATTACACATCAAAGTTTGATTTTTGAATTTGAATTTGAATTTCAATTCAAGATTCTGGATTTTCAATATTCATATTGTAAGTGCATGAATACTTTAATTATTATTGATTGTGATCATACAAGTATGAATAGCTAAATCCATAACTAGGGTTGTGAGAACCATCAAGAATTAACAAAGTAGACCTAACACATAGTAATTCTTGAATGGTGTGCATGCATTTATTGTTTTCCTTCTATTTGAATGCTCTTTTAATGGTGGCCAACGTTAGAACTCACCTTATTCCTACTTGCTCCCAAGGGAGTAACGAATGGAAAAAAAGATTACACAACGGAGATTTGAGGTTATCAACCCTCATCTAATAGTGTGAATTTATCTAGGAATAACTAATTTGGGATCAAAGGTAAGGATTAATAAAACATACATCCGTAAACTAACCATGCTGCGAGGTGAAATTCATCTACTTAGGCAACCATCCACTTCGGTGATAATTAACTTACCAATCTTGCATGCTAAAAACTGGAATCGATCAACAAATACAATATTCTTGCTGCGCTATGAAATTCTGGGGATTACATTCCTAATTACTTCTAATTATCTGAATATATATAAATATTAAGTTGCAAGCTATTGTTATTTTTTATTTTCTTTTGTCTCAATTTAACTCACTCCTTAAAATAATGACTATGAGTTAAAATTTTGCTATTGACAATATTCTTTCGTATTTTTTGTGTGATCGACTCCGACTCTTAGTTGGGTGAATATATTGCAAACGACCGCTTTATATTTCTTTTGGGAGGTGTAATTTGGGCATTATTAGAACTCCATTTAGGACACAAATTTTCATGTAGGGATTCTATATAAGACAAATGTTTCTATTTGTTTAATTTTATGCAAGTTAAGGTGTCTACTTGTGCACACCCAAAATTGAAGGATATAAATATCAGTTAAAGTCAAATTAAATGTCACACTTATATATAATGCCTATTATATATGGTTCTTGCTCATGTACCCAGAAAAAGGTCATTGATGTATCTCCTAGGGGTGTACGTGGACCGGGTTGGTTCAGTTTTTAACATACCAAACCAAATCATTTATGTTGGGTTTTAAAATCTATAAATCAAACCACACTAATAAAATTTGGATTTTTCAACCTCAAATTTTTTCGGGTTTCTCAGGTTCTCCAATTTTTTTCGGATTTTTTCGGTGAAGTATTCTTACAAACATATAATTGATTTGTGTTTCAAATATTTCTTTAGTCTTACCAAAATATAATTATCTAAGGTGTTTCTTAATAAAATAACACAAAATATGATACGAGTGATGACACTAAAATATTCAACAATAATAATAATAAAATCACATAAAACAAATATTGCAAATAAATAAGTCAAAATGAAAATGATCATAATTTTAAAGTACTAAATCATGCCAAAATAAGTCTAATAAGTATTAATTATATGACTAAACATTAAATAAAACAAAGTAAGGTTATGTATTTTAATTATATAAACCAATATATAACTAAACAATATAACATTTATTGGACTATTCAAAATTCTAAGTCAAACTTGAAATAACATGCTAAAAGATGAAAATTATGAAAAAGTATAAGAAAATATTTATAAATTATATCAAAGTAAATACTTTTATGTATAAAATAATTTTTAAAATTATATATATGATATCGGATTGGTTTGGTCTCGGGTTGACTTTCTAAAGTTAAAATCAAACCAACCCAATATAGTCGGGTATTTTTTCTTCAATACCAAACTAAGTTAAATCAAATCACTAGTCAAATTTGTTTTTCCAATTTAACTCGATTTACGATTTGATGCGATTTTCGATTCGATTTTGTTCAACCTAGTATCTCCTATTTAGTATGGTCAGTTATATGGACAAAAAGTAAAGTATTTGAGTATTTATTGATGTTGCGTTAATATGGTTGATATAAAAGGTATTTGGACTTTGGAGGGTGGGACGAAAAGTTTTAGTAGGTGGACAAAGGCCACAAATCAAATACTATCGATTTGATTCGATTTTTATTTAATCAATTCTTCACCTAACTATGAACACCCCTTAGTTCATGACATACTAAAATATAATACTCTGTTCAACAATACTTGTCCACTATTGACTTTGCACATTTATTAAGAAACTATAAATAGAAGAATAATTTTATTATATCACTCTTTGAATATAATAAATATAATGTCTTGAAAAATGTAATATGAAAATGACTATAATTAATAATAAGAGTAGATTAGGAACTAAGTATAAAATTATTAATTAATTGCATAAAGTAAACAAGTATTGTTGGATATTCTAAAATAGTATAATAAATAACTATTATTGAAAGGAAGGAGTACAACTGAAAACTAGCCAAGTGTCCAACTGTCAATACTTTAGTCCACAAAACATCATCATCAGCTTATGTTAAAAAGAAAGTATCACATGAATAGAATAGAATAAGTTTCTTTAGGACAATTGCGGGGGTTAACTGGAATTTATGAAAGTCCCAATAGAATGTTGGTAATATTCATGTGAACTGAACTGCTTTGATTGTTGCTAAAGAATTACTCACTCTTTTTCAAATTTATGTGACACATTTCTTTTTTTAAAAGCCAAACAATTTAAGTTTAACGAGAAATTTACGCATAAAATTTTCAATTTTTTTGAAATAAAATTTATATATTTGTAAATTACGTAAAAAGTACTATAAGTCACAATAATTGACAATTCAAAATATTTAAAAGATATATAAAAAATTTACGGTCAAAGATAGACTTGTTTGAATCTCAAAATTCGAAATGTGTCATATAAATTGAGACGAAGAGAGTATTAAAGAGAACCTTCGATGCTCAATTCTAATTGCATTTAAACCTAAATTATGTGGTTATTTTGTATTCCAACCAGCATTTTAATTTATTCTTTTACATCTTTATGAGTTGCAATCATGTGACAGAAACCCTTTCAATCTCACCTACGTATGTGACGATGTCATTTATTTATTACTCTTTTTTAATGTTTAATTTATTTATACCAAGTAAACATATATTTTCTCTCTTCCAATTTAAGTGACACGTTTCTTTTTAATATATTTTTTAAATAACTATTTTTTATATTTAGAAATGATTTTACATTTAAAAATAATTTATGACGTTACCAAAAATAGCAATGGTGTTACTAATATTGGATGAGAAGAATATCATAGTGATAGAGGAAGACGTTATGGTAGGATCAACAAGTCCAGAAGTCTCTTTCTCTTTTTTATTATTTACTAGATAATTATGGCCCGTGCAAACACGGGCCCAACATGTAATCTTAATAAAAATTTAACATTGTAAAAATTGAAAATGATATTTAATAAATATTATTTTTATATGAAATTTAAAAATAAAATAAAAAATAATTATACATGATTGAACACATAGAAATTCATAATATATTAATTGTGGCATATTATATAATTATATCATAGTATATAATAATATTATCATCCTTAACATAATAGTCATTAAATGTGTACATTATAATTCTAACTTCACAAAAATATATTAGTATTTAAATTGATAAATGAAATATATTATCCTGTAAAGATAGTGAACATGTAGACTAACCTAATATCTCAACAGAAAACATTTTAACCCCCAATATGCAGTAATTGTCTTGTTCCCAATATATATTCGCATTGATGCGTAACATCAATTCATCCACACTTATATTTCTTAAGAGAAGAACGTATTCACTTTCACTGAGTATTCAAATTTTTTTTTTGGATAGTCGCATAGCAAGATCTTGTCGCTATATGAGATTATGATATACCTTATTAAGTATTTGTGAAGCATAGAGAGACTTCAAAACTGAGATTTCTGCTAGTTACCTTGGAAAATACTTCCTCCGTTCCTTTTTATATGTCATCCCTTTCCATAAATAATTGGTCCATAATACATGTCATTTCATAAAATCAATGCATAAGTTATCATATTCTTCCAATTATACCCTTGATAGAGTAGTTAATTAGTCTTGAAAATATATAATTTGACCAACCTAGGAAAACTAATAAGTAATTAATATTCATTAGAATACTTCATACATTGATTAATTACTCTCTCCATTCACTATTCTATAAAATTTTATTTTGAAAAAGAAATCTCAACAAACAAATTAAAAATAAAAGATGGAGAAAAAATAAAAAATAATCTTGAAAGTTGAAAGCTTTAACAAATTTTTTTAAATCTTAAATCAATTGGTGAAAAAATTTGGCTCCAAAAATAAACTCAAAAATTTAAATAGTCATCCAAATGCATTTTAATTTTTGAAATCTAGCATATTCATCATTTATTGAAAGTTGACTTAAAAAAATATTAAATAAGGGTAGAAGAGTAAAGTTACTTAATTTCTTAATACAAGTGCAATCTAAAAAGGTGTCATATAAAGAGGAACGGAGGGAGTAGATGTTAGTGTTGCGAGACACGTTAGAGAATATATTTAGAGTAGAATCTAAACATTATAGAAAGTAGGAAGACTTGCTTTAAATGAAACTAAATTTTGACGCGGTAATAATTCAGCAAAAAATATAAACATTATAGAATGTTGTTGTTTTTGCTATGATTGTGCAATCTCCAATAACAATTCTAATATACAGGAATAGGGTAATGTCATCAAAGGTAAGAAGTCGACTCGTTGCTACTGGAAGATATCAAATTTTATTTTTGCAAGAATTGCTTATAAACATGTTGGACAACTAATTGTTAGACTTAAAATTTATCATATTGGATTACTGATCCACTGGAAAAAAAAAGACGTTGATGCCTGATCCCGTTATCAATTTTTGGATTGGATAACAATATACGAACCTAGACATTTTGCCAATTTTGAAAGGACTTTTGTCAAACATCTAAAATGCAGAGGTTAAAAATGATCAAATATTCAATCATGTATACATCATCTATGATTATTAATAAAAATCATGACAAAAGCAATCAGTAGTACTAACAAAATCAAAGAAGAAAAGCGAAGCTAAACTAATACATATAGAATCAGTGTTGTCTATATATTTTTGTCAAGAAAACTTCCATTGTTCCTCCATGGGTAATTGGTTTGTTTACCATTTTTCATGAATAAAAATCTGATCTTTTTCCGCAGTTAGGATAATAGGCCCTTTTAGTAGTCTACATAATAATTTGTCTACTGTAAACATTAAAAAGTAAAAAACTTTTCTCCAAGTTCATGCACGATCAATAGTTACCATACAAAATTTGTCAATAACAAAAATCATAACATAACAGAAAGCCAAAAGGGATAAATTAAAATATACAGTACAAACTGAACTTACCACAAAGCTCAAAGCTGGTATAGGTGAATCAGTAATATCAAACACGTCGAAGAAGAAGAGCAAATGTGGTGAGATGTAAAAGAACCATAAAGCGGTGAAAAATCAAGAATGTGGTGAGATGTAAAAGAACCATAAAGCGGTGAAAAATCAAGTTGTGCGTTCTAAGAATTGGCAGGGTAATCCCATGAGCTTTGTTAACCAGAAGTAGTTGAAAACTAAGTTGTGCAGACTCTTCACGATTGATATCGCACCCGTGTTGAATTCTCCAAAAATACACTACTTTTGGAGAATTCGACACGCATCCGTCAAAATTTTTGAAGAGTCTGAGTAAATATAGGTTGAAACGAAAAAACTGACATGACAAGGGACACTTCATGAGTGAAGAGAACAGATAGATACAGAATAATGATTTGGACTATACAAAATAATTGCAATAAAATTTTCTTCTTTGCAAACTATGGTAACTACTACTTTCAAAATCTTATCCTTGAAAAGTTGAAATACACCACATTGATGCTTCATTGGCATTTTATTTATCCATTTATCTCAGCACCAACATCATTGCCAAAGCTTCGAAGAAGTCATTACCACTTAAATCCATAAGTCCATCAAACCTTTGAGCCCTTCTTAAGATAGGAGGAGTCTATGAGAAACAGTCAATTGTAATTGGTAGTTAGTCTTTACAGCATACCAAAATCAAGGTTGAAGGCAAAGTACATCGGAGTGAGGTATAACAAAATTTGAGCGGGAGAAAGTATGGCATTCTTCTCTCATCAAGATATAACATAATGATTTCTTTTTCCCCTGTTACTAAAAATGGGGAAATGGAACCCAAAATAAAAGTTAATTTACTAAAAGCTTGCCTTCATTCATTAGTAAGCCAAGGTCCTATGTTTCTGAGTCGACGCAAGCATTTTTTGAAGAATCCAGCCCCCTATGGGCATATGGCCTGGCAGGCCTTCTCTTAATCTGACAGTAAAAAGGCTATTTACTAGATTGTAAATTTTATCCCACCCAATGAGTACCTAGCAAAAAAAAAAAAACAGCCAATTCTCTTGCAATTTATAACAGAAGATTAAAAAGAAGAAAAGTATAAGAAATAGTACACCTAATATTAACCAGCAAATAAGCGATTCAGATTTCAAATGAAGCCACTCATATTAAGCGATTTGATCGAAAATTATCTTTATATTTTATCACTACATGCTATTAAGTCGAAAAATACCTTGCTATTATTTTCTTTATTTGTTCTGAGTCGATATGTTTACGTAGGACTAAACTAAATCACGCATTCAGCTACATGATCAAGACTAAATTCTATATGATAAGAATATAATTGAAAAGTCAGTTCTGGCTACTAAAATAAGAAATAACCTTCGAGTATCAAAATTGGGTTAATCTCACAACTGTTGGTACCATGTATTTCAATATTTTCGAACAAAAGCTATTTAATGTTTTTGAATCCATTGTTTTGTGTAACTTCCTACTTGCGACATACTGATTAGATAGGGTACTCTCCTTTCTTAGGGCATCATCTACTTTCTTTTCTCTAACCAAACTAACATAACACCGGTATACGGTAAGTCCAGATGTGGTAATTCATTTACAATTCGTAATGCCTATAGATGGATAATGTATTTGTAAACTTGCACTTTATGTCAGTCCAAAATTGGATAAGAGCTTTATTTGTTTACATGAAAAATGGTCAGTGATGCACTCTTATTTGCTAGGTTAGATAATACCTCTGTTTTCAAAGTGAACACGCTTGTGCCGTATAGTAATACATGAAAACTAATAGCCTGGATTTCTTTCTTAGTTTATACTACGTATCATAATTGACTTGGCTAACCATAATTAAGTAAACCACTAAGAATTTATTTCTCAAAAAAAAACAAAACAAGAAACATAAAACTCACCAAATAGAGGAAGGAGGAGGCCGGGGGGCAGGGGGGGGTTGCACAAAAGATCAATAGTAACTATGGGAAAAAAACCTCACCTGAACTCAAAATTTAAAAAAAGCTAGAGACAAAGTGGAAAAATTTGAAATTGCACACAAGTGACGAAGTGGCCTAGTGGTTTGGGCTGGAAACTTTCATGTTGGAGGTGTCAAGTTCGAGATCTCTTGCTAGAGAAAGATGATTTGCCTTCTGAGTCGAGCTCGTCACACCGGGCTTGTCTAATACATGTTATCTCTCTGGTGTGATTTGCGAGTTATTGTATAGGAGCGAAAGTTTTATCCTATGCACACCCTAAGAGTAGGGACCGCAGTTTTCCTTGTCATAAAAAAAAAAGAACTTAAAAATCTCATGCATATCAGTAACTTTAAAGGAAAATTTTTCACACCTTTAAAACTCCTAATCAAAGAAGAGAAAAGGAGCTTATATTACAACTCAATAAAGCACAAATATGTAATCTTAATGGCTAATTTTTTCCTAAAGTACATAGATTTATATAGCAGAGCATGAATATGTAGGACAAGTACCATTTTCCGCTATAACTAAGTGCATTGAATATAACCATCTAGAATTTACCTCTTAAACTCGTAGTATTGTTCGACTTTCTCCATGTCGAGCAAATTCATCTTTCAAAGTCCTAAAAAATTCAAATCGTGCAACTATTATATTCCAACTAATAAAGCATGAATATTAGATAATGTAGGCCAAGAGATTCCACAAGGCGAAGTATATTTTACATTTTACGTTATAGAGATGAAAATAACGTCATAGTATCAAATTAAAGGGAACTATTTACCAAAATTAAATTAAAGAACATAACAAATCATTTAAAGAAAAAAAGAACAAACAAATAAATAGTGTAGGAAGAAAAAGAGAAATTCACCAAAGTGAAGGGGATGTGGATATCTTTGCAATACTACGTACGTGATAAGTTTTAAACACCCTCAATTGGCATGCCCTTTCAAAGGGAGAGATGGACAAATATTTTGCAAGAACTAAAATCTGGACAAACTAACCAGATGTAATGGAAATCACAAATGGAAAATTTGAAAATTATGTCCACAAAGGAAAGGGATAAGGAACAAATTCAGAATCTGGGAGAAAGAAGATAAATATGTAACTTTGTTGAAGAAGACAAGGTTTTGTTGTTTCCTAAAACAGTACAAAGAGATAAATAAGCACTGATGGATGTTTCTAGACCTACCTAGAATTGTAATAGTATAGAGTAATAAGAAAAGTCAAATATCTAAAATACCACAATATTAGCTGCGAAATTACAATTATGCCCTTGGTCGTCCTTAGGCTTCACTTTTCTATATAGTAGAAATATACATGATATACATGTGATAAACATACGATATAAAAGTGATATTATTGTGTATGTCACATGTATATTATTAAATTATTAATAAAGAAAAAGAATTAACAATAGAAAAATTTTATAGCTAAACAAAGAAATTTGTTGCTAATTCTATTTATCCGTGGATTATTATAAAATTCTATCTGTTACGAGCAAATTAGCGACAGACAAGGGCGGCTCAACATATGTGAAGGCCTAAAGCGAAACTTTCATTAGAGGCCTAAAATCATAAAATGCCTCAAAAATCTAAATAAACCTCGTATTTATTTATTTAAAATGTACCTTTCTTAGACTTTTTAGATGCAAATTATTTACTTATTGTTTTTTTTATCAATGATTTCTTCAAATATTTATTTTTTCAATGATTAATTTTACCTAAGATTTCATCAATTCAACGTTATAAAATATTCTTTCGCTAATATAATCATTATATGAATTGTTAACATAATTCAATAAGTAATAAGTAACAAATTTAAAATAAAAATAAGAGTTAGAACCATAGAATCTAATGCAAAAAAGTTGATAACTGGGTTCCCACCTTAATATGTTTGTTGTAAAACAATAAAATAATATGAATGTTAGCGCCAAAAATGTAAGAAGGTAAACAATATTTTCTTGATTTCTTCTATGTAACGACCTGTTAGGTCATTTTGAGCAATAAAATTCTTTCTTTTATTAAAGACCCTCTTGTAAAATTTAAATGAAAATTTTGAACTATTTGTTTAACTATGATTATTTAGTTGATGAATATTTGTTAAATAATTAATTTTAGTTGATAGTTAATGGGACGAGTGTGAAATTTATTTAATATTTTATATCACTTGACCCAATTATAAAATTGAATTAAGTAGAGAGGGTTTTGATATTTTTGAGTCATAACTCAAAAAGTGGTGTAGTTACTCACGAACTGCAAGGAGCAGGGCGACATTCTTCAGGTAAAATCATATTAAGACTCCAACTGTTTCAATATGTATATGGAATTTCATCTTACACCTACATTAGTATAACAATGTATTTTTAAGAAAAAGGGGCTAAGCCATTTACTTCTTGTTCTTTGGAAAGATTTTGGTGAAAAATAATGGGCAAACCTATTGTGTTTAATAATTAAGTAATGATGACAAATTTAAATGTGAAATTAATAATCCAATGATGAGTTAATTATTGGAAACTTTAGATTTGATAAGCTTTTGTATAATAGAGGCAAGCGTTTTCTTATTACTCTTTGTAGAAGGCTACTAGGTGCTGAATCAGTATTGGGTCAAAATTTTCTTATGGTTATCATTTTATGATTTAAGTTTTTGACATATTGAGATAGATAAATACATATTAAGTGTATTGTATTATATGAATATCATTAGATTTATGTTATTTGGAGAAATTAAAGATTAACCTTAGGTTTGAAATTTGAGAAATATGAGAGCTGCCATATTAATTGACATCAAGATTAGGAACTTGATTATAGATTCATGCTCTATGACTTTTTTTGGATGATTTTTGGGATCTAGGCTAGAAGCATAGCAATATGGGTGTCTACGGATTCGTTTACTTATGAATAATGCATGTTTGATAGATTGGGAACATTCTGAAAGTTTACGAAAGGGAAAGGCAAAATCTTGAGGATTCATGACACGTTGTTCGACATTCAAAGTATGTTAAGACTTTCTAGACTTTGTCGAGGGACGTTTTTCTAATTAAAGAGTAAAAATAAAATAGACAATGTGTAAGGACAAAAGATGGGGGTTCGTACCAACAGTGTGATGGACATTGGTACGAGTACCGGTGTTATAAAGGAAAAGGTTATTACACTGTTGATTTAGTACTTCTTTCAGTTTGACGCTTGTGTATGCATGAGTTAGTCTTCCGGTTGTAGTCAGCCAGGATGAGGGTTCGCTTGGAGGCCAGGAATGATTCTCGAGTCCCAGACACGTCTAGGGTGTAGGCTCGAATAGTAACAAAAAAGAAAATAATTCTTTCTTTGGCGTGACATGTGAAGTTGCACCATAACTCCGATTGGCTACAATTGGAATTCATTTGACCGTTTCGTAAATTATAGTTCTAGCTACATCATCATAAATCATTTTTTAAGACCCCAACATCAGCCTTATTTTCCAATTTTCAGCCAACATTACAGCAGCCCAATTATTCTCCTACAATCCGAGCCCAAACTCAGCCCACTACTAATGCAGCCCAATTTGTTTTCTCGAGCAACTTCAAAAGACCCAGCTCATTCCAACGTTCACAATATTCCAAACGGCGTCAACCCAGTACCCTTCCTCGGCGTCTTCCTTTGCTCCTCCGACAATTCGTACAAGAGGTGTTAGCATCTCGCATGTCAAGCGTCCTTGCTCCGAAATCAACGTCCGTTTCTATTTGTTGAATTTGGTGCTGGAATCAGCCTTTTCCGGGGAATTTGAAATTCCAATTTCAATTCTATCTTAATCTTTACCCGTTTTCGATCCTTAAGCTGACCTAATCTCAGCCTATAAATACCACTTTCTTTGTTTAAGATAGTTTTGGACCCCAAGAGCACACAATTTCACATGACACAGAAAAGCCCTAAAATAGCTTTAGAGTTAAGGGTTAAAAAACATTTGTAATTTTTGGTTTTTGAGTTCATCGGAGTTCGTCGGAGCTCATCTAGTCGTCATGGTGGTTCGGTTTGTCTCGTCTCATCTCAGGTTTCGCTGGTGCTCCAAGAAAGGTAAAAAAAAAAAAAATTCTCCTCTCTACTTTCCTCTTACTTTTCATTCTTGCTCCATGGTTTATTTGAGTTCCATTTAATTAATATCAGATAATTTATGTTAACACAGTGATAGAATGCTAAAATCATGATTTAGTTTGGTTAAAGTTGTCCTATTAATATAAAGGTTTAAGTTTAAGAATTTGCTATTCCATTTCGAGCTATTAGCGTAAATCTCTGTCAATGTTATTCTTAATCTCTTGAGACTGTTTGGATTACTTGCTGTAGTCAAGACTGTGAATATGTTAAAGAATAAAAGTAGAATGATGAACTCATCCTGCTATGAATGATGTATGTGAACTTGTTTATGTTTATTTTCTTTCTGAGAATAGCATGAATTAGCTATTAAAATGAAAGACATGTAATGTGTATTTGGACACAGATGGTTGCTTTGGCTTACTTCTTTTGCAATGTGACTATCTTTATTTGTGATTTCTTTAATCTTCTACTGTCTATGTCATGAGTTCATATATCTTTCTAGCCGTATAAGTTCTCTGTGTCTCTTTATGAATAGCTATTTTTCGAAAATTGTGCAAGTTTTCAAAAGCTCAAATACATCTTGCGCATAACTGTGAATAAACTAGTCCATTCTCATAACTAGTTTATCCATAACATTTTTTTCCCAGGTATGAGATGCTTCATCCTTATTTTATTGTTATTATTCTTCTTTCTAAAGGATGACAAGTTTGTTATTTAAATGTTGCCACTTGTTATTTGTTAGTTTGAATGTTGTCACTTATTAATGACAACAAGTGTTTTGTCAATAATCTTGAGTGCTACATTTACTTTTAATTCATACTAATGTTCTGTTAGATCTTTTCATATAGGACATGAGCTAGTACTTTACTTTTGTATTATTTACTTGGTTTGATTTTATATTTGTTAGTTTTAGAGCCTGTTTGACATTGCTGCTAAAAATTGCTTATTTCTAGTAACATTTTTTAAAAATGACTTTTTAAAAAAGTGCTTTTGAAAAAATAATAATTTGTGTTTGACTAATCTTTTTTAAAAGTGTTTTTGAGAGTCAAATTACGAAAAAGGTAGGTATCAATATTAAGATTATTTATAGAGAGAAACTATTTTAAATATCTATTACAAAAAAAAGATTTAAAGTTTTATTTTAATTAAATTAAAAAGTACATATTCACATTTTCAATCAATATTATACATAAATAAATAAATAAAATATTAATATTATATTAACATGATGATTTAAATATAATTAAAAATATTAAGAAAATTAAATTTAAAAATCATTCCACAAATTAAACCGCTATATACGAAAAATTCACCGCAAAAATAAATAAATTCCTTCATATTTTTAATCATACAAACATATTATTGTTACCTTTATTTCTAATTCTGTAAAATAAAATGTAAAATAGTAAGTAATATATTGGTAAATATGTATTTTGAAATTTCAAGTGTCGGAATGGAATTACGTCGATTTCATCAGTCCCAGAATGTGACTGATGAAATTACGCAGGCAGAAAGTTCAAGATCTGCCCAGCGCAATTGCTGTTGTCGATGCTTTGATTGACTTTTGATCAACTAGTTAAAATTGGCCTTACGAATCCTCTATATCCATTCCATTTGGATCAATTTCATTCCTACATTCTCCAAGGATATACAGATCCCTTAAGAAACTAACAAGATTCGGACTTTATGTAAGTATACCAACATGCCCAGGCCCAATATAAAGATTACATGCCCATCATGAAAGAACCAGCTTAAATTCCAGCTCAAACTTGCCAATCGCAACTCGATAAACTAACTGAAATGCTGGTGGAGTTCAATTCACACGTCGAATAACAACACCATAACATATCCAGTGTAAATTCATAAAGTAGAGTTTCAAGTCATGATGACTTCAAAGTTTGACTAATCATTTCCCATATTTGGCATGGAGATGAAATTATATTAAGTAGTACAAGAAGATCAAGAAATGACTTAAGTTAGTTTATCTTAGAGTAGGAGAGGGAGAAGATAAGAAAGGGATTAAAAGTAAAACTAATGGTAAAAGTAATTATTATGATTAATTAGTGCATTGGTAATCGTGCGTCATCGTTATGCATGTATGTTTAGCATTATCCTTCCTCTAATTTTTTCCTAATATCCGATCATCACAAGGATGTTCCACAAGTTGGATGAATTACCAGAAAGGTAATCACCTAGAATACAATCACTATGCTTGTCTGTAACTTGTGGAAACGAGATTTTGGCTACTCTCATATCCACGACTGAAGGTGCATGTCAAGAAAGCAGTAATCAGTACGCATGAACTTACTCAATCTAAAAGTCCCAACAAAGAGACTTTGGTTAGTGGGAATTCAAATTTTAAAGACTCAGAAATGGTGTGTCATAACACCTATGATGGAAGTATAATGCTCTTCAACGATTCATATGCTTCAATGGATATGGAAGACAAACTACAAATATGTGTTTTTGTATCAAGAATGATAGTCTCATGCGGCCATTAATATTCTTTTTTTTGGTTGAGGGAAGAGTGACCTTATTTTGAATGTGTGAAGTTTGAAACACATCTTTTAATGGATCTTGCCGATCATTTTAATGCATGTCTCCAAGTGTTATAAGTGTCTTGGCATTTGTTCCATGTAGTAGTGGTAAAATACCAATGTTGCAGTTTTTGTCGTCATGTGTTCTCTAAAAGCAATCTCTTTGTATTTTTTTCCTTGGAAGTGGATATTTTGGTCATCTTGATTGGTAATAAATATCTGACATGCCTTGCGCACTTTGGTTCAATGTTGAAATATTTGGTTCTAGAGCACGGTGGCGAAAAGGCACCTCGGGCATCTAATCCTTGACGTGTAGATATGTACTACAAATCAAGATGGCCTGAATGTCCACTTCCAAGGAAAAAAACACAAACACAAGGAGGTTGCTTTTAGAGAACACATGACGACAAAAACTGCAGCATTGGTCTTTTACCACTACTACGTGGAACAATTGCCAAGACATTTATAACACTTACATACAATAGATCGGCAAGATATATCAAAAGATGTGTTTCAAGCTTCACACATTAAAAAAAGGTCATTCTTCCCTTCACTAAAGAAAAGAATATTAATGGTCTCATGAGACTAGCATTCTTGATACAAAAACACATACTTGTTATCTGTCTTCCAAATCTAAGGAAGCACATGAATTGTTGAAGAACATTATACTTCTATCATAGGTGTTATGACACCGTTTTCGGGCTTTTAAAATTTGAATCCCCAAGAAGTAGAATCTCTTTCTTGAGACTTCTAGGTTGGGTAAGTTAATGCATATTGATTATTGTTTTTTTGACATGCACCTGCAGCTCATGAAAACAAAAGTGATTCTAAACTCTCGTTTCCACAAGCTGCAGACAAACATAGAGGTTGTATTCTAGGTGATTACCTTTCTCTCTCTCTCTCTCTCTCTCTCTCTCTCTCTCTCTCTCTCTCTATATATATATATATATATATATATATATATATATATATATATAAACATTATGGCAATATTACAAGAAAAATGTACAAATATACAGATACAGAAGCAGTTAAAATAAAATGAGATTAATTTCTGTAAAAGTATATACACCACACAGAACTATGACCAAGACTATCCACAAAAAAGAGACAAAAAACATAAAAAGAAATACCAAAACTACTATCCAAGGAAAAAGTATTACCTAAGAAAATCAGCGGCCAGAAAGTCATATTTAGATAAATATAGACATGTGAGAAAATACAATAATAACAGGAACTATAAAAATAGACTAGAATGCTTCACGTGTGGAAGTATAGAACATTTAGCAAATACATGTCCAAAGAGAAACAATAGTAGGACAAGAAATGCACAGCTAATAGAAGATTTTCAAGAAACGCTAATGAACGTAGATGAATATATGTCAGATAACGAAAGTATATACTCTATTATAAGTATAGAAGCGACAGAAGAACAAAAACCAAATTCCTCGGATTCTGAAGGAGAGGAATTAATAAATGAAGTAGGATTAGAAAAATTAAATCTAGAAGAAATAGACAACCATAATCTAGTAAATGTATCTTCAACTTGTGAACATGAGTTCGAATAAGGCAAAGGATTAGACAACAACCAATGCTACATATGTCATTGGTACCCACGAAGAAATATAAGAGCTAAATGTAAATATTGTTATATAGAAGGATGTGTATCATACATAAAGAAAACAACGCTACAAATAAATATACAAGAATATAATCAAGGAAAGGCTCAATTAGTAAATACTACCCCTGTTACTAGAAATGAAGTAACAAATGGAAATATAAAGGCTCTAGAAGCAAGAATGGATAATCTAGAAAGAAGGTTAGAAAGAATAGAAAATGGAAAAGGACAGGCGATAGACGAAGAAGAAGAAAAGCCAGAGGAAGAACTCCTGAGCACCTTTTCTGAAGGACTAAAATGCAATGAAGATTAAAAAAAATAAGCACTATAAAAATATTAACAAGAATAAGAATTCAAGACAACGAAATATAAACCTTGGCATTAGTAGACTCAGGATGCACAAAAAGTATAATAAATAAAAAAATTATACCACTAAATTTAGTAAAAGAACTACCAACCCCACAAACATCTATGCAAATGGATGGATTTTTTAACACATACAAACATTATGTAAGCAAAGCAACCATAAGTTTTGTAAATACTTGCACTAATTTTTACAAACCTACATACAAACTAGAAAAAATACGGGTAAGAGATTTAAATATAAGAGTAGACTTTGTACTAGCTTAGATTTCCTATTAAATAACAATGGAAGTTATCTCTTGACAAGAGATGGGGTAGTCCTATCTAAAAATATTACCCAAACACCGGTAATAACAATACCTATACCCAATAAGTTTCGATACATCAAATTTAATGAACAAAAAAAGGACATTACGAACAAATGTGAAGAAGGAAAAGATTGTAGATGTGAAACCTGCGGAAAAATAAATGAAGAAATCGAAGAAAGGTTAGATCAAGAGGAAACGGAAAAAGAATATGCCCTAATAGACATAAATATAGAACTATACAACTTTAAAAAAGGTATGCAACAAATAGGAATAATAAAATATCAAAGAGACCTAGAAAAGATAATACAAATACTAGACGAATTAGAGATAATCGGAGAAAAATCTTTAAAACATTGGGACTCCAACCAAATAACATGTCAGTTAGACATAATTAACCCGGAATACACAGTAAGAACAACCTTTATAGAAGCAACAAATCAAGACCTAATAGATTTTGAAACTCAAATAAAAAAACTATTAGAGCTAGGAGTAATAAGAAGGTCAAGATCAAAACATAGATCAGCCGCATTTATGGTAAGAAACCATAGTGAAATAGTGAGAGGAAAGGCAAGAATGGTAATAAACTATAAAAGACTAAATGACAACACAAGAATGGACGGATATAAGTTATCCGATAAGGCAGAACTAATAAATAGAATTCAAGGAAGAAAAATATTTAGCAAGTTTGATTGTAAACCAGGATATTGACATATAAGAATGGCAGAAGACAGTATAGAATGGACAACATTCACATGTCCCGAAGGACATTTTGAATGGTTAGTAATGCCATTTGGTTTAAAGACAACACCTCCTATTTTCCAAAGGAAGCTGGATAATATTTTTGGAAACTATAAAAACTTATTATAGCTTACGTAGACGATACCTTGGTCTTTAGCAAAGACATGAGAGAACATTTAGGGCATTTGCAAATGGTTTTCAAACTATTCGTAGACAATGGAATAATAATTAGTAAAAAGAAATGGAACTATGCAAAACACATATTAGTTTCCTTGGAGTAATAATAGGAGAAGGAAGAATAAGGCTACAACCTCATATAACAAAAAAGATTTTAGATATGCCGGATAAATTAGATAAAACCAAAGAACTACAAATTTTTTTGGGAATACTAAATTATGCGAGACACTTCATTAAAGACCTAGGAAAGGTGGTAGGACCACTTTACTCTAAAACAGGGTCGATCGGACAAAAAATATTTAATATAGAAGATATAAAGTTGGTTCAAAGACTTAAAGAACTGTTAAAAAATATTCCAAATTTAACAATGCCGTTAGAAACAGATTATTTAATAATAGAAACAGACGGGAGTATGGAAGGATAGGGAGCCGTTCTAAAAGCAAAGAAAAACAAGTATAGCGACAAAAAGGAAGAAAAAATTTGTGCTTACCAAAGTGGAAAATACAAAGAAAAAGGAAATATGAGTAGTATAGACGCTGAAATACTAGCAGTAGTCTACGGACTAGACAGTTTTAGATTACACATTTTAAATAAATCAGAAATATTAGTAAGAACGGACTGCGAAGCCATAGTAAAATTCTACCAAAAAATAAACAAAAAGAAAAGTAGTAAAAGAAGGTGGTTGAATTTTTTAGACGCAACATCGGTTTATAAATATAAAACTGGAGCATATTAAGGGAAAATATAATAATCTGGCAGACCAATTAAGCAGACTTATTACGAACTAACCGAGTTTTCGTATTTATAGTATGAATGCAGGAAAGGGGAAAGGAAAGGCGGAAGCCTCCTCTCCTAAAAGCAGCTATATCAAAGACATTTATTTGCAAACTCTTCTAAGCAATACTCAGTACAGACCACAGACAGTGTTAAAAAGTCAAAGGTTTGAAAGAATATATTTTGGACCGCAGAATTTGATATGTTATCCCCAGTGTAATATGAGCTTTAGACTAAAGGCATAAACGAAGGTGGATAAGCAGCAAAAATGTTTGATAGACAATTTATGGATTGCATACAACAAGACTCCCAAAGACAACAACTATTTTATTTCAATAATAAATGCTTTAAGCTACTATTTTACAGATAGAAATCAAGACAAAAAGTTTAAATTTTATATAGTAATCAAGGGACAAGTTCCAGGGGTTTTTCAGACCTCGATAGAGGTGGTAGATGCTATAAAAAATTAACCAACACCTCTTTGCAAAGGTTTCAATGACTTAAATGAAGCTTTAGACTACACTAGGGGAAATCTTGGGCCTAACTATTGCATTACCCCAATCCTCAGACAATCTGCACAAAATGTGCCACAGTATAATATTCAGAAAGACACAGAAAAAATAATATTTTGCGATCATTGCTCAATAATGACCGAAACATTTAAAAGACTAAATCAAGAAAACGAGCGACTTCGACGGGAGAAAGATAAAATATTAGAACACAACAGAGCATTGCAAGAAAAAATAAAAATCCTTCATACTGAGATATGTCAAGCCAACAATCTACCAACACAAACCTTAAAAAACACCCAAACAAGTTCTCCATCTTTAAAAATTGATAAGATGGGTGTGCATTCCCCAATGAATGCAACAAAATCCACTGTACTAGATAAAAGTACAGCTAGTCCAGCTCAAACAGTAGTTGGTAAAGACTCGTCAAATCCGTTCATGGCTGACACTTTGCCAAAAAGTGTAAGAATACTACCAGACAGTTTTAACCTAGAAGGAACATCCGGACCAAGTAGAAATATGCAAGGAAAAGGAATATACTTAAGAAAAGGAAAAGACAAAAAGAAAATAGAAAAAATAATAGACAAGGCGATAAAAAAAATCCTTAGCGAAAAAACTAAAGAAGTTATCCTAGCAAATCCGAAACCAGAAAAACAGTCGGAAAGCTCAAAATCAGAAAGCTCAAAAAGTACTAGTTATGATCCTACAATGGAGCAGTTCGTGCAGGATCCTAACGAAGATGATTCAGGGATGAGTTTTGATTCGGTCGCACTATATAACATGGACACGTGTTAGATTAAAGATAGACAAAGACAAAAACAATAGGTAAGCAATGACGCAGGAGGATATCAGACATAAGCAATGACAAAGAAGACATTAAACGAAAAGAGAAGTGGACAAAGGAAAGGACAATAATTGAAGAAATTTCAACATAGCCATGTGACGATGGGGCCCACAGCGCACCCGACAGGCTAGATAAGATTCTTCTATCAATTTGAAGTCCGGGTTTGAAGTCCGAAGACCTCTATAAAAACTAAGAAGATATGAGAACAACATAGGGGGAAGAGAAAAAAGAGTGAAACAATAGTAAATATAAGAACGCAAAGCAAGCAAGCAAAATTTTTCGAATCATTGTAAGATAGATAAAAGAAAAAAAAAAGAGTGATTGTGTGATAGAGTGAGTTTGAATTTTTTTTTCAAGTGAGCATAAGTTTACCGGGGACCCCCGGAAATCTCTTTCCAACCAACGCCATGTAAGTAGCTACCTTTAGTTTATGTGTAATATTTCTCCCTATTAATGTATGATTATGTTAATTATCTATATGAGTATGTTAATTACCATGTTAATTACCTGTTAATATGTTAAATAGCTGTTAAAATATTGTTTATATGACCTCTAAGTAGATGGTTCTCTTTCAGTCTTTTAGCAATAACGATGGACTAACCTGTGAAGTCCTAGGGAGTTGAATGTCCGCCATGGCAAAGATGCCGAAGGATTTGTGTTTATCCCAGGGTGTGGTTAGAGAAGAAGATTGTTAAAAACTTAAGGCTGCTAAGAAGATATGAACAGAGGTTAAATATAAACAAATAAAAAAATAAAAAATAAAAAAAAGAGTTAATTTTTGGGAGAAAATTACATAAAACAAAAAGGAGAAAAACTATAACATGACGAAGGATGATTGGAGGAGGGAATACTGAGTAGGACTTTACACAATATTCAAGAAAACCAATCAATTTCTAAATTCATTTTGACTATTGTTTAAACCTTTAAATATAAGTGTTTATATCAAATTTCCAAACTCATTTTGACTATTATTTAAACGTTTAAATCTAAGTGTTTATATCTGGTATCAGAGCCTCAAGATTCAGAGTGGACCGAAGCTATAAAGACTATTTATGAGACTTAATAGATATTCAAAATATATAAGTATTCACAATATACTAGCACATTCCGCACAAAAAGAAGTAACAAAACTCTAAAAAGTTAAGAGTGAATTTATAAAAATCCTAAATAATCTAGAGGATAAGTTAGATCAAAGCGACGCAGAAACAATTCAAGTAAAAAAGTTCGTGCTCTGGAAAATAGATAATATAGAATACGATATAGAAAGAAGAATAGGATATAAAAAATATTTCACTGATAAGATAAAATACTACCCATTAGGATAAAACAATACAAAGACTGTGTAACCTTAATGAAAAGACATCCAACTACAAGAACTATAGCTTTTAATTATTGGTTTTTCCATAGAGATCTACAGGCTATAAAAGAACATAAAAGAAAACTTGAAAATCTAAAAAACCTATTATAGATAGCTGAAAGACTACTAATAAGCAACATAAGGGAAGAATTTGTAGAACGAATTGTAACAACAGACGACGTTGCAGAAAGAATTATATAAAAAATATCGTGAAAAATAATAGGAGTAGAAAGTGATATTAAGAATACAAGGCGAAGAATAAATTTCCAAAAAGACATACCGCTGTGGATATCATTAGGGTAAATGAATAAATACAAACAAATAATATAAAAATTAGATATATTATTCGGAATACAAAAGGTTGAATCAAAATAAACATGATCAAAAGAGACTAAATAAATTAATAAAGCGTATCTCAAGGTTAGAAGCAAAACTAATCAAGCAATTCAAAATAAAATACAATAGTTAAACTAAAAGATTTAGATTATTTAGACTTAAATAAAACCAGAGAAAAAATATAGGAGACTTAAAGACGATTCACTCATAAGGTGTAACTTTATTAGCAGAGATCACGTGTTACATGGATCAGACCAGCAATTAAATACAATTACAGATCTAATTATAAATCTGGGAGAAGCTGTTCAAATAGGTAACACAGGTATACTTAAATCCTTAGAAGCTCTTAAAGACCTGCAAGATAAACATAACAGACATTTAGAAAAGCTAGAACATAATTTCGAATTTATAAAAACACAACAATCTGATTTGGATAAAAAGATACAAACTTTAAATAACAAAGAAAGAAGTAATAACATGTTAGAACTTTGTAAAGATAATAACCTTCAAAAGGAAATACAAGAGTTGAAAAAGGAAATTAATCAGATAAAGGAAATAATCTTTTCATGAATGACCCATTTTATCAGGCAACTCTAAAAAGAACAGAACAAATCCAGCCAAACCCAGAAGGACTATCGAGTCATCAACCTCAAGGAAAGTCAGACTGTACAATAATAAAACAAAATAATACAATAATATTGTTATTATTAGAAATCAATAATAAGCTAGAAAGAGTTATTAGAGTAAGGGTAAATGAAGAAAAACAAGTCATTCAAGATAAGAATATAGACGAATTAATAGTACAATTAAAAAGAATAAAGGTAACACTGCAAAAGGAAAAACTAAAGATTACAAGAAAGAAGCAACCATGAAACTTTTTTCAATTAGGACCAGAAGAACAAACCAACCAAGGGCAAGTTTCTCACAAGACAGTTTAAGAAGTGGCATATTTGTTCTAGATTTAAGTTTTCTAATCCTAATTCATTTATTAATTTCCTCTCCTTCAGAATTCGAGGAATTTGATTTTTGTTCTTTTATCGCTTCTATACTTATAATAGAGTATATACTTTCGTTGTCTGACATATATTCATCTACGTTTATTAGCGTTTCTTGAAAATCTTCTATTAGTTGTGCATTTCTTGTCCTACTATTGTTTCTCTTTGGACATGCATTTGCTAAATGTTCTATATTTCCACACGTGAAGCATTCTAGTCTATTTTTATAGTTCCTGTTAATATTGTATTTTCTCACATGTCTATACTTATCTAAATACGGCTTTCTGGCCGTTGATTTTCTTAGGTAATACTTTTTCCTTGGATAGTAGTTTTGGTATTTCTTTTTATGCCTTTTGTCTCTTTTTTGTGGATAGTCTTGGTCATAGTTCTGTATGGTGTATATATTTTTATAGAAATTAATCTCATTTTGTTTTAACTGCTTCTGTATCTGTATATTTGTACATTTTTCTTGTAATATTGCCAAAATATGTTGTGTTCTTTGCCCTATAGATCATCTTTCATCCGGATTTTGTACCACTCCGTCTCTTTTATACCATTTTTCTTTTATCTCCCTTCCTAGGGCTCCAGGCAATTTATTAAAAGCTTTTTTCCTAGGTTTCTGTCGAACGCATTGCCACTGATACTATAGTAATAGAAGTATTCATTCAGGAATTATTTTATGCTAAACCAGCTACTTATACTGAGTTATTTTAGTTTTATTAATGCATTCCTTTGTAGTGTTACTAATCCACTATTCGGATCTTCACCTTTTATAAAACTATGTATTTTATTTGTAAAATTATAAGGGTTAGCTCCCATATTTACCATTCCCTGGAATTCTTCGGAAAATTCGATTTTATAAGCTTCTCACAATCCCTTTGTGGATTCTCCTAAAAATGTTTTCATATACCTAAACATTGTCTCCGCATCAGTCTCTTGATTAGTCTGTATATAATCTGCTACCACTATTCCTTTCCATATGTTTATTACTGAATTCCATAATTGGGGGTTATGTGCTACTATATTTAAAAATTTTCATTTATTTCCTCCTCCTTGGAGTCTAGTGGGTTCTTCTATGGGGTATTCTTTTTCCTTTAGGCTTAATATTTTTTGTTTGAACTTTTGGATTTACCCTATATACTCTGTATCTTGGTAGATTTTTGGTGCTCATTTGTACTTGTTGCATTGAGGTTATTTTTTGGAAAGGGCTTGAACTGCTTGAGGCGCTTTTCATTAGTTCTTTTATACTCATTATGGTCTCACTAAAGATTTTCATCATTTTCATCATTTTCTCGAGTTTCCACCTCTGTTCTATATCCGTAATTATCTTGTCTAAATTTACATTTCCTAAAGTGTTCTTTCACATCACTGAAGTTTAAGCTTCCTTGTTGACATCCTTTGCATCTGAATTTTTGGCTATTATTCCTCTTATACATCTTTTCTGCTTTTATTATGGCTTCTTCTACCATAAAATTATCTTCCGGTATTATTTCAATATTCATGTGTTCTGTGTTTTCAACTTCTTCATCAACTTCTCTTTGGTCTGTGTATGTATAATCTGTAAATCTTATAGAAGTTTGTCCTTTACTATGTATATACATTAAATGATCGTTACGTTTGAGTATTTCTTTTTTACTTAGATTTTTTAAATTCCATTCTAGTCCTGCATATTCTTCGGGGTTTATTTTTAATGGTTTAATTACCTTTATACCTTTATCTCCCGTTAATCCTACTACGTCTTCTACTTTTAGTTTAAAACTCGTACTACTGTTTGTTGCAATTTTTCCTACGAAGCCTATGCATATTAGTAAATTGTTTCCACCTATCATTTCTTCATATCCTTTTGTCTGGATTCCTATTTTTCTATGATTTGCAAAATCAGAAGAGCTTAACATAAAATCTGGACTGCAATAGAAGAGTCCTCCATTATTGGTCATATCTACTTTTGTTAAGCCTATTATAGATTTTTTTAATTCTATCCACCTATCGTGATATATGGTGATTAATACTTTGGTTCCTAAGTTTTTTCTTGTTAATCCTTTTAGACCTATTACTATCAGACCCATGTGCATTAAGGCCATATTTGAATTCTTAATTTGCTTTAAAGCTTCTTGGCTAATTAATCCTATGCTATTACTGTCTTTCCCTATAACGCAAATTTGCTCTTCCTTGTAGTGTTGTACAGTTGAGCCTGTCCTGAGAAAAATCTTGTATTATATAATACTTTTGGATTTAGTAGTTTTAATCTATTATGTTGAAAATTTTGGATGTCTTTATATACGTCTATTACTTCTTCTAACTGTTGACTCGTGGTTGCTATAGATTTAGATGGATTTAATATTCTTGCTATTATGCCATTTCTTAAACTGTCTTGTGAGAAACTTTCCCTTGGTTGGTCTGTTCTTCTGGTCCTAACTGAAAAAAGTTCCATGGTTGCTTCTTTCTTGTAATCTTTAGTTTTTCCTTTTGCGGTGTTACCTCTATTCTTTTTAATTGTATTATTAATTCGTCTATATTCTTATCTTGAATGGCTTGTTTTTCTTCATTTACCCTTTCTCTAATAACTCTTTCTAGCTTATTATTGATTTCTAACAATAACAGTATTATTGTATTATTTTGTTTTATTGTTGTACAGTTCGACTTTCCTTGGGGTTGATGACTTGATAGTCCTTTTGTGTTTGGCTGGATTTGTTCTGTTCTTTTTAGAGTTGCCTGATAAAATGGGTCATTCATGAAAGGATTATTTCGTTTATCTGATTAATTTCCTTTAGAAGGTTATTATTTTTACAAAGTTATAACATGTTATTCCTTCTTTCTTTGTTATTTAAAGTTTGTATCTTTTTATCCAAATCAGATTGTTGTGTTTTTATAAATTCAAAATTCTGTTCTAGCTTTTCTAAAGGTTTGTTATGTTTATCTTGCAGGTTTTTAAGGGCTTCTAAGGATTTAAGTATACCTGTGTTATCTATTTGAACAGCTTCTCCCAGATTATAATTAGATCTGTAATTGTATTTAATTGCTAGTTTGATCCATGTAACACGTGATCTCTGCTAATAAAGTTACACCTTATGAGTGAATCGTCTTTAAGTCTACTATATTTTTTCTCTGGTTTTATTTTTAAGTCTAAATAATCTAAATCTTTTAGTTTAACTATTGTATTTTATTTTGAATTGCTTGATTAGTTTTGCTTCTAACCTTGAGCTACGCTTTATTAATTTATTTAGTCTCTTTTGATCCTGTTTATTTTGATTCAACCTTTTGTATTCTGGATATAATATATCTAATTTTTCTCTTATTTGTTTGTATTTATTCATTTACCCTAATGATATCCACAGCGGTCTGTCTTTTTGGAAATTTATTATTTGCCTTGTATTCTTAATATCACCTTCTACTCCTATTATTTTTCACGATATTTTTGATATGATTCTTTCTGCAGCGTCGTCTGTTGTTACAATTCGTTCTACAAATTCTTACCTTTATGTTGTTTATTAGTAGTCTTTCAGCTATCTATAATAGGTTTTTTAGATTTTCAAGTTTTCTTTTATGTTCTTTTATAGCCTGTAGATCTCTATGGAAAAACCAATAATTAAAAGCTATAGTTCTTGTAGTTGGATGTCTTTTCATTAAGGTTACACAGTCTTTGTATTGTTTTATCCTAATGGGTAGTATTTTATCTTATCAGTGAAATATTTTTTATATCCTATTCTTTTTTTTATATCATATTCTATATTATCTATTTTCTAGAGCACGAATTTTTTTACTTGAATTGTTTCTGCGTCGCTTTGATCTAACTTATCCTCTAGATTATTCAGGATTTTTATAAATTCACTCTTAACTTTTTGGAGTTTTGTTACTTCTTTTTGTGTGGAATGTGCTAGTATATTGTGAATACTTATATATTTTGAATATCTATTAAGTCTCATAAATAGTCTTTATAGCTTTGGTCCACTCTGAATCTTGAGACTCTGATACCAGATATAAACACTTAGATTTGAACGTTTAAATAATAGTCAAAAAGAGTTTAGAAATTGAGTGGTTTTCTTGAATGTTGTGTAAAATGCTACTCAGTACTCCAACAGGATTTTTCTCAGGACAGGCTCAACTGTACAAACACTACAGAGAAGAGCAAATGTGCGCCATAGGAAAACACAGACAATAATAGCATAGGATTAATCAGCCAAGAATCTTTAATGCAAATTAAGAATTCAAATATGACCTTAATGCACATGGGTCTGATAGTAATAAGTCTAAAAGAATTAACAAGAAAAAACTTAGGAACCAAAGTATTAATCACCATATTTGACGATAGGTGAATAGAATTAAAGAAATCTATAATAGGCTTAATAGAAGTAGATATGATCAATAATGGAGGACTCTTCTATTGCAGTCCAGATTTTATGTTAAGCTCTTCTGATTTTGCAAATCATATAAAAATAGGAATTCAGACAAAATGATATGAAGAAATGATAGGTGGAGACAATTTACTAATATGCGTAGGCCTAATAGGAAAAATTGCAACAAACAGTAGTACGAGGTTTAAACTAAAAGTAGAAGACGTAGTAGGATTAATGGGAGATAAAGGTATAAATGTAATGAAATCATTAAAAATAGACCCCGAAGAATATGCAGGACTAGAATGGAATTTAGAGAATCTAAGTAGAAAAGAAATACTCAAACCTAACGATCATTTAATGTACATAAATAGTAAAGGATAAACTTCTATAAAATTTACAGATTATACATACACAGACCAAAGAGAAGTTGATGAAGAAGTTGAAAACACAGAACACATGAATATTGAAATAATACCGAGAGATAATTTTATGGTAGAAAAAGCCATACTAAAAGTAGAAAAGATGTATAAGAGGAATAATAGCCAAAAATTCAGATGCAAAGGATGTCAACAAGGAAGCTTAAACTTCAGTGATGTGAAAGAACACTTTAGCAAATTTAAATTTAGACAAGATAATTATGGATATAGAACAGAGGTGGAAACTCGAGAAAATGATGAAAATGAATCAATCTTTAGTGAGACCATAATTAGTATAAAAGAACTAATAGAAAGCGCCTCAAGCAGTTCAAGCCCTTTCCAAAAAACAACCTCAATGCAACAAGTACAAACGAGCACCGAAAATCTACCAAGATACAGAGTATATAGGGTAAATCCAGAAGTTCAAACATAAAATATTAAGCCTAAAGGAAAAAGACTACCCTTAGAAGAACCCATTAGACTCCAAGAAGGAGGAAATAAAGGAAAAATTCTAAATATAGTAGCACATGTCCCCCAATTATGAAATTCAGTAATAGACATATGAAAAAGAATAGTGGTAGCAGATTATATACAGACTAATCAAGTGACTGATGCGGAGACGATGTATAGGTATATGGAAACATTTTTAGGAGAATCCACAAATGGATTGTGGGAAGCTTATAAAATCGAATTTCCTGAAGAATTCTAGGGAATGGTAAATATGGGAGCTAACCCTTATAATTTTACAAATAAAATACATAGTTTAATAACAGGCGAAGATCCGAATAGTGGATTAGTAACACTACAATGGAATGCATTAATAAAACTAGAACAACTCAGTATAAGTAGCTGGTTTAGCATAAATGAATTCCTGAATGAATACTTCTATTATACTGTAGTATCAGTGGCAATGCGTTCGACGGAAACCTAGGAAAAAAGCTTTTAATAAATTGCCTGGAGCCCTAGGAAGGGAGATAGAAGAAAAATGGTATAAAAGAGACGAAGTGGTACAAAATCCGGACGAAAGATAGTCTATAAGGCAAAGAATACAACACATTATGGCAATATTACAAGAAAAATGTACAAATATATAGATACAGAAGCAGTTAAAACAAAATGAGACTAATTTCTGTAAAAGTATATACACCACACAGAACTATGACCAAGACTATCCACAAAAAAGAGACGAAAAACATAAAAAGAAATACCAAAACTACTATCCAAGGAAAAAGTATTACCTAAGAAAATCAGCGGCCAGAAAGCCATATTTATATAAATATAGACATGAGAGAAAATACAATAATAACAGGAACTATAAAAATAGACTAGAATGCTTCACGTGTGGAAGTATAAAACATTTAGCAAATACATGTCCAAAGAGAAACAATAGTAGATCAAGAAATGCACAGCTAATAGAAGATTTTCAAGAAACGCTAATAAACGTAGATGAATATATGTCAGACAATGAAAGTATATACTCTATTATAAGTATAGAAGCAACAGAAGAACAAAAATCAAATTCGTCGGATTCTGAAGGAGAGGAATTAATAAATGAATTAGGATTAGAAAAATTAAATCTAGAACAAATAGAAAATCATAATCTAGTAAACGTATCTTCAACTTGTGAACATGAGTTCGAACAAGGCAAGGGATTAGACAGCAACCAATGCTACATATACCATTGTTACCTAGGAAGAAATATAAGAGCTAAATGTAAAAATTGTTATATAGAAGGATGTGTACCATGCATAAAGAAAACAACGCTACAAGTAAATATACAAGAATATAATCAAGGTAAGGCTCAATTAGTAAATACTACCCCTGTTACTAGAAATGAAGTAACAAATGGAGATTAATCCTATGTTATTACTGTCTTTCCCTATGACGCACATTTGCTCTTCCATGTAATGTTTGTACAGTTGAGCCTGTCCTGAGAAAAATCATGTATTATATAATCCTTTTGGATTTAGTAGTTTTAATCTATCCTGTTGAAAAATTTGGATGTCTTTATCTACGTCTATTACTTCTTCTAACTGTTGACTCGTGATTGCTATAGATTTAGATGGATTTAATATTCTTTCTATTATGCCATTTATTAAACTGTCTTGTGAGAAACTTGCCCTTGGTTGGTCTGTTCTTCTTATATATATATAGAGGGTGGCCGAAAGATTCAGTTTGGCCTAAAAGACTAAGTCAAAAGACTAGACTATTTATGAGACACAATAGGTTTTCTAGATATATAAGTTTTCACCATATTATTGCACATACATCAGAGATAGAAATAAGAGAACTTAAAAAGATTAGAAAAAAATTTATAAAAACCTTGATTAACTTGGAAAAAGATTTAGAAATAGAATTAAAACTAGATGATTCGAATGCTGTTCAATTAAAGAATTAGTTACTCTGGAAAATTTATAATATAACGTACGACATAACAAGAAGACTAGATTATAAAAAAAATTTTATAAATAAAGTAAAACACTACCCTTTAGGGTAAATTAAAGACATGAATAGTTAAGTTTTAATTAATGAAAACACACCCACTTACTAAACAAATAGCTATTAATTACTTGTATCTAAATAGGGATATAAAGGATTTAATTAGACGTAAAAAAGAAAAAGAACATTTAGAAGCATTATTGAAAACAATCACAGATTCATCACAAGAGAAAGCAACTGACAAGTTTGCTGAACAGACCATATCAGTGATAACGTGGGAGTTGGCAGGATTAGTAGAAGATATTGAAAGATTTAGACAAAGGTTAAGATTTCTAAAGGAAAGAAAGGTTAAGATTTCTAGAGGTAACCCCACAAAAGAAAAAAATAAATATTACAAAAAGGAAACAACCATGGACCTTTTTTCAGGTAGGTCTAGAACAGTTACAGACAAACCAAGAGCATGTTTCTCTCAAGACAGCTTAAGAAATTATATGCTAACAAAAATACTCAACACATCTACCACAACCACAAGTCAACAACTAGAAGAAATAGTTAATGTAGACAGAGACATACAAATTTTCCAACAAAATAGACTTAAATTATTAAATCCCAAAGTATTGTATAACTCAGGGATTTTCTCAAGTCAGGCCCAACTATATAGACATTACAGAGAATAAATGTGTGTCATAGGAAAAGACAGTAATACTAGAATTTTAATAAGTCAAGAATCTTTAAAAGAAATTAGGAATTCAAACATGAATCTAATGCATATGGGTTTAATAGTGATAGAATTAAAAGGACTAACAAGGAAAAACCTAGGAACGAAAGTATTAATCACTATATATGACGATAGATGGACAAACTTAAAGAAATTTATAATATGTTTAACAGAAGTAGACATGACCAATAATGGAGGAATTTTTTACTGCAGTCCCGATTTCATCTTAAATTTCTCTGAATTTGGAAAACATATAAAGATAGACATTCAGACTAAAGGATATGAAGAACTGATGGGTGGAAATAATTTATTAATATTTGTAGGCTTTATAGAAAAAATTGCTACAAATAGTAACACTAAATTTAGGCTAAAAGTAGAAGATGTGGTATGATTAATGGGAAATAAATGTATAAAGGTGATGAAACCATTAAAAATAGATTCAAAAGATTATGCGGGATTAGAATGAAATTTAGAAAATCTTAGCAGAAAAGAAACACTTAGACCTAATGATCATTTGATGTACACAAATAATAAAGAACAAACTTCTATAAGATTTACAGACTATGCATACACAGATAAAAAAGAAATAGATGAAGAAATTGAAAATACTGAACAAATGAATATAGAAATGACATCAGAAGATGATTTTCTGGTAGAGGAGGCTATACTAAAAGCAGAAAAAATGTATGAAAAAGATAATAGCCAAAAATTTAGATGCAAAGGTTGTAAACAAGGGGGTTTAGACTTTAATAATGTGAAAGAAGATTTTAGAAAATGCGAATTAAGAAATGATAATTACGGATACAAACAAAAGGTCGAAGAAAAAATACAAGAAGATAGTGAAGAAGAGTCAATTCTTAGTATGGATTAAACCATGATAAGTATAAAAGAATTAATGGAAAGTGCCTCTAGTAGTTCAAGCCCTTTCTAGAGAACAACTTCAAAGCAAAGAGTACAAATGAGTACAGGAAGCTTACCAAGACATAGAGTGTATAGAGTAAATCCTGATATACAGACAGAAAATATAAAACCTAAAGGAAGAAGAATGCCCATAGAAGAACCTATTAGGCTCCAAGAGGGGGGAAACAAAGGAAAAATTCTAAATATAGCAGCACATGACCCTCAATTATGGAACTCAGTAATAGACATATGGAAAGAAATAGTAATGGCAGACTATATACAAACTAATCAAGAAACAGACGTAGAAACAATGTACAGGTATATGGAAACATTTTTAGGAGAATCTACAAAGGGATTATGGGAAACTTATAAATCAGAATTTCCCGAAGAATTCCAAGGATTAGTAAATATGGGAGCTAACCATATAATTTTACAAATAAAATACATAGCTTCATAACTGGTGAAGACCCAAACAGTGGATTAGTAACACTACAAAAGAACGCTTAAATAAAATTAGAACAGTTAAGTATAAGTAGCTGGTTTAGCATAAAAGAATTTCTAAATGAATATTTTTATTATTGTAGCATTAGCGGAAATGCATTTGACATAGACTTAGGTAAAAAGCTTTTTAATAAGTTACCAGGTGCTCTAGGAAGAGAGATAGAAGAAAAATGGTATAAGAGAGAGGGAGTAGTGCAAAATCCAGGAGGAAGATGGTCAATAGGACAAAAAATACAGTATATTATGGAAATATTACAAGACAAATGAACAAATATACAAATACAAAAACAGTTAAAACAAAATGAGACAAATTTCTGTAAAAGTATATATACTACATAGAATTATGATCAAGAATATCAACAAAAAAGAAATTATAAAAAACATAAAAAGGAATATCAGCCTGGACCAAATTATCATACAAGAAAAAAGTATTATCTAAGAAAATCATCTGCAAGAAAACCATATTTAGACAAATATAGACATGTGAGAAAATACAATAATAATAGAAATTATAAAAATAGACTCGAATGTTTCACATGTTTCCGCATAGAACATTTGGCAATACTTGTCCAAGGAGAAATAATAACAGAACTAGAAATGCTCAATTAATAGAATACTTTGAAGAGACCTTAATAAATGCATATTAATACATGTCAGACAATGAAAACATATACTCTATTATAAGTATTGATACAACTGAAGAACCTAAACAGAATTCCTCAGACTCTGAAGGAAACGAATTAATAAATGAATTAGAATTGGAAAAACTAGATTTAGAAGAAATAGACAACCATAATTTGGTAAACATAATACAAAGCTGTGATCATGGGTTTGAAAAAGGAAAAGGGTTGGATAGTAACCAATGCTATGTTTGTCATTGGTACCCAAGCAGGAATATAAGAGCTAAAGTAAAAATTGTTATATAGAAGGATGTATACCATGTATAAATAAGACTTTAAAAATAGAAATGAAAGAATATAATCAAACTAAGGAACAACCCAATGCATATATAACCCTTAGAGATGATTTAATAAATGAAAGGATAAAAATCCTAGAAGCAAGAATAGACAGCTTAGAAAAAAGACTAGCAAAGGTAGAAAAAGGGAAAGAAAATATCACAGAAGAAGAACTTATGAGTACTTCGTTTGAGAGATTAATATGTAATGAAGATAAAAAAATAAGTACTATAAAAATCTTAGCAAGAATAAAAATTAAAGACTATGAAATAGAAACTCTAGCTTTAGTAAATTCAGGGTGTACACGAAGTATAATAAATAAAATGATCTTATCACAAAATTTAATAAAAGACTTACCAACCCCACAAACATCTATGCAAATGGATGGATCGTTTAACACCTATAGACATTATGTAGATAAAGCAACAATAAGTTTCGTAAACACTTGCACTAACTTTTATAAGCCCATGTATAAACTAGATAAAATATGGGTAAGAGACTTAAATATTAGGGTAGATTTTGTGTTAGGATTAGACTTTTTATTACAAAATAATGAAAGTTGTCTTTTAACTAGGGACGGTGTGATTTTATCCAAGAACATTACTCAAACATCAGTAACAACAATACCTACACCTACTAAATCTCGTTATCTTAAAAATAATGAGGAAAAAGACATTAACTCTAGAAAGAAATATGGGAAAGGAGAAAATTGTGGATGCGACACTTGTGAAAAAATGACCATAGAAAAAGAGGTAAAAGAAATACTTGATTCAGATGAGATAGAGAAGGAATATACATTAATAGAAATAGATACTGAGCTATACAATTTTCGAAAAGGTATGCGACACATAGGAATAATAAAAGATTAGAAAGACTTAGAAAAAATAATACAAATTCTAGATGAATTAGAAATAATTGGAGAAAAACCTCTACAACACTGGGATTGAAATCAAATAACCTGTATGCTAGACATAATTAACCCAGAATATACAGTAAAAACAGCCTCAATAGAAGCGACAAATCAAGACCTAATCGAGTTTGAAATACAAATAAAAAAATTACTAGAATTAGGAGTAATAAGAAGATCGAGATCAAGACACAGATCTGCAGGCTTTATGGTAGGAAATCACAACGAAATAATAAGAGAGAAAACAAGAATGGTAATTCACTATAAAAGACTTAATGATAACACAAGAATGGACGGATATAAGCTACCAGATAAAACAGAACTAATAAATAGAATCCAAGGGAGAAAAATATTTAGTAAGTTTGACTGTAAATCAGGATACTGGCAAATAAAAATGGCAGAAGACAGTATAGAATGGACAACCTTTACTTGTCCAGAAGGACATTTCGAGTGGTTAGTAATGTCATTCGGGCTAATGACAGCACCTCTAATTTTTCAAAGAAAAATGGATAATATTTTTAGAAATTATAAAATATTTTTTGTGGTTTATGTAGACGATATTTTAATTTTTAGCAATAACATGAGAGAACATTTGCAATAATCTTTAAATTATTTGTAGATAATGGAATCATAGTGAGTAAGAAAAAAATGGAATTATGTAAGACTCGTATTAATTTTCTTGGTGTAATAATAGGATAAGGGAAAATAAAATTACAACCGCATATAGCGAAAATGATCTTAGAAATTTCAGATAAACTAGATAAAATAAAAGAGCTCCAAATATTTCTAGGAATACTAAATTATGCAAGACATTTCATCAAGGACCTAGGGAAAGTGGCAGGACCACTTTACTCTAAAACGGGATCAACCGGACAAAAGGCTTTTAATACAGAAGATAAAAAATTAGTTCAAAGACTTAAAAATATGGTAAAAGATATCCCAGACTTAACAATGTCATTAGAAATAGACTACCTAATAGTAGAAACAGACGGGAGTCTAGAAGGATGGGAAGTTGTCCTAAAGGCAAGAAAAAAGTAAGTATAGTGATAAAAAGGAAGAAAGAATTTGTGCTTACCAAAGCGGTAAATACAAAGAAAAAGGAAATATGAGTAGTATAGATGCAGAAATATTAGCAGTAATTTATGAATTAGATAGTTTTAGACTTCATATTTTAAATAAATTAGAAATATTAGTAAGAACGGATTGCGAGACAATAGTAAAATTCTATCAAAAGATAAACGAAAAGAAAAGTAGTAAAACGTCAGTTTATAATATTAAATTAGAATATATTAGGGGAAAAGATAATAATATGGCAGATCAGTTAAGCAGACTCGTTGCAGAAGTAAACTAACCTATTTTTCATATTTATAGCATGAGTGCAGGAAAGGGGAAAGGAAAGACAGAAGCCTCACTTCCTCAAGAAAATTATGCTAAAGACGTGTATTTATAGACTCTTCTGAGTAATACTCAGTTTAAGCCTCAAACAATGTTCGAAAATCAAAGATTTGAAAGACTATGGTTTGGAAAAAAAAATCCGATATGTTATCCACAGTCAGATTAAAGGCAGAGACTCAGGTTGACAAACAACAAAAATGTTTGATCGACAACCTATGGATAACATATAATAAGACTCCAAGAGACTACAACTATTTTATTTCAGTAATAAATGCTTTGAGCCAGTATTTTACAGACAAAAATGAAGACAAAAAATTTAAATTTTACGTAGTAATAAAGGGACACGTCCCAGGAGTTTTTCAGACATGGATAGAGGTAGTAGATGCCGTGAAAAATCATTCGGCACCCCTATTCAAAGGCTTCAATGACTTGAATGAAGCTTTAGATTATGCCAGGGGAAACTTTGGGCCAAACTACTATATTACACCAACACTCAGACAACCCACCAGAAATGTTCCACAATACAATATCCAAAGAGACACAGACAAAATATTTTTTTGCGATCATTGCTCAATAATGACCGAAGCATTCAAAAGACTAAACCAAGAAAACGAAAAACTTAGACTAGAAAAATAAAAAATGTTGGAACATATCAGACTATTACAAGAAAGAGTGAAAACTCTTCATTTTGAGTTATATCAAACAAATAATCTTCAAATACAGACCCCGAAAACCCCTCAAGGAAGTTCTCCATCTTCGTCAATAATGGATAAGAAGGGTGTGCATTCCCCAATGAATGCAAAAATATCTACTGTATGAGATAGAGGTACAGCTAGTCCAGTTCAAACGATAACTGGTAAAGACATATCAAATTCGTTTATGGCTCATACTTTGCCAAAAAGTGTAAGAATACTTCCAGCCAGTTTCAATATAGATACAGAAGGAACATCTAGAAAAAATAAAGAGGTACAAAAAAGAGGAGTGTGTTTAGGAAAAAATAAGAATAAAAAGAAGATAGAAAAAATAGTAGACAAAGCAACTAAAAGACTTCTTAGTGAAAAGACAAAGGAAGTCAATCTAGTAAATTTCTTCGGCTGACACTAAGAAGTCTTTTAATTGATGTGTCTACAATTTTTTCTATCTTCTTTTTATTCTTATTTTTTCCTAAACACACTCCTCTTTTTTGTACCTCTTTATTTTTTCTAGATGTTCCTTCTGTATCTATATTGAAACTGGCTGGAAGTATCCTTACACTTTTTGGCAAATTGTCAACCATAAACGGATTTGATATGTCTTTACAAGTTACCGTTTGAACTGGACTAGCTGTACCTCTATCTCATACAGTAGATATTTCTGCATTCATTGGGGAATGCACACCCTTCTTATCCATTATTGACGAAGATGGAGAACTTCCTTGAGGGGTTTTTGGGGTCTGTATTTGAAGATTATTTGTTTGATATAACTCAAAATGAAGAGTTTTCACTCTTTCTTGTAATAGTCTGATATGTTCCAACATTTTTTCTTTTTCTAGTCTAAGTTTTTCGTTTTCTTGGTTTAGTCTTTTGAATGCTTCGGTCATTGTTGAGCAATGATCGCAAAAAAATATTTTGTCTGTGTCTCTTTTGATATTGTATTGTGGAACATTTCTAGTGGGTTGTCTGAGTGTTGGTGTAATATAGTAGTTTTGCCCAAGGTTTCCGCTGACATAATCTAAAGCTTCATTCAAGTCATTGAAGCCTTTGAACAGGGGTGCCGAATGATTTTTCACAGCACCTACTACCTCTATCCATGTCTGGAAAACTCCTGGAACGTGTCCCTTTATTACTACATAAAATTTAAATTTTTTGTCTTGATTTTTGTCTGTAAAAAATACTGGCTTCAAAGCATTTATTATTGAAATAAAATAGTTGTTGTCTCTTGGAGTCTTATTATATGCTATCCATAGGTTGTCTATCAAACATTTTGGTTGTTTGTCTACCTGAGTCTCTGCCTTTAATCTGAAGCTCATATTTGACTGTGGATAACATATCAGATTTTGCTTTCCAAACCATAGTCTTTCAAATCTTTGATTTTCAAACATTGTCTGAGGCTTAAACTGTGTATTACTCAGAAGAGTCTATAAATACACGTCTTTAGCATAATTTTCTTCAGGAGGTGAGGCTTCTGGCTTTCCTTTCCCCTTTCCTGCACTCATGCTATAAATATGAAAATTAGGTTAGTTTACTTTTGCAACGAGTTTGCTTAATTGATCTGCCATATTAGTATCATTTCCTTTAATATGTTCTAATTTAATATTATAAACTGACGTTGCGTCTAGAAAATTCAACCATCTTCTTTTACTACTTTTCTTTTCGTTTATCTTTTGATAGAATTTTACGATTGCCTCGCAATTCGTTCTTACTAATATTTCTGATTTATTTAAAATATGAAGTCTAAAACTATTAAATCCATAAATTACTGCTAATATTTCTGCATCTATACTACTCATATTTCCTTTTTCTTTGTATTTATTGCTTTGGTAAGCACACATTCTTTCTTCCTTTTTATCACTATACTTATTTTTTCTTGCCTTTAGGACAACTCCCATCCTTCTAGACTCCTGTCTGTTTCTACTATTAGGTAGTCTGTTTCTAATGACATTGTTAAGTCTGGGCTATCTTTTACCATATTTTTAAGTCTTTGAACTAAATTTTTATCTTCTGTATTAAAAGCCTTTTGTCCGGTTGATCCCGTTTTAGAGTAAAGTGGTCCTGCCACTTTCCCCTAGGTCATTGATGAAATGTCTTGCATAATTTAGTATTCCTAGAAATTTTTTGAGCTCTTTTGTTTTGTCTAGTTTATCTGACATTTCTAAGACCTTTTTCGCTATATGCAGTTGTAATTTTATTTTTCCCTTCTCCTATTATTACACCAAGAAAATTAATACGAGTCTTACATAATTCCATTTTTTTCTTACTCTCTATGATTCCATTATCTACAAATAATTTAAAGATTATTTGCAAATGTCCTAAATGTTCTCTCATGTTATTGCTAAAAACTAAAATATCGTCTACATAAATCATAACAAAAAATTTATAATTTCTAAAAGTATTATCCATTTTTCTTTGAAAAATTGGAGGTGCTGTCTTTAGCTCGAATGACATTACTAACCACTCGAAATGTCCTTCTGGACAAGTAAAGGTTGTCCATTCTATACTGTCTTCTGCCATTTTTATTTGCCAGTATCCTGATTTACAGTCAAACTTACTAAATATTTTTCTCCCTTGGATTCTATTTATTAGTTCTGTTTTATCTAGTAGCTTATATCCATCCATTCTTGTGTTATCATTAAGTCTTTTATAGTTAATTACCATTCTTGCTTTCCCTCTTATTATTTCGTTGTGATTTCTTACCATAAAGGTTGCTGATCTGTGTCTTGATCTTGATCTTCTTATTATTCCTAATTCTATTAATTCTTTTATTTGTATTTCAAACTCGATTAGGTCTTGATTTGTCGCTTTTTACTGTATATTCTGGGTTAATTATGTCTAGCCTACATGTTATTTGATTTCAATCCCAGTGTTGTAGAGGTTTTTTTCCAATTATTTCTAATTCAGCTAGAATTTGTATAATTTTTTCTAAGTCTTTCTGATCTTTTATTATTCCTATGTGTTGCATACCTTTTTGAAAATTGTATAACTCAGTATCTATTTCTATTAATGTATATTCCTTCTCTGTCTCATCTGAATCAAGTATTTCTTTTACCTCTTTTTCTATGGTCATTTTTTCACAAGTGTCTCATCCACAATTTTCTCCTTTCCCACATTTCTTTCTAGAGTTAGTGTCTTTCCATTATTTTGTAATAAAAAGTCTAATCCTAACACAAAATCTACTCTAATATTTAAGTTTTTTACCCATATTTTATCTAGTTTATACGTGGGCTTATAAAAGTTAGTGCAAGTGTTTACGAAACTTATTGTTGCTTTATCTACATAATGTCTATAGGTGTTAAACGATCCATCCATTTGCATAGATTTTTGTGGGGTTGGAAAGTCTTTTATTAAATTTGGTGATAAAATCCTTTTATTTATTATACTTCGTGTAAACCTCGAGTCTACTAAAGCTAGAGTTTCTATTTCATAGTCTTTAATTTTTATTCTTGCTAAGATTTTTATAGTACTTATTTTTTTATCTTCATTACATATTAATTCCTCAAACGAAGTACTCATAAGTTCTTCTTCTTCTGTGACATTTTCTTTTCCTTTTTCTACCTTTGCTAGTGTTTTTTCTTAGATGTCTATTCTTGCTTCTAGGATTTTTATCCTTTCATTTATTAAATCATCTCTAGGGGTTATATATGCATTGGGTTGTTCCTTAGTTTGATTATATTCTTTCATTTCTATTTTTAAAGTCTTATTTATACGTGGTATACATCCTTCTATATAACAATATTTACATTTAGCTCTTATATTCCTGCTTGGGTACCAATGACAAACATAGCATTGGTTACTATCCAATCCTTTTCCTTTTTCAAACTTATGATCACAACTATGTATTATGTTTACCAAATTATAGTTGTCTAATTCTTCTAAATCTAGTTTTTCCAATCCCAATTCATTTATTAATTCGTTTCCTTCAGAGTCTGAGGAATTTTTTTTAGTTTCTTCAGTTGTATCAATACTTATAATAGAGTATATGCTTTCATTGCCCAACATGTATTCATCTACATTTATTAAGGTCTCTTGAAAGTCTTCTATTAGTTGAGCATTTCTAGTTCCGTTATTATTTCTCTTTGGACAAGTATTTGCCAAATGTTCTATGCTTCAACATGTGAAACATTCGAGTCTATTTTTATAATTTCTATTATTATTGTATTTTCTCACATGTCTATATTTATCTAAATATGGCTTTCTTGCAGATGATTTTCTTAGATAATACTTTTTTCTTGTATGATAATTTGGTCCAGGCTGATATTTCTTTTTATGTTCTTTATAATTTCTTTTTTGTTGGTATTCTTGATCATAATTCTGTGTAGTATATATACTTTTGTAGAAATTTGTCTCATTTTGTTTTAACTGTTTTTGTATTTGTATATTTGTGCATTTTTCTTGTAATATTTCCATAATATGCTTTTTTTTGTCCTATTGACCATCTTTCTCCTGGATTTTGCACTACTCCCTCTCTCTTATACTATTTTTCTTCTATCTCTCTTCCTAGAGCACCTGGTAACTTATTAAAAAGCTTTTTACCTAAGTCTATGTCAAATGCATTTCCGCTAATGCTACAATAATAAAAATATTCATTTAGAAATTCTTTTATACTAAACCAGCTACTTATACTTAATTGTTCTAATTTTATTAAAGCGTTCTTTTGTAGTATTACTAATCCACTGTTTGGGTCTTCACCAGTTATTAAGCTATGTATTTTATTTGTAAAATTATATGGATTAGCTCCCATATTTACTAATCCTTAGAATTCTTCGGGAAATTCTGATTTATAATCTTGCATAATCCCATTGTAGATTCTCCTAAAAATGTTTTCATATACCTGTACATTGTTTCTGCGTCTGTTTCTTGATTAGTTTGTATATAGTCTGCCATTACTATTTCTTTCCATATGTCTATTACTGAGTTCCATAATTGAGGGTCATGTGCTGCTATATTTAGAATATTTCCTTTGTTTCCCCCCTCTTGTAGCCTAATAGGTTCTTCTATGGGCTTTCTTCTTCCTTTAAGTTTGATATTTTATGTCTGTATATCAGGATGTACTCTATACACTCTATGTCTTTGTAAGTTTCCTGTACTCATTTGTACTCTTTGCATTGAAGTTGTTCTCTGGAAAGGGCTTGAACTACTAGAGGCACTTTCCATTAATTCTTTTATACTTATCATGGTTTCATCCATACTAAGAATTGACTCTTCTTCACTATCTTCTTGTATTTTTTCTTTGACCTTTTGTCTGTATCCGTAATTATCATTTCTTATTTTGCATTTTCTAAAATGTTCTTTCACATTATTAAAGTCTAAACCACCTTGTTTACAACCTTTGCATCTAAATTTTTGGCTATTATCTTTTTCATACATTTTTTCTGCTTTTAGTATAGCCTCGTCTACCAGAAAATCATCTTCTGATGTCATTTCTATATTCATTTGTTCAGTATTTTCAATTTCTTCATCTATTTCTTTTTGACCTGTGTATGCATAGTCTGTAAATCTTATAGAAGTTTGTCGTCTGTAAACTTATACCTTTATTTCCCATTAATCCTACTACATCTTCTACTTTGAGCCTAAATTTAGTGTTACTATTTGTAGCAATTTTTCCTATAAAGCCTACACATATTAATAAATTATTTCCACCTATCATTTTTTCATATCCTTTAGTCTGAATGCCTATCTTTATATGTTTTCCAAATTCAGAGGAATTTATCATGAAATCGGGACTGCAGTAAAAAATTCCTCCATTATTGGTCATGTCTACTTCTATTAAACCTATTATAGATTTCTTTAAGTTTGTCCATCTATCGTCATATATAGTGATTAATACTTTCGTTCTTAGGTTTTTCCTTGTTTGTCCTTTTAATCCTATCACTATTAAACCCATATGCATTAGGTTCATGTTTGAATTCCTAATTTCTTTTAAAGATTCTTGACTTATTAAACTTATACTATTACTGTTTTTTCCTATGACACACATTTGTTCTTCTCTGTAATGTCTATATAGTTGGGCCTGACTTGAGAAAATCCCCATGTTATACAATACTTTGAGATTTAATAATTTAAAGTCTATTTTGTTGGAAAATTTGTATGTCTCTGTATACATTTATTACTTCTTCTAGTTGTTGACTTGTGGTTGTGGTAGATGTGTTGAGTATTTTTGTTAGCATATTATTTCTTAAGCTGTCTTGAGAGAAACTTGCTCTTGGTTTGTCTGTGACTGTTCTAGACCTACCTAAAAAAAGGTCCATGGTTGTTTCCTTTTTGTAATATTTATTTTTTCCTTTTGAGGGGTTACCCCTATTCTTTTGAGTTGTTATGTTTTTATCCTGGACTGCTTGTTGTTCTTCGTGTATCTTTTCTTTAACAAACTTTTCTAGGTTCCTATTTATTTCTAATAATTAGAGTATTATTGTATTGTTTTTTTTTATTATTATTGAATCCGACTTGCCCTGTGGTTGATGATCCGATAATCCTTTCGGATTCGGCTGAATTCTTTCTGCTTGTTTTAGAATTAGCTCATAAAATGAGTCTTTCATGAAAAAGTTATTTCTTTTATTTGGTTAATATCTTTTCTTAAGTCTCGGAATTCTTCTTGGAAACTATCAAATTTGGAGTGTTCTAAAGTATTATTATTTCTTTCTTTGTTGTTTAAAAATTGTATTTTTCTATCTATTTCAGACTGCTGCGTTTTTAGAAAATCAAAGTTTTTATCCAATTTATCTAAAAGTTTCTTTTGTCTATTTTGCAGGTCTTCAAGAGTATCTAACGCTTTAAGTATTCCAGTATTATCTTTCTGAACAGCTTCTCCTAGATTTATTATTAGATCTGTAACTGTATATAATTGCTGGTCTTCTCCATGTAAAACATGCTCTCCATTAATAAAGTTGCACTTTATGAGTGAATTATTTTTAGTCTTCTATATTTTTTCTCAGATTGTATTTTTAGATCTAGATAGTCTAACTTCTTTAAATAATCTATTGTGCCTTATTTTTTATTTTTAGATGCTTTATTAGCTTAGCTTCTAACTTTGAGATATGATTTATCAATTTATCTAGCCTTCTCTGGTATTGCTTATTTTTCTAGCCTTCTCTCTATGTTTTTTTTTATGTATCTAGGTTATGCAATGCTATTGAATCATATATATATATATATATATATATATATATATATATATATATATTATTAAAAGTGGAACCATTTTACCCTAATTTCTTTCTTGATATAGGATCATCGCAAGGATGTTCCACAAGCTGGATGAATTGTAGAAAGGTAATCACCTAGAATACAACCTCTATGTTTGTCTGCAACTTGTGGAAACGAGAGTTTAGAATCACTCTTGTTTTCATGAGCTGCAGGTGCATGTCGAGAAAACAGTAATCAGTATGCATGAACTTACCCAACCTAGAAGTCTCAAGAAAGAGATCCTGCTTCTTGGGGGATTCAAATTTTAAAGGCCCAGAAATGGTGTGTCATAACACCTATGATGAAAGTGTAATGCTATTCACCTATTCATGTGCTTCCATGGATCTGAAAGACGGACTACAAGTATGTGTTTTTGTATCAAGAATGATAGTATCATGCGATCATTAATATACTTTTCTTTGGTGGAGGAAAGACAGACCTTTTTTTGAATGTGTGAAGTTTGAAACCCATCTTTTGATAGATCTTGCCGATCATTTTAATGTATGTCTCCAAGTGTTATAAGTGTCTTCGCAATTGTTCCACGTAGTAGTGGTAAAATACCAATGCTGCAGTTTTTGTCGTCATGTGTCCTCTAAAAGCAATCTCTTTGTGTTGTTTTCCCTTGGAAATGGACATTCAGGCCATCTTGATCCAAGACACTAATAACACATACATACATTAAAATGATGGCAAGATCCATCAAAAGATGTGTTTCAAACTTCACACATTAAAAAAAAGGTCATTCTTCCCTCCACCAAAGAAAAGAATATTAATGGTCTCATGAGACTATCATTCTTGATACAAAAACACATACTTATAGTCTGTCTTCCAGATCCAAGGAAGCACATGAATCGTTGAAGAACATTATACTTCCATCATAGGCGTTATGACACACCCTTTCCGGGCTTTTAAAATTTGAATCCCCCAAGAAGCAGGATCTCTTTCTTGAGACTTCTAGGTTGGGTAAGTTCATGCGTACTGATTACTGTTTTCTCGACATGCACCTGCAGCTCATGAAAACAAGAGTGATTCTAAACTCTCGCTTCCACAAGCTGCAGACAAACATAGAGGTTGTATTCTAGGTGATTACCTTTCTCTCTTATATATATATATATATATATATATATAATAAAATAAAATATTGTAGAGGTTAGATTACTATATTTTATCATCATATATATATATATATATATAATTTAAATTTAATGTAGGGGTAAAACGGTAGTCTAACTTTTGTCTAAATTTCTTCCCACTTTTAATAATATATGATGATATAATATAGTAATCTAACCGTAACACCTCTCTATTACTAGAAGAACAACTATCGACCTATATCATTTCCAGGCAACCAAAGCATCTGTTTTAATTGACAGATTTATTATATGTTAGACAGATGTTTAATTCATCAGCAAATTTACAACCCGATAATCATGTAACCATCCCAAACTTCTCCAAATTAAACCAACTTCCCATAATGCCAATGCCCACTATAATGCCAATGTTGATGAATGTAATTAATTAATGCTAAACATGCATGCATAGCGATGGCGCACGGCTACTAAATTCATTTCTTGGATTAATTTGTTGCATTCAAGCAGATATTCCTTACAAAAGGCATGTTAATGATGTGATTCAGAATTTAAAATGCATTCAAAGAAAAATATTAAATAATCTTTCCTTCTCGAGAGAACTAGGTGGTTGGAAGATGTTGTAGAGGGTAGAAGGTTGGTTATTACCCCAACCAAAGCATATTGTCTTTCGCTTTTTGTGGAGCTATCCAGTAGAGTACTCAGGAAGTAATTTTTTTAATCAATTTTTGCGAGTTACTTTCATGGATGAGTGCATGTGTAACTTGAATAGGATGGTTCTAACGTACTATATTGCTACCATTGTTAGAGAAATTACATCAAATACTAATCCCTAAGAAAATGCAATCTTCCACATGGTAGTATTTTGAAGAATGGAAGATTGTAGTTTTCTAGGAATTAGAATTTGATGTAATTTTCCTTACAGGTAGCAACATAGTATAACAAAACCATCATATTCAAGTTACACATACAGTATCCATGAAAGTAGCTCGCAAAAATTGATAAAAAAAATTACTTCCTGAGGACTCTATTGGATAACTCCACAAAAAGCGAAAGACAGTATGCTTTGGTTGGGGTAATAACCAACCTTCTACCCTCAACAACATCTTCTAGCTACCCAGTTCTCTTGAGAAGGTTGAGATTATTTAATAATTATCTTTGGATGCATTCTAAATTATGAATAACATCATTGGCATGCCTTTTGTAAAAAAATATGTGTTTCAGTGCAACTAAATTAATCCAAGAAATGAATTTAGTAGTCATGTGATGTTGATAGTTAACTATGCCCTTTGTGGAAAACCACACAAAGCTTAAACTTTCATGGACTAGCTTACCTAGTTTGGTAAGTGTAGACATGCAAAATTTTATGGGATTAAGTCCAAATGTATGAACGGTAGTTACATTTTTAAATTAGTTTTTATCAAAAAAACTTTTGGTACTTGTGTTACTCATATATATACTAGTTTTTTGACACGTGCAACAATATGCACAGTTATGTATTAGCTGTGTAAAATAATTTCAACATGATCAAAGCATTTTTTGACTAAATACTTATATATATATATATAAATAAAGTACATGTTTTTGTGATAGATTAATATGAATTATCGTATAATGACTTGTTTTTCAAGGTTAGGATTATTGTATCATCAGAATCTACAAAGATAAAGAATAATTTACTTATTTTGCTTTTATGAGAACAAATATGTAATTAAACATATCTTATATAATATTCTTTTTATAAATGATCTTCGTGGTGTATCTTCCTATCGACAAAATAAATTCACACCTACCACAAATCAGCATAACAAAAATCTAGAGAAAATTTAAATTAAAAATAACTCATACTTACCCTGTCATAATTTATGTGAACCTTTTTAACTTTTTTGAGAATTAATTTGACTAATTTCTGAAGAAATATTGTATTAGATCAACTCAATATTTTCACCGTAAATTCAAATATCGAAAGCTATACAAAAAAAATCATAAATTATAAGTTTTTTCATGCATATATAATTAAAAATATACTTTAGAATATATATCAAATTTAAATAGTTTAAATCTTGGCGAATTAAAAACCACATAAGTTGAGAAGAGGATGTCCTTGACCTCACCATCTTTGACCTTGTCCATGACCTTAGATCTTACTTGGATATATATATATATATATACATATATATATATACATATATATATATACATATATATATATAGTCAATAATTCTGCCTTTTATAGTCACTTTTTCTTAACTACACTACACTCGTGTACAGTAATTCTATATTCACTTTTTCTAAAATACACATTTGTAATAAAATTTAATTATTTCCATTTCCAATTCAAAATCTCTGCCTTTTGTTAAAGAAAAAAACTAAAAAAGACAATAACACAATTGGTGATATGAATGTTCTATGAACATATAATGTTGTGAGCTCTACTATAACTAATTTTTACATATAATAAATATTGTGTCAAATGTATGTCTAATACTCCTTCCATATAAAAAAGAATGACCTAGTTTGATTTGACCTGGAGTTTAAGAAAATATAGAAGATTTTTCAATCTTCGGTCCTAAATAAAAGTTATGTCAAATGTATGAAAATGTCCTTTAATCTGGTGGCTTTAAACATGTCACGTGGAAAACTAATATTAGAGTGTCTTCAAAAACAAAAATGGGTCATTCTTTTTTGAAATAGACTAAAAAAATAAGTAGGTCATTCTTTTTTAAACGCAGAAAGTATTATCAAAGATTGGGGTTGAACAAAATAATTATGACTGTAAAATATGAATGGAAGTATATCTGTGTATCCAAACCAAATGAAGGATAATTTGATTTACTTCTCCTATAGAGGAAAAATAAGTGACATTTAGGAAGTATTTGATATGAAGGACAATGGTTTTTTTTTAATGAAAATAAGTGTATTTAATTTCTTACTTATTTTCTTGTGTTCGACACGCAAGTAAATCTATTATTCTAAAATATTTTTATATATCTATGAAAAAAATATGGGAGGTGGTAGTGGGGTGACGGGGGAGTGAGTTGGTGGGAAATTGGGAATAGGACGATAGGGGAGGGTGAATATAAACCATTAGGTCAAAAGTGTAGAATTTGACCTAATGGTTTCATGCCACTCCAATCTTCTCTTCTTGATCAAACAATGTATATTTTTTTCACTATTTCATATCTTGCTCTACACTTAACTCATATTTTAAAATGATAGGTTAAAACTCAATTAACACTTCAAAAAAGAAAAGTGAATATAAAATGTTTTCTTCCATACCAAACACACCCTTACTAATTACTGCAATCTCACTATCTATAACCATTTTGCATCACTTTTTTATCAAGCAAATGCATATAAAAAAATCAAGTGATAATTAGTAATACGTCATATAACAAATATTCATTAATGAAGTAGTTACTAAAATTTAGATCCCTAACAATAACACATGGTTCATGTGTATACAAATTTAGACCTAAGAAAATTCATGTGTATACAAATGACACAATTCCTTATAAAACTTGCCAACTTTCTCTAACGCGTGCTTTAATTGCAACATGTTTGTTTTTCTCTCTACTCCCTCAAATTACTTAATGTGCTTCGTTATTTTTACGCTTAAACATATTTAATTTACTTTCATGAATCTTTTTTCCTATCACATTGTATTGTATTGTATTTGTTTATGGAGAGTACTATAGTAAGTGATCATTTCGAGTACAAAATAAAAAAAAAAATGTTAAATACAAAAAGTCAAACTTTATCATTTTAATTTTTCAAGAGATACTTGTATGCTTTATTGAAGAAATGAGTGTTTAGATTTTGCACCAGAATTCATTCGACAACCGTGCTCTTCAGGATTTAAAAATTAAAAATTTATAAATATTTATATGATCTAATTTGTTGTGACTCATGTGATTCATTTTTCATTCCTTAAAATGGAGTTCAATGCGATTATGTTATTGTTTTCGGTGTCTTTAGTAGGCCGATCGATGTGATTGATAGTGCATAAAGTTGCACAATTTGACTTTGTTCTATACTAAAAGTGTAGAATTTGACTTAATGATTTCATGCCACTTCAATCTCCTCTTCTTGATCAAACAATGTATATTTTTTCCACTCTTCCATATCTTGCTCTACACTTCACCCGTATTCCGAAATAATAGTTTAAAACTCTTGTAAAATATTTTCTTACATACCAAATACACCCTTACTAGTTACTGCAATCTCACTATCTATAACCATTGTGCGTCACTTTCTTATCAAGCAAATGCATAAAAAAAAAGCAAGTAATAATTAGTAATACACTATATAACCAATATTCATTAATGAAGTAGTTACTAAAATTTAGATTACTAACAATAACACATGGTTCATGTATATACTAATTCAGACCAAAGAAAAATCATGTGTATACAAATGACTCAATTCCTTATAAAACTTGTCAACTTTCTCTAACGCCATCTTTCATTGCAACATGTTTTTTTTTTCTCTACTCCCTCAAATTACTTTAGGTGCTTCGTCATAGTATTGTATTTGTTTATGGAGAGTACTATAGCGAGTACAAAATTAAAAAAATAATGTTAAATACAAAAAGCTAAACTTTATAATTTCAATTTTTCAAGAGATAAAGTTTTGATGAGATTGAACATAAACAAAAATGCAATTACTATGGAAGACTTGTATGCTTTATTGAAGAAATGAGTGTTTAGATTTTGCACCAAAATTCATTCGACAACCGTGCCCTTCAAGATTTAAAAATTTATAAATGTTTGTATGATCTGATCCGTTGTGACTCATGTGATTCAGTTTTCATTCCTTAAAATGGAGCTCAATGCGATTATGTTATTGTTTTCGGTGTCTTTAATAGGCCGACCGATGTGATTGATAGTCCATAAAGTTGCACAATTTGACTTTGTTCTATACTAAAAGAGTAGAATTTGACCTAATGATTTCATGCCACTTCAATCTCCTCTTCTTGATCAAACAGTGTATGTTTTTTTCACTGTTTCATATCTAGCTCTACACTTCACCCATATTTCAAAATAATAGTTTAAAACTCAATTAACACTTCAAAAAAGAAAAGTGTAGAGAGAAAATTAGTACGCATTTTGGTGAGTTAACAATTGAAGAAAGAAAAAGTGTAGAAAGTAGATTAGTACTTGGTTTGGGGTTTGTTTGTAGTCGTTTTATTTTTAACGCAACCCTTCATATGATGTAGCGTTTGGTTTTTCTAGTATAAGTAGTTGGCAAGAAGAACTTTACATTAGGGGTCTCTTTCCTCGTGTGGTACCTTAAATTTCGTTGAACTTGTAAATCACACTTGACATTTTTTAAGAGAAGAGGAGTAGAAAACTTTAAAAATTATAGTGTAAAAATGAAAGGAAACTCCTCTATTTATAGCCAACAAATGGTAATATATATGAATAGGTACTAATTGTGCTTTATCATAAAAGTCACAACTCTTTGGAAAAATCACTACTCATCGAAAAAGTCACAACCATTTTAAAAAGTCATAACCCTTCGAAAAAGTCACAATTCAATGGAAAAGTCACAAGCCTTAGAAAAAGTCACAACACTTTGGAAAAGTTACAACTCATCGGAAAAGTCACAACTCATTGGATAAGTCACAACTCTTCGAAAAAATTACAACTTTCAAAAAAGTCATAACTCATCGGAAAAGTCACAACCCTTTGAAAAAGTCATAACTAATCGAAAAAGTCACAACCCTTCATGTGAAAAGATGTCTACTTTTAATATAATATATACAATTAAATAAATAAATAAACTAAATTGAGTGTTTTTAGCTGGGGGTATTATAGTAATTTAACATTTAAGTTTGGGAGTTCACGATTTTAAGGTAGTATATATATATATATATATATATATATATATATATATATATGAACGGACAGTATTTTGATTCGACATATAATTATTTTTTTCGACTATTACATTAATGCGTCGAGCTGTCTACCCATTCCATTTAGATCAGTTTCATTCCACTCGATTAATAGCTCTCTAAAACTAGAGGTTTCTACATTCTCCAAGGATATATAGATCCCTTAAGAAACTAACAACACTCGGACTTTATGTAAGTATACCAACATGAATAAACCTTAATTCTAAACAACAATTGGAACACATTTGTTCCAGCAACTACATTAATTGGTGAAGTAGATTGCCTACTTGCTGAGAATGTTTTATGCAAGTACAACAATTTCAACTGGACAAACTGACTAAAATGCTGGTGGAGATTCAATCTATAACATAAAAGAAGTTGTAGACACGGTTTGATACGTACCTAATAATTTAATTGAGAAGCCAGCCAAGCGACGAACGACCAATTGTTCAGCAATTACAACAATTACACATTTTACTTTTCTCCTCATCAAGTACAACAATTGCAACTGGACAAACTGACTAAAATGGTGAGAATTAGTTAGCAAACACCACTCAAGAAAATGCCCATATATTAGAGCAAAACATATCTGAGAATGAAAACTACAGAGAGCACAAGAGGTAAATAAACGAATGCTAACCTATCAACAATACATCAAGTATCTTGGAAAACACTCATCATGGGATGATGTCCAGTCTCCAATCTCTCCTTCATTACACACTCTCAAATACAGTTTATGCTGAGGATACATCAACTATTCAAGCTGTAGAAGTGACTCCACCTTCCCCAGAAATGTAGGTCAACCTCCCTGATCAGGCTGTGCTCCTTGCATCTGCTGTTGATAAACTCAGACCACCATCTACCACAAGTTTCATTCTCTACTTCCTTCAGAACTGGCAATTGCCTAATGAATTTACATTGCCGATCTTGAATGTTTTCTTCCGGATTGGTTTGTGTAGAAGGGACATTGAATCACTTCTCTTTTTCCTTGTCTTTGCTGTGTTGGCTACTATGGATGAATTCCACAGATTTTGTACAACACATGATCATCATCTGCATCCCATAGCGGTGTCAAGACGTATATCAACCCACATTTTCTCCAGCTATCATGTCTATCTTTTACTTTTCTCCTCATCAAGTACAACAATTGCAACTAGACAAACTGACTGAAATGGTGAGAATTAGTTAACAAACACTACTCAAGAAAATGCCCATATATTAGAGTAAAACGTTTTGAGAAAGAAAACTACAGAGAGCGGTAAATAAACGAATGCAAACCTATCAACAATACATCAGGTATCTTGGAAAACACTCATCATAGGATAATGTCCAGTCCCCAATCTCTCCTTCATTACACACTCTCAAATATAGTTTATGCTGAGAATACATCAACTATTCAAGCCGCAGAAGTGACTCCACCTTCCCCAGAAGTGTAGGTTAACCTCCCTGATCAGGCTGTGCCCCTTACACCTGCTGTTGATACAGTCAGACCACCATCTATTAAAATTGAAGAATTTTACTCAATGGTGCAATCTGGTTATGGAAATGGAGCAGTTCCATACTCCACTCCAAGTCAATACAATCAGATCCTTCACATGTTGAACAAGTCTATGTTCCATACTTCACTCCAAGTCAATACAATCAGATCCTTCAAATGTTGAACAAGCCTATGCTGAGTTCATAATACATGTTCATAATCCAGATTAGACAGTACAGTTCATAATCCAGAGGTTAATAGTTAATTACATATCTAAAAGCAACAATAAAAATAGATATCACTAGGCAGTGTGACTAACAAAAATAATCCCAATTTGTCATTGATTGAGATGGAACAATTCATCGGTGGGCTTCTTCTGGCCATCAACACAAGCTTAGTGTTTCTCCTACCAATCTACACAACTAAAGTTGCACTATTCCAAATCATTACAAAATGGAGCAAAAACTACCATCATTTTCAAACCATTACAAAATAAAACATAGACTACCATAAACAATTCATCTACATCACTTGAAATTTGCAACAACAAATCCAACAAACACGACAAATAAAAGAATACATCACATCTTTGTCTTAAACATTTTTTCTTCCGAAGTCCTTGATTTGTTCACCTCACAGTAGTTTATAGTCTCCAAAGCCTTCAATTTTTCCTTCAAGTTGTTTCGTTCAATTGTAACTGCATTCAACGAGTCTGTCAAAATATCCATTTTCAGTGGAGCCGCTTCCAAAACCCACAACTTTCACTCTGCTCGATAGCAAATCGGAAATACTTCGGATGATAAGTACTAAATCATAGGAATTGACACTTCAAGAAAAACATACCTTAGGTTAGGTTTAGGACACTTGTAAAATTTTCTTCCGGGTTCAATGAAGTCTTAGAAGTGAAACAACGAGCAACTTCACCACAACCACAAGTTCCCACCGAATTACTAATAGAATAACAGCTAATTTCGAACATGGTATAACTGAAAAGGAAAGCAACAACTTGTGATTTTTTAAACCTAAATCACAATTTTCACTTCAAAGCCACAAAGCCCTGTTCTTTTTAACCTAAATCACCATTTTTTTTACTTCAAAAACACAAATCCCTCTTCTTTTTTAAACCTAAATCACCATTTTCACTGCAAAAACAAAAAAGCCCTTTTCTTTTTTTAACCTAAATCACCATTTTTTTACTTCAAAAACACAAAACCCTCTTCTTTTTTAACCTAAATCACCATTTTCTGACTTCAAAAACACAAAGCCCTCTTCCTTTTAAGCCTAAATCACCATTTTCACATCAAAAACACAAAATTCTAACGGCAGAGATGAATGCGGGCGGCGGCAGAGATGAACGCGGTCGGCGGGACAGATGAAGTTGTGGAGTCGGGAAAGAAGAAAAGTTGAAATGACAAAATCAAGTTGTGGAGTATTTATAGGGATTAGGGAATGTCAAAAGTTATTTGTAGGGGCGATTTTTTTTGTATTTTTGAAAAGATTACTAATTTTCTAATTAGTAGAAGGTTTGATTTGGTTGAAATATAATTCGGTTCATGAATTTTTGGGATATATGCATCCAGATGAGTTGGGCGGGTTGAACGTTTTGGTTAGAGTTGTCAATATGTCATAGACTCATAGTAGGATAACAAGATTTTTTTTCTTGAGCGAGCGGATAATAGGCATGATAAAAACAGTGGTGGATGAAGCGGAAGCGAGAATGTCGGCTTGAGTAACACATACATTGGTGAGAATCCAATGCCCCGAGAACCTAAGGGTTCCTCCGCAAGGTTCATCTACGGAGGGTGAATTAGGGCCTTTAGATCAGATCGAAAATATGTGAAGATTCTTGTACTACCCCTTGTTATCAGTTCAAGAACGTAAGGTGTCCCTGCTTTTATGTATGTGTGTGTTGCGAAAATAATCATAGCATAAAGTTTTACATAAGTAATATTGAAGACATGATTCAAATGGCCACGCCCAACAAAAAAGTATTACGTTGGGATAAATATATATATTTTTTGCATGCAATCCTGACTTCACTAGTTTGCAGAAATTCTTTCTTCACCTGGGATGTCAATGTGCTCGCTTTGCGTCCACTTTGGATTTATCTCAGCAAGTACAACAGTTGCGGAGATATGTTTCAGCAAGTACAAAAATTGCTGAAGTAAACAGTCTACTTGCTAAGGATTCAACAATCTGACATAAAAGTTCAAGACCATAATAGAAATTAAGTGAAAATATAATTACATAAGAGATCAACATCATTCAACCATTCAAACAAAAGACATAAAAGAAAAATATTGTTTGTCAACCAACATAAAAAAAAAGAAGAAGAAATTTGAAACCCACAGCCCATATTAATTTTCAAGCGTCAGTGCTTTGTCAATCACACCCACTGCCCATCTCCAACGGATCCGTCCAACAATGTTATCTTTCATCAAGGTCATGGGAGTGCGGGTAATCAGATGCTCAATATAGGCCAATGAGTATGCTCCAAAGAAGTAACTCTCAACCAGCATTGGAAGAAAGATCTTGATGAAACAAAAACAATTGGAGTTATACTCATGCTTTAGCATTGCTGTCATAGATTTAGTCTATTTTTCTTACCTTTTGGTGGTTTTCCTTATGTTTGTGTAATTTGTGGAAATCTATTTCCTGTGAAGGACAACTGTCTATACTACACATCTATAACCAAAGAAAGGAAGTTACACTACATGGATGAAGTACATGACTAAGGAAATACATGAAGAAAGTTGGATTTAACATATGACTTGCATGATGCTGTAGAAATAGGAATCTGTGAATTCACAATTCAAAACATCAAAGAAACTTTCAACCACCTGCAATAAAGAATTATTAACTGTATTAAATATGAATTTAAAAATCATTATTTCATCTCTTAAGCAAGCAAATTAACTATCTAAAGGGTACATCTCTTAAGCAAGCAAATTAAATATATAAAAAGTGCACAATTACCTCAGTGTTGAGCCACACGTTTGTATCAGAAAATTTTTGCAGCTTAAAACAAAGTTTCTTCTTTATTTCAGCTTCCACATTTCTATGAGAATATATTTTCTTAACACTCTACGAATAGTGCAACAGAAGAGACAAAATGTCATTATTATGTTAAGAGAAAATAGCCTAAAACCCCCCTAATCTATACCCGAAATCCCAACTACACACTCCAACTTCACGGGGGTCCTATGACCCCCTAGAGTGTTTAAAACTGAAATAATTACACCCTTCAAAAGCCACAACCAGATCTATGTTGATATGTGAATATCACATACTTGACAAGTAGAAAATTTTTTTTTAAAAATTTTTTTTGACTTTTTATATAATTATTTATCCTTTTCTTCTATATTCTCACCATCCTTCATACACCAAAGATACATTCACCATCATTGCAAACACAAAAAAATTATTGGAGTTGCACTTGTGAGGAAGAGAGGTGAGTAATGATGGCGAAATTCATCGAGGAATATTCAAATTACTTTACTCATCGGAAAATCTGAAAATAAAGTAAGAAAAAAAGGGAGGGGAAGGAAAGAGAGAGGACAAACACAGGCAGTGATGTTGCCATTAATGGAGGTTAGCAGATCCTCTTAGGGGAGATGAAGAGGAGACAACATTGTGCTTCACGTCATAGTCGTCGTCAATGCCGGCGACAATTTTGAAAAGGAGAAGTTGATTTACCGGCGATTGAACCATTGATAATCTACCAATTTTGAGATGTAATTGATTGATTGAGATTTAAGATCCATAATTAAAGGATCTATTAGTAAATAAAATTTTTTCTTTTTAGGATTCAAATGATTTTGAATATCCATATTGATTTTTTTCCAAATCAAATTCAAATCTGTATAACAATCGTCAAAATATTGATGAAGAAATAAGGATTAATGGTGGGGAAGAAGGAACAATGGTTTATTTAATTTGGGGAAGATGACCATTGCCCATCTCCCAATTTTATTACTTTTTCTAATGTTTTTTCCTCTTCTAACGCGCCTAGAGGAGGTGTTCTCACCTCCTATGACAGGTCAGCACTCAAGTGTGTAGTAAATAGAGAAATAAAATGTTCAGGGGGGTAATAGGACACCCGTGAAGTTGGAGTGTGTAGTTGGATTTCGGGTATAGGTTGGGGGGCTTTAGACCATTTTCTCTTATGTTAATAAAAACAACTTAAGGTCAACCTATTGTAAGTTATGTAGTAATTTATCACCTTTTGTGGATCAGTTAAATGACATGATCCCAGAACACATATCAATTGTTCCACCCTAGAACAAGAATTAAATAAGAGAGAATAAGATATGTCAAGTGACATGATCCCGTAACACATTTCAAGAATTTCAAACTAAAATATGATATTTGCCATTACCTATCTGATTCCTTCAAACACTTCCAAGCAGCAAGTACATCTTTTTGATCCTTATCTAATTGGAGCATCTTGATAAAGCAGATTTCTTGAGAGGACGGATCGGTACTACTTGGGTGATCAACCATTTTCTTCTTCGCCAACATATCTAGTTGACAATCACCCACGTTATCATTTTTTCTTGATTCTTCTACCACGACACGCAAATCACTCACTGTCACTCAACTTGTTCACTTTGGCATCCAAACCATCCAATCTTTTATTTATCTTGTTTGTCATACTAGACATCTTTTCACATAATTTAATAACTTCTGAAAGTTTGTCACTCAAATTAGCATATTCAACTCCCTCTGGTGGTTGACTACTACTAACAGTTTCATGCATGTTATGGTCCGTAGCAACCACAGGCCTTTCATTGATTTCTTTGATCAACTCATCTATTTTCTCATCTGTCTTATCTTCCAAATCCTTCCAATTAATCAAATACGATTTTTTAAACTCCACAGTAGTAGGAATCATAGTAGGATGCATCACAATCTATACGAAAATAAATTGTTCAACAAAACCACAATAATAAAAACTTCTAAAATGAAAGATTGCACCAAAAAAACTTAAGTATTCACCTCGTTATTTCCATTACTATCACTTTATCATAATCTAGAATTGTCGGTTTTTTAGCAAACCATCGGCGCAATCTCGGAAGTGACAAGGGAGATTGTGTTTATGGTTCTCCAAAAGTCTCTCATAGTATAGGAATTGCTTCGAAAACCCATATCTGTATTGAAAACAAAAATAGTATTAAATAATATTAGTATAAATTTGAGATCGATACATAATCTATCATGACCAATTCAATATCTCACCATAAATAATTTGAACTTACCAAAAAAGTCCAAGAGAACCCTTGCAAGCTGATGCTTGACTTCAATTTTTTGGACTTAGTATTCATATTTGAGCAAGCATTTTGCAGCGAACTGACTGTCTTCTCAAATGAAATCCTACCCCACGGATATTCATTAAATTGAGCCAAGTTTGTCACCATATTAATATAACTTGAATCAACAATTCGCTCACGATCACCAGCAGATAGGAAACAATCAGCAAACCAAACCATGGCAATCTTCAACTTCGTTTGTTGATTAAATTTATCAGATTCAAATAAACTCTTTAATTCTTTTCCCTGTAGATCTCAACAATCGTGAAAACTTGTTTGCTATTTTTTTATCATATAAAGCCTTACTAGACGGAAGTTCTTCACAATTCAATCCGGTAATGAGAGAAAACTCCTTCATGCCAAATCGAATTGGCTTACCCTTAATCAAGAACCAAATCTCCTTTTCTTTGCGGCAAGAAATTCTCCGCTGTAGAATATAGTGAAGGATCTGGCTCAAACTTTTTTTCTTCCAATTTTATTCATTCACTTCTAGAAAGGAACCAAAACAAGTTTCCATTAAATAGTTTGCGCACTTCTTCATTTTTTTAAATAGTTTCCACAACATCCCAGTTTTCTAAATGTTATACGTTGCACAAAAGTGTTCCCCGTGGTCCAATGTTGTATTTAAAGGATACCGGGAGAGGTCTACTGAGGTAGACTCAATATGTTCCTACAAATATTGTAACAAACACAATATCATTTAAACAAATATAGTCGGTTATTATATATTTAGAAAATCCGATCATTACTCCAAAATTGAAAAGTTGAAAAAAGCTAAAACATGAAGGTGCACCTGATTCTCCTTGAGCTCATGTGCAATATCTTCATGATCTACTTGCACCATGAATTCTTTAAAAAGAACAAGATTAAACAATAAAATTGAAAGAAAAAAAATGGAGAAACTCACCTGAAACTCATAACTTGAGGAATTGTTTCATCAACTACTTAAGTTGCTGCATCAACTTAAGGCATTTGGTAAAGCAACTTAAGCAGTTGCTGCATCAACTACTTAAGTTGCTGCAACTACATAAGGTTGCAAGTTAAACAAGCCCGAACTAATTGAATACAATCAAAATAAACAAGACATCACAATCAAATCCCATAGTTTCGGGAGATAGCCACATCCCTCTCCTAGATTTACTCCCAGTTACTCCTGACATACTACATAAAATTAATTCGGTTGAATTAGAAATAGAGCAAAGTGAAGCTGAATCCTCAAATACTAATACCAATTCCATGGAAGAGCTATTTCCAATTGACAATCTCACATCCAAAACTACTCATAAGACTACAAATGAAACACGTATTTCCAATGGAAAGGAGGTACTACACAATCTCCAAGTACAACCTAGTATGGATAGTAGAAATCTTAAACCAACAAATGATATTACTATAAATCTTACTCCTGATTCAAACACAACCAACATCTTTCACAAACAAGAGATAACGAACAATGTCGCAATACAACAACACTCACTACCACAATCAACAACAGAACACTATGCAAAGACAAAGCATACTACTATCAAATATGAACAACCAACACCATATCCTTCACCAACTGATAAGGAACAACCCATCCTATCAAAATATGGAAATGCCAATACTTGTCACTTGGAGGAAGATTGACTTTGGTTAATAGAGTACTTGATGCAGTCCCTTCCTATATGATATATGTATTTCCTATTCCAGCTAGTGTGTCCAACTGCATTGATGCTCTGAGGAGGAAATTCCTATGGCAAGGCAGTGAAAATAAGAGGAAGTACCACTTAGTTTAGTGGGATGAATTAATTGTGGGTAAGGAAGCAGGGGGACTGAGCATCAAGAACCTAAAGAAACAAAATCAAAGCTTGATGTTGAAATGGTTATGGAAGTTTGCAAATGAAGATGGCATGCTCTGGAAGCACACCCTGTCACATTTACACTCAAACTTACATTCATGCTCTTTTTCTTCCCTTTATAAAATTTTAATCACCATTTTCACTTTTAAACCTTAATGCATGCTCTTCTTCTTCCCTTTTTAAACCTAAATCACCAATTTCACTTCAAAAACACAAATCCCTCTTCTTTTTTTAAAAAACCTAAATCACCATTTTTTTTACTTCAAAAACACAAAGCCCTATTCCTTTTAAACTTAAATCACCGTTTTCACTTTTAAACCTAAATTCATGCTCTTCTTCTTCCTTTTTTTAAACCTAAATCACCATTTTCACTTCAAAAATACAAAGCCCTCTTTCTTTTAAACTTAAATAACCATTTTCACTTCAAAACACAAAATCCTAACAGTGAGAAGAAGAAAAAAAGAACCTATAAGAATCGAAACCCTAGTGCGGCAGCAGAGATGAACTGACGATGAAGTTGATGTGAAGTTGAAGAGAATGATGAGAGGAATTTTGAGTATATCCAATGGATACATGAATAGTCGGATATATTCAAAATTTTGAATTTTGGAATTTTTTTATTTTATAAAAGATTAATGAATTTTAAAAATTATAGTTTATACCATTTATCTTATTTTTCTAATTAGTAGAAGATTTGACTTGGATGAAATATAATTTGGTTCATAATTTTTGGGATATGTGCACAGGATCTCAGTTCTGAACCTGTTGGCTGTTGGTGGACTCCTCGAGCTACTCCTACTTTAAGAGCGGGTCTCTGCCTAGCTATCACGCAAAGTGTGGTGCTCTTTCGGCTGCTGGACCCATAGCATCGTCACGGACACGATGAGTTCTGAGTGGGAGTTCAGATAAAAAGAGACTCATTCATCTTGAGAATGAGTTCTTGTCGGCTAATTTACGAGAGAAAAATTGATGTTCCTGTATACAAATTAAAGTATGACTATTCATATACATATTTTCATAACTTGCTTCATAGTTGCAAGTAAAATCCAAATCAATTCTTTTTCTTCAAAATTAAAGTCAGAGTCCCGAGTCAAAGATAAAATTTATAGCTCGGGAATGAAGTTGGGTTCAAAGGAGAATTCTAAAGGTATTGTACATGAACCAAGCGTACATATTATGCTCAAAACATCCAAATCCGCACGTCGCGTGGTGTAAGAAAAATTCAGAGTATATGACATGCAAACCTCCAAAGCAAACTCTTGGTTCAAGTACAATACCTTTAGAATTCTCCTTTAGAGCCCTTTCTTCACAAATATGCATTTATTTGTAATCTAAGGTACAACTTTCAACATATCATAACTTATCAATTTTATCAGTCGTTTCTTTATCTTCTGCTTCAAGTGATTTAAATCTAAAGCAAGATAATCATCTGAACTTTAAACAATTCAATTATTTTGAACAATGAAAAAAACTCAAAAATCAGTTAATATGGAATTGAGGGAGTATTTAGTTTTAAAATATTTATTTTACTTTTAACACAATGAATTATAATTATACAAATATATTTATTTTATATCACAAATTTTAATAATTATTTTTTAAAGAATTTTTCTTTTATGTTGGGAATTGTTGTTGTAGGATGTGAGGTGCAGGTGGTGATGATCACTCTGAGGTATGCGCTAGCGCCTTTGACAGGCACTAATCCTCTTTGTTTTATTTGGATAATAACAACAATTCCCAACATAAAAGATAATTTTTTTAAAAAAAATAATAATTAAAATTTGTGATCTAAAATAAATATATTTGTATTATTATAATTCATTTTGTTAAAAGTAAAATAAATATTTTAAAATTAAACTATTATGATTAATTAGTGCATTTGTAATTGTGCCCCATCACTAAACATGCATGCATGTTTAGCAGTAATTAATTACATTCATCAACATTGACATTATAGCGGATATTGGCATTATGGTGGGTTGGCTTAATTAGGAGAAGTTTGGGTTGGTTACATGATTATCGGGTTGCAAATTTGCTGATGAATTAACAATCTATCTGCATGATAGTAGATCTATCAGTTAAAATAGATGCTTTGGTTGTCTAGAAATTGTATCGGTTGATAGTTTTTCTTCTAGTAATAGAGAGGTGTTAACGATTCATTTTCTCCTTTATTTCACATTGACATTATAGCGGGTATTGGCATTATGGCGGGTTGGCTTAATTAGGAGAAGTATGGGTGTTGGTTACACGATTATCGAGTTGCAAATTTACTGATGAATTAAAAATTAGTACAATATAATTATTCGAAGAAGGGGTGATTCCGCCACCGCCACAGTTTGTCCTCTGGATTTTAATTAATTGTAAAATGTAGCATAATGACAATAGCAAGACAAATTTAGAGTATATGACATGCAAGTACAAATGTGAAGCACATTGCTTACTTGCCAATTGCTCGCTTTGCATGCAATGAAGCACATTGCCTACTTGCCAAGATTTATCTCAGCAAATACAGTGGTTGCGGAATTAGATCACCTACTTGCTGAGATTGTTTTCCAGCAAGTGAAGCAGTTGCTGAAGTAGACTGTCTACTTGCTAAGGATTTAACAATCTGACATAAAAGTGAATGAGAATGAACATCAATTTTTCTCTTGTAACTTAGCTGATGAACTCCAAATTTTTCTGAAAAATACTTTGATCTGCCAATTACAATAATCGCGTCGTCACGAACGCGCTGAAATTTTTTCACAAAAACTAATCACAAAATACAATTAAAATATATTATTTTTGATTCAACTAGGGCACCAATTTTTTCTCAACAATACCATCATCCCCCTTCTCCAGTGCAACATCCAGTGTAGCATCTACAGATTGTTGCTCCTTTGTTTTTTTTTGACACTTGTCAATGCTTTTGAAATTTCTTTTTTCCTTTTTTTTATTCGAAAAGGAGTATATGGCGACGAAATCTTTGATGATGGAATGATATCTCTTTTAGATATCATGGTATTGATGGCTTCCTCTAAAGACTCCACCTTTTCCTCTAGACTCCCTCTTTGTAACTAATAATTCATTCCTCTTAGTGCACTTTTTACATTCACAAGAAGAACAAGGCACTTTAGAGGTACCGGCATCAGTATCAACAACCGAAGGAGATCCTCCTCTTTCACTACCACCACCAATATCACCAAAATTAGTAACAACAACTGGAGTAGATCCTCCTTTTCCACTACTACCACCAATATCACCAAAATCAGTATCAACAACTGCAGGAGATCCTCCTCTTCCACTACCACCACCAAGATCACCAAAGGTAGTATTCACTACCGGAGAAGATCCTCCTCTTCCACCGGCATCAACATCCACAATAAAATATCTTCTAATGGTTGTCACTCCGATAAAATCTTTCCATAATTTTTCAATTTTTGAGTCTTGTTTCTCTACTTTCAAAGGTAAAAATTTAGTCAAAAAGTCCATCTGCTTCTCACTTTCAGTAGGAAGTATCTACAGGTACACAATCTACATGTAGAATAAAATTATATTAATAAATTACAATTAACAGCTGATTTATGAAAAAATATTATTGGCGCAGTTGTTTGCAATCGTTGTTGTAATAGAATGAGGCTTATCAAGTTTTACGGGGGATCAAATAGCTCAAAAGTCTCAACTTTACTGTTCATCGCTGTCAGCCATCTAAGAATCCTTGGAGATGACACTTCCTCATCAAACTCTTTAAATTACTTCTGAATGTATGGAATGACTTCAAATGCCCAAGCCTAAATACAACAATGTCATGAATGATTAGAAAAATAATAAATACAATACAGACATATGAATAATAAATAAATTTTACCATAAAAGCCCATGCAAAGCCACAAAGCTTGTTGGTCTTAGGAGTTAAACTATCAGCCGCTAGCCTTAGATACTTTACTATGAGAGTATAGCTATCTCGACCCCATGGATAGGCACAAAATGCTTCTCGATCAGCTGAGAGTTCAAACAAAAAATCACAAGCATTTGTTCCTGGATCTTTACGATATAGAATACAGTGTACAAAAAAAACTAAGCACAATGACTTTTTCACACTTTTTTAAAACTTCTTAGAGTCCAACAACGTAAGCAACTCCTTCCATCTGCAATGCTTCTTTCCCATTGCTTTAACAATTGTTTTGTATCTCCTGTCTACCTTGGTTGACTTGGAGACATAGTGATGAGGTAAATAACAGTTCAAACCAGTTGCAATGGCAAACTCTTTCATGCCAAAACAAACAGGCATGCTGCAATAATTTATCCAAAACCAATCTATTCTCTCACTTTTAATCCAGTGTCAAATAAGTTGAGATACCAACTTCATTTGAATTTGAGCATTCGTATGTTCATCTAGGTCTACATATTTTTCAAACACCATAGACCTAAAAAATTCTTCCTAACCTTGTTTCTGAAGTATTTCTCTAAATTTATTAAATAGTCCTCCCAGTTCTGATCTTGCTGGGACATCACCTATTATATTTGGATGGATATCCATAGATGTCTCAAAGCCATAAGTTAAATAACTGATAGGATTGACAAAAGGACCGGCAACTTAAGGACTAGCGGCAACTGAAGGACCGACAGCTGAAGGACTAGCAATTGAAGGACTAGCAACAGAAGGTTCGGTAACTGAAGGACCGACAGTTGAAGGACTAGCAATTGATGGACTGGCAATCAAAGGACTGACGTTTGAAGGACTAGCAGCTGAAGGATTTTTGAATTATCAGCAGCATCAAGACTGATTACTGGTGCCTCACTCTCAACAAGGACAAGGCCATGTTCAGCAAGTGCGGACAATTTATTGGTGCTATTCTTGGAGGCTTCTTCTACTTCTTTTTGCCTCTGTGTCTTAAGTTTCCTTCTAGTATATGTCTTAATAGTAGAGGCAGTAGCTCCGACAGTAACATCAACAGTTGTTGCCTTTATTTTTTTGGAAGCCATTTATCTATACCACATGAAATAAAAAGAAAGTCAAAATAACATAGATTGATGCATTAATAACATAGTTTTCAAAAATAGCTATTAAGAAATTTAAGAAACAAAACCAAAGCTTGATGCTGAAATGGTTATGGAAGTTTGCAAATGAAGATGGCATGCTATTCTTTTTGTTATCCTATCCATCTATCCTATCCAATTTTAATTTTGTTATCTAAAAAAGAATTAATTTCATTCAACCTTTGATTCAAAGAACTGCGCTTAGCCCAACACCCATGAAACAACTCTGTTGCAATGGATGGTAGAGGGTCAGTAGTACCCAAAGCACTGGAGTAATCCAGTAGCCTGGAAGGGGCCTAGAAGAGCCTACTACTACACCACACTACACTTGCTCTACACATTTACAGAGTTAACCCCTGTCCAGTGCCTGGCAGAGCTAAGGGGTCCAGCAGCCGGGAAAGGGCCTAGAAGTGCCTACTACTACACCACACTACACTTGGCTCTACACATTTACAGAGCTAACCCCTGTCCAGTGCCTAGTAGAGCTAAGGAGGCTTTAATCCTTACTATTTATCCCCATCTTCGCCAGGATTAACGAGGCAATACTTATTTAGGGGGAGAGTGGAGCCTCGAAAAACACTGTTGAGAGGAAGATCCTTGGCCCCTCTTCATTCTCTACAAGGTTCCAAACCGTTCTTTAACATAGGTGACAGTGAGCCAGGTAGAAATGGAAGAGATCAAACACGGGATTAAGAAGCAAGCTCGCCTTCCTTTTTGATCATTTTGATAGAGGGGGATGAAGAAAGTGGACAAAACAGACTCACATTTTTCATCGAACAAATACAGGAAAAGAATCATATTGAAAATGCTCCTAACCCAACCCCTTCCTTCATAGAGCTCGTATATTGTAAGTGATCCAAACCTACCTGGAGCGAGCCTCCCATAAAGGCAAGTGAAGTTGGTGAGCCGTATGATGAGCAACTATCTCCTGCGGTTCGGAGAGGACTTAGCTATTATCTGAGTAACAAGATGATGGATCCAATTATTGGTGAGCGATCTCCTCTACATGTTATCTTTGGGCATTTTACTCTCTTTCAAAGAGATAACTATTCAAACCGATGACTATTTGGACGCACGTGCTTTATGAAAATTTCATCCCCTGCACAAGACAAACTTAGTCCGACATCTCACTCTATGTGTTTTCTTGAGTGAGTTTGGGGTGCCCCACTCTCAAAAGGGCCACAAGTGTTAATGATCCTTCTACACGACGATTCCACCTTTCTAGACATGTCACCTTTTTTGAACTTACTACAGAGCTCGGGGCTTTGAGATTCCCTATCATGGTAGAAGGATGTGATTACTGCTAAATATGGAATGGAGGATAAGTGGATGACAACACAAGTAAAGTAACTACTCCTATAGTTGCACTGTTGGAGGGCCATCAGGAATCTATGGCCATTGATACAAGCAAGAACCAGAGTGAAGGTGGGAAATGGTAGGAAGACATCCATTAATATACAAGAACATTCATGTACCCATTAAGCAAAATGAAGCATACACAATCTTGTATTCATTTAAAGATTCAACCTTTATTGTGACACTACTATTCAAACCATTAATATACAAGAACGTTCATGTACCAATAATCAAAATGAAGCATACACAATCTTGTATTCTTATAAAGATTCAACCTTTATTTAAACCATTAATATATAAGAGCATTCATATGACTTGCTACAACAACCTCAACAACCTCAACATTCATGTACCCATTCAACAATTCATATGACTTACTACAACAACCTTAGCTATTGTGTGATTCAATCACACAAGTTCTTAGATTCATGCATTAATAACACAGTTTTCAAGTTTCACACAAAAATCACCAAACGACAATTAGGGAGATTTTTATTTATTTAAGAATACACATATGCAACAATGAAATATGCGCTCAAATCACCAATGAAATATGAAATATGAAACACAATCCTCTTCTTTTTAAACCTAAATCACCATTTTCATTTTAAAAGCATAAAAACCATTTTCACTTCAAAGTAAAAAAAATACCACTAAAATCGAACCTTAACTCTCAGTGCTGACAACGAAGAAAAATGGAATGAAAAGAGAAAAGAAAATTTTTGTTGAGAGAAAGAAGAGAGAAGAGAAGTTGAAGAAAAATGGAACAAAAATGGAAGAAATGTTGCTGACAACGATGTGAGTCTTTTTTGTATTTTAAATTTTAAAAGTCAATTTTTTGTATTTTACACAAATATCAACACATTTAAAAAATTATATTTTATACCCATTTAACTTAATCTCCTAATTAGTAGAAGGTTTGATTGAGCCTTGAATGTCAAGATAATTCTCTTTTTATGTTGTTTTTAGGATTCACACTATTAGGGGTCGTTTGGTGTGATGGATAATTATTTGTTATTTTTATGATAATGTATTTTTCTATTAAAAAATTACATTTTATAGTGTAATAATATGATCCTAAATGAAACGAATGATAACGGGCATTATCATTATGGTGGGTTGCAAACGATAACGATCCACCATGATTTTATTGGAAAGGACGGTTTGTTTAATTAGGAGAAGTTTTGGTAGGTTACACGATTATCGAGTTGCAAATTTGCCGATGAATTAAGAAACTGTCTGACTAGAAGAGGATCCGTCTATTATAAAAGATGTTTTGGTTGTCTAGAAAATACTTACTCAAACTCAAAGTTATTCAATTATGTCGATGTATATGACAATAGCACTTGGTTCAAGTATAATACCATTAGAATTCTCCTTTATTTGCCGGTGTAGTTAAGAATGTACAGTTAACTATGTACCGCTTCGCAAGTCTGTTCAGTCCAATAAGATTTCGTTTATTCCTTTTCTCATATCACTATGGAGTTTATTCTTTTTATCATGCCATAATTTAGTTTATGAGCTTCCTATTATCCGTAGAGGTGGACCCATATAGGTGGGTGAGAGTGCACGTGCACCCGTTAACTTCAAAAAAAATTATTTATATATATGTATATCTATCTTGAGAAACTGGAAAACACTAAATATAAGTTACAGTGCACCGATGGAAAGCATGGAATAGCTCTTTGTACTGCTGGTACAAACCAAAGTATCTGCCCTCGCGACCTGGGTTCGAGCCTAGCCAGAACCATATTTTATTGTATTTATTATAAGTTTGGAATTTAAAGGAGGCTTATTTATAACATTAAAATTGTTAGATAAGGGATTCGAACTCATGATCATTAAGTAGAACAAACCCATCTTGACCATTGAAAATTTCACTAATACTAAATTAAGATAATATTGGTGCACCCGAAGTCTTCAAATCATGCGTTCGCCTCTGATTATCCGCCCGCTCAAGAATATTACTTTTTTTTAAAAAAAACAAATCTTGTTATCCTACTATGAAGGCCATCGGTCCAACTGATGAACCAAACCTGCTCTCGACTAATACTATCTGTCAGACATTATTCTTCTCAAAATGGAAATGACACAAAATCTTGATATATAATTGAAACTGATTGGAAAGAGGTTTGTATTATTGCTTCAAACCAAACAAAGCTCCATGAGCGGCAAATAGCACAACCCAAGCGAAAAATAAATACTCTAAATCAAAAAGAAACAAAAAAAATTATCGGTTGGGTCTTAGCCCAAGTACTTCATTACATAGGGGGAGCAAAATACTTTGTTCAAAAAGTTACAAATATCGGACCATCTAATTTCATTCCCAATTATCATGCATAACAATGATCCCCAGTTACCATAAAATCAAACCTAGTTTAAAATCATCTGTCAGATAAAATCCTTGAAAATGTAGAATAGGTGGTTTGGGTCCCAAGCAAAGTGGATGCTTGGAAGGAGCCACCGCATCGGGTGACTGGGCTTCTCTAGTGGTTATGGGCAAAACATGATCCTCCTTGGTTCTTTTCGCAGCAATGAACGTAAGCAAAATGACCAACAAAAATATGAAAAATAAGGTAACATACATCAACCAGTTAAATACCTGTATCAAAAAAAAAAGAAGATAAAAACATGACATTTAAATCAATGCATAATAAACAGATCATTCGACTAGGAGTGTCAATGAGACGGTTCGGTAGGTTGTTTTTAAAAAATCATACCATCCCAATCATATCAGTTTCTCTTCAGTATCGGTACGATTTAGTTAATTTTCAATTTTTCTTACTTTTAAAATATCACCTCAAAATATACTGTTATTAAAATATTTTTTTCACAAGTATGTTCTTGAAGAAGCACTTCAATTCTTAAACATTTAATAGGAGTGTTTGCATAGGATTTATCATATTGTTTGATGGAGTATATGTTATACAATCTTTTAATTCTAAACCTAATTAATTAAAGAGCAAAGATCCACAGTCGGAAGTCGGCGTGTCCGTGCCGAGGTGATTATTGTAACTGACGAATGAAAGTATTTTTCAGACAAATTTGGAGTTCATTAGCTAAGTTAGAAGAGAAAAATTGATGTTCATTCTCATTCACTTTTATGTCAGATTGTTGAATTCTTAGCAAGTAGACAGTCTACTTCAGCAACTGCTGCACTTTCTAAAACAAATCTCAGCAAGTAGGCGATCTAATTCTGCAACAATCTACTTCAGCAATTGCTGCACTTGCTGAAACAAATCTCAGCAAGTAGGCAATCTAATGCCGCAATCGCTGTACTTGCTGAGATAAATCTTGGCAAGCAGGCAATTTGCTTCATTGCGTGCAAAGCGAGCACATTAGCCTCCAAGGTGAAGGAGGAATTTCAGCAAACCAATAAAGTCAAGCAGATTGCGAGCCCCATTGCATGCTATATATATTGGCTCATGGATGCATTGCGAGCCCAAACGAAGGACAAAAAAAATTTGGGCTCGTTTATCAGCTCACATCGCAAGCCGTTCATCGTGCGCAGATGAGTATTAAAAATATAAAACAATATTCTTACTAAACATGGTGATTACAACAGTACTAGGCGACTTCATTCTAAAAGACATAGTTAAGAGTTATTATATGTCAAGACTAGGCAAGTTTTAACCGGTACCAATAATATCTCGGCTGTTGGTGGACTGCTTGAGCTACTCCCGCAGTGAGAGCGGATCTCTGCCTAGCTATCACGCGAGGTGTGGTGATCTTCAGGCCGCTTGACCCATCGCGTCGTCACGGACACATTGAATTTTTTTAAAATGTAATACAATCTTATAATTGTAATTCTGCATCAAAACAGTACATGTGTAATTACAGTGTAATTATACTGTGGCAACCAAACAGGTTAGTGTAATTACTAGGCTGGTAATTACTAACCTAGTAATTATATAAATTCCAATTATCAGGTGGCTTTCCAAACAAACCCTTAGAGTTTGGTGATGGAATGTAGTAGGGGTGTCAAAAGAATATGAAAAACCGAACCGATTTATATTATTTTTTCAATAAAACTGTGGACTTTTATTTAAGTGTATAACCGTCCCGAACAATAGGGATGGTCTTTTTAATTTATAAAAAAATTAAAAAATTCCTGAATCGAACCAAATAACCTTACGTGTATGTAAATATATTTTGTATAACAACAACATGTTAAATTTAATATATAAATATATTTTATAACATTTTTCAAATATAAATATAACCTAGGTCCTAGACCTATGGTTACTAGATGACTTTGGGTCTTTGCTCTTTAATTAATTAGGTTTAAAATTAAAAGATACTATAATAGATACTCCATCAAACAATACGACAAAGCCTATGCAAACACTCCTATTAAATGTTTAAGAATTGAAGTGCTTCTTCAAGAACATACTTGCAAAAAAAATATTTTAATAATAGTATATTTTGAGGTGATATTTTAAAAGTAAAAAAAAAATAAAATTAACTAAACCGTACCGATACCGAAGAGAAACTGATATGATTGGGATGGTATGATTTTTAAAAATAACCTACCTAACCGTCTCCTTGACACTCCTAATCGAATGGTCTGTCCTTTTTAGCCCCTTTCTATTCAATTAAAAATGTTTAAATAAATAGAAACTTTTTTAATTAAATAAAAAAAATATGTTATCAATTTTTTAAAAAGTGTTTAAAACTAATGTGTCTTTCTCTTTCTCATTCACACAAGCTTCTCAAGGACGGCTCATCGCACAAGCTTGAGGAGGAGCATGTAGCAACAACTGGAGGAGGAGGAGGAGGTTAGATCCGGTCGCTGGACCCATTGCATTATCACAGACACATTGAATTTTTTTTAAATATTTAATATAATCTCATAATTACAATTGTGCATCCAAACAGTACATGTGTAATTATAGTGTAATTACACTGTGAAAAACAAACAGGTCAGTATAATTACTAGGCTGGTAATTACTATCCTAGTAAGTACATCAATTCCAATTACCAGGTGGCTTTCCAAACAGATCCTTAGAGTTTGGTGATGGAATGTAGTAGGGGTGTCAAAAGAATATGAAAAATCGACCGAACCTAATCGAACTGATTTATATAATTTTTTCAATAAAATTGTGGACTTTTATTTAAGTGTATAACCATCCCAAACAATAGGGATAGTCTTTTTAATTTATAAAGAAAATCAAAAAATTTCCGAACCGAATAACCTTACGTGTATGTAAATATATTTTGTATAATAATAATATGTTAAATTTAATATATAAATATATTTTATAATATTTTTTAGGTATAAATATAACCTAGGTCCTAGGCCTATGGTGACTAGACGATTTTGGGTCTTTGTTCTTTAATTAATTAGGTTTAAAATTAAAAGATACTATAATAGATACTCCATCAAAGAATACGATAAAACGTATGCAAACACTCCTATTAAATATTTAAGAATTGAAGTGCTTCTTCAATAACATACTTGTGAAAAAATATTTTAATAGTAGTATATTTTGAGGTAATATTTTAAAAGTAAAAAAAATGAAAATTAATTGAACCGTACCGATACTGAAGAGAAAATGATATGATTGGGATGTTATGATTTTTTTAAAAAAACCTATCAAACCGTCTCATTGACACTCCTAGTAGAATGATCTGTCCTTTTTAGCCCATTTCTATTTAATTAAAAAATGTTTAAATAAATAGAACTTTTAAAATTAAATAACAAAATAAAATATGCAATCAATATTTTAAAAAGTTTTTAAATATAATGTGTCGTTCTCTTTCTCATTCACACAAGCTTCTCAAGGACGACTCATCGCACAAGCTTGAGGAGGACCACGCAGCAGCAGCCGGAGGAGGAGGAGGAGGAGGAGGTCAGCAGCAGCCGGAGGAGGAGGTTAGATTGAAGGTATTATTCTTGTCCCTTTTACTTGGGGTGGAGGGAATATAATAATTTCAGTGGTTTAGGGTTTCACAAATTTAAGTGGTTTAGGGTTTTACAAATTTCAGTGGTTTAGGGGTGATGTGGACTTAGAATACTTCAATACTATAGGGTTTTCCATTTCTTTGTCTATTGTTCACTGACATACTTGTCTTTTTTCCATTTCTTGATTTTATGCTTTTTTTCTTATTAACTTTTCATTGGCATCTTTTGTCTTGTAGAGCTTCTACTCCTTGTGTAGTCTCTTTCAAAAGTTCCATTTTAGCCTCCCATTCTTGAACTTGAGTATTTTTTTTAGTTCCCATTCAAAAGTACTAATAACACATCATTTTCCTTAGCAAGACTAGTGTGAACTGCTAAATAGCTGAGCAGTTCTGTCACATTTTCAATCTTCCAGTCATTTAGTTGTCTTCTTAGGCCTAGGTTCCAACCCTATTCAGTCCCCACCTAAAGGACCAATTCAGCCCATGGGCTAATCAGATAGATTTGGAAGTCTAGGTTAGGAAGTGACAGGCTCGGTGCGCTTCTCTTATCCATTGGCAAACAAGTGGCACACACTATACTAAATTGGAATTCTGCCCGGTGAATCTTTCATAAAGAAGCACACCAGTTACTCCCTTAATCTACACTCCGGGCTACTCTCCTTTCTCATTATCTTGAGCAACCTATGAACTAAGACTTTGAATTTCAAAGAATCTGTTGTTGAATAAGATAGTTGATAGGGGGAGAACCCTTCTCATAGGCAGGGAAAGCTCAATCATTGTATTTTTAAGTCAGATTTGTACTAAAAAGAAAAAGTCATACGATGCAGACGCAATGTTATACCTAGAGTCTTATATGTTTTAATATAATCTCATATTGAAATCCTACACAGAACCTCCATAGAGAAGGGCGTCTAGACAGTTCGAGTATCAAATGATAGAACCAGAGTCGGGAGCCACATAGATAGGCACGATAGAATTAAAAAAGGACTTGGCTTGAGTCCCTATGTCCCGTACACCTCCCCTTTGGGTAGGGAATCCACAAGAAGAAGCAGAAGCTGAACGTTCTTCTATATTAATGGTTTAAATAGTAATGTGACAATAAAGGTTGAATCTTTATAAGAATACAAGATTGTGTATGCTTCATTTTGCTTAATGGGTACATGAATGTTCTTATATATTAATGGCTTAAATAAAGTTGAATCTATATAAGAATATAAGATTGTGTATGCTTATTTTAACTATAATCTTCAGATTTGGAATATGAGATTATGATCTTCCTGACCTGTGTTGATAGGGGTCTAAAAAGGTTGTATACTGAAACGTACATTCATAGTTCATAGCTAAGAAATCAGCTAACTGATTGATTACCTTCTTTGAAAGAGTGCATTATCTGTGCATGAGTAATTTGCTGCATCAAATGCATTAGCTATTGAACAGGGTGTGCTTGTCTCAAAACTATTGTCCCATTCCACTTGTCTTCCAAGAAGGAGGTCTTCCTACCATTTCCCACCTTCACTCTAGTTCTTGCTTGAACACACTAGATGGCATAGGCAAAACAGACATCATATAGGAGGGAAGAGCATCAAGTACACTATTAACTAGTGTTAGTCTACCTCCTAGTGACAAGTATTGACATTTCCAATTGGTAAGCCTCTACTCACATTTCACCAATGCTCCATTCCAGATTCCTTTTGATTTGTTTTTGGCCCCCAGAGGCATGCCTAGATAAGTAGTTGGAAGATCACCAACCTTTCCATCTAAAGTATTAGCTAGGCCTTCAATTGCATTCACTGTGTTGAGCACCATTTACTAGTGACTCCATACCTTGAAGGGATTATAGTTCATATATTTGGTTTAGTCTTCAATAGTGTAGATGTAGTCCCTGCCATTAGGCTTTTGACCCTAGTAGATCATCTGGATAGTATGGCTAGAATTCAAGCTAGATTGCTGTCTGAAAGGGTAAAGGGTGGGGTTGAAACCCTAGATCCGTCGTTTAAGGACCATCTTGATGATAACAATAAGATTGTTGATGGTTTATTGGTCGAATTTATATTAGAAAGAGATTTAATTAGTATAACTAACGATTTTTCTTTACCCGGTGAAAAGATAGATGTACTAGCCATAACAATGCTATCTACAATTACAAAAACCCAACCATGCTTAGGACTACAGCTTCACAAGGAACCTATCATATCAACTAGTGATTTTGTACTAGTTCCTCTCCTTCCAAATTGTCCACCATATAAAATTTGGGACAAGTTTCCACTACTTCTTTTGTCTCACTGCACCACCACTATAGTTCCAGCACTTCAATAAATCACAGCTTGTTGCTGGCATGGGAATACTCTTGTAATAATCTTCTAAAAGTGATATTCCACCCATTTACTCCTTTAGCTGATTCAAGGGGAAGATATTGTAGTTAATTTTTCTTATTTTTTCTTGTGTAGTTAATTTTGTGTAGTTGATACCAATCTCTTTCAAGAGTTAGGGTCAAAGAGCTAACAAAATCCAAAAAACTATCAAAACTATTAATAGGAGACAAAAAACTCGCGTGATATGAGAAGATAATTAATGTTGCTGGAATCAGTCTTGAAGGTTTCTTCATGAGTGTCAGTTCTCTATGTTGAGGACCATCCTGATGATAAGAAAAAGATTGTTGGTGGTTATTGGTCGAATTTTTATTAGAAAGAGATTTAACTAGTATAACTAACAATTTATCTTTACCGGGTGAAACGATAGAGATTGTCCAAAATAAGGGGAAGTTTTACAAAAGGAAATCCTCTTATGTAATTTGTAATTTTGATATAAGTATTCTCCCGATCCAACTAAACCTCCCTATGATATGTCCTCCTGAAGATTGGGATGTTGTATATCGACTAAAAGCTATGGATGAAGGCGCATAAATCATTATTTGACCTTACCAGTGGCTATTTAAGCGAGCCTTTCAGTGATTTTTACTGCTTCATTCTGGCCATATCTCCACAACCATTTCATTAGCATGCTTTTTTTTAATGGAGTTTGTGATTTCTAAGTATAACTAATGATTTATCTTTACCGGGTGAAAAGATAGATATTGTCAAAAATAAGGGGAAGTTTTACAAAAGGAAATCCTCTTATGTAATTTGAAATTTTGATATAATTATTCTCCCGATCCAGCTAAACCTCCCTATGTTATGTCCTCCTAAAGATTGGGATGTTTTATATCGACTAAAAGCTATGGGTGAAGCGCCTAGATCACTATTTGATCTTACCGGTGGCTATTTAAGTGAGCCTTTCAGTGATTTTTACTTCTTCATTCTAGCCATATCTCCACAACCATTTCATTAGAATGCTTTTGCTATTGAGTTTGAGATTTATTATTCCCAATCCCCCTTGGAATTTGGTTGAGTAACTTGGGACTTGGGCTGTTGCCTTTTATCCCCATCTGTCACCCCCTATTTTTGACAACATTGAAATCATTAGCCCGGAAGGATGGCTCACAAAAGCATTCGTAGTTTAATAAAGCGCTAGAGTAGACATGTTTTAGTTATGGATGCTTTATTTCAGTCTCAGTTCACAGAGATATCTCCGTTAATAGAAATTGTTGTGACTGATGAAGCAGTTGTTGTTAATTAAATCTGTACATAATTTTTCAGCTTTCTGGTTGCCAGTGGTACTCCTAGATAGTTAAAAGGGATCTCTCCTTTAGAGTAACCTAGGATAACTATTTACTAAGGTTGGTGAGACACTTGTTATTTTTTTTGTATAACCAATTTGCCATATCAATCTTCTATTAATAATATTTCTTTTCTTTTTCCCAGAACAATTCTACAAAATTCTACAAAAAATGGTAAGAATCCAAATAAGTGTCCTTATAGACTTTACTCTTAATTATTTATTATGCATTGATTTAAATGTCATGTATTTATCTTCTTCTTTTTTTTGATACATGTATTTAACTGGTAGATGTATGTTACCTTATTTCTCATATTTTTGTTGTCATTTTACTTACGTTCATTGCTGCAAAAAGAACCAAGGAGGATCATGTTCTGCCTGTAACCACTAGAGAAGCCCAGTCACCCGATGCGGTGGCTCTTTCTAAGCATTCACTTTGCTTGGGACCCAAACCACATATTCTGCATTTTCAAGGATTTTATTTGACAAAAGATTTTAAACTAGGTGTGATTTTACGGTAATTGGGATCCTTGTTATGCATGATAATGTAACACCTCATACTTGGAAAAGAGGAAAAATGCAGATTTTGGGTTGCAGGCATGACCTACGGTTGGTATGAGTACCTACAGACCGTAGATGACATCTGTAGGTAGTGGAAAAATAATTTTCAAAAATCAAGTTTCAGAATTCCTTTCTACGGTTCACCAGGACGGTCCGTCGACTATTGTACAAGTCGTAGATGGGTCTCGTAGGTCACTCCCAGACTTGGTTAAAATTTAAGGCCTAAAGTTGGTTTCTACGGTTGGTCATGTACGAACCGTAGGTAGACCTATGAACCGTACATGGGTCCCATAATCTAGTTTCTGAATCCATCGACGGTTGACCAGGATGGTCCATAGCAGGACCTATGGATCGTAGGTCTGAACCGTAGGTGAGGCTCGACAATTATTTTTATAGGGGCTTTTGGGTCCTTTTCTAATTGTTTTAACCCAATACTATGTCATTTTGTCTTCTACCCTAAGCCCTATATAAATAATATAAACCCCCAATTAACCCATTTTTCAACTCATTCTCCTAAATCCCTAAAGATTGACCAAGTTCATTCCCCCCAAACCCTATCAAGCCCAAGGAAGAAAAAGAGCTAGGGTTCCCTTCAAGTCTTCAATCCTTCATTCTTCTTGGGCTTCTAGCAACAAGGTATGTGTGTATTCACCCATGGAGTCCTTTCCTCCATGGGGTTTCCAAAGATTTCAATTTCCCAACTCAATTTCTAGTGGAACAAATTAGGGTTTCAATGCATGAATGTGGATTTCTTCCAATTATGATCTATTTTGATTAATTAAGTAATCTAATGCATGAATTTATGTTAATCTATGCTATTTAGTTGAAATTGCATTGACTCATGCCTAAATTATGATTTTCAACTTTGATCCTATGATGAGCCCATGAATATATGAACTATGAAATTATGAAGATATGCATGCTTTTATGAAATGATTATAAATGATTTGGGGATGCTTTGAAAGGAAAGTATCAATGCTATTGTGAAAGGATTTCTCACTTTCTATGATGATCATTTTTGTGAAAGGTATTTCTCACAAATGAATTCACATTGGTAAAGGGTTTTCTCATCCATGTTGAATTATGTTTAAGGAGCTATTCTATGTTTTGATCTTGAAATGTGTGGATTGATATTGATTATTGCCTTTCCCTATGTTAATTTGCTATTTGACTTTTATCTACTCCGTTGAGATTTAGACTTAGCATTGAGAGGGCTTTGAGGTGGAGGCTCAAATAGGATAGTATCTAGTAGCAGCCTCTAGTCTCAAACTACGTGCCCACGTAAGATTGTCTTAAATGACATATCTAGTGGATCCACTTTAGCAAATGATGATATGTATGGATTCTACCTTTGCAAGTAGTTTTCCCTTCTTTCGATATGAGGGATATATCGGATTCCATGATATAACTCTCATGGTCTTATTGTCGGTTAAAGCTAATATCCCACAAATTGATTATATTTTCTTTAAAGTCTTCTTATGTCCTTTATACTAATGTATTTGACTATGCCCTATGATCTTCATGTCATTTATTCAGTATAAAGCTTTTAAATGTCTCATTATGATCATACCTATTTGATTTAAGCTATTTTACTATTATGTCCATGTTTATGCATATTGTATCATACTTAGTACATTCCATGTACTAACGCATACTTTTGCCTACATTATCTCATGAATTTAGGGTCCGACCGTCCTACCTCGCATTCTTGTGGCTAGGTGAGTCTATTGACTTTGAAGATTGGTGAGTCCTCATGTTCTAAGGATCGAGACTCTTTTACCTTTTTATGTCATTTCAGTTTTCAGACTTTGTATGGGTTACATCTCAAAATTACTCTATTGTTGTAGTATATGGCTTATTGAGACTTATGTTTAGACTTTCATTTTTGATCAAACTCTTTTAGATAAAATGCTTTCTTGGAACTCTCTTTGAATTTTATTATCTTGTATGATGTATGCTAAGTGGCTTGTGTGGGGCCTCTCGTAGTCCTATACGTCATGTCACATCTAGGGTGTACTTTAGGTCATGACAAACTTGGTATCAGAGTCAGGTTTAAGAAAGGTCTTAGGATGTCTCATAAGCCACATCGAGTAGAGTCTTGTTCATGTGTGTGAAGCACGCCACATTTATGAATGAGAGGCTACAAGGAATTTAGGAGATTCTGCTTCTTTCATCCTTCTAAAGTCGTACGATAGAGTGTAACTCTATAGGTCTCTCTCCTAATCCCTATCCAATGCTTTTCAGGATATGGCCCCTCGAAGAGCGTACATTAGAAAGAATGCTGGAGAGAATGTGGAACAAGAAACTCCTCAAGCTCCTCAATCTCCTTAAGAAGCTCTTCAAGTTCCAGTCGACCCTTTGGCCGAGCAAGTGACTAATGCAGAGTTTAGGGTTGCTTTTCAAGTATTGGCCCAAGCCATGATGGCTCAAGCCAATAGGGAGGCTGTGGCCCCCGTGAACCCAAATGTGGGTACGACAACAACTAGAGTGAGGGACTTCACTAGGATGAATCCTCCAAAGTTTCATGGTTCCAAGGTTGAGGAAGATCCTCAAGAGTTTATCGATAAGGTATACAAGGTTTTGATGATCATAGGTGTGACACCAGTGGAAAAGGCGGAATTAGCCGCTTATCAACTTAAAGGTGTTTCTCAAGTTTGGTTCAAATCAATGGAAGGAAGAGAGGGTGGTTGATGCGGGTCCTCTTGATTGGGAAAAGTTTAAGGTTGCTTTCCTTGATAGGTTCTTTCCCTTTGAGATGAGGGAGGCAAAAGTGCTTGAATTCATTAACCTTCATCAAGGAAACATGAGTGTGAAAGAGTATGCTTTGACACACAATTATCTAGATATGCTCCTACCATGGTTGCCGATCCTAGGGAAAAGATGAGTAAGTTTGTTTTAGGAGTGCTCGAAATGGTGGTTACGAAATGTCATACCGCCATGCTTATCAATGATATAGATATTTCTCGCTTAATGGTTCACGCTCAACAAATAGAAGAGGAGAAACTAAAGGGGAAGTCTAGGGAGGCAAAGAGGGCTAAGATCGGTGATGGTGACATTTCACACTCAACGTCCAATGGACATGGTCGTTCTATGTTTTGACAAAGTTTTTTCGGTCAAGGTTCCTCCAATGCTTCGGCTCCTAAGTTCAACAAGGAAATGGTGTCTAACCCTAAGCCTTAAATAGGAAATTATGCTGGAAATGGATCTTTGGTTCTTAGAAGCCAAAAGTGTGGCAGGAGTCATCGGGGAAAATGCTTGATGGGTACGGATAATTGCATTGGTTGTGGTAAGAGTGGTCACCGCATGAGGGATTCTCCACTTAGACTCAATAAGGGAAAAGATGGTAGGCAAGCTTTGCCTAGTGGTTCGGGTTCAAATGCTCCTAAGCAAAACTGGTTCTATGCACTACAAACTTGACATGATCAAGAGGGTTCTCCCGATGTTGTTACCGGTATGTTGAAAGTCCTTTCTCATGATGGTTATGCATTGCATGATCCCCATGTTACTTTATCTTTTGTGACATCATATGTGGCTATGAGGTCTGATGTTCTTCCGGATGTGCTGATAGACCCTTTTTCTATCTACACACCTATTGAGGAATCTATTATGGCAATGTAATACCTCGGACTCCGAAGGATGGGAAATTTCTGATTTTCTGGGTTAGTGCCAGAAACGACGGAAGCCACCTACAGATCGTAGGTTGACTTACGACCCATAGGTGGGAACCGTAGGTGGCAAGCCCAAGTCTTCAAAATGACAAGTTTTAGAATCTCAACGACGGCCTGCCAGGATGGCCCATTGTCCAGTGTACGAGCCGTAGATGGGTCTCGTAGGTCTCCTCCAGACTTAGTAAAATTCTTAAGCCCTAAATTCATATCTACGGTTGACATGTACGGTCCGTCGATTGGCCCACGAGCCGTACATGGTGACCTATCATTGGGGGTCCAAGTTGGAAAACTCTCTGAAGCTATCTACGGAGGAACATGACGGTCCATAGGTTGACTTACGGACCGTAGGTCCAACTGTAGATAGGGTCCGACAGTTATTTTTCAGGGATTTTTATGTGTTTTCCCAATTCTTTTAAGTCTTTTTAATTACGACTTTGCTCCTAAATTGACCCACTATATAAGTCTTTTATACCAAATTTCCCTTCATTATTCTCATTCTCAAATTTCTCAACTTCCCAAATATTTCTCTCTCTAGAAAAGTTTTCTCAATTCTCAAGGAAGAAGAAGGGCTATGATCCTCCATTGAAGGTCACCGATTTCTAGCAAATTCTTGTGGGCTTTGTTGAGGTATGTTAGCATTCACCATTGGAGCCCTTTCCTCCAATGGGTCCCTAGTTCTCTTCAATTTTCAAGGTTCAATTTCCCCAAATTGAGTTAGGATTTTGATCAATTCTTATGGGTTCTTCAATTATGATTCCAATTGTTGATTTTATGATTAGTAGTGCACGATCTAGTGTGATAAAGTAACTTAGTGCACGATTTAGCGTGATTTATATGATTTGAGTAGCAATTGTATTGATCCATGCATGAGTCATGATTCCTAGTTATGAATTCATGATGAAGTATGATCCATGCATTTATGAACTTATGAAATTGATTAAAATATGCATGATTCTAGTTTATTGCATGATTCTAAGGTGAATTGATATGTACCCATACTAGATCATGATTTATGAACAATTGAGTAGCTTGCATAAGAGATGCATGTTTTATGAGAATTATGCTTAAAATTGCTAGGGTGCATATAGATGAACGCATCCATGAGTTGTGAAAAGGGTTTCTTCAGAATAAGCTAAGAATATGAATGTGAAAGGTTTTCTCACATAAATTAGGGTTTATATGGTTGAAAGACTTTTCTCACCTATGAATCGATTAGGAGCTATTCTAATGACGTAAGCTTGGGAAATCCCATGGTAGTTGAAACGTCTTGATATGATCTTAGCTTGGATTTGGTAACCCTAGATGTACCTCTTCCTTGGTTAAAATATAAATATGCTTAATTGACTATTCCTTGGGATTTTACTTAGCACCGAGCGGGCTTTTGGGATGAAGGTTTCCGTTTGGCGTCCGTGGACCTTTAGTAGCAATCCCTAAGTCCCATAACTACGTGCCTCATAAGTTTGTCCTAGGTAGACACATAGCTAGTGGATCCACGTAAGCTACAGATTTATGGTCCTTATCTTGGCAAGTAGGACACCCTTTCTAATGGTGTGGGGTAGACATCACTCCCCTTTTCGGTGTGGGGCAGACACTGGATTCCATGTTATAGCTCATATGGTCTATGTCAGTTAAACGTGAATATCCCATAATAATGAAATAGGGTACTAGAAGTATCTCACAAGACTTATGGTATGACTAGCTTGCATTGACTATGTTTATGCGTTGAGTTTCTAACACCTTTTGTCACATGATTTAGTTGGTCCTTGCACGTTCATGATGATTTCTCACTAGCATGATTTCCTATATGAAAGCATCTCATTGGCATGATTTGTGTGATTATATGCATTTTCTTCATACTTAGTACATTCCACGTACTAATGCATACTTGTGCCTACATTCTCTTATAATGTAGGGTCAGACAGTCATCCTTCGCACTCTTGTGGTTAGTTACTTTCAGAGTTCGAGCTATCAGCCTTGGTGAGTCTTCATGCTTCGGGGACTAAGAGACTTTAGTGCTTTGCCTTTACTTTCCAATTTCAGACTTGTATATGATGTACGAGTTACGTCCCGATCATTCTATTATATTAGATGGCTTTTGAGACATAGTCAAGACTTCCACTTGTAAACTCTTTGTTGTTATGAGATTTTCTATTTCTTTCCTCATTATTGTCTTTACTTTATGTATATGTATGCTAAGTGGCTTGTGTGGGGCCTCACACGGCCCTATTCGCCATGTTTCACCTAGGGAGTACTTTGGGTCGTGACAAACTTGGTATTCAGAGCACAAGGTTTAGAAAGGTCCTAGGATGTCTTAAAGCCACGTCTAGTAGAATCTTGTTCACAAGTGTGAAGCACACCATATTTATGAATAACAGGATACAAGATGTTAGGAAATTCCACTTCTTTCATATTCTAGAATCGTACTTTAGAGTTTAACTCTATACGTTCCTCTCCTAATCCATGCCCTACACTTTTCAGGATATGGCACCTAGAAGAGCTTTTGTAAGGAGGAACGCAAACGAGAATGTGGAGCAAGAGGCTAACCAAGTTCCAGCCTCTCTTTTGGCCGAAGAGATTACCAATGCGGAGTTCCGAGCCGCTTTCCATGCATTGGCCCAAGCCGTGACGACCCAACCAATAGAGACGTTGTGGTCCCCATGAACCCACATGTGGGTACGGCGGCGGCAAGGGTGAAAGATTTCACAAGGATGAACCCTCTGGAATTCCATGGCTCCAAGGTGGAGGAGGATCCACAAGAGTTCATTGAACCAGTTTACAAGACTTTGATAATCACGGGAGTCAAGCCGGAAGAGAGAGCGGAGCTAGCCGCTTACCAATTGAAGGGTGTAGCCTAAGTATGCTTTAACCAATGGAAAAGTGAGAGGGCTAGGGATGCGGGTCCTCTTGAATGGGAAACTTTTCTTGATCGATTCTTTCCTCTCTAGATGTGAGAGGCTAAGGTCCTCTAGTTCATTAACTTGAAGCAAGGTGGTACGAGTGTCAAAGAATATGCATTGAATTTCTCTCAATTGTCAAAATATGCTCCTTCCTTGGTGGCCGATTCAAGGGCAAAAATGAGTAAGTTTGTTTTGGGGGTGTCCAACTTGGTGGCCAAGGAGTGTAGGACTGTCATGCTTATTAAAGAAATGGAAATTTCACGGTTTATGGTTCATTTACAACAAATCAAAGAAGAGAAGCTAAAGGAGAGGTCCAAAGTGGAGAAGAGGGCTAGGACCGGTGATGGTGACTTCTCAAACCAAAGGACCGGAGGACATGACCGTTCTAAGTTTCGACAAAGGTTTTTGAACCAAGGGTGTTCAAATGCTCCTATGCCTAAGTTTGACAAGAATAGGGTGTCTTAACCTAAGACTCAAGGGGGCAATGGTGGTGGTGAAAAGACTCAAATTCCCCCATGTCAAAAGTGTTGGAGGAAGCATGAGGGGAGATGCTTAGCCGAATCGGATGGTTGCTTAACTTGTGGCAAAAGTGGTCATAACATGAGGGATTCCCAATGAATGTTGCAAAGGGGAAAGATGGTAAACAAGGTGCTCCTAGTGGTTCGGGTTCTAGTGCCCCCAAGCAAAACCAATTTTATGTACTCCAAACTCGCCAAGAGCAAGAAGGTTCTCCCGATGTGGTTACCGGTATGTTGAAAGTCTTCCACCTTGATGTATAAGCTTTACTTGATCCTAGTGCTACCTTATCTTTTGTGACGCCATACGTGGCTATGAGTTTTGTTGTTGCCCCGGATGTGTTGTTAGACCCCTTTTGTGTCTCTACTCCTATTGGTGATTATATTGTGGCTAAAAGAGTTTATAGGAAGTGTCCCATTTCCTTTTTCCATAGAGTCACCTACGTCGATCACGTAGAGCTAGATATGATAGACTTTGATGTCATTCTTGGAATGGATTGGCTTCATTCTTGTTATGCCTCGGTTGATTGTAGAACCCGAGTGGTTAAGTTTCAATTTCCTAATGAGCCCATCCTAGAGTGGGAAGGGAGAAATTCTATGCCTAAGGGGCAGTTTGTTTTTTGTCTTAAAGCTAGAAAAATGATCTCCAAGGGTTGCATTTATCATCTTATTCGGGTGAGGGATATAGATTTCAAAACCCTTAGTCTTGAGTCGGTTCCCATGGTAAATGAGTTTCCGGATGTGTTTCTCGATGATCCACCCGGTGTTCCTATCGAAACAAAAATAGACTTTGGCATTGAGCTTCTTCCCGATATGCAACCTATCTCTATTCCTCCTTACCGTATGGCTCCGACGGAACTTAAGGAATTGAAGGAGCAATTGAAGGATTTGTTGGATAAGGGATTCGTCCGACCAAGTATTTCTCCATGGGGTGCTCTGGTGTTGCTTGTTCGTAAGAAAGATGGCTCTCTCCGTATGTATATTGATTATCGGCAGTTGAATAAGGTTACCATTAATAATAAGTACCCGATTCTGAGGATAGATGATTTATTTGACCAACATCAAGTTGCTAGTTTCTTCTCTAAAATTGATCTCCGGTCGGGTTATCAACAATTGAGGGTGAGAAATTGTGATATTCCAAAGACGACTTTTTGAACTAGATATGGCCATTATGAGATTTTGGTTATGTCGTTTGGATTGACTAATGCTCTTGTGGCCTTTATGGATTTGATGAACAGGGTGTTTAGACGATACCTAGATATGTTTGTGATTGTATTCATCGATGATATTTTGATTTACTCCCGAAGTGAGGAAGAGCATGCCGATCATTTGAGGATTTTGTTGCAAATTCTTAGGGATCGTAAGTTATATGCAAAGTTCAATAAATGTGAGTTTTGGTTGAGATCTCTGGCCTTCCTTGGTCACATTGTGTCCGGTAAGGGTATTGAGGTAGATCCTAAGAAGACGAATGTGGTTAGGAATTGGCCTAGACCTCTATCTCCTTCGGATATTCGTAGTTTCTTAGGCTTGGCCGGATACTATAGGAGGTCTGTGGAAGGGTTTACTTCTATTGCCTCTCCATTGACCTCGTTGACTCAAAAGAAGACTAAGTTTGTATGGTCGAAGGCTTGTGAAAAGAACTTTCAAGAATTGAAAGATAGACTTACTTCCGCTCTAATATTGACATTGCAGGATGGTTTCGATGGCTTCGTGGTTTATTGTGATGCTTCATGGGTTTGCTTAGGGTGTGTTCTTATGTAAAATGGGAAGGTGATTGCTTATGCTTCAAGGAAACTTAAGGTTCATGAAAAGAATTATCGTACCCATGATTTGGAACTCGCAGCAGTTGTTTTTGCTCTAAAGATTTGGAGGAACTATTTGTATGGTGTCCACGTTGATGTATTTACCGACCACAAAAGTTTTCAATACGTGTTCAAGCAGAAGGATCTAAATATTTAACAACGTAGATGGCTAGAGCTCTTAAAGGACTATGACATGAGTGTCCTCTATCATCCGGGCAAAGCTAACGTAGTGGATGATGCCCTGAGTCGGTTGTCGATGAATAGTGTTGCACATATAGAAGATGATAAGAAGGAATTGGTTCGGGATGTTCATAGACTAGCTCGGCTAAGATGTGCACTGAGTATAAGTTGCATAAAGCCTTCATGAAAAGATGTATTGCACATGCTTTAGCTTGGAGTTGATGTTTCCTCCTCGAATTTGTGCATTTATGTGATTGCATTCTATGTTGGGTTATTAGTTCTTGTTTCTTACTCTCCTCACGATGTCTTGACTCTCATTCGAGGACGAATGTTTCCAAGGGGGAGATAATGTAATACCTCGGACTCGGAAGGGTGGGAGATTTCTGATTTTCTGGGTTAGTGCAAGAAACGATGGAAGCCACCTACGGATCGTAGGTTGACTTAAGGCCCGTAGGTGGCAAGCCCAAGTCTTCAAAATGACAAGTTTCAGAATCTCAACGACGGCCTGCCAGGATGGCCCATCGTCCAGTGTACGGGCCGTAGATGGGTCTCGTAGGTCTCCTCCAGACTTAGTAAAATTCTTAAGCCCTAAATTCATATCTACGGTTGATATGTACGGTCTGTCGATTGGCCCACGAGCCGTACATGGTGACCTATCGTTGGGGGTTCAAGTTGGAAAACTCTCTGAAGCTATCTACGGAGGAACAAGATGGTCCGTAGGTTGACTTACGGACCGTAGGTCCAACTGTAGATAGGGTCCGACAGTTGTTTTTCAGGGATTTTTATGTGTTTTCCCAATTCTTTTAAGTCTTTTTAATTACGACTTTGCTCCTAAATTGACCCACTATATAAGTCTTTTATACCAAGTTTCCCTTCATTATTCTCATTCTCAAATTTCTCAACTTCCCAAATATTTCTCTCTCTAGAAAAGTTCTCTCAATTCTCAAGGAAGAAGAAGGGCTATGATCCTCCATTGAAGGTCACCGATTTCAAGCAAATTCTTGTGGGCTTTGTTGAGGTATGTTAGCATTCACCATTGGAGCCCTTTCCTCCAATGGGTCCCTAGTTCTCTTCAATTTTCAAGGTTCAATTTCCCCAAATTGAGTTAGGATTTTGATCAATTCTTATGGGTTCTTCAATTATGATTCCAATTGTTGATTTTATGATTAGTAGTGCACGATCTAGTGTGATAAAGTAACTTAGTGCACGATTTAGCGTGATTTATATGATTTGAGTAGCAATTGAGTTGACCCATGCATGAGCCATGATTCCTAGTTATGAATTCATGATGAAGTATGATCCATGCATTTATGAACTTATGAAATTGATGAAAATATGCATGATTCTAGTTTATTGCATGATTCTAAGGTGAATTGATATGTACCCATACTAGATCATGATTTATGAACAATTGAGTAGCTTGCATAAGGGATGCATGTTTAATGAGAATTATGCTTAAAATTGCTAGGGTGCATATAGTTGATGGCATCCATGAGTTGTGAAAAGGTTTTCTTCACAATAAGCTAAGAATATGAATGCGAAAGCTTTTCTCACATAAATTAGGGTTTATATGGTTGAAAGGATTTTTTCACCCATGAATCGATTAGGAGCTATTCTAATGACGTAAGCTTGGGCAAGCCCATGGTAATTGAAATGTCTTGATATGATCTTAGCTTGGATTTGGTAACCCTAGATGTACCTCTTCGTTGGTTAAAATATAAATAAGCTTAATTGACTATTCCTTGGGATTTTACTTAGCACCGAGTGGGCTTTTGGGATGAAGGTTTCCGTTTAGCATCCGTGGACCTTTAGTAGCAATCCCTAAGTCCCATAACTACGTGCCTCGTAGATTTGTCTCAGATAGACACATAGCTAGTTGATCCACGTAAACTACAGATTTTGGTCCTTACCTTGGCAAGTAGGACACCCTTTCTAGTTGTGTGGGGTAGACATCACTCCCCTTTTCGGTGTGGGGTAGACACTGGATTCCATGTTATAGCTCACATGGTCTATGTCGATTAAATGTGAAAATCCCATAATATTGAACTAGGGTACTAGAAGTATCTCACAAGACTTATGGTATGACTTGCTTGCATTGACCATGTTTTGTCACATGATTTAGTTGGTCATTGCACGTTCATGATGATATCTCACTAGCATGATTTGCTATATGAAAGCATCTCATTGGCATGGTTTGTGTGATTGTATGCATTTGCTTTATACTTAGTACATTCCACGTACTAATGCATACTTGTGCCTACATTCTCTTATAATGTAGGGTCAGACAGTAATCCTTCGCACTCTCGTGGTTAGTTGCTTTCAAAGTTCGAGCTATCAGCCTTGGTGAGTCCTCATGCTTCGGGGACTAGGAGTCTTTATTGCTCTTCCTTTACTTTCCCATTTTAGACTTGTGTATGATGTACGGGTTACGTCCTGATCATTCTATTGTATTAGATGGCTTTTGAGATATAGTCAAGACTTCCACTTGTAAACTCTTTGTTGTTATGAGATTGTCTATTTCTTTCCTCATTATTGTCTTTACCTTATGTATATGTATGGTAAGTGGTTTGTGTGGGGACTCATGGGGCCCTATACTCCATGTCACACCTAGGGGATACTTTGGGTCGTAACAAACTTAGTATACTGAGCACAAGGTTTAGAAAGGTCCTAAGATATCTCAAAGCCACATCTAGTAGAATATTGTTCATTAGTGTGAAGCGCGCCACATTATGAATAAGAGGCTACAAGATGTTAGAAAATTCCACTTATTTCATATTCTAGAATCGTGCTTTAGAGTTTAAGTCTATACGTTCCTCTCCTAATCCATGTCCTACACTTTTCAGGATATGGCACCTAGAAGAGCTTTTGTAAGGAGGAACGCAAATGAGAATGTGGAGCAAGAGGCTAACCAAGTTCTGGCTGCTCCTTTGGCCGAAGAGATTACAAATGCGGAGTTCCGAGCCACTTTCCACGCATTGGTACCAGCCATGACGACCCAAGCCTATAAAGAAGTTATGGTCCCTGTGAAGCCATATGTGGGTATGGCGGCGGTAAGGGTGAGAGATTTCACAAGGATGAACCCTCTGGAATCCTATGGCTCTAAGGTGGATGAGGATCCACATGAGTTCATTGAAGAGGTTTACAAGATTTTGATGATCATATGAGTCACACCGGAAGAGAAAGCGGAGTTAGCCGCTAACCAATTGAAGGGTGTGGCCCAAGTATGGTTTAACCAATGGAAAAGTGGGAGGGCTAGAGATGCAGGTCCTCTTGAATGGGAGAAATTTAAGGAAGTTTTTCTTGATCAATTTTTTCCTCTTGACATGAGAGAGGCTAAGGTCCTCAAGTTCATTAACTTGAAGCAAGGTGGTATGAGTGTCAAAGAATTTGCATTGAAGTTCACTCAATTGTCAAAATATGCGCCTTCCTTGGTGGCCTCAAGGGCAAAAATGAGTAAGTTTGTGTCGGGGGTGTCTGACTTTTTGGTCAAGGAGTGTAGGTCTGCCATGCTCATTAAAGAAATGGGCATTTCACGGTTGATGGTGCATGCACAACAAATCGAAGAAGAGAAGCTAAAGGAGATGTCCACAATGGGCAAAGAGGGCTAGGACCAGTGATGGTGACTTCTCAAACCAAAGGACCGGAGGACATGACCGTTCTAAATTTCGACAAAGGTTTTCGAACCAAGGGTGTTCAAATGCTCCTATGCCTAAGTTTGACAAGAATAGGGTATATAACCCTAAGCCCCAAGGGGGCAATGGTGGTGGTGATAAGACTTAAATTCCCCCAAGTCAAAAGTGTTGGAGGAAGCATGCGGGGAGATGCTTAGCTGGATCGGATGGTTGCTTCAGTTTTGGCAAAAGTGGTCACAAAATGTGGGATTGCCTAATGAATGTTGCAAAGGGGAAAGACGTGAACAAGGTGCTCCTAGTGGTTTGGGTTCTAGTGCCCCAAGCAAAACTGATTTTATGCACTCCAAACTTGCCAAGAGCAAGAAGGTTCTCCCGATGTGGTTACCGGTATGTTGAAAGTCTTCCACCTTGATGTATATGCTTTACTTGATCCCAGTGCTACCTTTTCTTTTGTGACACCATACGTGGCTATGAGATTTGTTGTTTCTCCGGATGTGTTGTTAGACCCCTTTTGTGTCTCTACTCCTATTGGTGATTCTATTGTGGCTAAAAGAGTTTATAGGAAATGTCCCATTTCCTTGTTCCATAGAGTCACCTACGTTGATCTTGTAGAGCTAGATATGATAGACTTTGATGTCATTCTTGGGATGGATTGGCTTCATTCTTGTTATGCCTCGGTTGATTGTAGAAGCCGAGTGGTTAAGTTTCAATTTCCTAATAAGCCCGTCCTTGAGTGGGAAGGGAGAAATTCTATGCCTAACGGCCAGTTTGTTTCTTGTCTTAAAGCTAGAAAAATGATTTCTAAGGGTTGCATTTTTCATCTTATTCGGGCGAGGGATATAGATTCTGAAATCCCTTGTCTTGAGTCGGTTCCCGTGGTAAATGAGTTTCTAGATGTGATTTTCGATGATCCACCCGGTGTTCCTCCGGAAAGGGAAATAGACTTTGGTATTGACCTTCTTCCCGATATGCAACCTATCTCTATACCTCCTTACCATATGGCTCCGGCAGAATTTAAGGAATTGAAAGTGAAATTGAAGGATTTGTTGGATAAGGGTTTCATCCGACCAAGTATTTCTCCATAGGGTGCTCCGGTGTTGTTTGTTCATAAGAAAGATGGCTCTCTTCTTATGTGTATTAATTACCGGCAGTTGAATAAGGTTTCCATTAAGAATAAGTACCCAATTCCGAGCATAGATGATTTGTTTGACCAACTTCAAGGTGCTAGTTTCTTCTCTAAAATTGCTCCCCGGTCGGGTTATCACCAATTGAGGGTGAGAAATTGCAATATTCCAAAGACGGCTTTTCGAACTAGATATGTCTAGTATGAGTTTGTGGTTATGTCATTTGGATTGACTAATGCTCCGGCGGCCTTTATGGATTTGATGAACAGGGTGTTTAGACGATACCTAGATATGTTTGTGATTGTATTCATCGATGATATTTTGATTTACTCCCAAAGTGAGGAAGAGCATGCCGATCATATGAGGATTGTGTTGCAAATTCTTAGGTATCGTGAGTTATATGCTAAGTTCAATAAATGTGACTTTTGGTTGAGATCCATGGCCTTCCTTGGTCACATTGTGTCCGGTAAGGGTATTGAGGTAGATCCTAAGAAGACGGATGTGGTAAGGAATTGGCCTAGACCTCTATATCCTATAGATATTCGTAGTTTCTTTGGCTTGGCCGGATACTATAGGAGGTTTGTGGAAGGTTTTTCTTATATTTCCTCTCCATTGACCTCTTGACTCAAAGAAGACTAAGTTTGTATGGTCGGAGGCTTCGGAAAAGAGCTTTATAGAATTGAAAGGCAGGCTTACTTCCGCTCCAATATTGACATTGCCAGAAGGTTCCGATGGCTTCGTTGTTTATTATGATGCTTCAAGGGTTGGCTTAAGGTGTGTTCTTATGCAAAATGGGAAGGTGATTGCTTATGCTTCAAGGCAACTTAAGGTTTATGAAAAGAATTACCCTACCCATGCTTTGGAACTCGTGGCAGTTGTCTTTGCTCTAAAGATTTGGAGGCACTATTTGTATGGTGTCCATGATGATGTATTTACCAACCAAAAAAGTTTACAATACGTGTTCAAGCGAAGGATCTAAATCTTTGACAATGTAGATGGCTAGAGCTCTTAAAGGACTATGACATGTGTGTCCTCTATCATCCTGGCAAAGCTAACGTAGTGGCCGATGCCCTGAGTCGGTTGTCAATGAATAGTGTTGCACATATAGAAGATGATAAGAAGGAATTGGTTCGGGATGTTCATAGACTAGCTCGGCTAGGTGTGTGGTTGGTTGACTCTGATGAGGGAGGTGTGATTGTCCAAAATGGGTCGGAATCATCCTTTGTGGTGGATGTTAAGTCTAAGCAAGCACTCGATCCAATACTAGTTGAGTTGAAAGAGGCGGTTCTAAAGAAGGGCAATGAGACTTTCTTCCAAGGGGGAGATGGTGTCCTTAGATATCAAGGCCGGTTGTGTGTTCCTAATGTTGATGGCCTAAGAGAGCAAATTCTAGAAGAAGTTCATAGTTCCCGATACTCTATTCATCCGGGAGCCACCAAGATGTACTGCCATTTGTGGGAAGTCTATTGGTGGAATGGAATGAAGAGAGATATCGCGGAATTCGTGGCATAGTGCCCAAATTGTCAAAAAGTTAAGGTTGAACATCAAAGGCCCCGTTTATCCCAAGATATAGCTATTCCTACTTGGAAGTGGGAAGATATTAATATGGACTTCATAGTGGGTTTACCCCATACTCGCTGGCAACATGATTCTATATGGGTTATAGTAGACCGTATAATGAAGTCGGCTCACTTCATTCTCGTCAAGGTGTCCTTTTTGGTAGAAGATTATGCTAAGTTGTAAATTAGGGAGATGGTTATGTTGCATGGAGTGCCCCTATACATTATCTGCGATAGAGGTACCCAATTCACTTCTCAATTTTTGAAGTCCTTCCAAAAGGGTCTTGGTACCAAAGTTAAGCTTAGCACGACTTTTCATCCTCAAACAGATGGGCAAGTGGAGCGTATTATCAAAACTTTTGAAGATATGTTGAGAGCTTGTGTAATTGATTTCAAGGGTAATTGGGATGATCATTTCACTTTGATTGAGTTTGCATACAATAATAGTTACCGTGCAAGTATTGGTATGGTTCAATTTGAGGCTCTCTATGGTAGGAGATGTAGGTCCCCTATAGGGTGGTTTGAGGTGGGTAAAGTTGCTTTGATGGGTCCCAAATTAGTGCCTGAGGCTATGGAGAAAGTTTGTCTTATTAGAGAAAGGTTGAAAACGGCTCAAAGTCGACAAAAGTCCTATGCCGATGTTAGGAGGAATGATCTTGAGTTTGAGGTTGATGATTGGGTCTATTTGAAATTTCGCCCATGAAGGGTGTCATGAGATTTGGTAAGAAAGGGAAGCTTAGTCCCCAGTTTGTAGGCCCATATAAGATTTTTAGACGCATTGGCAAGGTTGCTTATGAGCTTGAGTTGCCCAATGAGTTAGCATCAGTTCATCCGGTTTTCCTTGTGTCTCTTTTGAAGAAGTGTGTTGGAGATCCGACATCCATAGTTCCTTTAGAAAGTCTTGGAATCAAAGAGACTTTATCTTATGAAGAGGTTCTGGTTGAGATTCTAGACCGACAAGTTCGGAAGTTGAGAAACAAAGAAGTTGCTTCCGTTAAGGTATTGTGGAGGAATCAATTAGTTGAGGGTGCTACGTGGGAGGCCGAGGCCGATATGATGTCCCGTTATCCTCATCTCTTTCCCTCCGATCCTACACTAGCTTGAGGTATCTAGTTCCTCATGGTTCATTCTTTTGCTCTCATGTGTCCTAGATGTTCATGAAGAGTCTAAATTTTGAGAAAATATGAGTTGACTTGATTATTTCTCTATGATTATGTGCATTTATGTGATTGCATTCTAGGTTGGGTTGTTAGTTCTTGTTTCTTACCCTCCTCATGATGTCTTGATTCTCATTCGAAAATGAATGTTTCCAAGGGGGAGATAATGTAATACCCCAAACTCGGAAGGGTGGGAAATTTCTGATTTTCTGGGTTAGTACCAGCAACGACGGAAGTAACCTACGAATCGTAGGTTGACTTACGGCCCATAGGTGGGAACCGTAGGTGGCAACCCCAAGTCTTCAAAATGACAAGTTTTGGAATCTCAACGAAGGACTGCTAGGACGGCCGGTCATCCAGTGTACGAGCCGTAGATGGGTCTCGTTGGACTCCTCCAGACTTAGTAAAATTCTTAAACCCTAAATTCAGATCTACAGTTGCCATGTACGGTCCGTCTATTATCCCACGAGACGTATATGGTGACCTATCATTGGGGGTCCAAGTTGGAAAACTCTCTGAAGCTATCTACGGAGGAACAGGGCAGTCCTAGGTCCAACTGTAGATAGGGTCCGACAGTTATTTTTCAGGGATTTTTATGTGTTTTCCCAATTCTTTAAAGTCTTTTTAATTACGACTTTGCTCCTAAATTGACCCACTATATAAGTCTTTTATACCAAATTTCCCTTAATTATTCTCATTCTCAAATTTCTCAACTTCCCAAAATTTCTCTCTCTAGAAAAGTTCTCTCAATTCTCAAGGAAGAAGAAGGGCTATGATCCTCCATTGAAGGTCACCGATTTCAAGCAAATTCTTGTGGGCTTTGTTGAGGTATGTTAGCATTCACCATTGGAGCCCTTTCCTCCAATGGGTCCCTAGTTCTCTTCAATTTTCAAGGTTCAATTTCCCCAAATTGAGTTAGGATTTTGATCAATTCTTATGGGTTCTTCAATTATGATTCCAATTGTTGATTTTATGATTAGTAGTGCACGATCTAGTGTGATAAAGTACCTTAGTGCACGATTTAGCGTGATTTATATGATTTGAGTAGCAATTGTATTGACCCATGCATGAGCCATGATTCCTAGTTATGAATTCATGATGAAGTATGATCCATGCATTTATGAACTTATGAAATTGATGAAAATATGCATGATTCTAGTTTATTGCATGATTCTAAGGTGAATTGATATGTACCCATACTAGATCATGATTTATGAACAATTGAGTAGCTTGCATAAGGGATGCATGTTTCATGAGAATTATGCTTAAAATTGCTAGGGTGCATATAGTTGATGGCATCCATGAGTTGTGAAAAAGTTTTCTTCACAATAAGCTTAGAATATGAATGTGAAAGGTTTTCTCACATAATTAGGGTTTATATGGTTAAAAGGCTTTTCTCACCTATGAATCGATTAGGAGCTATTCTAATGATGTAAGCTTGGGCAAGCCCATGGTAGTTGAAACGTCTTGATATGATCTTAGCTTGGATTTTAGTAACCCTAGATGTACCTCTTCTTTGGTTAAAATATAAATAAGCTAATTGACTATTCCTTGGGATTTTACTTAGCACCGAGCGGGCTTTTGGGATGAAGGTTTCCGTTTAGCGTCCGTGGATCTTTAGTAGCAATCCCTAAGTCCCACAACTACGTGCCTCGTAGGTTTGTCTCAGATAGACACATTGCTAGTGGATCCACCTAAGCTACAGATTTATGGTCCTTACCTTGGCAAATAGGACACCCCTTCTAGTGGTGTGGGGCAGACATCACCCCCCTTTTCAGTGTGGGGCAGACAATGGATTCCATGTTATAGCTCACATGGTCTATGTCGGTTAAACGTGAAAATCCTATAATAATGAACTAGGGTACTAGAAGAATCTCTCCAGACTTATGGTATGACTAGCTTGGATTGACCATGTTTATGCATTGAGTTTCTAACCCCTTTTGTCACATGATTTAGTTGGTCATTCCACGTTCATGATGATATCTCACTAGCATGATTTTACTATATGAAAGCATCTCATTGGCATGATTTGTGTGATTATATGCATTTGCTTCATACTTAGTACATTCCAGGTACTAATGCATACTTGTGCCTACATTATCTTATAATGTAGGGTCAGACAGTCATCCTTAGTACTCTCGTAGTTAGTTGCTTTCAGAGTTCGAGCTATCAGCGTTGGTGAGTCCTCATGCTTCAGGGACTAGGAGACTTTATTTCTTTTCCTTTACTTTCCAGTTTCAGACTTGTATATGATGTACGAGTTACGTCCCCATCATTCTATTGTATTAGGTGGCTTTTGAGACATAGTCAAGACTTCCACTTGTAAACTCTTTGTTATTATGAGATTGTCTATTTCTTTCCTCATTATTGTCTTTACCTTATGTATATGTATGCTAAGCTTGTGCGGGGCCTCACGGGGCCCTATACGCCATGTCACACATGGGGTACTTTGGTTCGTGACAGGCAAAGTGAGTCTATAGAGATTGTCCCGTCTCCTTATCCCATAGAGTCACTCATGTTGATCTTGTAGAGCTTGATATGTTAGGTTTTGATGTTATTTTTGGAATTGATTGGCTGTATTCTTGTTATGCTTCTATTGATTGTAGAACCCAAGTGGTCAAGTTTCAATTTCCAACGAACCCATCCTACAATGGAAAGAAGGAAATTCTATGCTTAAGAGTCAGTTTGTTTCTTGTCTTATAGCTAGAAAAATGAATTCTAAGGGCTGCATATACCATCTTGTTCGGGTTAGGGATATGGGTTCTGAAACCCCTATCTTTGAGTCGATCCCCATTGTTAATGAGTTTCTCAAAGTGTTTCATGATGATTTACCCGATGTTCCTCCCGAAAGGGAAAAAGACTTATGTATTGACCTTCTTCCAGATATGCAACCTATTTCTATTCCTCCTTACCGAGTGGCTTTGTAGAAATTAAGGAATTAAATGAGCAATTGAAAGACTTGTTGGATAAGGGTTTTATTCGACCGAGTATCTCTCCATGGGATGCTCTAGTTTTGTTTGTTCGGAAGAAAAATGGTTCACTTTGTATGTGTATTGACTATCGTCAATTGAATAAGGTTACCACTTAGAATAAGTATCCTCTTCCAAGGATAGATGATTTGATTGATCAACTCCAAGGATAAAATTACTTCTCTAAGATTGACCTCCGGTCGAGTTATCACCAATTGAGGGTGAAGGAAGATGACATCCCAAAGACGGCTTTCTGAAATCGATATGGTCACTATGAGTTCTTGGTAATGTCATTCGGTTTGACAAATTCTCCGTCCATATTTATAGATATCATGAATAGGGTGTTTAGACAATACCTAGATAAGTTTGTGATTGTGTTCATCGATGATGTTTTGATTACTCAAAGAGTGAAGATGAGTACACCAATCTTTTGAGGATTATGTTGGAGTCCTCAAGGACTAACAAATCTTTGCAAAGTTTAGTAAATGTGAGTTTTGGTTGAGAACCGTGGCTTTTTTTTGGTCACATTATTTCCAGTAAAGGTATTGAGGTAGATCCTAAGAAAATGAATGTGGTTAAGAGTTGACCTAGACCCCTATCCCCTTCGGATATTTGAAGTTTCTTGGGTTTAGCCAGTTATTATAGAAGGTTTGTGGAAAGGTTTTCTTCGATTGCCTCTCCATTGACGGCATTGACCCAAAAGAAAGTTAAGTTTGTGTGGTCGGAAGCATGTGAAAAGAGTTTCCAAGAATTAAAAGGTAGACTTACCTTCGCTTCGGTATTGACTTTACCATAAGGGTCCGATGGGTTTATGGTTTACTGTGATGCTTCAAGGGTTGGACTATGATGTATTCTTATGCAAAATGGGAAGGTTATTATGAAAAGAACTATCCTACCCATGATTTAGAACTAGCGACAGTTCTATTTGCTTTAAAGATTTGGAGGCATTACTTATATGGGGTTCATGTTGACGTCTTCATTGACCACTAAAGTTTACAATATGTGTTCAAGAAAAAGGATCTAAATCTTCGCCAAAGGAGGTTGCTTGAGTTGCTAATGGATTACGCTATGAGTTTCCTCTATCACCCCGGCAAGGCAAATATGGTGGCGGATGCTCTAAGTCGGAAACCTATAGGTAGTGTTGCTCATATCGAGGATGATAAGAAGGAGTTGGTTCGAGATGTTCATAGGTTGGCCCTATTGGGTGTTCAGTTGGTTGATTCTAATAAAGGTGATGTTGTTGTTCATAATGGTTCAGAATCATCATTTGTGTCGAATGTGAAAGCCAAGCAAGGTCTTGATCTAATTCTAGTTGATTTGAAAGAAGCGGTGCTTAAAAAGTACATTGAGGCTTTCTCCCTAGGGGGAGATAGTGTGCTTCGATAGCAGCGTCATTTGTGTGTTCCCAATATTGATGATTTGAGGGAGCATATTTTATCAAAAACCCATAGTTCTCGATATTCCATTCACCCGGGAGCCACCAAGATGTACCGTGATTTACGGGAGATCTATTGGTGGAATGGGATGAAGAAGGATATTGTGGAATTTGTAGCAAAGTGTCCAAATTGTCAACAAGTGAAAGTTGAGCATCAAAATTCGAGAGGTTTGTCCCAAGATATTAACATTCCTACTTGGAAGTGGGAAGATTTGAATATGGAATTTATTGTTGGTTTACCCCGCACCCGGTGACAACATGACTCAATTTGGGTTATAGTGGATCATATGACAAAATTGGCTCATTTCATTCTCGTCAAGGTTTCTTACTCGACGGAAGACTATGCCAATTGTACCTAAGGAAGATGGTTAGGTTGCATAGAGTGCCCTTATCCATTATCTCCGATCGTGGTACCCAATTCACTTCTCAGTTTTGGAAGTCTTTCCAAAAGGGTCTTGGTACTCATGTTAAGCTTAGCACAACATTTCATCCTCAAACCGATGGGCAAGCAGAGTGTACTATTCAAACTTTGGAAGATATATTGAGAGTTTGTGCTATTGATTTCAAGGGTAATTGGGATGATCATTTGCCTTTGATTGAGTTTGTTTATAATAATAACTCTCATTCAAGTATTGGTGTGGCTCCATTTGAGGCTCTTTATGGTAGGAGGTGTAGATCTCCTATAGGTTTGTTTGAAGTTGGTAAAATTGCTTTGATAGGTCCCGAGTTGGTACATGAGGTTGTGGAGAAAGTTTGGCTTATTAGAGAAAGGTTGAAAACGGCTTGAAGTCAACAAAAGTCCTATGCCGATATTAGAAGAAGAGATCTAGAATTCAATTTTAATGATTGGATTTACTTGAAAATTTCACCCATGAAGGGTGTAATGAAGTTTGGAGAGAAAGGAAAACTTAGTCCCCATTATGTGGGCCCATATCAGATTTTGAGGCGAATTTGTAAGGTTGCCTATGAACTTAATTTGTCTATTGATTTGGCTTCGGTACATCTAATTTTCCATGTCTCTTTATTGAAGAAATGTGTTAGTGATCCTACATCTATAGTTCCATTGGAGAGTCTTGGTATAAAGGAGAGTCTTTCTTATAAAAAGATTTCGGTTGAGATTTTAGACCGGCAAGTTAAGAGGTTAAGAAATAAGGAAGTTGCATCCGTAAAGGTTTTATGGAAGAATCAAAGAGTTGAGGGTGCTACTAGGGAGGCCGAGGCCGATATGATGTCCTGTTACCCCCATCTCTTTCCCTCCGATCCTACTCTAGCTTGAGATATTTAGTTCTTCATGGATCATCCTCATGTCTTAGTCATTTTCATGTTTCCTCATGCATGCATGCTCATGAAAACTTTCTTTTGAGATTTTGATTTAGCTATGACTGATTTCTTCATGATTATGTGCATTTGAGCATGGTTTGCATGGATACCTTATGAAATGATGTTTTGAATATATTTGAGCTTGGAATTGATATTCCTCCTGGTTATGTGATGTTGATGAAATCGCATTCTTATTGGGTTGTTAGATCTCCTCCTACCCTCCTAATGTTGCCTTGAGTCTCATTCGGGGATGAATGTTCCCAAGGGAGAGATATTGTAACACCTTGGACTTGGAAAAGAGGAACAATGTAGACTTTGGGTCGCAGGCATGACCTATGGTTTCCACCAACGGTTGGTAGGAGTACCTATGGACCGTAGATGGCATCCGTAGGTAGTGGGGAAATAATTTTCAAAAATCAAGTTTTATAACACCTTTTTACGGTTCACCAAGATGGTCTATCGACCATTGTATGAGTCGTTGATGGGCCTCGTAGGTCACTCCCAGACATAGTTAAATTTTAAAGCCTAAAGTTGGTTTATATGGTTGGCCATGTACGGACCGTAGGTAGACCTATGAATAGTACATGTGTCCCATCGTTTGATGGTCCAAAAATCTAGTTTCTGAATCCATCGACGGTTGACCAGGATGGTCCGGACCTATGGACCGTAGGTGAGGCTCGACAGTTATTTTTAAAGGGGCTTTTAAGTCTTTTTCTAAGTATTTTAACCCAATACTATGTCATTTTGTCTTCTACCCTAAGACCTATATAAATGATTTAAACCCCCAATTCACCTATTTTTTTTAACTCATTCTCCTAAATTCTTAATGATTGACCAAGTTCATTCCCCCCAAACTCTCTCAAGCCCAAGGAAGAAAAAGAAGAGCTTCCCTTCAAGTCTCCAATCCTCAATTTTTTTAGGCTTTTAGCAACAAGGTATGTGTGTATTCACCCATGGAGTCCTTTCCTCCATGGGGTCCCCAAATATTTCAATTTCCCAACTCAATTTCTAGTGGATCAAATTAGGGTTTCAATACATTAATGTGGGTTTCTTCCAATTATGATCTATTTTGATTAATTAAGTATTCTAATGCATGAATTGATGTTAATCTATGATATTTAGTTGAAATTGCATTGACCCATGCCTAAATTATGATTTTCAACTTTGATCCTATGATGAACCCATGAATATATGAATTATGAAATTATAAAGATATGCATGCTTTTATGAAATGATTATAAATGATTTGGGGATGCTTTGAAAGGAAAGTATCAATGCTATTGTGAAAGGATTTCTCACTTACTATGATGATCATAATTGTGAAAGGTATTTCTCACAAATGAATTCTCATTGGTGAAAGATTTTCTCATCCATGTAGAATTATGTTTAAGGAGCTATTCTATGTTTTGATCTTAAAATGTGTGGATTGGTATTGATTATTGCATTTCCCTATGTTAAATTGCTATTCGACTTTAATCTATTCTATTGGGATTTAGACTTAGCACCGAGAGGGTTTTGAGGTGGAGGCTCAAATAAATAGGGTAGTCTCTAGTAGCAACCTCTAGTCCCAAACTACGTTGGCACGACCCAAGATACCCCCTAGACGTGACACGATGTGCAAGACCCAGAAAGGCATCATACAAGCCACTTAGCATACATACATACAAGATCATAGAGATTAAGAGTTCAAAAGACAATGTCATATCAAAGATTTTAAGAAAAAGAGCGAAAGTCTACATCTCATGTCTCAAAGCCAATCAAACATAAGAAAGAGAATTAAAGTTTGGGACGTAACCCAATACAGTGCCAAAATGAACAAAACATAAAGGTAAGAACAACTAGGCTACGTCCTCGGATGGATGAGGACTCACCAAGTCTTCACACTTCATCTACTAACCTTTAGCCACAAGTGGAGGGAGAATCGCCATACCCTACATTAACAAGTCAATGTAGGCAAGAGTATGCGTTAGTACAATCAAGTACCAAGTATGATAGCAATGCACGAAATCATTTAGAACATGCTAAAACGGGACATTTCATGACATACAATGACCAAGCAAACAAGAAAAGGTATAGAAAGCATAAAGAATAAACCAAGGACAAAGCAAGCTATGCATCTTTACTTTACTTGAGAAACATCATAACAACACTTTTAGTTCATTGCTTGTGGGAAGTAGCCTTAACCGACATATAAGACCATGTGAGCTATCAACATGGAATCTGGTGTATAACCCTACACCGATAGGGTCATCCTACTTGCCAAGGTAGGACCCTTTACTTATCATATAGCTTACGTGGATCCACTTGCTAGTGTCTATCATAGACCATCATCCTATGGTGGCACATAGTTTATGGGACATGGGTAATCGCCACTTGTCCACTCGGTGCGAAGCATAGTTCCCACGGATTAATCAAAGTTCAATTATCATAAGTAGACATGGGTAGTCACCTCTTGCCTATCATTAGTCATAAGTTCATTATTAGTAGACATGGGTGATCACCTCTTGTCTACATTAGGGAAAATGGGTGATTGCCTCTTGTCCCTTCATAAGAATAGCTCCTTAATCATCAATTCAAAGTTAGTTGAGCAATCCTTTGAACAAATTATGAATTATTACATGTGAGAAAACCTTTCACATTCATGGGTTGAGTAATATGTTAGAATCCCTTTCACACTCAACAACATCATCAACATATCATATACTCCAGTACTTCAATCTCAAAGCACCCTTAATTCATCATTGACTTTATATGAGACATGCATAATTTCATAAACTTCGGATTTACATAGTTCATCATGCTCATAACTTGAAAATCATAAGGTTCACATAGATTCATGAGAATTCCTCTTAAATCACGAATTCAATGCAAACTCATGCTTAGAAAGTCATAGACAAGTCAATTTGACGATAGTTGAAGGAACCCAAATAATAGAGAAAAATCATAGTTTTTGATTTGAACATGCTTATTTCCATAAAACCATCATTAGGTCATTCATAATCTCATTATGAAAAATCTTAGTTTAGGAATCACAATTCATGCATGGATTCATAGATATTTCATATAATTCATCACTTCATAATTCAACCCACCAACAAAAGCATAATGTCGAAACTTGGGGAATTGGCATGGGTTCATGGGGATTCATCTAAATTCATGAAATTCAACTCAATTCATGCTTCATAGTTGATAAATCACTCAATTAAATCAACATTACAAGGAACTCATGAGATGGAAGAAAACCCCTAATTCAATTGAGAACTTCTAACTTGAAAATTGGAGAATTTAGGGATTCCATTGAGGAAAGGGCTCCATGGATGAACACTATCATACCTTAGGGTCTCAATTTCTTAAGAAATTTGATGAAGAAAGCTTGATTTCTTGAACCCTAGCTTGAGACTTCTCCTTCTTCTTCTTCTTCTATCTTCTAGAGAAAGAAATATGTGAGAGAGGAGGGTTTGGGGAATTTTTTAAAGTGGTTGGAAAGGGAAGATTTTAGGATTGAATAGACTTATATATTGTTAGGGAATGAGGGGAACCGACTTAAGAGTAGTAAATAAGTCATTGGGTGAAAAGACCAAAAGACCCCCTTTAAAGTAACTGTCGCCCTACCTACGATCCGTAGGCGAGACCTACGACCCATCTTGTCATTCCGTAGTTGGATTCAGAGACTGTTAAATTGGACCCTGCAACGATGGGTCCAATGTATGGCTCGTGGGTCATTCAACGGACCATACACTGCAACCGCAGGTCAGAACTTATGGCTTAAGAATTTGACTAAGTCTGGAGGAGACCTATCTATGACTCGTTGAAAGATCGATGAGCCGTCCTGGCAGACCATCGTTAAGGTTCCGAAACTTGACATTTTTGAAAACTTGTTCTCGCCACTTATGGTTCCCACCTACGGGCCGTAAGTCAACCGACAAACCGTAGGTGGCCTCCGTCGTTACTGGCAGCAACCCAGAAATCAAGAATTTCTCCACTCTTTCAAATTCGGGGTATTACAATATCTCTCCCTTGGGAACATTCATCCTCGAATGAGAATATAAAGACATCACAAGGAGGGTAAGAAACAAGAACTAAAAACCCAACCTAGAAGGCAATCACATAAATGCACATATCCGAGGAGGAAAACATCAACTCCAAGCTAAAGCATGTTCAACACATCATTTCATGAAGACTTTATGCAACTCATATTCAATGCACATAATCATATAGAAATCAATCAAGTTAACTCATTTTCTCAAAATTTAGACTCTTTCATGAACATGCATAAATGAGGAATCATGAGAATATCTAAGACACATGAGACCAAAAGAATGAACCATCAGGAACTAGATACCTCAAGCTAGAGTAGGAACAGAGGGAAAGAGACGAGGATATCGGAACATCATATCGGTCTCGGCCTCCCAAGTAGCACCGTCAACTAATTGATTCCTCCAAAGAACTTTCGCCAAAGCAACTTCTTTATTTCTTAACTTTCAGACTTGCCGGTCGAAAATCTCAACCGAGACTTCTTCTTAGGAAAGATTATCCTTTATGCCAAGATTCTCCAATGGCACTATAGACGTTGGATCGCCAACACATTTCTTCAACAATGAGACATGGAAAACCGGATGTACCGATGCCAAATCATTAGGCAAATAAAGTCATAAGCAACCTTACGAACAAGTCTCAAAATTTGATATGGGCCTACATAACAGGGACTAAGCTTCCCTTTCTTCCTGAATCTCATCACACCCTTCATGGGTGAAATTTTCAAGTAAACCCAATCATTTACATCAAATTCTAAATCTCTCCTTATAACATCGGCATAAGACTTTTGTCGACTTTGGGCCGTTTTCAACCTTTCTCTAATAAGTCAAAATTTCTCCATAGACTCATGTACCAATTTGAGACCTATCAAAGCGACTTCACCAACCTCGAACCAACCTATAGGAGATCTACACCTCCTTCCATAGAGAGCTTCAAACGGAGACATGCCAATACTAAATTGGTAGCTATTATTATAAGCAAACTCAGTCAAAGGCAAATGGTCATCCGAATTACCCCTGAAATCAATTACACAAGCTCTCAACATATCTTTCAAAGTTTGGATAGTACGCTCGGCTTGCCCATCGGTTTGAGGATGAAAGGTTGTACTAAGCTTAACACGAGTACCAAGACCCTTTCGGAAAGATTTCCAAAATTGGAAAGTAAATTTGGCTCCACGATCGGAGATAATGGATAAGGACACTCCATGCAACCTAACCATCTCTCTCAAGTACAACTTAGCATAATCCTCCACCGAATAACAAACCTTGACAGGAATGAAATGGGCTGATTTCGTCATACGATCCACAATAACCCAAATCGAATCATATTGTCACCGAGTGCGTGGTAAACCAACAATGAAGTCCATATTCACATTTTCCCACTTCCAAGTAGGAATACTAATATCTTGGGTCAAACCTCTCGGCTTTTGGTGCTCAACTTTCACTTGTTGACAATTAGGACATTTAGCCACAAACTCCGCAATATCCTTCTTCATCCCATTCCACCAATAGACCTCCCGCAAATCACGGTACATCTTGGTAGCTCCCGAGTGAATGGAATATCGAGAACTATGGGCTTCCGATAAAATTTATCCTCTTAAGTCATCTATATTGGGAACACACAAACGACCTTGATATCGAAGCACACCATCTCCCCCCTTGGGAGAAAGCCTCAACGGACTTTTTGAGCACCGCTTCCTTCAACTCGACCAAATTAGGATCAAGATCTTGTTTAGCCTTCACATCTTGCACAAAGGACGATTTGGAACCATTATGGACCATAACCCAACCTTTAGTGGAATCAACCAACCGAACACCCAATCGGGCCAACCAATGAACATCGCGAACCAATTCTTTCTTACCATTCTCAACATAAGCAACACTACCCATAGATAACCGACTAAGAGCATCCGCCACCACATTAGCCTTGCCGGGGTGATAGAGGACACTTATGTCATAGTCTTTCAATAACTCAAGCCACCTCCTTTGGCAAAGATTTAGATCTTTTTGTTTGAACACATATTGCAAACTCTTATGGTCGGTGAAGATGTCAACATGTACACCATACAAATAATGCCTCCAAATCTTTAAAGCAAACAAAACAGTCGCTAATTCTAAATCATGAGTGGGATAGTTCTTTTCATGTACCTTGAGTTGCCTAGAAGTATAAGCAATTACTTTTCCATTTTACATAAGAACACATCCTAGCCCAATTCTCGAGGCATCACAATAAACCAAAAAACCATCGAACCCTTTCGGTAGAGTCAATATCGGAGCCGAAGTGAGTCTATCTTTTAATTCTTGAAAACTCTTCTCACATGCTTCAGACCAAGTGAACTTAACCTTCTTTTGAGTCAAAGCCATCAATGGGGAAGAAATCGAAGAAAACCCTTCAACAAACCTCCTATAATAACTAGCTAGACCCAAGAAACTATGAATATCTGAATGTGATAGAGGTCTAGGCCAATTTCTAACCACATCCGTCTTCTTAGGATCTACCTCAATACCTTTACCGGAGACAATGTGACCAAGAAAAGCTATGGACCTTAGCCAAAACTCACATTTACTAAACTTTGCAAAGAGTTGTTGGTCCTTGAGGACTTGCAATACAATCCTTAAATGATCGGCATGCTCACCTTCACTCCTTGAGTAAATCAAGATATCATCAATAAACACAATCACAAACATGTCAAGATATTATCTAAACACCCTATTCATCAAATCCATAAATGCAGCCGGAGCATTTGTCAACCCAAACGACATCACTAGGATTCATAATGGCCCTATCTAGTCCGGAAAGCCATTTTCGGAATATCATCTTCCTTCACTCTTAATTGGTGATAACCAGAACGAAGGTCGATCTTAGAGAAGTAACTAGCCCCTTGAAGTTGATCAAACAAGTGATCTATTCTTGGAAGAGGATACTTATTCTTAATGGTAACCTTATTCAGTTGGCGTTAGTCAATGCACATACGAAGTGAACCATCTTTCTTCCTTACAAACAAGACCGGAGCACCCCATGGAGAAATACTTGGTTGGATCAAACCCTTATCCAACAAATCTTTCAATTGTTCCTTTAGTTCCTTAAGTTCCGTCTGAGCTATTCTATAAGGAGGAATAGAAATGGGTTGCGTATCCGGGGAGAAGGTCAATACCGAAGTCTATTTCCCTTTCGGGAGGAATACCGGGTAAATCATTGGGAAACACTTTCAGAAACTCAATAACAACGGGGACTGACTCAAGAGTAGGGGTTTCGTAATCTATATCCCTCACCCTAACAAGATGGTATATGCAACCCGTAGAAATCATCTTTCTAGCTTTAAGGCAAGAAACAAATTGACCTCTAACCATAGAATTTCCCCCCTTCCACTCTAAGGCAGGCTCATTTGGAAATTGAAACTTGACCATTCGGGTCCTACAATCAATAGAAGAATAACAAGAATGCAACCAATCCATCCCAAGGATGACATCAAAATCTAACATATCTAGCTCTATAATATCAACATGAGTGACTCTATGAGATAAAGAGACGGGCCTATTTCTATAGACTCTCTTAGCAAAAATAGATTCACCAATCGAAGTAGAGACATGAAAAGGATTTAGCAACACATCCAGAACAACATCAAACCTCATAGCCACATATGGCGTCCCAAAAGACAAGGTAGCACTGGGATCGAGCAAGGCATAAACATCAAAATAAAAAACTTTCAATATACCAGTAACCATATCGGGAGAACCCTCTTGCTCATGGCGAGCTTGAAGTGTATAAAACCGGTTTTGCTTTTGATTCCACTAGAACTCGATAGATGTTGAGGTTGAGTGCGTCGACAGTTAGCCCCACCACCATTTCCTCCTTGAGGCTTAGGGTTAGACACCCTATCTTTATTGGACTTGGGAGGAGCATTGGAGGAACCTTGACCGGAAAACCTTTGTCGAAATCTAGGACGACCATTTCTATCAGACCTTGAATGTGAAAAGTTACCATCACCAGTCCTAGCCCTTTTTGTTTCTCTAGACCTTTCCTTAAGCTTTTTCTTTTTTATTTCTTGAGCATACACCATGAGGCGAGAAATATCCATGTCATTGGCAAGCATAGCGGTGCGGCACTCCTTAACCACCATTTCAGACACTCCCGAGACAAACTTGCTCATTCTTGCCCTAGGTTCGGCAACTATGGAAGGAGCATATCGGGACAATTGTGTGAATTTCAAAGCATAATCTTTCACACTCATGCTTCCTTGACGAAGGTCGATAAACTCAAGCACCCTTGCCTCCCTCATCTCAAGGGGAAAGAACCTATCAAGAAAAGCAACCTTGAGTTTCTCCCAATGAAGAGGACCCGCATCATCCGCGCTCTCACCTTTCCATTGGTTGAACCAAACTTGAGCAACACCCTTAAGTTGATAGGCAGCCAACTTTACCTTTTCCTCCGGCGTCACTCCCATGATCATTAATACCTTGTACACTTCATCCATGAATTCTTGAGGATCTTCCTCCACCTTAGAACCATGAAATTCTTGAGGGTTCATCCTTATGAAGTCCCTCACCCTAGATGTCGCCGTACCCATATTTGGGTTCACGGGAGCCACAATCTCTCTATTGGCTTAAGCTATCACGGCTTGAGCCAACACTTGAAAAGCAGTCCTAAACTCTGCATTAGACACTTGTTCGACCAAAAGGGTCGACCGAAACTTGTGGAGCTTAAGGAGGAGCTTGTTGATCCACATTCTCTCCCGCATTTCTTCGAGCATAAACTCTTCGGGTAGCCTCATTCTGAAACACATAGAATAGGGAATAGGAGAGAGACATATAGAGTTAGACTCTATTGCACGACTTAGGAATAATGAAAGAAGTGGAGTTTCTTAAACGTCTTATAGCCTCTCATTCATAAATGTGGCGCGCTTCACACTCATAAACCAGACTCTACTCACGCGGCTTATGAGACATCCTAGGATTTTTATAAAACCTTGTGCTCTGAATACCAAGTTTCTCACGACCCAAGATACCCCCTAGACGTGACATGGTGTACAAGACCCCAAAAAACCTCATACAAGCCACTTAGCATACATACATACAAGATCATAGAGATTAAGAGTTCAAAAGACAATGTCAGATCAAAGATTTTAAGAAAAAGAGCGGAAGTCTACATCTCTTATCTCAAAGCCAATCTAACATAAGAAAGAGAAATAAAGTTTGGGACGTAACCCAATACAATGCAAAAATAAACAAAACATAAAGGTAAGAACAACTAGGCTACGTCCTCGGATGGATGTGGACTCACCAAGTCCTCACACTTCTTCTACTAAGCTCTAGCCACGAGTGGAGGGAGAATCACCACACCCTACATTAATAAGTCAATGTAGGCAAGAGTATGCGTTAGTACAATCAAGTACCAAGTATGATAGCAATGCACGAAATCATTTAGAACATGCTAAAATGGGACATTTTCATGACATGCAATGACCAAGCTAAGCAGGAAAGGGTATAGAAAGCATAAAGCATAAACCAAGGTCAAAGCAAGCTAAGCATCTTTACTTTACTTGAGACACATCGTAACAACACTTTTAGTTCATTGCTTGTGGGAAGTAGCCTTAATCGACATATAAGACCATGTGAGCTGTCAACATGAAATCCGGTGTATAACCCCACACCGATAGGGCCATCCTACTTGCCAAGGTAGGACCCTTTACTTATCATATAGCTTACGTCGATCCACTACCTAGTGTCTATCATAGACCATCATCCTATGGTGGCACATAGTTTATGGGACATGGGTAATCGCCACTTGCCACTCGGTGCTAAGCATAGTTCCCACAGATTAATCATAGTTCAATTATCATAAGTAGACATGGGTAGTCACCTCTTGCCTATCATTAGTCATAAGTTCATTATTAGTAGACATGGGTGATCGCCTCTTGTCTACATTAGGGAACATGGGTGATTGCCTCTTGTCCCTTCATTAGAATAGCTCCTTAATAATCAATTCAAGGTTAGTTGAGCAATCCTTTCAACAAATTATGAATTATTACATGTGAGAAAACCTTTCACATTCATGGGTTGAGTAATATGTGAGAATCCCTTTCACACTCAACAACATCATCAACATATCATATACTCTAGTACTTCAAACTCAAAGCACCCTTAATTCATCATTGACTTTATATGAGACATGCATAATTTCATAAACTTCATTTTTACAGAGTTCATCATGCTCATAACTTGCAAATCATAAGGTTCACATAGATTCATGAGAATTCCTCTTGAATCACAAATTCAATGCAAACTCATACTTAGAAAGTCATAGACAAGTCAATTTGACGATAGTGGAAGGAACCCACATAATAGAGAAAAATCATAGTTTTTGATTTGAACATGCTTATTTCCATAAAACCATCATTAGGTCATTCATAATATCATCATGAAAAGTCTTAGTTTAGGAATCATAATTCATGCCTAGATTCATAGAGATTTCATATAATTCATCACTTCATAATTCAACCCGCCAACAAAAGCATAATGTCGAAACTTGGGGAATTGGCATGGGTTCATGGGGATTCATCTAAATTCATGAAATTCAACTCAATTCATGCTCCATAGTTGATAAATCAATCAATTAAATCAACATTACAAGGAACTCATGAGATGGAAGAAAACCCCTAATTCAATTGAGAACTTCTAACTTGAAAATTGGAGAATTTAGGGATTCCATTGAGGAAAGGGCTCCATGGATGAACACTATCATACCTTAGGGTCTCAATTCCTTAAGCAATTTGATGAAGAAAGCTTGATTTCTTGAACCCTAGCTTGACTTCTCCTTCTTCTTCTTCTATCTTCTAGAGAGAAATATTTGAGAGAGGAGGGTTTGGGGAATTTTTTAAAGTGGTTGGAAAGGGTAGATTTTAGGATTGAATAAACTTATATAGTGTTAGGGAATGAGGGGAACTGACTTAAGAGTAGTAAATAAGTCATTGGGTGAAAAGACCAAAAGACCCCCTTTAAAGTAACTGTCGGGCCCCTACCTACTGTCCGTAGGTCAGACCTATGACCCATCCTGTCCTTCCATAGGTGGATTCAGAGACTATTAAATTGGACCCTACAATGACGGGTCCAATGTATGGCTCGTGGGTCTATCGACGGACCGTACACTGCAACCGTAGGTCAGAACTTATGTCTTAAGAATTTGACTAAGTCTGGAGGAGACCTACGAGACCTATCTAGGACTCGTTGAAAGATCGACTGGCCGTCCTGGAAGACCGTTGTTAAGGTTCCAAAACTTGACATTTTTGAAAACGTGTTCTTGCCATTTACGGCTCCCACCTACGGGCCGTAAGTCAATTGACGAACTGTAGATGGCCTCCGTCGTTACTGGCAGTAACCCAGAAATCAGGAATTTCTCCACTCTTCTGAATCTGGGGTATTACATACGTGACCCCGTAGGATTGTCATAAATGTCCTAACTAGTGGATCCACTTTAGCAAATGATGATTTGTACGAATTCTACCTTGGCAAGTAACTTCCCCTTCTTTCGGTATGAGGGATATACCAGATTCCATGAAAAAATGATTATGTTTTCTCTGAAGTCTTCTTATGTCCTTTACACTAATGTATTTGACTATGTCGTATGAACTTCATGTCAATTCTTCACTATACAGCTTTTAAATGTCTCATTATGATCAAACCTATTTTATTTAAGCTATTTTACTATCATGTCCATGTCTATACATATTGCCTCATACTTAGTACATTCCATGTACTAATGCATACTTTTACCTACATTATCTCATGAATGTAGGGTCTGATGTTCCTACCTCTCATTCTCGTGGCTATGTGATTCTACTGACTTTGAAGATTGTTGAGTCCACATGTTTCGAGGAACGAGACTCTTTTACCTTTTTATTTCATTTCAGTTTTCAAAATTTGTATGGGTTACGTCCCAATTTTTCTATTGATATAGTAGATGGTTTCTTGAGACTTATGTTAGACTTTCATTTTTTATCAAACTCTTCTATATGAAATGCTTTTTTGGAACTCTCTTCAAATTCTATTATCTTGTATGATTTATGCTAAGTGGCTTGTGTGGGGCGTCTTAGGGTCCTATACACCATGTCACGTCTAGGGTGTACTTTAGGTCATGAAAGATAATTGGGTATGAAACTAGCTGGTCCGATATTTGTAACTTTTTGAACAAAGTATTCTGCTCCCCCTATGTAATGAAGTACTTGGGCTAAGACCCAACCGACAATATTTTTTGTTTCTTTTTTATTCAGAATATCTATTTTTCACTTGGGTTGTGCTATTTTCCTCTCATGAAGCTTTGTTTGGTTTGAAGCAATAATATGATCCTTTTTCCAATCAGTTCTAATTATATATCAAGCTCTTGTGTCATTTCCATTTTGAGAAGAATAATGTCAGATAGTATTGGTCGAAAGCAGGTTTGGCTCATCAGTTGTAACGATGACCTATATAGTAGGATAACATGATTTTTTTTTAAAAAAAAAAGTAATATTCTTGAACGGGTGGATAATAGGAAGTTCATAAACTACATTATGGCATGATAAAAAGAATAAACTCCATCGTGATATGAGAAAAGGAATAAACGAATCATATTGGACTGAACAGACTTGGGAAGTGGTACATAGTTAACTGTATGTTCCCAGTTACATTGGAAATAAAGGAGAATTCTAAAGGTATTGTACTTGAACCAAGTTCTATTGTCATATACAACGACATAATTGAATAACTTTGAGTTTGAGTAAGTATTTTCTAGACAACCAAAGCATCTATTATAATAGACGGATCCTCTTCTAGTCAGATAGTTTCTTAAATTATCAGTAAATTTGCAACTCGATAATCGTGTAACCAACCCAAACTTCTCCTAATTAAACTAACCATCCTTGCCAATAAAATCATGGTGGATCGTCATCATTTGCAACCCGCCATAATGCCAATGCATGTTATCATTCATTTCATTTGGGATCATATTATTACGCTATAAAATGTAATTTTTCAATAGAAAAATATATTATCATAAAAACAACAAATAATTATCCATCACACCAAACGACCCCTTATAGTGTGAATCCTAAAAACAACATAAAAACAGAATTATCCTGACATTCAAGGCTAAGTCAAACCTTCTACTAATTAGGAGATTAAGTTAAATGGGTATAAAATGTAATTTTTAAAATGTGTTAATCTTTTTGTAAAATACAAAAAATTTTACTTTTCAAATTCAAAATACAAAAAAAAACTCACATCGTTGTCAGCAATATTTCTTCCATTTTCATTCCATTTTTCTTCAACTTCTCTTCTCTCTTCTTTCTCTCAACAAAATTTTTCTTTTCTCTCTTCGTTCCATTTTTCTTCGTTGTCAGCCTGAGAGTTAGGGTTCGATTTTACTAGTATTTTTTTATTTTGAAATGAAAATGGTTTTTATGCTTTTGAAGTGAAAAATGGTGATTTAGGTTTTTAAATAAGAGGATTGTGTTTCATAGTTCATATTTCATTGGTGATTTGAGCATATATTTCATTGTTGCCTGCGTATATTCTTAAATAAATAACAATCTCCCTGATTGTTGTTTGGTGATTTTGTGTGAAACTTGAAAACTATATTATTAATACATCAATCTAAGAAATTGTGTGATTGAATCACACAATAGTTGAAGTTGCTATACCAAGTCAAATGAATTCTTGAATGGGTACATGAGTGTTGAGGTTGTTAAGGTTGTTGTAGCAAGTCACATTAATGTTCTTATATATTAATGGTTCAAATAAAGGTTGAATCTTTATAAGAATACAAGATTGTGTATGTTTCATTTTGCTTATTGGGTACATGAACTGTAATAACCCTCCAGGTCATTTCTGTGTTAATGCCTTCTTTCTGTTGTTTAGAGCGTTCCTGTAGCGACCCCAAGTCATTTATGACTAGCTGGCACTGACGATTTGGTCGCCTAGTCGTTCGTTTGGGTTTTATGCCCATTTTTATATTTTGGAGCTTTTGAACCTTGAAAAGTTGACTTCGGTCATAACTTCAGGTAAACGACCTCATATGAGAATTCTGACGGTTCCATCAGCTCAGAAAAGGAAAAATTAGGCTAGAAGCATGGTTCGCATGAGTCCCGGGGTTTCCAGTGTGAATTTGAGGCCGATTAGCTCTTTAGCCTTTGGAAATTGGCTTTAGGTTGACTTTGGTCAACTTTCTTGGAAAACCCACTCGGATAAAAATTCTGACAGCGTGGTTAGTTCAAGAATGTCGAGTTTGGTCTAAAACGACCTTTCGAGAATTATCGGGAGCTCCGATCAAAATCCGAGACCCTTGGTAGAATTTGGCTAAAATGACATAATGGGTGTGGGACCCACTTTTTGTCGAAATGATCTCGTATGGAAATTTTGACTGTGCCATTGAGTCTGGAATGTCAAATTTAGTGGGGTAGCATATCTGGTTTATTTTTATCGGGTCCCGAACGAATTCTGAGGGTCCGTTCGGAGACTTTAAAAAAATAGCTAAAATCTGGTTGCTAGTGCAGACCTTTAGTGACCAGAAATTAGACTTTTAAAGACAAGAAATGGTCTTTAGCGGCGAGGTTTGGGTTTTATAACCCAGAAATTTCAGCTCTCACCCTCATTTTCAAATGCCGATTTCTCCCTCATCCGAGCTCTGATTTGAGTGATTCGAAGTCCTATATGATCGTGGAGATTTTGGCTAGGCAGTGGAGTGATTGGAATGTGTTGGTGAACCCCTCGTTTGTGGTGAAATTCAGCTCGAAGCTGCTGCCATCAACTTATGATTTCTTCTTCATTTTAAATTTTGATATCTCGAGTTCTAGAACTCTTTTTTTGGTGATTCAAAGTCCCTAGTGTTCGGGTTTTCTTTGGCTTCGTATATTTGAGGTTGGGGTTCGATGGGTGCACCTCGTTCTACGTGAAATTGGAGGTAAACCCCTTATTTGGCCTATTTTTGTTAGTTTTAGATTTGTTATTGTTTGGTTGATTGGGAGCGGATCTGACCCCTATTTGATAAACTAGTTTAGGATTAGTGTTGGGAGAAGGATTTTGGACCTTTTGACGGATTCAATTCCGGGAAATCCAGAGCAAGTCCCACTTTGCCCGATTTTGACCCAAAAATTGGTTTGTCTCCGAATTTGTTAATTTTGGTGTCTAAACGACTGTATTGACGCTGCGATTCTATTTTTGTAGCGTGACAGTAGTCTGAGGCCATTCGGAAGGGGAAATCTCAAATTGACTGACTTGGAGCGCGCGTGATCGGCTTTTTGGTAGGTTACAACTTCCTTTTTTTCTAGACTGAGCCTGATTGTGTAAATGTAGGTTGATATTTGTGAATCTGAGGTGGTTAGTTAGTATTGTTTCCCTTGTTCCCCGACTTTCTCAGTTTAGAGTTGATTGTTGGGTTATTATGAGATAGTATCATGCTATAGGTTGGGCTGTTGATTTGATTTGCTGATATGCATGTTGTGGGGTATCTGTTGGTGGTTATCTGATGTTACATTAGTGGGTCCGGGTGAATCTGGTTGATGATTGATTGATTATTGTGATTCTGCCTTAGAATAGGTTGTGATTTATTGACATAGTTTCATGTACCTCGTTGACTTAAGTATGTATCCGACGTCGTTTCGGATGGACTAGATCCTTGTAGACTGATATAGCAGACTTGGGTCAGATTATGAGCCTTAGTATAGGCATTTTCGTGGCTTTCGAACCTTCCGATTCTTTGCCCCTTATCGTTGGGATTTTTGGGATGCTGCCGGAAGATATCGTGGTTGCGCCGATTGTCGGCTGGATTGTGTTAGGCTGGGAGCCTTCGGTTGGTATATATGTAGGGGCAGCGGCCCGTGATTTTTAGTCTCTTAGTGTATTATTTTTGTGGCTTATCCAGTTTGTGACAACTGGCTCCAGTACGCGGCTAACGTTACTCAGTTATCACTTAGGATTTCCAGTGCTAGGCTGACGGGGGTAGGCTACCCGCTCCGGTCCGCAGCTGACATTACACGATTGCAGCCCGTTATTTCCAGTGCGAGTCCGTGGAGCATAGGCTACTAGTCCTAGCTATGCGACCGACGTATCCGGTGGAACTAGTATTTCCAGCGTTAGACTGTCGAGTGTGGGCTGTTTGTGCCAGTCCGAGACTGAGGTTGCCCGGTTAAAGTTCGGCATTTCCAGCTCGTGACTGATGACTGAGCTGGGCTTTGATATTTATGACTGAGCTGGGCTCTGATATTTATGACTTAGCTGGGCTTTGATATTTATGACTGAGCGGGACTCTGATGGTAATGATTAGGCGGGGCCCTAGTGTTGTTCTTGAGTTGGTTATTCCTTCGTTTCTGTAGAATTGCTCTTCTGTGTACCTGTCGGGCTTATGGGGGTCCGTTCAGGTTTTATTTAAACTTGCGCACGAGTGTGCCCAGCTGGCCTTATGGGGGGCTCAATTGGGTTTATTTTAGTTATTTCTTTGTGCTTCCTTTCAGATTTTTCGTTTCCTGTTCTGTTGACCTCTGTTTGTGCTTATTCTATCTTGTCCGCTTGTTTTTACCCTTCTTGCTCAGTCGGCCTATGATGCCTACTGGGTACCTGTTGTTTTGGTACTCATGCTACACTCTGCATCTATTTTCGTGATGCAGGTCCGAGCACTAGCTTTCAGCATTGATATCGAGCCTGCAACGATCTGTTCAGGAGACGAGGGTGAGCACTTGGCGTTTTGGGATTACCAGTCTCCTTCTGTTTATATGTTTTGGCTTGTCTTTTGTTTTCTAGACAGATGTTCCAGTGGTCCTCTTTCGGGACTTGTACTCTTTTTAGTAGTTCTGTACTTGTGACTTCCAGGTTTTGGGAGGTGTTGTATATATTATTTTTGTTCCATTCCATCTTTCGTGAGTGCTCTTATTGTATGCTTCCGCTTGGCTATGGATTAGTTTCCACCCTTAGTCCCGTTACTGTTTAGTTCTGGGATAGGGTTTTGACTTGCCTACTAGTGGATTGGTAGGCGCCATCATGACTTGAGAAATTGGGTTGTGACAAATTGGTATCAGAGGCCTAGGTTCGTTGGTCTCACTTGTACAGAACTAGCATCTAGTAGAGTCCTGCGGATCACAGCGGAGACGTCCGTGACTATCTTCGGGAGGCTACAGGATGTTGTCCTATCTTTGTATCTTTGTCGTGCGTTGGTGTCCAGTTGGTTTCTTGAAATCTCACTTGTGTCCTTCTGTCACACGATGGGTCGTACGCGGAGTAGAGGTCGACCCTGAGGTCGAGGTGTGGCACCAGGCCGAGGTCGAGAGAGAACTCCGGAGCCGGAGCCTCGAGCAGAGCAGATTCTGCCTTATCCGGTGAGGCCGGGGCCAGCCCAGCCACCACTAGCTCTAGTTGTTGCCCCAGATCTTCAGGGCATGCTTGCCCAGCTTTTTACTGCTATTGGTAGTATGCAGCAGCAGCCAGCTCCATCGCCAGTTCCAGAGCCGGTTCCAGCGAAGCAGGACCAGCCTACAGTAGCGGCTCCAGAGGTTCATCAGCTGCTAGCCCCAGTTGTGGTTCAGTTAGACCCTTTGGACGGGGTTATGCCTCTGCAAGAGCAGAAGATGCTTGGTGTGTTCTTTAGATTGTCACTGCCGAGATTCTCAGGGGCTGTGGGAGAGAATGCCCACGAGTTTCTGACTACTTGTCGGGACAGGTTGCATACCTTGGGATTAATGGAGTCTAGAGGAGTTGACTTCATGGCCTACCAGTTAGACGGACCAACTAGACAGTGGTGGCGCTCTTTCATTGAGACCAGGCCAGTTGGATCTCTACCAGTGTCATGGGAGAAGTTTTCTGAGGCTTTTCGGGCCAGATTTATTCCACGGAGCATCAGGGACCGACTCCGTGATGAGTTCTCGAGGTTGGAGCAGGGGTCCATGACAGTATCTGAGTACGAGGCTAGATTTCTGGAGTTGTCTCGTCATGCCACCATGATTCTACCTACGGAGGAGGAGAGGGTCCGATGCTTTGTTAGAGGATTGAGGCTGCAGTTGAGGATTGAGTCGCAGTCTATGTTGTCAGTGGGCTGTTCTTTTCTTGATATGGTAGACCATGCCTGCACCATTGAGCAGCTTCGTCGCGAGACCCACGGGGGCAGCGGCAAGAGGGCTAGGTCAGATGATAGCTTCGGTGGGACCCATCGTAGGTCGAGGGATACCTGAGATCGGGGTTATCAGAGGTTTCAGTCAGGGTAGTCTAGTCGGCCATATCAGGCAGCATTGCAAACTTCAGAGGGTGATCAGCACCGTTAGAGTGGGTATAGTACCGGTCTGAGTCAGGGCCGAGGTGGGTTTCAGTCAGGTGCATCAGGTCGGGGTGGCCGACCTCCAGCGGTTAGCAGGTCTTCACAGGGTTGCTTCACTTGTGTGGAGCTTGGTCATTGGGCCAGGGATTGCCCTTCTTCTAGATCAGCTTTACCAGCTCCTCTGGCAGCGACCCGATTTCAGCGGTAGTACCTCCAGCTAGAGGAGGAGGTCAGCAGCAGGGTTCTTGGAGAGGTCCCAAGGGAGGCAGGACAGGCGATAGAGCGGACGCGAGAGGTAGAGGTGCCCAAGGCCACTGTTATGCAGCTCTAGCTAGAGCAGAGGCCGAGGCGTCTGATGACGTGATTACAGGTACGGTTCTCTTATGTCATCAGTCCACTTCAGCTACCCAGGTTCTACCTATTATTATGTGTCAGCTTATTGTGTTCCTCGATTGGGAGTGAGTCATGAGCCCTTGTCTGTGCCTTTGCGTGTTTCGACCCTAGTAGGGGATTCTTTAGTAGTGGATCAGGTTTGTAGATCTTATGTGGTGACTATTCAGGGGAAGGACACTCTGGTCGATCTTATTGTGCTGTGTATGGTAGACTTTGATATGATTCTAGGTATAAATTGGTTGTCCCCTTATTGGGCTGTCTTGGACTATTATGCCAAGATCGTGACTTTAGCTATTCCTGGTATCCCGTCGGTGGTGTAGCAGGGTTCTTATAGTTGCACACCAGTTGGGGTGATTTCTTGTATGCGGGCTCAGAGGCTTGTGGACAGCGGATGTTTGGCATATTTGGCATATGTTAGAGATGTGAGTAGGGAGGGCCCTACAGTAGACTCAGTACCTATCATTTGAGAGTTTGCATAAGTATTTCCGGCCGACCTTCCTGGCCTACCCCCAGATCGGGACATTGATTTTGCCATAGACTTGGAGCTAGGTACTAGTCCCATTTCTATCCCTCCGTATCGTATGGCACCTGCAGAGCTCAGGGAGCTCAGTGATCAGCTTCAGGATCTCTTGAGTAGAGGGTTTATCCGACCTAGTGTGTCGCCTTGGGGTGCCCTAGTCCTATTTGTGAGGAAGAAGGACGGCACCATACGGATGTGCATCGATTATAGGCAGCTGAATAAGGTGACAATGAAGAACCGTTATCCTATGCCTCGTATAGATGATTTATTGGACCAGCTTTAGGGTGCAGCAGTGTTTTTGAAGATTGACTTGAGGTCCGGTTATCATCAGCTGAGGATTAGAGCAGCGGGCATCCCGAAGACAGCCTTTAGGACTTGTTATGGTCATTATGAGTTCCTGGTGATGTCTTTTGGGTTGACTAATGACCCTGCCACATTTATGGATCTGATGACTCGAGTGTTCAGGCAGTACTTAGACTCCTTTGTCATTGTCTTCATCGATGACATCTTGGTATACTCACGGAGCCACAGTGATCATGAGCAGCACTTGAGGACAGTGCTCCAGACTTTGAGAGACCATCGGCTTTATGCCAAGTTCTCAAAGTGTGAATTTTTGTTGGAGTCTGTAGCATTCTTGGGGCACGTGGTGTCTAAGGATGTCAGTATGGTTGATCCGACGAAGATTGAGGCTATTCGTGGTTGGGCTAGGCCCACTTCTGTGACTGAGATTCGGAGCTTCGTCAGACTAGCGGGGTATTACAGACGCTTTGTTGAGGGTTTCTCCACATTAGCAGCGCCTTTGACGCGGTTGACTCGCCAGGATGTTCTACTTGTATGGTCAGAGGAGTGCGAGAGGAGCTTTCTGAGACTTAAGGAGTTGCTTACTACTGCTCCTATCTTGACTCTTCCAGTTGAGGGCGAGGGCTTCACGGTCTATTATGACCCATCCGGCGTTAGTTTGGGTTGTGTTCTGATGCAGCAAGGCCGGGTTATTGCTTATGCGTCGAAGCAGCTTAAGTTGCATGAGCGCAACTAGCCCACTCATGACTTGGAGTTGGCGGCGGTAGTTTTTGCGTTTAAGATCTTGAGGCATTACCTGTATGGAGTTCATTGAGAGTTGTTCACTGATCATAGGAGCCTTCAGTATATTATGACGTAGAGGGATCTTAATTCGAGGCAGCGCCGGTGGATTGAGCTCCTGAAGGACTACGACTTCTCTATTCTTTACCATCCGGGCAAGGCAAATGTAATAGCGGATGCTTTGAGTCGGAAGGCAGTGAGTATGGGTAGTCTAGCTTTCCTTTCTGTCTCGGAGCGGCCTTTGGCTTTGGACATTCAGTCCTTAGCTAATCAGATGATCAGACTCGACGTTTCGGAATCCAATCGGGTGCTAGCTTATGTGGTGGTTCAGTCATCTCTGTTTGACCAGATCTGTAGTCGCCAGTTTGAGGATGAGTCTTTGATAGTACTCAGATATAGAGTGTTGGCAGGTGATGCCGGGGAGGCAACCTTAGATTCAGATGGGGTTTTACGATTTGTTTGCCGTTTGTGTGTTCCCAGAGTTGGTGATTTGATCCAGCTAATCCTTAGCGAGGCCCATGTTTCCAGATATTCTATTCATCCGGGCACAGCAAAGATGTATCGCGATTTGAGACAACATTACTGGTGGAGCGGTATGAGGAGAGACATCTCAGATTATGTGTCCCGTTGTTTGTGCTGCCAGCAGGCTAAGGCCGAGCATATGAGGCCTGGAAGAGAGTTACAGAGGATGCCCATTCCTGAGTGGAAGTGGGAGCGCATCACCATGGACTTCGTTGTTGGATTGCCACGAACTCCTAGAGGTGTTGACAGTCTCTGGGTCATCGTAGATCGATTGACCAAGTCAGCACACTTCATACCCGTTCATACATCCTTCCATGCTGAGAGCTTAGCCCGTATCTACATTCGGGAGGTCGTCCGTCTTCATGGTGTGCCTATTTCTATCATTTCAGACCGGGGCCCACAGTTCACTTCTAGCTTTTGGAGAGCATTTCAGGGAGAGTTGGGCACCCGTGTGGATCTTAGCACAGCATTTCACCCGTAGACTGATGGTCAGTCAGAGCGCACTATCCAAGTGCTTGAGGATATGTTGCGGGCCTGTGTTATAGACTTTGGAGGTCAGTGGGACCATTTCTTGCCCTTGGCGGAGTTTGCGTATAACAACAGCTACCATTCCAGCATCTAGATGGCCCCGTTTGAGGCCCTATATGGTAGGCGTTGTCGCACTCCCGTTGGTTGGTTTGAGTCTACGGAGCCTAGGCCGCATGGTATAGATTTGTTTCAGGAGTCCTTGGAGCATGTGAGGTTGATCCAGGACAGGCTCAGAACGGCTCAGAGTAGACAGAGGAGTTATGCAGACCGCAGGCGTCGATCGTTGAGTTTTGCTGTGGGTGACAGAGTATTTCTTCGAGTATCGCCCATGAAGGGCGTGATGAGATTTGGGAGGCGGGGCAAGCTTAGCCCCAGGTTTATTGGGCCTTTTGATATTTTGAGGGCAGTTGGCGAGGTGGCTTATGAGTTAGCCTTACCTCTAGCTTTCTCAGCTGTACATCCAGTTTTCCATGTGTCGATGCTGTGCCGATATGTTCCAGATGAGTCTCATGTTCTCTAGTATGATGCCGTTGAGTTGGATGATCGCTTGACCTATTCTGAGGAGCTAGTTGCTATTTTGGCCAGAGAGGTGAGGCAGCTGAGGTCGAGAGCCATATTGTTGTTAAGGTCTGTTGGAGGCATCGTCCAGTTGAGGAGGCTACCTGGGAGATCGAGAGGGAGATGCAGGAGCAGTTCCCCAGCTTGTTTGACCCCTCAGGTACTTCTTAATCCTTACTTTCGCGGACGAAAGTCCTTTTAGTAGTGGATATTGTAATGACCCTCCAGGTCATTTCTGTGTTAATGCCTACTTTCTGTAGTTTAGAGCGTTCCTGTAGCGACCCCGAGTCATTTATGACTTGCTGGCACTGACGATTCGGTCGCCTGGTCGTTCGTTTGGGTTTTATGCCCATTTTTCTATTTTGGAACTTTTAAACCTTGAAAAGTTGATTTCGGTCATAACTTCAGGTAAACGACCTTAGATAAGAATTCTAACAGTTCCATCAGCTCCGAAAAGGCAAAATTAGGCTAGAAGCATGGTTCGCATGAGTCTCGGGGTTTTCGGTGTGAATTTGGGCCTGATTAGCTATTTAGCCTTTGGAAATTGGCCTAAGGTTGACTTTGGTCAACTTTCTTGTAAAACGCACTAAGATGAAACTTTTGACAGCGCGGTTAGTTCAAGAATGTCGAGTTTGGTTTAGAACGACCTTTCGAGAATTATCGGGAGCTTCTGATCAAAATCCGAGGCCCTTGGTAGTGGAGTAGAATATCTGGTTTATTTTTATCGGGTCCCGAACGAATTCCGAGGGTCCGTTCGGAGACTTTAAAAAAATAGCTAAAATCTAGTTGCTGGTGCAAACCTTTAGCAACCAGAAATTGGACTTTTAGTGACAAGAAATGGTCTTTAGCGGTGAGGTTTGGGTTTTATAACCCAGAAATTTCAGCTCTCACCCTCATTTTCAAATGCCAATTTCTCCCTCATCCGTGCTCCGATTTGAGTGATTCGAAGTCCTGTATGATCGTGGAGATTTTGGATAGGCAGTGGAGTGATCGGAATGTGTTGGTGAACCCTCGTTTGTGGTGAAATTCAGCTCGAAGCTGCTGCCATCAACTTATGATTTCTTCTTTATTTTAGATTTTGATATCTCGAGTTCTAGAGCTCCTTTTTTGGTGATTAAAAGTCCCTAGTGTTTGGGTTTTCTTTGGATTCGTATATTTGAGGTTGGGGTTCGATGGGTACACCTCGTTCTGCGTGAAATCGGAGGTAAACCCCTTATTTGGCCTATTTTTGTTAGTTTTAGATTTGTTATTGTTTGGTTGATTGGGAGCGGATCTGACCCCTATTTGATAAACTAGTTTAGGATTAGTGTTGGGAGAAGGATATGAGCCCTTTTGACTGAGTCAATTCCGGGAAATTCGGAGCGGGTCCCACTTTGCCCGATTTTGACCCAAAAATTGATCTGTCTCCGAATTTGTTAATTTTTGTGTCTAAACCATCGTATTGACGCTGTGATTCTATTTTTGGTAGCGTGGCAGTAGTCTGAGGCCGTTCAAAAGGGGAAATCTCTAATTGAGTGACTTGGAGCGCGCGTGATCGGCTTTTTGGTAGGTTACGGCTTCCCTTATTTCTAGACTGAGCCTGATTGTGTAAATGTTGGTTGATATTTGTGAATCTAGGGTGGTTAGTTCGTATTGTTTCCCTTGTTCCCCGACTTCCTCAGTTTAGAGTTGATTGTTGGGTTGTTATGAGCTAGTATCATGCTATAGGTTGGGTTGTTGATTTGATTTGCTGATATGCACGTTGTGGGGTATCTGTTGGTGGTTATCTGATGTTGCATGAGTGGGTCCGGGTGAATCTGGTTTATGATTGACTGAATATTGTGATTCTACCTTAGAATAGGTTGTGATTTATTGACATAGTCTCATGTACCTCGTTGACTTGAGTATGTATCTGACGTCGTTTCGGATGGACTAGATCCTTGTAGACTGATATAGCAGACTTGGGTCAAATTATGAGCCTTAGTATAGGCATTTTCGTGGCTTTCAGACCTTTTGATTCTTTTCCCCTTATCGCTGGGATTTTTGAGGTGCTGCCGAAAGATACCGTGGTTGCGCCGATTGTCGGCTGAATTGTGTTAGGATGGGAGCCTTCGATTGGTATATATGTGGGGGTGGCGGCCCTATGATTTTTAGTCTCTTAGTGTATTATTTTTGTGGCTTATCCAGTTCGTGACGACTGGCTCCAGTACGCGGCTAATGTTACTCGGTTATCACTCAGGATTTCCAGTGCTAGGTTGACGGGGGTAGTCTACCCGCTCCGATCCGCAGCTGACGTTACACGATTGCAACCCGTTATTTCCAGTTCGAGTCCGTGGAGCATAGGCTACTAGTCCCAGCTATGCGATTGACGTATCCGGTGGAACCAGTATTTCCAGCGTTAGACTGTCGAGTGTGGGTTGTTTGTACTAGTCTGAGACTGAGATTGCCCGGTTAGAGTCCGACATTTCCAGCTCGTGGCTGATGACTGAGCTGGGCTCTGATATTTATGACTGAGCTGGGCTCTGATATTTATGACTGAGTGGGGCTCTAATGGTAATGATTGGCCGGGGCCCTGGTGTATTTCTTGAGTTGGTTATTCCTTCGTTTCTGTAGAGTAGCTCTTCTGTGTACCTGTCGGGCTTATGTGGGTCCGTTCATGTTTTATTTAAACTTGTGCACGAGTGTGCCCAGCGGGTCTTATGGGGGGCTCAGCTGGGTTTATTTTAGTTATTTCTTTGTGCTTCCTTTCAGATTTTCCGTTTCCTATTCTGTTGACCTCTGCTTGTGCTGATTCTATCTTGTCCGCTTGTTTTTACCCTTCTTGCTCAGTCGGCCTATGATGCCTACTGGGTACCTGTTGTTTTGGTACTCATGCTACACTCTGCATCTTTTTTCGTGATGCAAGTCCGAGCACAAGGGTGAGCATTTGGCGTTTTGGGATTACCAGTGTCCTTCTATTTATATGTTTTGGCTTGTCTTTTGTTTTCGAGACAGTTGTTCCAGTGGTCCACTTTCGGGACTTGTACTCTTTTTAGTAGTTATGTACTTGTGACTTCCAGGTTTTGGTAGGTGTTGTATATATTATTTTGGTTCCGTTCCAGCTTTCGTGAGTGCTCTTATTGTATGCTTCCGCTTGGCTATGGATTAGTTTCCACCCTTAGTCCCGTTACTGTTTAGTTTCGGGATAGGGTTTTGGCTGGCCTACTGGTGGGTTAGTAGGCGTCATCATGACTTGAGAAATTGGGTCGTGACATGAATGTTCTTGTATATTAATGGTTTAAATAGTAGTGTCACAATAAAGGTTGAATCTTTATAAGAATACAAGATTGTGTATGCTTCATTTTTCTTAATGGGTACATGAATGTTCTTGTATATTAATGGACGTTTTCCTACCATTTCCCACCTTCACTCTGGTTCTTGCTTGTATTAATGTCCATAGATTCCTGATGGCCCTCCATATAGTTCAGCTATATGGAGTAGTTACTTTACTTGTGTTGTCATCCACTTGTCTTCCATCCCATATTTAACAGTAATCACATCCTTCCAACATCATAAGGAATCTCAAAGCCCCGAGCTCCATAGTAAGTTTGAAAAAGGTGACATGTCAAGAAAGGTGGATTCGTCATGTAGAAGGATCATTAACACTTGTAGCCCTTTTGAGAGAGGGGTACCCAAACCTCACTCAAGAAAACACATAGAGTGAGATGTAGGGCTCAGTTTGTCTTGTGCAGGGGATGTAATTTTCACCAAGCACGTGCATCCGAATAGTCATCAATTTGAATAGTCATCTCTTTGAAAGAGAGTAAAACGCCCAAAGAAAACGTGTAGAGGAGATCATTCACCAATAATATTAGCCATCGTCTTGTTAATCAGATAACAACTGAGTCCTCTCCGAACCGCAGGAGATAGTTGCCAATCATATGGCTCACCAACTTCACTTACCTCTATGGGAGGCTCGCTCCGAGCAGGTTCGTATCACTTACAATACACGGGCTCTACAAAGGAAGGGGTTGGGTTAGGAGAGTTTTCAATATGATTCTTTTCCTTTATTTGTTTGATGAGAAATACAAGTCTGTTTTATCCACTTTGTTTATCCCCCTCTATGAAAATGATCAAAAAGGAAGACGACCTCTCTTATTATTCCCGTGTTTGCTCTCTTCCATCTCTGCCTGGCTCATTGTCATCTATGTTGAAGAAAGGTTTGGAACCCTGTAGAGACTGAAGAGGGACCAATGATCTTCCTCTCAACAATACTTTTTGAGGCTCCACCCTCCCCCTGAATAAGTAAGGCCCCGTTAAGCCTGGCGAAGATGGGGATAAAGAGTAAGGATTGAAGCCTCGGATCCATCGTCTGAGGACCACCCTGATGATAAGAAAAAGATTGTTCGTGGTTTATTGGTTGAATTTTTATTAGAAAGAGATTTAATTAGTATAACTAATGATTTATCTTTACTTGGTGAAAAGATAGATGTATTAGATCTGCACCATAGCAGTGCTATCTACAATTACAAAAACCCAACCATGCTTAGGACTACAGCTTCACAAGGAACCTATCATATCGACTAGTGATTCTGTACTAGTTCCTCTCCTTCCAAATTGTCCACCATATACAAGAGGAAGATATTGTAGTTAATTTTTCTTATTTTTTCTTGTGTAGTTGATACCAATCTCTTTCAAGAGTTAGGGTGAAAGATCTAACAAAATCCAAAAAAAAAGTCAAAACTATTAACATGAGACAAAAACTCGCGTTATATGAGAAGAGAATTATTGTTGTTGGAATCAGTCTTGAAGGTTTCTTTATGAGTGTCAGTGCTCTTTGTTAAGGACCACCCTAATGATAAGAAAAAGATTGTTGGTGGTTTATTGGTCGAATTTCAGTTTCAGTTCACTAAGATATCTCTGTTAATAGAACTTGTTGTGAATAGATGAAGCAGTTGTTGTTAATTAAATATGTACATAATTTTTCATTTGCCCTTTTTATCTCTTATATTAATAAACTAGTTTCTAGACACATGCGTTGCAAGTGCGTTTCAAACAAGTAATTTATATGATATGAGTTATATTAATACCATGGTGTAATCATTAACCAAAATATAAAATAAAATAGTACAAGCTAAAATTGATGAACACTCATCCAATTTGAATGACTTTTTTGTTGAGAGATAAATGATTAATTATTGTCTGAACTACAAAATTGAATAACTAAATTTAGTTAGATAGGTAAAATGCATAATGAGTTACATTTTAATGTTACTACGTGAAAATATGTAAGACTAATACTTCCTTGTAGACAAAGTTTTTGTGTAAGATCTAACGTAAGTATGTTTCAATTGCACTATTATAACCATAACGTTTGTCGTGGTATAATTCTATGCAAGTAATTACAAAAGTATAGAAGTGTTATAAATTAAGTTTCGTAATACAATTATCCATGTAATAATGAATTGTGATATTCATACCAAATAGTAAGACAATGAATCTGAAATATTTAAATAAAGAACTAGATATGTTATTTGAAATAATTAAAAGTTCTTGCTAAAAAGTACAAAATGCGAATAATATATGATAATTAAGAATTTAAAACTAATTGTTACAATCTAACAATAATGCAGGGAAACAAAAACCTCCAAGCAAATGGAATTCTAATGTGTGAAATCACATTAGCCATAAATACATTTGTGGCAATGTTGAAAGTATTGTAATTCTAATTAACCAAATATGCCATGCATAGACAAAAGGAAGAATGAGTTCTTAATATTTGAGTTAAAGTTGAAAGCTGCAATGTTCATAAAAGTTTGTAGCCAGTGATCAGCAGGAAAAGGAGCACCAATCAACACATTCAAATAATACCATTTCTTTCGTTGCAATAACTATTTTATACAAAGTATATTATCTTTGCACCTTAAAAAAATGTAATCAGATTACATTACAAGAATGAATTCATTAATATTAATCATATAATTAGCTTTCTGAAGAAATCAACCCCTCCACTATCAATGCATTCTGGCTAGATCGACTATCACCCAAAAACGCTGCAATACTGGTAGTTGAACATGAGGAGATATGGTGATGTTCATCATGATTTCGTAGAAGATTATATTGTAGCAAAAAATTTAAGAGTACTGGAAATTGAATATGACATCTACTCTAATCTGGTATCAAACAATTTTATATAATTTCCATCACTCAACTTCCTTCTCTATTTTTATGCAAACTTTCATAGGGTATAAAAAAAGAGTGGGCGATGAAATCAAAGAATAAAGAATATGCTCAAAAGTTACAAAGAGGGAGATGAGAAATTAGTAACTCCATCTTGCCTTTATATAATGTTCTTTTCTAGTTCTTTGAAATATCCTTAAAAAAATTTACTAATTGAATTAATTTACTCATTAATATTCAATTCAACTTTTCAACTTCGCTCACTTTCTATACCAATGAAAGGTTTGCAATTGGTTGATGTAAGTTGTAACAATAAATTTGAGTCACCAACTTTTCATACTAAATTTCGATCATTATCTTTATTAAATACAAACATTTTATTTTTATTTTATGAAATGTGTGTATTTATATTTTATATTAAATTTTCTTTCAAATGATAGTTTTTTGAAGGCTAAAATAGTTGTTTAACTTTAAATGGGTAATTCAACTTTCCACTTTTAGAATAAATATAATATATAGTATATGATATGCTAGTGCAGGGGCAAAATAATATGATAGGATGATAATCAAAATTTTAATATAAAATAATAAACCAGAAAATAAAGAGGAAAGAAAGGGGAAAACACATTTTTTGGGATATAAATGAAGGATAATATGAATGTCCTCAACCCTTATTAAATTGATTGAATAAAGTGTGAGCACTAAAGTACTATTGCTCCACTTTCAAATCATTCGTTTTCAATTCATGTAACTGAAAAGTAATTTTATTGAAGTTTTTTTAAAAAGTTATGGTGCAAAATAATTACTATTTAGTTAAGTATTAATTTAGTATAAGGGTAAAATGGTAATTCAACTTTGAAGACAAGAGCTTCCCACTTGTAATAATATATGAAACCCACAGCCTATATTAATTTTCAACAACCCACCCTATGGCTTCAGTTCTTTGTCAATCACACCCACTGCCCATCTCCAACGCATCCGGTTAACAGTGTTATCATTCATCAAGGTCATGGGAGTGCGGGTAATCCGATGCTCAATATAGGCCAATGAGTATGAACCGCACGGTACCCCACTATAGTTTCTAGGATTATCCTTCTTCCGCGCTCATAAATCCATTCATTATTGAGCAGATTTGCAGGCAAGTGGTTGAAATATCCAAACTGCTTCAACAATCTAGGAAATAATTCCAACACAGAAACAACGAATAAAATGAACTCATCCTCCATGTAGATTGAAAGGTTGCAATCATAAACATTTATCTTTCCCTCGTCGAATAGAAAATCGGAGCGACAAAATGATTTTTCTCTAGATTCATTACAGTGTAGTTTCTCTTGGCATCTATCCATGAGACACCGTCGGGATAGGGTTTGGCTCCTTTGAAATATTCCATGTAAAAATCTTCAAACACATATGTATCAAGACAATCCTTCAATGGAATAGCACCCTTTTCCGAACTAGCCTGGCACAACTCACCATAGGTAGTCTTTAGAAAATTGTAGAAATTGAGGTCGAGGATTACGTCTGTCGGGTCATAGTGTGTGGAGTAATCTATGTGTCTTTTGCGCATAAGGCATAATATTTCATCTACATGCTGCAATCATGAAAAAAAATAGTTAATAAATAGAATTGATGCAACATGTTCAACAACCATGAAAAAAATTTAGTTAAAATTGCAACTTAAATAAAAAAAGCAATTGTAGAAACTTACACGGTCTTCGCACCACCTATCCATTGTTGTCATCATTTTAAAGTCCTCATAACCCAACTCATGCATGGTATATTTTTCCTTGACTGCCTTTTTTCCCTTGATTAGTTTCTGGAGATTCTTCAATTTTTTTTCATCTGCATGTAGATAAATATTTACCGATTGGAGTTTCATTTGTTGATCAGCCATCGTCTTCGGATTGTTGATTGCGTTTTTCTTAGCACTTGTTACTATCTTATCAATCAGCTTTCCCTTCATTTTTACACCAACAGGAGTGTAAATTCTCAAAGACGGAATGATACCCCTTTTGGATATCAATGTCCTGATGGCTTTCTCTAGAGAGTTCACCTTGGGAATTAACTGATCCACCTTGGAAATCAACTGATCTCTTTGGTTGGAGCATTCTTCACAGTTACAAGCTCATGAAGGCACCTTAGAGGTACCAACACCAACAGTTGAATATTTTCCTAAGGTGTAGGGAGTTCTAATATCATGACCAACACCAGTACCACCACCACCACCATCACCATCAACACCAACAACACCACTACCACCACCACCATCACCATCAACACCAACAAGACCACCACCACCACCACCACCATCAGTTGAATATTTTCCTAAGGTGTAGGGAGTTCTAATATCATGACCATCAACACAACACCAGTACCACCAACATTACCACCACCACTACCAACACCAGTATCACCAACATTACCACCACCACCAATAGCTCTTGATCCTCTAGTACCACCACCAACAATAGCTCTCGAAGGATCAAAATCCTTTTCAACCACAGATAAATCCCTTTTAATGGTTGTTGCTTCGGTCAAATACTTTTGAATCTTTTCAAGCTTAGGATCTATATTTTTTCTTCCAAGAGAACAAATTCAGAAATACATTTCACCTCCATCTCAGTGATCGAAGGAGCTAGCCATGGGTAAACAATCGACACGAAAAAAATAAATATTGAGGCATAAGTATGAATAATTTTCCATAAGTATGACAATTACAGTAGTTGTGTCTATTTTCTGCAACTATTGTAACTGTTTTAGCAATTGCTGAAATAATTGTGAAAGTTGATGAAACAAGTTCAAAATAAATCAAGGTAGAAGTTATTTGTCAAAATAAATTTTAAGGGTATATAAATATAAAATGAGGCTTACCTAGTCAATAAGGGTTTTAAGCAAATCATTAATTTTAACTAAAGCATTTTTCTTTGCATCAAGCCATCTAAGAATCCTTGGACAAGTAGCTTCTTGTGATAAGTTCTTAAATAGAGTCCGAAAATGGGGAATGGCTTAAAATGCCCAAGCCTAAATAAAATAATATCACCAAGGATCAAAATAATGAATAATTAACTCAATAATAATAAAAATAAAAAACATTGATTAAAATTTACCATGAAAGCCCATGGAAAGCCATAGAGATTGGTGCCTTTCCCGGTTGGATTCAAATCATTCAAGAGATATTCAATGGTGAGTGTGAAGCTTTCTTGACCCCATGGATGGGCACAAAATGCTTTGCGGTTGGCAGAGAGCTTAATCCACTTGGAAGGAATATTTGTGCCTGGATCACGCGCGCAAAGATTAATGTGCACAAACCAAAGTAAGCACAATGATTTCTTGTAAGTTTTTTCAACCTCTTCAGAATTTAGAAGGTTAATCAAATCCTTCTCTTTAAAGCTCTTTCCAGTCAACTCAAGCAATTTTCTCTGCCTCTTGGTAATCTTAAGTGACTTGGATGACTTTTCCAACTGGGCAACACTATGACAGTTTAAGCCTGTCATAATTGCAAATTCTTTCATGCCAAAACAAACCGGCATACCACAATAGTTGATCCAAAGTGCATTTTTTTCATCGGTAACATTTTTTCATCGAAGAAGATGATATGCCAACTTCATATGAAACTGTTGAGTTTTGTTATTGGACTGGTATAGATACTTTCCAAATATACTAGATCAGAAAAAACTTTTCTAATTTATTTTTCTTGAGAATCTCTATAAAATCATGGAATGGTTTTCCCATACATGACCTAACAACAATAATACTCGACCGAACAACAATAATACTCGACGAACAAGAATTCCACCATGTAAAAGCTGATTGTCCATCACTGTATGCAAGTCGTAATATGAAAATTTAATGGTCTTGACGACAACCTTTGTTGAAGGACTGTCAAGAGGGGCATCATCTCTGACAGCAGTGGAATCTCTATTTTCATCATCATCTCTAACAGTAGTAGAATCTCTATTTTCAAAACCACTTTGGTGTTCTTCAATAGCAATGAGATCTCTATTTTCATCATCATCTCTGACAGCAGTGGAATATCTATTTTCAGAACCACTTTGGTGTTCTTCGATAGTAGTAGGATCTCTCTTTTCATCAGCATCCCTGACAGCAGTGGAATCTCTATTTTCAGAACCACTTTGGTGTTCTGATTTGCTCGTTGATTGTTGTTGAGTCTTAGAACCCTCATCTACCTCATTATATTCCATTATGGCATGATCAGCAAGCACTGTCAATTTATTAGTTGCTGTTGCTTCTTCTATTCTTCTAGATTTTTTAGGATCATTGCTTGGATCAATGGTTCTCTTTCGAGGAGCATTGTTTGGATCAATGATTCTCTTTCTTAGATTCTATTTATCTACACACATGAGACAAAATACAAATAATAAATTAATATAACTAATTCTTCAATAAAATCGAAAAACAAACTACTACTTAAGTGATTTCTTCATCAACTACTTAAGTTGTTGCATCAACTTAAGGCATTTGGTAAAGCAACTTAAGCAAAGGCACTTGAATGCCAAATTTTTGAAGTCTCTCCACAGTAGCCAGTTATCCTTGCACAACCAGCCATAAATTGAATCTATTTGGTAAAGAAGATTCAACCACCCTGTATGCAAGTAGTGGTTCTCAAAAGAAGATGAAGAGCAAAACACAAGTTCCAAGCAGCAAGAAGAAGAGAAGATGAATGAGAACTAAAATCCCAAAAGAGAAGAAGAAGAAGAAGAAGAAGAGAAAAAAGAAAAGAGCACTCATTAATTTACCCATAAACATAAACCAGCCCGCCATAGATTGCCTACTTGCTGAGATGTTTCTAAGCAAATACAGTAATTAATGAAGTAGATTGTTTACTGCTGAGATTTTTTTAGCAACTACAACAATTGCTGAAGTAGATTGCCTACTAGCCTAGATGTTTCGCAACAATTACAACAATTGTTGAAGTAGATTTCCTACTTGCTCAAAGTTTTTTCAGCAAGTACAATTGCAACTAGACAAACTGAGAAGCCAGTAGAGCGAGGAACGGCCAAATGGACGATACAATAGGTCCAGCAGCCGGAAAGCATCTCTCTTGTCACGACCCCACTCCCTGAGTCATGATGGCATCTACTAAAACCCACTGGTAGGTAAGCCAACCCGTACCCAGAACGACAGTTAGGGAGTACAAGGGTAGAACTAAACAGCAAGCAATGCTAACAATAAGAAAAGACTAAAATGAAAAGCAAACCAAAACTATATACAAAGGAACCTCCCAGAACCAGGAAGTCACGAGTACAGAGCTGTCTAACGAGATAAATACAAGTCCCAAAAATGGACCACAACAAGTCATCTCAAAGGCAAAAGACAAGCTAACATAAGTCTAGAAGGAGATAGGTTAGTTCAGGACGCCAAGTGCTCACCCTCATCTATGATATCCAAAAGCTACAAAAGACGGCATGAACGATCACCGTTGGTAACTGGTACTAGGACCCGCATCATGAAAAGATGCAGAGTGTAGCATAAGTACCAAAACAAAGGTACTCAGTAGGTATCATAGGCCGACCGAAAAACAAAGGTAAAAATAATCTGAAAAGATAGAATCTAGACAAGAATAGAGGTCAAAGAGGATATGAAAAGAAGCACACGAGCGCACCGAAAGTAAATCTAAGTACGACTACACTAAACCTAACTGGACCCCATAAGCCCAGAAGGGACACTCATGCACAAGTTTAAATAAAACCCGAACGAACCCCCATAAGCCCGATAGGTACACAGAATAGCTAAGCCTACAAGACCGAAGAGTAATCCAGATCCGAATCAAAAAACCAGTTAACTCCCAGCCCAGCTAGCAAGAGTGAAAATCAATTGAATCGGTCAACTCTCAGCCTAGCTAGCAAGAGTGAATATCAACCCAGGCCGCCCAGCCATACCATCCACTCCTAGGGGGGGCAATCCCCCAGCTAGCAAGAGTGCCTCGGGGGTGTGTCAACTCCGTAAAGGATCTCGGATATCTAGGCCACCTAGCTAGTCAGCCCACTCCCAGGGGCGTCAGCCGCCCAACTAGCAAGAGTGCTCGGGGGTGTATCGAATCTGAAGAGGATCTCAAGTAGATTCCAAGCCATTGTGGATCGATGTCCACTCCCGACGATATCACAAAAGGCTCAAAGCCAGAAGCACTCCAATCCCGAGGAAGCACACCATTTCTGGTAATGCATCGGAGCCACAGAAATTGGGAGAGAAGACTGAAAGTCTAACAAGCAGCGCAAAAGCCTAAGCTAAGGCTCATACTATTAGACCCAAGTCTGCTATTCCGGTCTACAAGGACTTAGTCCATCCGAAATGACGTCGGAGATATATCATAGTCACAAGGTGCATGGGTCTAAGGCAACACTAGTCTATCCTAGACTATGGCCAAAACATGCTCCAAAAACATTTAATCAACCAAGTAAATCATACAGCATGCTACAACACACATACAACCCTCTTCCAACATGATACTACCCTCAAAACAGTGGTAATCAACCCTAAATCATGGTTTCTAAGAAGAAAAGTAGAAATAACTAGGTACCCGCCCCAATTCACACTAATCATCATGAATTTATACATTCCTGCTCAATCTAATTAGAAAGGAAGTCGTAGCCTACCTGTAGGTCGATCGCGTGCGCTCCAAATCACAAGGCCGGAGCTTTTCCCTTTCGAACGACCTCTGAATGTTGCCACACTATCAAAAATAGGATCACAACGTTAATACAGTGCTTTAGACACCAAAATAACCCAAAATGGAGACTGGCCAATTTTTAGAGTCAAACGGGAATCATGGGACCCGCACTGAAAACTCTAAAATTGACTGCGTCAAAAGGTCCTAAACTATGCCTCGAACTTGTGTTCCCAAATTAAACACAATCCGAGGCCCGAAAGCATTAAACACAGCACATGCAAAGAATTCACAAATTAATCACCAAAAAAGAGGAGGGACAGCAGCTTCAAACCGAAATTCACCTCAAACGAGGATTCACCAACACAATCGGATCACTCCACCACGTAGCCACAACCTACACGATCATCCAGGACTTCGAATCACTCAAATTGGAGCTCGGATGAGGGGGAAATCACCTTTTGAAAATAAGGACCGAAAGCTGAAATTTCTGATTTATAAAAACCGAAACTGGTCGCAAAAAATTAAATTTCTGGTCATTAAAAGTGTGATATCTGGTCGCTAAAAAGCTGCCCCAGATATCAGCACTTCAGCTGATTTGCTCCAACTCAGAATTCTCCGACGGGGTGCCTGAGATTCATTTGGAACCCCGTGCGCAAAAAAGAAATATGATACCCCATCGGAAATGGCATTTGAGACTCAACGGAACCATCCAAATGGCCCTTACGGAGCTGATTGGATCGTCAGAATTGGATTCTGAGGTCGTCTTCCTGAACTTCTGATCAAACATGACCGGTCAAGGTTCAAAAGCTCCAAAAACACTAGAACTCGCATAAAAACCAAACGAAAGACCAGGTGACCGAACTGTCATTTCTAGCAAGTCATAAACAACTTGGGGTCACTATAGGGAAGCTCTAACCAACGAACAGGAGGCATAAATACAGAAATGACCTAGAGGTCATTACAACATCCACTACTAAAAAGGACTTTCGTCCGCGAAAGTATGAGTCAAGAAGTACTTGAAGGCTCAAATAAGCTTGGAAATTGCTCCCACATATCATGCTTGGTCTCCCAAGTAGCCTCTTCAACTGGATGATGCCTCCAATGGACCTTAACCACAGGAATGGCTCTCGAACGCAACCACCGCACATCTCTGGCAAGAATGGCAATCGACTCCTCTACAAAGATCAAGCGATCATCCAAATATACCGCATCATACTGAAGCACATGCGACTCATCAGGAACATACCGGCGCATCATCAAAACATGAAAGACTAGGTGGATAGATGAAAACATCGGGGGCAAAGCTAACTCATAAGGAACCTCTCCAACTGTTCGAAAGATCTCAAAAGGCCTAATATACCACGGGCTAAGTTTGCCCCACCTCCCAAATCTCATCATGCCCTTTATGGGCGACACATGGAGGAAAACTCTACCACTAACTGAAAACCCCAAAGGTCGTCGCCTACTATCAGCATAACTCATGTGCGTACTCTGAGCTGTCTGAAGTGTATCCTCAATCACCCTCACCTGCTCCAAAGCCTCCTGAATCAAGTCGGTGCCACACGGTCTAGACTCTTTAAACTCAAACCAACCAATCAGAGAGCGACAACGCCTACCATATAAGGCCTCAAATGGGGCCATCTAGATGCTAGAATGGTAGTTGTTGTTGTACGCAAACTCCACCAAAGGAAAGAACTGGTCCCACTGACCACCAATCTCTAATACACAAGCCCGTAACATATCCTCAAGGACCTGGATAGTACACTCTGACTGACCATCCGTTTGTGGGTGGAAAGCTGTGCTAAGATCAACACGAGAACCCAACTCATCCTGAAAAGTCCTCTAGAAGGTAGAAGTGAACTGAGCACCTCGATCTAATATAATAGACATCGGCACACCATGAAGATGAACCACTTCACGAATGTAGATACGGGCTAACCTCTCGGCGCTGAATGAAGACTGAACAGGGAGAAAGTGTGCTGACTTGGTCAGTCGATCAACGATAACCCAAATGCTATCAACACCACTAGAAGTCCAAGGCAAACCTACCACAAAGTCCATGGTGATGCGATCCCACTTCCACTCCGAAATGGGTAATCTCTGAAAATCACCACCAGGTCTCAAATGCTCGGCCATCACCTACTCGCAATTAAGGCAATGAGATACATAGTCTGCAATATCTCTCCTCATATCGCTCCACCAGTAATGCTGCCTCAAGTCATGGTACATCTTCGCGGTGCCCGGATGGATAGAATATCTAGAATCATGGGCCTCCAGAAGTATCAACTAAATCAAACCCCCAACTCTTGGGACACAAATAAGACCTGCAAACCTCATAACCTCATCTAAGTCTAAGGTAATCGGAACAGTATTACCCACTAACAATTGATCTCAAAGTGCCACCAAGGCCTCATCCTCAAACTGACGGCTACGAATCTGATCAAGAAGAGAAGACTGAACTCCCACATAGGCTAGAACACACCTAGAACCTGAAACATCCAACCGAACCATCTGGTTAGCTAAGGACTGAATGTCCAAAGCTAATGGCCACTCCACAGTAGATAAGAAGGCTAGACTACCCATACTCACCGCCTTCCGACTCAAGGCATTCGCCACAATATTCGCCTTGCCCGTATGGTAGAGAATAGAGAGGTCATAGTCCCTTGGAAGACCAATTGAGCGATGCTGCCTCGAATTAAGGTCTCTCTGGCTCATAATACACTGAAGGCTCCTATGATCAGTGTAGATCTCACAACGAACTCCGTATAGGTAGTGCCTCCAGATCTTAAGCGTGAAAACTACCCCCACCAACTCCAGGTCATAAGTGGGGTAGTTGCGCTCATGTAACCTAAGCTTCCTCGACGCATAAACAATGACACTGCCTCACTGCATCAGTATACAACCCAAATCGACGCCAGATGTGTCACAATAAATTGTGAAACCCTCGCCCTCAACTGGAGGGGTCAATATAGGAGCAGTAGTCAGCAACTCCTTGAGCTTCTGAAAGCTTAACTAGCACTCCGCATACCACTCGAAAGGTATATCTATATGAGTCAACCGGGACAGAGGTGCTGCAATACTGGAGAATCCCTCCACAAACCGCCTGTAGTAGCCTGCCAAACCGACGAAGCTCTGAACATCAGTCACTGAAGTGGACCTAGCCCAACCACGAATAGCCTCAATCTTCACCGGATCTGCCATGATTCCATCCTTGGACATAATGTGCCCCAAGAATGCTACAGACTCAAGCCAAAACTCACACTTTGAGAACTTGACATAAAGCCGCTGATCTCTCAAAGTCTGGAGCACAATCCTCAAATGTTGCTCATGATCACTCCTGCTCCATGAGTATACCAGAATGTCATCTATGAACACGATGAAAAACAAATCAAGATACGGCCTGAACACCTGAGTCATCAAGTCCATGAAGGTGGCAGTGGCATTAGTCAACCCAAAAGACATCACTAGGAACTCAAAGTGGCCATATCAAGTCCTAAATGTAGTCTTAGGGATGTTCGTTGCCCTAATCCTCAGCTGATGGTAACCAGATTTAAAATCAATCTTTGAAAACAATACGGCACCCTGAAGCTGATCAAATAGATCATCAATCCTAGGCATGGGGTAGCGGTTCTTCACTGTCACCTTATTCTACTGCCTATAATCAAGACACATGCACATCGTGCCATCCTTTTTCTTTACAAATAGAACATGAACACCCTAAGGAGACACACTAGGCCTGATGAATCCCTTACCCAAGAGATCTTGAAGTTGAACACTAAGCTCCTTGAGCTTTGCAGAAGCCATACTAATATGGTAAAATGGAAATAGGTCGAGTACCTAGCTCAAACTCGATAGGAAAGTCAATATCACGCTCTGGGGGTAGGCCAGGTAGGTCAATAGGAAACACATCTATAAAATCACAGATGACTGGAATGGACTCAATTGAAGGGACCTCCCTACTCACATCATGCACATAGGCCAAATAAGACAAACACCCGCTAGCCACTAGCCTCCGAGCCTGAACAAAAGAGATAACTCCAATCAGTGTGCTACTAATGGAGCCCTACCACACCACCGGTGGAATACCAGGCATGGCTAAGGTAATGGTCTCAGAGAAACAATCTAAAACTGCACGATAGGGGAATAACCAGTCCATGCCCAGAATCACATCAAAATCAAGCATATCCAACAATATAAGGTCAACCCTGGTGTCACGCCCCTAGATAGTAACTAAGCAAGATCGAAAGACCTGATCCACTACTAAAGACTCACCAACGAGGGTCGAGACACGCAACAGTACTGCCATAGATCAGAACTCATACCCATACGAGAAGCATAATACACAGACACATAGGAATAGGTAGAGCCAGGATCAAATAATGCTGAGGTGGGCTGATGACATAAAGAATCGTACCTGTGATCACGTCATCCGATGCCACAGTCTCCACCCTCACTAGAGCAGTATAGAAATGGCCCTGTCCACCTCTACCCTAGCCATAAGTCCTACCACCTGACCTACCTCATCGGGGACTACCCCGAATACCCTGCTGTCCACCGTGATGGTCCTGACCCTGACCTCGACCTCTAGCTGGGGGCGTTGCTGGTGGAGCTGATAAAGTTGTTTATGGAGCTAGAGCAATCCGTCTAAATAGAGGGCAATCTCTAGCCTAATGACCTAACTCACCACAGTCAAAATAACCTGAAGATGATCTGCTCCTAGGTGAATGGTCAGCACGGCCTAAAGCATTAGCATAGGACCCATGACTCTGACTAGAGCCAACCTCACTCTGGCTATACCGATCATCTTCTAAACTCTATAATGAGGCTTGAATAGGCTGACTAGGCTAACTCCACTGAAACCGATGTCGAGCTCTATTATGTGAATCTCTGGGCTTGGAATGGAACCCACTATAGTTACCCTCATATCTAGCTCTCTTGTCGCTGCCCCCTTGGGCCTCACAACGGAGCTGCTCAATAGTGCAGGCATGATCAACAACATCCAGAAAGGAGCGACCCGCTGAGAATATAGATTGAGACTCAATCCGTAGCTGCAGTCTCAGCACATGAAAAAAGCACCGAACCCTCTCCTCCTCAGTAGGTAGAATCATGGTAGCATGGCGGGAGAGCTCTTGAAATCTTGCCTTGTCCTCAGACACTATCATAGAACCCTGATTCAACCTGGAGAACTGATCTCTGAGGTGATCTCTAACGCTGCGAGAAATGAACCTGGCCAAGAAGGCCCTAGAAAACTCGTTCCAAGTGACCGGAGGAGACCCAGCTGGTCTAGTCTTAATAAATGTATGCCACCACTGTCTAGCTGGCCCATGAAGCTGATATGCAGTGAAGTCAGCTCCTCTCGACTCCACGAGACCCAAAGTGTACAGCCACTCCCGACAAGTGGTCAAAACTTGTGGGCATCCTCACCCACATCCTTAGAAAATCTCAGAGGTGAAAGCCTCAGGAACACTCCAAGCACCTTTTGCTCCTCTAGCGGTATAACTCCAGCTGCGATCATGAGCTGGGCACCCCCAGGTCGTACCTAGGCCCTGGGTGCCTCTACTGTAGGCTAATCCTACTGAGCTGGTGCTGGCGCAGGTGCCAGTGTTGGTGCTGGTGCTGGCGCAGGTGCCGATGTTTGTGCTGGAGCTAGAGCATATGTTGATGCTAGAGCCTGCTGCATGCCGCTGAGCAATAGCTGCCTGAAGATTCGACACCATCGTCTGTTCAAGAGGTGGCTAGGCTAGTCCCAACCCCATCGGCTGATCGAAAACATGGGCTACTGAAGGATCTGTTGTGGGCTCCGGACCCTTCTCTCTATTTGGGGATGGTGATGCAACCTTGCTAGGTAAGGGAAGTCGACCCCTACCCCTAGCCATCTCGTGGTGCATACAGCTATACTGTGAAAAGAGTGAAACAAGTGAGACTCCAAGAAACCAATAACACACACGTTGCATAAAAGTGATACAAAAAGAGAGGGATTCCTAAAAACACCTTGTAGCCTCCCAAAGATAGGACACAGGTGTCTCCACACCTATCCGTAGGACTCTACTAGGTATTAGCTCTGTACAAGTGTGACCGGTGAACCTGGGGCTCTAATACCAACTTGTCACGACCCGACTCCCCGAGTCATGATGGAACCTACTAAAATCCACCGGTAGGTAAGCCAACCCATACCCAGAACGACAAGTAGTGAGAACAAGGGTAGAACTAAACAACACACAATGCTAATAATAAGAAAAGACAGAAATGGAAAGCAAACCAAAACAATATACAAAGGAACCTCCCAGAACCTGGAAGTCATGAGTACAGAGCTGTCTAACAAGATAAATACAAGTCCCAAAAGTGGACAACAACAAGCTGTCTCAAAGGCAAAAGAAAAGTCAACATAAGTCTAGAAGGAGACAGGTTGGTCCAGGACGCCAAATGCTCACCCTAGTCTCCAATATCCACAAGCCAGAAAAGACGGCACGAACGATCACCGCTGGTAACTGGTACTAGGACCTTCATCACGAAAAGATGCAGAGAGTAGCATAAGTACCAAAAAAAAGTACTCAGTAGCATCATAGGCCGATCGAACAAGAAAGGTAAAAATAATCTGAAAAGATAGAATCTAGAAAAGAATAAAGGTCAAAGCGGATATGAAAAGAAGCACACGAGCGCACCGAAAGTAAATCTAAACTAAACCTAACTGGACCCCATAAGCCCAGAAGGTACACTTGTGCACAAGTTTAAATAAAACCCTAATCGACCCCCATAAACCTAACAGGTACACAGAATAGCTAAGCCTATAAGACCAAAGAGTAATCCAGATCTGAATCGAAAAACCAGTCAACTCCCAGCCAAGCTAGTAAGAGTGACAATCAATTCAGCCGGTCAACTCCCAGCCCAGCTAGCAAGAGTGACAATCAACTCAACCAGTCAACTCCTAGCCCATCTAGCAAGAGTGACTATCAACCTAGGCCGCCCAGCCATACCATCCATTCCCAGGGGCATCAACCGCCCAACTAGCAAGAGTGTCTGGGGGGCGTGTCAACTCCGTAGAGGATCTTAGATATCCAGGCCGCCCAGCCAGTAAGCCCACTCCCAGGGGCATCAGCTGCCTGCTAGAAAGCGTGTCTGTGGGCATATCGACTCCGAAGAGGATCTCAAGTAGGCTCCAAGCCATCGTGGATCAACGTCCACTCCCGACAATATCACAAAAGGCTCTAAGCTAGAAGCACTCCAATCCTGAGGAAGCACATCATCTCCAGTAACATATCAGAGCCACAAAAATAGGGAGAGGAGACAGAAAGCCTAACAAGCAGCTCAAAAGCCTAAGCTAAGGCTCATACTATCAGACCCAAGTCTGCTATTCCTGTCTACAAGGACCTAGTCCATCCGAAAGGATGTCGAAGACATACCATAGCTACAAGATGCATGGGTCTAAGGCAACACTAGTCTATCTTAGACTAAGGCCAAAACATGCTCCAAAAACAAGTAATCAACCAAGTAAATCACATAGTATGCTACAACACACATACAACCCTCTTCTAGCATGGTACTACCCTCGAAACAGTGGTAATCAATCCTAAATCATCGTTTCTAAGAAGAAAAGTAGAAATAACTGGATACCCGCCACAATTCACACTAATCATCATGAATTTACAGATTCCTACTCAATCAAATTAGAAAGGAAGCTGTAGCCTACTGTATGCCGATCACACGCGCTCCAAATCACAAGGCTGGATCTTTTCCCTTCCGAACAGCCTCTAAACGCTACCACACTATCAAAAATAGAATCACAATGTTAGTACGGTCGTTTAGACACAAAAATCACCCAAAACAGAGACAGACCAATTTTTAGAGTCAAACGGGAATCATGGGACCCATGCTGAAAATTCCAAAATTGACTCTATCAAAAGGTTCTAAACTATGCCTCGAACTTGTGTTCCAAAATTAAACACAATCCGAGGCCCGAAACCAGCAAACACAGCACAAGCAAAGAATTCACAAATTAATCTCCAAAAAGAGGAGGGGCAGCAGCTTTGAGCTGTAACTCACCTCAAACGAGGGTTCACCAACACAATCTGATCACTGCACCACGTAGCCACAACCTCCATGATCATCCAGGACTTAGAATCACTCAAATCGGAGCACGAATAAGGGAGAAATCGCCTTTTGAAAATAAGGACTGAAAGCTGAAATTTCTGATTTATAAAACCCAAAACTGGTCGCTAAAAACTAAATTTCTGGTCGTTAAAAGTGTGATATCTGGTCGCTAAAAAGCTACACAAGATATCAGCACTTCAGCTGATTTACTCCTACTCAAAATTCTCCGACGGGGTGCCCGGGATTCATTTGGAAACCTGTGCGCGTAAAAGAAATATGTTATCCCATCAGAAACCATCGGAATGCCCATCCGAGGTCGTTTTGATAAAAAGTGGGTCCCACACTCAATTCTCATTTAAAGCCAAATTCCACAAAGGGCCTCGAAATTAGTCCAAAAACCTTGGGACCTAAACGAAAGATTATTCTAGACCGAACTCGATATTCCGGAGCTAACTGTGCTGACGAAATTCTCATTTGAGCACATTTACCAAGAATGTTGACCAAAGTCAATCCTTGGCTTAAGCTTCAAAGTTAAAATGTCTAACGGCACAAACTCACCCCAGAAGTCTCGGGGCCCAAACCAACTATACTCCTAGTCTAAAATGGGCCTTCCGGAGCTGATGGAATCATCAAAATTGGATTATGAGGTTATCTTCCTGAACTTCTAATAAAAAATGACCGTTCAAGGTTCAAAAGCTCCCAAAACACTAGAATTCGCATAAAAACCAAACGAACGACCAGGTGACCAAACAGTTAGTCCCAGCAAGTCATATATAACTTGGGGTTGCTATAGGAAAGCTCTAAACAATGAACAGGAGGTATAAACACAAAAATGACCTAGAGGTTATTACATCTCTATTACTAGAAGAACAATTATCCACCATACCATTTCTAGAAAACCAAAGTATCTATTGTAACTTACAAATCTAATAAGTTGCTGCATCAACTTAAGCAAAGGCACTTGAATGCACAAAACCCTCTCCTTTTTGTCTTCTAGGGGACCTTAGGGAACAGAGGCCCCCGAAATAGTTTTAACCCAAATCACAAAGCCCTCTACTTTTTAAACCTAAATCACCATTTTAACTTCAAAAACATAATATCCTAACAGTGAAAAGAAAAACAAAAAATTACCTGTACGAATCGAAAAACCCTAACTCTCAGTGCGGTGGCAGAGACAGACGGTGGCAGAAAAATGGAACGATGAAGTTGAAAAGTTGAAGCTGGAATGGCGGCAGAAAAATTGTTGTGGATTCTTTTGAAATTTTGAGATATGTACATCCGGATGAGTTGAACATCTTGGTGATTGCATTTTAAAATTAGTTTTATTAAAAAAACTTTTGGTTAATTATTGTGATTTAAGATACTATTTTTCGTAATTTTTAAATATATAAAATACTTAAAAGGAAAGTAAGACATAAATTGAAACGGATCTCTGGCTGATCCTAAGTGCCCAATGTATGTTACTTCAGTCTCAATTTATGTGGCTATCTTCTCACTTTTAAATAGTTTAAGTTGTTAATTATTGTGATTTACAATACTTTCTTTTTGTGTAATTTTAAATAACATGTTACTCGATATGTCCCAATTTATATGGCACATGAAAAATTTCTATAGTAAATAAATTTGTGAATATGTTTTTAAAATATTTTAAGTTGTTAATTATTATAATCTTACAGAATAATTTTTTTCATAATTGAAATATATAACATACTAAAATTGAAAGTAAAACAAATAAATTGAAATAAAACTACTAAAATATAAATAGTAAAAGGAAGGCACAAACAAATAATATGTTGTACACCCCTACCACATCGTTGTCAGTCTCTTTCCATTTTTCTTCATCGTTCCATTTTTCTTCATCGTACATCTCTGCCGCCACACTGAGAGTTAGGGTTTCGATTCTTATCGGTAATTTTTTTTATTTTCTTCTCATGGTTAGGATTTTGTGTTTTTGAAGTGAAAATGGTGATTTAAGTTTAAAAAGAAGAGGGCTTTGTATTTTTTAAGTAAAAAAATGGTGATTTAGGTTAAAAAAAAGAAGAGGACTTTGTGTTTTTAAATTAAAAAAGGTTATTTAGATTAAAAAAGAAGATGGTTTTGTGTTTTTGAAGTGAAAATGGTGATTGTTGCTTTCATTTTCAGTTAAAAAAGAAGAGGGCTTTGTGTCTGAAATTAGCTGTGATTCGGTGAGAACTTGTGGTTGTGGTGAAGTTGCTCGTTGTTTCACTTCAAAGACTTCATTGAACCCCGGAAGAAAATTTTACAAGTGTCCTAAACCTAAGGTATGTTTTTCTTTAAGTGTCAATTCCTATGGTTTAGTATTTATCTCTTAAGTATTTCCGATTTGCTGTTGAGCAGAGTGAAAGTTGTGGTTTTTGGGTGTGAGAAGACAACCATTTGGTTGATGCTTTGGTCCAAATAAACTTTTTGACAGACTCGTTGAATGTGGTTAGGATTGAAAGAAACAACTTGAAGAAACAATTGGAGGCTTTGGAGACTATAAATTACTATGAGGTGAACAAATCAAGGACTTTGGAAGAAAAATTGTTTAAGACAAAGATGTGGTGTATTCTTTTATTTGTCGTGTTTATTGGATTTGTTGTTGCAAATTTCAGGTGATGTAGATGAATTGTTTATGGTAGTCTACGTTTTATTTTGTAATGGTTTGAAAATGATGGAACTTTTTGCTCCATTTTGTAATGATTTGGAATAGTGCAACTTTAGTTGTGTAGATTGGTTTAACGTCCTCAAAATAATCACCATGAACCTCCATTATGCAAAATTTTACAATTGTTTCAGCAGCTACAACAATTGCTGAAGTAGATTGCCTACTAGCTAAGACGTTTTTCAGCAAGTACATAAATTGCTGAAATAGATTGCCTACTTGCTGAGATATTTTTCAGCAAGTACAACAATTGCAACTGGACACACTAACTGAAATGGTGGTGGAGATTCAATCTATAACATAAAAAAGTTCCAGTATGAAATATTAAAATCCTACGGTGTTGTTATTCGACGTGTGGTTGTAAATATTAACATTGTTGAGTTTGCTTTTAGTTACTGTTGTCATTTTATAAAATAATAAGTTACCTAGTTTTAGGATGAATTTGAATTTTAAATATTTGTTAGGTTGTTTTAATTGTTGAGATTATTTAGTCTTTTTAAAATTTTTGTTATGCAGATTTTCTGCAGATTACTGTTATCAAGGTGGCTATTTAAAGCCTATTATGCTTAATAAAATATTGGGAGACATTTTCAATCTTTTTGTGCTGCCCCATTTTTTAAAAAACACCAACAGTGATATCAAGAGCTTCATTGATCTTAAAGGATCTGTGAAATCTTCTAAAGAACTACCATACAGTTTTTAACCCATAAGGACTACCTTTTTAACCCGTCAGGGCTACCCATTTTAACCCATCAGGGCTACCTTTTCAATTCGTGCTTTTTTCAACGTACACGCTTTTCTAAACCAATTTTTAACCAAAATAATGGCAAGTAGCGGTCTCTCTTTTAATGCCCCAAAAATATTCACTGGTGAAAACTATCAGATTTGGTCAGTGAAAATGAAATCATTTCTTGAAGCCTATGATATGTGGGAAGTTGTAATGGAAGATATATCCTTGCAACCTCTCCCTACAAATCCTACCTTGCTCAAATTAAATCTCATTCGGATGAAAAAACCAAAAAATTCAAAGCCAAAACTGTAATTCAAAATTCAGTGGTGGATTCAATTTTTTTCTAAAATCATTGCTTGTGAGACGGCAAAAGAAACTTGGGAAAAATTAAAAAAAGAATATCAAGGAAGTGACCGAGTCAAACAAATGCAAATTTTGAATTTGAAAAGAGATTTTGAATCTCATAGGATGCAAGAAGATGAAACTATTGTTAAATATTCTTACAAGATATCTTTTATTGTTAGAAAAATCAGGTTGCTTGGTGAGGATTTCAAAGATGACAGAATAGTAGAAAAAAATCTTGTGACAATTCCAGAGAGATTCGAATCTAAAATTTCATTTCTGGAAGAGTCTAAAGATCTCTATACTATTTCTGTTGAAGAACTAATAAGTGCTCTTCAAGCACAGGAGCAAAGAAGAGCCTTCAGGCAAGATAATGTTACTGAAGGTGCCTTTTATGCACAAAACAGAAAAGAAAAATGTAATTATCCTCTTTACAAATACTTCAAAAGAAAAATGCACTTTGAAAAATTTTGTTGGTGGAGACCTAATGCAATATGTGGAAATTGCAAACAAGCCGGTCATCTTACAAAAGTGTGCAAGCTTAAGAACAATCTTCAAGCATAAGTTGTAGAAGCAAAAATCGAGGAGGAGCAACTTTTTAAAATTGCAGTATCTAAAGCAAAGGAGGAGTGTTGAGTTTGCTTTTAGTTACTGCAGTCATTTTATAAAATAACAAGTTACCTAGTTTTAGGATGAAAATTTTAAATATTTGTTAGGTTGTTTTAATTGTTGAGATTATTTAGTCTTTTTAAAAATTTTGTTATGCAGATTACTGTTATCAAGTTTGATATTTAAAGCCTATTATGCTTAATAAAATATTGGGAGACATTTTCAATCTTTTTTTGCTACCCCATTTTTAAAAAAACACCAACAAACATCTTCAAAATAGCCACCATGAACCTCCATAGTGGTGGAGATTCAATCTATAACATAAAAAAGGTTCCAATACGAATACGAATGTTACCTCTCTATTACTAGAAGAACAACTATTGACTGATACCATTTCTAGACAAGCAAAGCATCTGTTTTAACTAACATATCAATTATCTGTCAGACAGAATGGGAAGTGATCAATCAAATATTGAAGTTATCATTACTTAAAACTCTACTTTATAAAATTACACTGAATATGTTAAGGTGTTAATATTCGACATGTGGTCTTATATATTAACATCCTCAAAATAGTCATCATTATGCATCATTTTACAATTGTTTCAGCTACTAAAACTATTGCTGAAGTAGATTCCCTACTCGATGAGAGGTTTCTCGGCAAGTACATAAATTGCTGAATTAGATTGTCTACTTCCTTAGATTTTTTTCTTCAGCAAGTACAACAATTGCAACCGAACAAACTGACTGAAATAGTGGTGGAAATTCAATCTATAACATAAAAAAGTTCCAGTACGAAATATTAACATCCTATGGTGTTGTTATTCAACGTGTGGTCGTATATATTAACATCCTCAAAACAGCCACCATGAACCTCCATAGTGGTGGAGATTCAATCTATAACATAAAAAAAAAAGTTCTAGTACGAATACGAACGTTAACTCTCTATTACTAGAAGAGCAACTATCGATTGATACCATTTCTAGACAAGCAAAGCATCTGTTATAACTGACAGATCTATTACTTGTAAGAGGGAAGTGATCTGTCAAATATTGAAGTTATCAAGACTTAAAACTCTACTTTACTATTTTTTCAGAAACTACAGCAGTTGCTGAAGTAGATTCCCTACTTGCTGAGAGGTTTCTAGCAAGTACATAAATTGCTGAAGTAGATTGCCTACTTGCAGAGGTTTTTATCAACAAGTACAACAATTACATCTCTATTACTAGAAGAACAACTATCGACTGATACCATTTCTCAGCAAGTACATAAATTGCTGAAGTAGATTGCCTGAAATGGTGGTGGAGATTCAATCTATAACATAAAAAGAGTTCCAGTATGAAATATTAACATCCTATGGTGTTGTTATTCGACGCCTGGTCGTATATATTAACATCCTCAAAACAGCCACCATGAACCTCCATAGTGGTGGAGATTCAATCTATAACATAAAAAAAAAAAGTTCTAGTACGAATACGAACGTTACCTCTCTATTACTAGAAGAGCAACTATCGACTGATACCATTTCTAGACAAGCAAAGCATCTGTTTTAACAAACAGATCAATTATCTATTAGGAAGAATGGGAAGTGATCATGACTTAAAACTCTACATTATAAAATTACACTGGATATGTTTTGGTGTTGCTAATCGACGTGTGGTCGTATATATTAACATCCTCAAAATAGTCACCATTATGCAACACTTTACTATTGTTTCAGCAACTACAACAATTGTTGAATTATATTCTCTACTTACTGAAGTAGATTGCCTACTTGCTGAGATTTGTTTGAGCAAGTACAACAATTACCTCTATTACTAGAAGAACAACTATCGAATGATACCATTTCTCAGCAAGTACATAAATTGCTGAAGTAGATTGCCTGAAATGGTGAGGGAGATTCAATCTATAACATAAAATAAGTTCCATTATGAAATGTTAACATCCTATGGTGTTGTTATTCGATGTGTGGTCATATATATTAAATTCCTAAAAATAGACACCATGAACCTCCATGGTGGTGGAGATTCAATCTATAACATAAAAAAAGTTATACTATGAAAAATAATGTTACCTCTCTATTACTAGAAGAACAACTATCGACAGATACCATTTCTAGAAAAGCAAATCATTTGATTTAGCTGACAGATCAATTATCTGTCAGACAGAATGGGAAGTGATCAGTCAAACATTGAAATTATCATTACTTAAAACTCTACTATATAAAATTACACTAGATATGCTATGGTGTTGTTATTCGATGTGTGGTCGTATATATTAACATCCTCAAAATAGTCACTATTATGCAACATTTTACAATTATTTCAGCAACTAAAGCAATGGCTGAATTAGATTCCCTACTTGTTATGAGGTTTCTTAGCAAGTACATAAATTGCTGAAGTAGATTGCCTACTTGCTGAGATTTGTTTCAGCAAGTATAGTAATCGCTGAAATAGATTGCCTACTTGCTGAGATTTCTTTCAAGAACTACAGCAATTGCTGAAGTAGATTGCCTACTTGCTTAGAATATTTTCAGCAAGTACAACAGTTGCAACTGGACAAACTAACTAAAATGCAGGTTGAGATCCAATCAACAACATAAAAAACGTTGTAGACATAGTTTGTTACGTACCTGATGATTTAATTGAGAAGCCATTCAACTGACGAACGACCAATTGTAAAGTAAAAACAAAAACTGGAAAACAAATATGAATTAGATAGCAAACACTACTCAAGAAAATGTCCATATATTAGAGCAAAACAAATCTGATTCAGTAGGTATTCATTGTAACACCCCAAGCATCCAAAGGATTTTAAAATGCAGAATTCACCTGAAGACAGCAACCTACTGAGGCCACCTACGGGTCGTAGATGGATTGATGGGCCGTAGGTGGGGACCGTCAATGGCACTGTGAAATTTCAGGATTTCCAATTTTCTGAACTTTGGCCTACGGAATAGCAGGATGGTTCGTAATTCAGTTGACGGGTCGTAGATGGGTTCCGTAGATGCCTTCCAGACTTAGCCAAATTTTCAGCCCAAAATGAACTTTCTGAATCAATTGACGGAAGAGCAGAACGGTCCATCAATTAATGTACGGACCGTAGATCCTGTCCGTTGATTGGACCCAACAGTTTTTAATTAAGGGCTTTTTGGTCTTTTCTCAAATTGCTTACCTATTAAGCTAAGTCGGTTATACCCTTAATCTATGACCTATAAATACTTTATAAGTCTAATTTTACTCATTCCTAAACTCTCCTCTCAAATATTTCTCTCTCTAAAAGAAACTCTCTTAACTCTCAAGGAAGAAGAAGAAAGTTTGAATCCTCCATTGAAGACCTTCAATCTTCTCCAATTTCTTGTGGATTGCTTTGAGGTATGATAGTGTTCACCATTAGGAGTCCTTTCCTCCAATGGGCCCTTCCTTTTCTTCATGATTTTCAAAGGTTTACTCTAACCCAATTGAATTAGGGTTTTGATCAATCATTGTGGGTTCTTCAATTATGATTTCAATTGTTTATTTTATGATTCCTAGTGCACGATCTAGCGTGATAAAGTAACTTAGTGCACGCATTAGCGTGAATTACATGATTTGATGTAAAGATTTCATGAACCCTCATGATCCCAAGCTAATTCTCCCCAATTTGATAATCTATGCTTTGATTGTTGGGTTGAGCTATGATTTGATGAAGTTTATGAATTCTCTATGAAATCAAGCATGAATTGTGAATGAATTGAGGATAATCTTATGAATTTAGCATGATTTTCCTCTATTACGTGAGTTCCTTCAAGTATAGGTAAATTGTATTAATTATGGCTTTCTAAGCATAAACCCGCATTAATTTGCATGATATGAGTTGAACTTGCTAGAACCCATATGAACTCTATGATCTATGAACTATGAGCATGATGAACTAAGTAAAAATAAAGCTAATGAACTTATGCATGACTCATATGAAGTAAAAGATGAGTTAAGGGTGCTTTGAGAGTAAAGTGCCAAAGTTATGACATGATGATGCTATGGTTGAGTTGTGAAAGGTTTTCTCACATAATTCTCCCAATATGACTTAAAAGAACAAGAGGAGATTACCCATGTTCTTAAGGAGCTATTCTAATGAATGAAAGGACAAGAGGCGATTACCCATGTACCCTAATGTAGACAAAGCGGCAATTACCCATGTACCCTAATGTAGACAAAGCGGCAATTACCCAAGTCTACCAATAATGAGCTTATGACTAATGCAGACAAGAGGCGATTACCCATGTCTACCTAAGATAAAATGAACTATGACCAATCCGTGGGAAGTATGCCTAGTACCGAGTGGACAAGCGGCGATTACCCATGTCCCATAACCTATGTGCCACCATAGGGCGATGGTCTATGATAGACACTAGCTAGTGGATCCACATAAGCTAAGGAGTTTATGGTCTTACCTTGGGAAGTAGGACACCTCTTTTCGGTGTGGGGTAGACACCGAATTCCATGTTGATAGCTCACATGGTCTTACATGTCGGTTAAGTCTATTCCCCACAAGTTAATGAACAAGTGTTCTCATGATGAAGTAAAAAAAAAAAAAAAAAGATGATTTAGCTTGCTTTGGCCTTGATACATGCTTTATGTTTCATGTCTCTCATGTTTATCATGTTTTTAGCTTGGCCATTGCATGTCATGATTATGTCTCTATCTCTAGCATGATTTATGTGTTTATGTGAATTGCTATCATACTTAGTACTTTATTGTGCTAACGCATACTCTTGCCTGCATCAACTTCTTTGGTGTAGGACGTGGCAGTTCTCCTACTCGTGGCTAGAGCATTGACTTAGAGTTGAGAAGAAGACTTGGTGAGTCCTCATCCATCCGACGACATAGCCTTGTTGGATTTTACTTTGATGTCTTTCCTTATGTTTGATATTGTATTGGGTTGTGTCCCTATCACTTTTATTCGTATTCCATGATATTAGAAGGCTTTGACACATGAGTTGTAGACTTCTGCTGTTTTGAATAAAGATTTGATATAAAATGCTCTTTTGAACTCTTACTTCTCTATTATCTTGTATGTGATGTATGCTACGGGCTTGTATGAGGCCTCTCGGGGTCTTGTACGCCGTGTTACATCTAGGGGCTACCCTGGGTCGTGACATTCATGACTAACCATAAATAAGGGCCTCTTGAACCAATTAAGTATTTACATCTGGGAGAGTGTCGCTAGCCTTTTTGAAGTGAGGCACCAATTAATACCATAAATTTAAAATATTTAATTGCATATATCAATAATCAAATCTCAATAGCAATAACATATCTAAAATTCTATCTATAAGACAGAGGTTAACAGTTAGGTACTATCTCCACCACCATGGAGGTTCATGGTGACTATTTTGTGGATGTTGGACGTAGAAAGTGAGATTGATTTATAGTTATAGTCTGACTTGAAGACATGATACGGAAAGTGAGATTGATATATAGTTAGGATGTGTAAAGATATTCTAATATGATAGTGTGAGAGATTGGTTATAAATGGTTGTAGGAGAATATCTTTACACAATCTTTCAGATAGATTTATTATCTGTCAGACAGAAGCTCAATTGATCCTCAAGGCCCTAAATTCGATCCTGGCAAGCTAATGGAGGTTCATGGTGACTATTTTTGAGGATTTTTGGGTGAAGTTGGATTGTCAAACATAATATATTAATACATACGATCACATGTCGAATAACAACACCATAACATATCCAATATAATTACATTCATCTAGTAATGTAATTGCATTAATTAATTATGCATGTACAAATTAAAGAAGCCAAGGAATTTTTTCTAACATGGATTGAGACATACATCTATTTATAGTATAGCAAGCAGCATTCATGGCTTCATCTCAGAATTGATTAGTTAGTACTATTAAACCTTTTTGTTACATCACAACTCTTTATATAATGCTTTCAAGGTGCTTTTATTAAACTTTCGACATAAAGATGTTTGGAGGATGTTGTAATGGTTTAACATCAACATATTTTAATAACTTTGAGTTTGAGTAAGTATTTTCTAGACAACCAAGGCATCTATAAAAATAGACGGATCTACTATATGTCTGACAGATTCTTAATTCATCATCGAAACCATGGCATCTATTATAACAAATAGATCTACTATCTATCAGACAGATTCTTCATTCATCAGCAAATTTGTAACTCGATAATCGTGAAATCAACAAAGGACTACTATTGTATATAGACTAATGACTTTCCGAATCATGCTTGAATGTCTTATTGACGAGGGAAAAATTAATGTATATGATTGCAACAGGGGTGTTTTCTCCGATGAGCAATTTGTGCCACAAATTATGCCGATGGTGGAATTGTTTCCTCGGGTTTTAAAGCAAAGCAAAATGTTTGATAGTGCGCCCGCTAAAATTTTAAATGATAAGTGAGATTTTTGTCTTTGAAGACTCATAAACATTGTTGAGAATATGTCTCAGGATATTGCAGAAATAAAACAGTTAGCTATTTTTAGAATTTTTAAATTATGTTATTAGAATTCTACGTGACTTCAATTTAGGAGTTAGTTCTTTGTATTTGTTATTTGAATTTTACTGATAAGTTAGTAACCATATTTTTCTATTTTTAGTTAGGAATTGTATCTATAAATATAAGTCTGTGGATTATTTATAAAATAATAATTCCCTTTGACAATACTGCAGTATTTTTTCTCTCAAAAGTCTTTCTATGTTATTTTCTTAATTTCTTTTATTAAAAAACCAATAATTGATATCTAGAGCCTTCTTCTTGAGGGACCTGTGAGTAGAAAAATGGATTCCGAAAATAATTTTTCACGAATGGCTCCTTCTATTTTTTATGGTGAAAATTATCAACTATGGGCTGTGAGAACGGAAACCTATTTGGAGGCTCTTGATCTTTGGGAAGCCGTGGAAGAGGATTATGAAATTAATCCGCTGCCAAATAATCCCACCGTGGCCCAAATCAAGAGTCACAAGGAAAAGAAAACCATTAAGTCCAAGGCAAAAGCAACTTTGTTTGCTGCTGTTTCGACAACTGTTTTCACGAAAATCATGACTCTCACATCACCAAAAGAAATTTGGAATTATCTGAAGAAAGAATATGCTGGAGATGAAAGAATACGAGGAATGAAGGTATTAAATTTAATGAGGGAATTCGAATTGCAGAAAATGAAAGAGTCAGAAACAATCAAGGAATACTCTGACAGATTGCTTGGTATTGTCAACAAGGTAAGATTTCTAGGCAATGAATTTAAGGATACAAGAATTGTTGAAAAACTTCTTGTTACAGTGCCCGAAAGATATGAGCATGTATAACTACCTTGGAAAACACACAAGATCTGTCAAAAATTACCTTGACAGAATTGTTAAATTCTTTGCAGGCATAGGAACAAAGGAGGTTTATGAAGCAAGATGGCATGGTTGAAGGAGCATTAGTAGCCAACCACAAAACTCAAAGCAAGGGTAAATTTTTAAAAAATTACCCACCTTGTCAGCACTGTGGAAAAAATGGACATCCTCCATATAAAATGTTGGAAAAGACCAGATGCACAGTGCAAGATCTGCAAACAACTTGGTCATGAAGCTGTGATTTGCAAAAATAAATTTCTAAAAGATGAAACAGTTGCCCAAGTCACCACTGAAAAAGAAGAAGAAGACCACTTATTTGAGGCAACTTGTTTTTCAACCAAAAAATGTGATTTTTGGATGATTGATAGTGGTTGTACAAACCACATGACATATGAAAGAAATCTTTTTAAAGAGTTCATTCCTATGAAAAATAAGAAAGTCAGAATTGGGAATGGTGATAGTATTCGTGCAAAAGGAAAATGGTCTGTTGCAATTAAAACAAATTCAGGTACAAAACTAATTTCAAATTTTCTTTATGTGCCTGATATTGATAAAAGTTTGTTTAGTGTCGGTCAGTTAATAGAAAAAGAATTTAAATTATTTTTTGAATACAAATATTGTCGAATTTTTTATTCCACTAAGCAAGAGATTTTACAAGTTGAAATGAGAGGTAAGAGCTTCTCATTTAATCCAACAGAAGATGCACACAAGTCTTACAAGACAAAAGATGAATTGGCAGATTTGTTCACAAGGTTAATTTCAGATGAGACTACAATCTACAATTCTTGATCTAAGGAGTGTTGAGAATATGTCTCAGGATATTGCAGAAATAAAATAGTTAACTATTTTTAGGATTATTAAATTATGTTATTAGAGTCATACGTAACTTCAATTTAGTAGTTAGTTCTTTTTATTTGTTATTTGAATTTTACTGATAAGTTTGTAACCATATTTTTCTATTTTTAATTAGGAATTATATCTATAAATGTAAGTCTGTGGATTATTAATAAAATAATAATTTCCTTTGACAATACTACAGTATTTTTTCTCTCAAAAGTCTTTCTCTGTTATTTTCTTAATTTCATTTATTAAAAAACCAACAAACTTCCTATTAGGTCACCTTATAACAAATAGATCTACTATCTGTCAGATTCTTATTTCATCAGCAAATTTGCTACCCGATAATCATGAAACCAACCAAGGACTAATCTGGGCAAGCTGATGGAGGTTCATGGTGACTATTTTTGATGATTTTTGGGTGAAGTTGGATCGTCAAACGTAATATATTAATATATACGACCACACGTCGAATAACAACACCAAAACATATCCAGTGTAATTACATTCATCTAGTAATGTAATTACATTAATTAATTATACATGTACAAACTAAAGAAGCCAAGGAGTTTTTTCTAACATGGTTTGAGACATCATCTATTTATAGTATAACAACCCGTGTTCATGCCTTTAGCCCAGAATTGTTTATTTAGTACTATTAAACTTTTCTACTACATCACAACTCTTTGTATAATGCTTTCAAGGAGCGTTTATTAAATTTTCAACATAAAGATGTTTGGAGGATATTGTAATGGTTTAACATTAATATATTTTAATAACTTTGAGCTTGAGTAAGTATTTTCTAGACAACCAAGGCATCTATTAAACAGACAGATCCACTATATGTCAGACAGATTCATAATTCATTAGCGAAACCAAGGCATCTATTATATCAGATAGATCTACTATCTGTCAGACAGATTCTTAATTCATCAGCAAATTTGTAACCCGATAACAGTGAAACCAACCAAGGACTACTAATGTATGTAGATCGAGGACTTTCACAATTGCGCTTGAATGTCTTATCAACGAGGAATAATTAATGTATATGATTGCAACAGGGGTGTTTTCTCCGATGAGCAATTGTGCCCAAATTATGTCGATGGTGGAATTGTTTCCTAGGCATTTAAAGCAAAGCAAAATGTTTGATAACTTGCCCGCTAAAATTTTAAATGATAAGTGAGATTTTTGTTTTTGAAGACTCATCAACTTCCTATGAAGTCACATTATAACAGATAGATCTACTATTTCTCAGACAGATTCTTAATTCATCAGCAAATTTGCAACCCGATAATGGTAAAACCAACCAAGGACTAATCTGGGCAAGCTGATGGATTTTCATGGTGACTATTTTTCAGGATTTTTGGGTGAAGTTGGATCGTCAAATGTAATATATTAATATATACGACCACACGTCGAATAACAACACCATAACATATCTAGTGTAACTACATTCATCTAGTAATGTAATTACATTAATTAATTATGCATGTACAAATTAAAGAAGCCAAGGAGTTTTCTCTAACATGGATTGAGACATACATCTATATATAGTATAACAAGCAGTTTTCATGGCTTTAGCTCAGAATTGATTAGTTAGTACTATTAAACTTTTTTGCTACATCACAACTCTTTGTATAATGCTTTCAAGGTGCTTTTATTAAATTTTCGACATAAAGATATTTGGAGGATATTGTAATGGTTTAACATCAACATATTTTAATAACTTTGAGTTTGAGTAAGTATTTTCAAGACAACCAAGGCATCTATTAAACAGACAGATCCACTATATGTCAGACAGATTCATAATTCATTAGCGAAACCAAGGCATCTATTATAATAGACATATCTACTATCTGTCAGACAGATTCTTAATTCATCAACAAATTTGCAACCCGATAATCGTGAAACGAACCAAGGACTACTAATATATGTAGACCGAGGGCTTTCTAAATTGCGCTTGAATGTCTTATCAACGAGGAAAAATTAATGTATATGATTACAACAGGGGTGTTTTCTCCGATGAGCAATTTGTGCCACAAATTATGCCAATGGTGGAATTGTTTCCAAGATTTTTAAAGCAAAGCAAAATGTTTGATAGCTTGCCCGCTAAAATTTTAAATGATAAGTGAGATTTTTGTATTTGAAGACTCATCAACTTCCTATGAAGTCACCTTATAACAGATAGATCTACTATTTCTCAGACAGATTCTTAATTCATCAGCAAATTTACAACCCGATAATCGTAAAACCAACCAAGGACTAATCTGGGCAAGCTGATGGACGTTCACGGTGACTATGTTTCAGGATTTTTGGGTGAAGTTGGATCGTCAAATGTAATGTATTAATATATACGACCACACGTCGAATAACAACACCATAACATATCTAGTGTAATTACATTCATCTAGTAATGTAATTACATTAATTAATTATGCATGTACAAATTAAAGAAGCCAAGGAGTTTTCTCTAACATGGATTGAGACATACATCTATATATAGTATAACAAGCAGTTTTCATGGCTTTAGCTCAGAATTGATTATTTAGTACTATTAAACTTTTATAGGTACATCACAACTCTTTGTATAATGCTTTCAAGGTGCTTTTATTAACTTTTCGACAAACAGATATTTGGAGGATATTGTAATGGTTTAACATCAACATATTTTAATAACTTTGAGTTTGAGTAAGTATTTTCTAGACAACCAAGACATCTATTAAAATAGACAAATCTACTATATGTCAGACAGATTCTTAATTCATCGGTAAAACCAAGCCATCTATTATATCAGACAGATCTACTATCTGTCAGACAGATTCTTAAGTCATCAGCAAATTTGCAACTCGATAATCGTGAAACCAACCAAGGACTACTAATGTATGTAGATCGAGGACTTTCACAATTGCGCTTGAATGTCTTATCAACGAGGAATAATTAATGTATATGATTGCAACAGGGGTGTTTTCTCCGATGAGCAATTGTGCCCAAATTATGTCGATGGTGGAATTGTTTCCTAGGCATTTAAAGCAAAGCAAAATGTTTGATAGCTTGCCCGCTAAAATTTTAAATGATAAGTGAGATTTTTGTTTTTGAAGACTCATCAACTTCCTATGAAGTCACATTATAACAGATAGATCTACTATTTCTCAGACAGATTCTTAATTCATCAGCAAATTTGCAACCCGATAATGGTAAATCCAACCAAGGACTAATCTGGGCAAGCTGATGGATTTTCATGGTGACTATTTTTCAGGATTTTTGGGTGAAGTTGGATCGTCAAATGTAATATATTAATATATACGACCACACGTCGAATAACAACACCATAACATATCTAGTGTAACTACATTCATCTAGTAATGTAATTACATTAATTAATTATGCATGTACAAATTAAAGAAGCCAAGGAGTTTTCTCTAACATGGATTGAGACATACATCTATATATAGTATAACAAGCAGTTTTCATGGCTTTAGCTCAGAATTGATTAGTTAGTACTATTAAACTTTTTTGCTACATCACAACTCTTTGTATAATGCTTTCAAGGTGCTTTTATTAAATTTTCGACATAAAGATATTTGGAGGATATTGTAATGGTTTAACATCAACATATTTTAATAACTTTGAGTTTGAGTAAGAATTTTCAAGACAACCAAGGCATCTATTAAACAGACAGATCCACTATATGTCAGACAGATTCATAATTCATTAGCGAAACCAAGGCATCTATTATAATAGACATATCTACTATCTGTCAGACAGATTCTTAATTCATCAACAAATTTGCAACCCGATAATCGTGAAACGAACCAAGGACTACTAATATATGTAGACCGAGGGCTTTCTAAATTGCGCTTGAATGTCTTATTAACGAGGAAAAATTAATGTATATGATTACAACAGGGGTGTTTTCTCCGATGAGCAATTTGTGCCACAAATTATGCCAATGGTGGAATTGTTTCCAAGATTTTTAAAGCAAAGCAAAATGTTTGATAGCTTGCCCGCTAAAATTTTAAATGATAAGTGAGATTTTTGTATTTGAAGACTCATCAACTTCCTATGAAGTCACCTTATAACAGATAGATCTACTATTTCTCAGACAGATTCTTAATTCATCAGCAAATTTACAACCCGATAATCGTAAAACCAACCAAGGACTAATCTGGGCAAGCTGATGGACGTTCACGGTGACTATGTTTCAGGATTTTTGGGTGAAGTTGGATCGTCAAATGTAATGTATTAATATATACGACCACACGTCGAATAACAACACCATAACATATCTAGTGTAATTACATTCATCTAGTAATGTAATTACATTAATTAATTATGCATGTACAAATTAAAGAAGCCAAGGAGTTTTCTCTAACATGGATTGAGACATACATCTATATATAGTATAACAAGCAGTTTTCATGGCTTTAGCTCAGAATTGATTATTTAGTACTATTAAACTTTTATAGGTACATCACAACTCTTTGTATAATGCTTTCAATGTGCTTTTATTAACTTTTCGACAAACAGATATTTGGAGGATATTGTAATGGTTTAACATCAACATATTTTAATAACTTTGAGTTTGAGTAAGTATTTTCTAGACAACCAAGACATCTATTAAAATAGACAAATCTACTATATGTCAGACAGATTCTTAATTCATCGGTAAAACCAAGCCATCTATTATATCAGACAGATCTACTATCTGTCAGACAGATTCTTAATTCATCAGCAAATTTGCAACTCGATAATCGTGAAACCAACCAAGGACTACTAATGTATGTAGATCGAGGACTTTCACAATTGCGCTTGAATGTCTTGTCAACGAGGAATAATTAATATATATGATTGCAACAGGGGTGTTTTCTCCGATGAGCAATTGTGCCCAAATTATGTCGATGGTGGAATTGTTTCCTAGGCATTTAAAGCAAAGCAAAATGTTTGATAGCTTGCCCGCTAAAATTTTAAATGATAATTGAGATTTTTGTTTTTGAAGACTAATCAACTTCCTATGAAGTCACATTATAACAGATAGATCTACTATTTCTCAGACAGATTCTTAATTCATCAGCAAATTTGCAACCCGATAATGGTAAATCCAACCAAGGACTAATCTGGGCAAGCTGATGGATTTTCATGGTGACTATTTTTCAGGATTTTTGGGTGAAGTTGGATCGTCAAATGTAATATATTAATATATACGACCACACGTCGAATAACAACACCATAACATATCTAGTGTAACTACATTCATCTAGTAATGTAATTACATTAATTAATTATGCATGTACAAATTAAAGAAGCCAAGGAGTTTTCTCTAACATGGATTGAGACATACATCTATATATAGTATAACAAGCAGTTTTCATGGCTTTAGCTCAGAATTGATTAGTTAGTACTATTAAACTTTTTTGCTACATCACAACTCTTTGTATAATGCTTTCAAGGTGCTTTTATTAAATTTTCGACATAAAGATATTTGGAGGATATTGTAATGGTTTAACATCAACATATTTTAATAACTTTGAGTTTGAGTAAGTATTTTCAAGACAACCAAGGCATCTATTAAACAGACAGATCCACTATATGTCAGACAGATTCATAATTCATTAGCGAAACCAAGGCATCTATTATAATAGACATATCTACTATCTGTCAGACAGATTCTTAATTCATCAACAAATTTGCAACCCGATAATCGTGAAACGAACCAAGGACTACTAATATATGTAGACCGAGGGCTTTCTAAATTGCGCTTGAATGTCTTATCAACGAGGAAAAATTAATGTATATGATTACAACAGGGGTGTTTTCTCCGATGAGCAATTTGTGCCACAAATTATGCCAATGGTGGAATTGTTTCCAAGATTTTTAAAGCAAAGCAAAATGTTTGATAGCTTGCCCGCTAAAATTTTAAATGATAAGTGAGATTTTTGTATTTGAAGACTCATCAATTTCCTATGAAGTCACCTTATAACAGATAGATCTACTATTTCTCAGAAAGATTCTTAATTCATCAGCAAATTTACAACCCGATAATCGTAAAACCAACCAAGGACTAATCTGGGCAAGCTGATGGACGTTCACGGTGACTATGTTTCAGGATTTTTGGGTGAAGTTGGATCGTCAAATGTAATGTATTAATATATACGACCACACGTCGAATAACAACACCATAACATATCTAGTGTAATTACATTCATCTAGTAATGTAATTACATTAATTAATTATGCATGTACAAATTAAAGAAGCCAAGGAGTTTTCTCTAACATGGATTGAGACATACATCTATATATAGTATAACAAGCAGTTTTCATGGCTTTAGCTCAGAATTGATTATTTAGTACTATTAAACTTTTATAGGTACATCACAACTCTTTGTATAATGCTTTCAAGGTGCTTTTATTAACTTTTCGACAAACAGATATTTGGAGGATATTGTAATGGTTTAACATCAACATATTTTAATAACTTTGAGTTTGAGTAAGTATTTTCTAGACAACCAAGACATCTATTAAAATATACAAATCTACTATATGTCAGACAGATTCTTAATTCATCGGTAAAACCAAGCCATCTATTATATCAGACAGATCTACTATCTGTCAGACAGATTCTTAATTCATCAGCAAATTTGCAACTCGATAATCGTGAAACCAACCAAGGACTACTAATGTATGTAGATCGAGGACTTTCACAATTGCGCTTGAATGTCTTGTCAACGAGGAATAATTAATGTATATGATTGCAACAGGGGTGTTTTCTCCGATGAGCAATTGTGCCCAAATTATGTCGATGGTGGAATTGTTTCCTAGGCGTTTAAAGCAAAGCAAAATGTTTGATAGCTTGCCCGCTAAAATTTTAAATGATAAGTGAGATTTTTGTTTTTGAAGACTCATCAACTTCCTGTGAAGTCACATTATAACAGATAGATCTACTATTTCTAAGACAGATTCTTAATTCATCAGCAAATTTGCAACCCGATAATGGTAAAACCAACCAAGGACTAATCTGGGCAAGCTGATGGATTTTCATGGTGACTATTTTTCAGGATTTTTGGGTGAAGTTGGATCGTCAAATGTAATATATTAATATATACAACCACACGTCGAATAACAACACCATAACATATCTAGTGTAACTACATTCATCTAGTAATGTAATTACATTAATTAATTATGCATGTACAAATTAAAGAAGCCAAGGAGTTTTCTCTAACATGGATTGAGACATACATCTATATATAGTATAACAAGCAGTTTTCATGGCTTTAGCTCAGAATTGATTAGTTAGTACTATTAAACTTTTCTGTTACATCACAACTCTTTGTATAATGCTTTCAAGGTGCTTTTATTAAATTTTCGACATAAAGATGTTTGGAGGATACTATAATGGTTTACATTAACATATTTTAATAACTTTGAGTTTGAGTAAGTATTTTCTAGACAACCAAGGCATCTTTTAAAACGGACAGATCTACTATATGTCTAACAAATTCTTAACTAATCAGCAAAACCAAGGCATCTATTATAACAGACAGATTCTTAATTCATCAGTAAATTTGCAACCCGATAATCGTGAAACCAACCAAGGACTACTAATGTATGTAGACCAAGGACTTTCCGAATCGCACTTGAATGTCTTATCGACGAGGGAAAAATTAATGTATATGATTGCAACAAGGATTATGAGGTTAGTAAGACTAGAACTCACAAACTCTATGAATTTTCACAACACCTCAACCACAACCTTTATGTGTTAAGAGGTGTCTATACTTGCATATATATATATTTATTAAATCAAAATTTAACCTCTATATACAATGTAAATAGTAAATCTGTCAGTTATAATGATGCTTTGGTATTTTAGAAAATACTTACTCGAAGTTACTAAATTATGTCAATGTAAACCATTACAAGCAGCAAGAACGAGAGAAGATGGTGCTCTGGAAGAACAACTATCGACAATTAATTAATCTTTTAAGTACAAATACGTACCGTAAGATACACGATGTATACTATACTACCCAGCAATACCAAAATAATTAATTAAAAAAATTTAACAAGGCAATTCACTTCTTCTTGTGCCTCTATAAGTGTCTAATTTTGACCATTTTGAGTTATGAAGATGATCAATGAACAAAAAGCAAAAATAAACGGCATATTACTAAAATAAGAAGTACCCAACATTTATAGTGTAAACATGGAAATTAATTTATGTGATTGTCATGACTCAAATTTTCTAAAAGTAGATGTCGATACAACAATGTCCAGTGTTCCCACATTTTCTCCAGCTATCATGTCTATCTCCATATCAATCACTTTGTTGCTGCCTCTTTCGGCAGTAAAATAGTCCCCACAGGAAGTGCACATTGTTCCATCCTGCAAGAACATCCACAACATATTTATACTCAAAGGATTAGATAACTGATCTAGTCTCTCATGAGAATCAGAGAATGTACTCTCAGTACTCTACAGCTTGGCCTGATGACACAACGCATTTATACTCAAATGAAACCAAACAAGAACATCCACAACGCATTTATGCTCAAAGGATTAGATAATTGATCTAGTCTCTCATGAGAATCAGAGGATGTACTATCAGTACTCTACAGCTTGGCCTGATGACACAACGCATTTATACTCAAATGAAACCAAACAAGAACATCCACAACGCATTTATGCTCAAAGGATTAGATAATTGATCTAGTCTCTCATGAGAATCAGAGGATGTACTATCAGTACTCTACAGCTTGGCCTGATGACACAACGCATTTATACTCAAATGAAACCAAACAAGTATCTATTGGAGAATACAACAAAGAGATTGCAAAGAGCTAAGTTAGTTGAGCTACTGTTAGTTAGTTAAGCTTAAAAGCTTATTCGACAGTTAGTCAGTTAGAGATCTGTTAGAAGATATTTTCATTTATGTGAGTAGGTTAGTTATCAAATGTATATAAGGTGTGATACAGATGAATTGTAGTAGAGTTGCAGCTTAACATTTTCAGCATGTTCTTCATTGTATAGTTTCTCTGAGAAGTTTGTAATGGAGTTTCAAGCTTTTCCATAATTCTTCATTGTTTTGAGTAATCAATGATCAGTTTTAACAGTATCCCCATTTTAAAAAGGCATAATCTTTTGGATACACAGGTAAATGTATTACCTCAAAATTCATTGAAAATGACAAAAGAATATAGAGATTATCAATGTACTTTGTGAATCACAACATTCCTTGGCAAGGGGGCACTTCTACTTTGCAACCCTTACACCAGTATGGATAGATATATAAGGCAAAAGCTGACCTTTCTTTCTCACTTGCAAAAAAATACAGTCATATATCTTCTTTAGTCGGAATATAATTGTTGAATAGACTTTCCGAGATATCCCCATGGGGAACAAGTTCCAATTTAAGAGTATCAGGCAAAAGACCTGAGAACTCATACACCTTACGGTCTAACTATGGAAGGAGGATGAGCCTCGATACAACTATTGAGCATCCCAGGTACAAATTCCAAAGCACCTATGATGTCAAAACTTCCCCTGAAATGCAAAGAGGAAGAGAGATTAGATCAATTATTATCTGACTAAGCAGTACACATTAAGATTATCAATATGTCATATATTCTTCAGTGCCCTACTCATTAGTTTAGCGATACTAATGGCGTCCCTACTAGCTTGCATGTACCCCAACTAATTCACTAGGCAACTTGTCCATCCCACAAGCACATATTGACAAGGTAATGCTGCCCAGTAAGGCTAGATCAGATGGACGCACCAGGTGTTGTAGCTGGGATTCAAACCTAGAATGTCCAAGTTGTTACCAGAGGCGTATCCAGGATTTCGAGATGAGAGATGCACTATTGTAAAAAGGTGGATCTAAAATGTAAATTTGATCGGATATATCTATACATATATAAGATTCAGATTTCTAACCTCACTTAGAGAGGTGCACCCAATTATCGTCACATAATATGATACTCCGAGTATGGGTTCACAAATCTATATTTTAATATTTTTTTAAAAATATAACACTACTATATATGATCTCGGGAGGAGAGCATGGGTTCACGTGAATCCGGTGACCCCCCCTTAGATACGCCCTGGTTGTTACTCCTACGCCTTAACCACTAGGCCATCTTCTCAAGGACCAACATTATGTTGTTGACAAAATGTATTATATATGTTTCCGTACTAATCAATATAGAAATTATAAGACCAAATGCATTCCAATTTTTTTCAAGTTCAAGTAATTTTATGAACGTCAATTTAGTCGTATATGTACAAGAAATTGTGGGGTATTACATTATCATCTCCTTGTAATGTCTAACTAATGGTCATGTAAACTCATGAACCAGTGGACTACAGAAAGATGTAATACTTTTGGGAGATAGCCACATCCCTCTCCTAGATTTACTCCCACACACTCCTGGCATACTACATAAAACTAATTCGGTTGAATTAGAAATAGAGCACAGTGAAGCTGAATCCTCAATACTAATACCAATTCCGAGCTATTTCCAATTGACAATCTCACATCCAAAACTACTCATAAGACTACAAATGAAACACGTATTTCCAATGGCAAGGAGGTACTACACACTCTCCAAGTACAACCTAGTATGGATAGTAGAAATCTTAAACCAACAAATGATATTACTATAAATCTTACTCCTGATTCAAACACAACCAACATCCTTCACAAACAAGAGATAATGAACAATGTTGCAATACAACAACACTCACTACCACAATCAACAACAAAACACTATGCAAAGACAAAGCATAATACTATCAAATAAGAACAACCAGCACCATATCTCTTACAGACTGATAAGGAACAACCCATCCTATCAAAATCAAACTCCTCAAACAATCCTGAATCACTACCCCCCAGCTTACTCATATGACCCTCACCAATTCCCACCAGATGGTGGAAGTGCCACCATATGTCCCACGTCATCCTGGTTTCCAACACCTGACCAATCCTGTAACTCCTTTCGACCAAAACTACCAAACCCAGAACACTCATCTGTTATGGATCTTTCCTCATGCTGTCCAGGCCCCGACTTATGAAAATTTGGAGGGGATGAACGAACTACCTCAGTACCAAAACAATACCAGAATTTGTATCAATACCAACACCATTTTATTTGTAATACAACATCACTGAAAGTTATGTGCATACTTAATTCCAGGAAGGAACTAGAGCAGGATCAACAAGGGAAAGTTATGTGCATACTTACTTCCAGGAAGGAACTGGAGCAGGATCTCAAGGGTATGTCATAGATGAATTCATCATTCGACTCTCATTCACAGCATCGGGTAGATCAGTGGAATCATCAGATTTTGAGGCCCCTATTGTTGAAGTTGAAGGAGAGAAGGAGAGAAAGGAAGTTGAAGAGTTTATGGCTTTTGAAAACTGACGTTAGTTTTGCAAAATGGGTTTTGAAGAGTTTATAATATTTTTAAATTATAATTTTATTTAAGAAATTGATAAAAAAGTTATGTGCATACTTACTTCCAGGAAGGAACTGGAGCAGGATCTCAAGGGTATGTCATAGATGAATTCATCATTCGACTCTCATTCACAGCATCGGGTAGATCAGTGGAATCATCAGATTTTGACGCCACTATTGTTGAAGTTGAAGGAGTTGAAGGAGAGAAAGGAAGTTGAAGAGTTTATGGCTTTTGAAAACTGACGTTAGTTTTGCAAAATGGGTTTTGAAGAGTTTATAATATTTTTAAATTATAATTTTATTTAAGAAATTGTAAAAAAATATACTTTTTAAAAAAGTGAGTTAACCCGGCAGAGCCCGTAGCCCATGTACTAAATAGGTTGGGCTAACAGTTTTCTAGCCCACAAAAAAAATGGGTCAAATTTCAAAGCGTGTATGGGTTAGCCCGGATGAGATGGACAAGCCCATATTGACAGCTCTAACCAAAATGTTCAATCACCCAACTCATTCGGGAAAATTCATGAACCTTCTACTAACTAGAAAATTAAGTTAAGTGAGAATAAAACGTAATTTTTAAAACTTATTAATCTTTTCAAAAATACAGTAGAATTCTAAAGGTAACACCTCTCATGTTCAATCACCCAACTCATTCGGGAAAATTCATGAACCTTCTACTAACTAGAAAATTAAGTTAAGTGAGAATAAAACGTAATTTTTAAAACTTATTAATCTTTTCAAAAATACAGTAGAATTCTAAAGGTAACACCTCTCTACTAGGAAATAAAGGAGAATTCTAAAGGTATTGTACTTGAACCAAGTGCTATTGTTATATACATCAACATAATTAAATAATTTGTGCTATTGTTATATACATTAACATAATTGAATAATTTTGAGTTTAAGTATTTTCTAGTAATATACAAAAGATTAACAAGTTTTAAAAATTACATTTTACACCACTTAACTTAATTTTCTAATTAGTAGTAGGTTTTTGGCTTGAGTGAAATATAATTCGGTTTATAGTCCAATCTTAATGGACGGATAATATTTTGATGTAATGACCCGATTGGTCATTTTTTGTATTTTCATGAATTTACCTTTTTGTCCTCTCGTGACTGACCCCGAGTCTTCGATGTTTGGGTTTTGAAAAGTTGGTTTTGAAAATTGAGTTAAAAGTTGAGAATTTGATAAGTTTTGAGTTTGAAAGGCTAAGTTCTTAAGAAAGTGGTTTTCATAAATATTAAAGGGAAATTTTAGTCTTCAAAAAAAATAATTTTCTGCTTCTGCTTCTGCTTTTTTTAAGAAGTAGAAATTTTTGTTTTCTTTCCAACAGCAGAAAAACTGCTTCTGCATCCATTTAAAAGCATTTTAAAGAATTTGTCAAACACTTCATTTTTTAAAAAAAAAGTGTTTTTTTCTTTTAAAAAAATACTTTTGACCTCCCAATAGCAATGCTAAACAAGCTCACTGTTTGGCATTGGTTCTTATTATTACATAAATCTCATAGTGTAAGGAGTAAATTACCTTCTAAATTTGAATAAGGTAGAAGATACATAGCAACACCTGATACATGATAAATAATAAATTTGGTAGAACTTTTGTATCAAGTATCAATATTAATTAAGGTTATGTATCAAAACTAATATTTGAACACGATACATTGTGCATCATAAAAATATAATGTATCATAATGTTGAAACGAAGGCATTATACATTAGTTTAAGAAACAAAATCAACTGGAAACATTAAAATCTGAACCAATATGTATCAGAAAGGACGAATAACAAAATATCAAAAAAAAGTCAACAATTTGATCTGCTTAAAAAAAAAATGACGAAGAAATCCTCCTACACTTTCTCCTTTGCTCTGTATCAACTCCCGTATATTTTTTCACTGTCAACAATGGCGTCACTTATGGATCTTGATCCAAAGCCCTTACCAGAGCCACCACCATCTCGACCTTTTTCCCCCTTTTTAAGCGTTTTTTCATAATTATTTTAAAAGTCGAAGATGTATCCTTCTCGAACTAATTGGGTAAGCCCAATACTGAAAGATCGACCTTCATCCATACGTATCAACAATTTTTTAAGATGAAAAAATAAAAAAAAAAACTAAAAGAAAATTGATGAAGAAATATCTTTCCTTCATCTATCTTTTCTTTCCTTGTCCTTAGTAAATTGTGTATTTGTTGCTTTGTCTGCAATCAATAAATTTCATTGTTTCAAGCTCTTGTTGTCTCATAATTTGTAAAATGTCCATTTGGGACATGGCAGAAGAGTCATTATGTGGAAAACGAAAAAAGGGCATAAAAAGAAAATGATAATTTGGTTTTAGATAGATATATTGTGGGAGTGATTTTAGGCGTGAAAATAGGAACAAAATGTTGGGTTGGAAGGGGGTGTGAGTAATGTATCCGGAAAAGGAGAGAAAAGGAGAAAAAGAGGAATTTTTGTAATATTTTGAAATGGTAGGAAATTTTAGAGAATATGAAAAAAAAGGTTGTGTAGTTAGGTAATTTTTCCTTTTTTTGTATGACCTACTCGGATTGAGTCCGAATGGGACTCCCTTTTCCATCACCTTGCATTCTAGTTGGACCAAACCCAACGTCATCTTTCGAGTCGGCCTTAATCTTGTTTGGGTGAAAGGGAAGCTTATATTTATGGAAGGGAAGCTAATATCCAGGTCTCGGAAGCTAAAAATAGGCTGATATACTGTCCATATATATGAATATACACTCACTATATACACAGCTTGATAGGGACAAAAATGGGCTAATACAAGCTCAATTGTAGCAGCAGCTGAGGGTCCAAAACCAGCCCAGGCGGACAGCATCTGAATTTTGGGCCTAATAGCCCATTTTTTGGGTATTTTTTGTTATATTTAAAGACATTTTCTTCTTTATTGTATATTTGTGATTTGTTTAGCTCTAACTCTAATTAACTTAATTTAATTCCCCAAATGATTAACCATCTTCTTTTGTGTTGAGTTATACCCATTTCTATTTTATTAACTCTCAAATTTAAAATGCTCTTAATTTTTTTGTGCCTTTAATTAATCTAAAGTTCTCTTTTCAAAATAAGTAAAAATGATTCAATTGCTTTATTTACTTAGTTATATTATAACTAAGTGTGCTCTTCAAAAGACTTTCAAGTGTTCAAATTAATCTCTTTTCAAATAATTTTTATCTACTTTAAACGTTTTTCAAGTTAGTCAAAAGTTTTTCAAATAGTAGGATAACCGCGTGTTAGCGGACACTTCAAATGCCTTAAAAACCTTCTTGAAGTGTAAATAAGAACCTCAAGCCCTTTTTCTCTAATTTTTGACTAAATTATGTTAAAGTCTTTAAAATGAAGTTTTTTTAATTTCGTTTAATAAATTATGTGGCGACTATTTTAAAAATTGATTTTTCTCTTAAAGTCAAATGGATTTTGAAAAATCGGTTATTTATTTAACCCATAACAATCAGAAACAAGATTAATGACATTTTCACCACAAGCAACAAGAAGATCACCCTTAGCAACACGATTTTCATCATCGTCATCTTTCTTTCGTTATCTCATATCTTTATTGTACCTGTACCAATATTTCTTAATATGCCCATTTTTGTAGCAATAGTCACATGTAATGTTCTTGTATTTAGACTTTGACTTGCCTCTACTTTTATCTCTATCGTTCTAACCTCTGAACTTATTTCTCCCCCTGTCTTCAGTAACCAAAACATCGAAGTGTGGAATTGAAGAAGATGAGCCTTGAGTTCTTCTTCTCATCTATTCATTTAAGACACTACTTTTAGCACATTCCATAGTTACAACACCACTGGGAGTAAAATTAGTCAAAGAAACTCGAAGAGTTTCAAAAGAGTCTGAGAGAGTATTAAGAAGCCAGAGTCCCTGTATTTCTTCATTGAATTTTACACCCATTCTGGACAGCTGATCAAGGACACCCAGAAATCATTTATATGATCTGAAATAGGTTTGCCTCTTTATATATGACATTCATCAATTGTTTCAGCAGGAACTACTTGTTATTGTTTGTCTTTGAAGCATAAAGTGTTTTAAGCTTATCCGATAATCTTCTAGCATGTGTCTCATTCACAATGCGATTTCTAACATTATCTTCAATCTATTGTCTGATATAGCCACAAACTTGTAGGTGCTCAAATTCACAATCCTCATCATTCATAGACTCAGGTTTATTGGAGGCAAACAATAGTAAATACATTTTCTTGACAAATAGAAGATCTTCATCTTGCCTTTCTAAATATGATAATTACTACCATTCAAACACGTCATTTTGCTCATATTTGACTCAATCATTCAAATAGATAATCAACAATAATCTTATGCTCTGACTCCACTTTGTTAGGAAAGACAAGCACAAACAAATGTGCACGATAGGACAATAGCGAAAGAAAACTCAAATTTAAACTTTCTCTTTTACTTGAACCAAGAGAAGACAAACTAATTCAAGCACAAATACTGTTTGGGACAGCAAGCATATCATCAACAACAAATATAGCAAGACAAAACCAAATCACAACACGAGACACCAAATTTATGTGTAAGACCTCTTCGAGGTGAAGACCAAAAACCACAAGGCCAAAGCTCCACTATAATCAACAAGTGTTACAAATGTATTCTCCAAAATGGTCACCAGAGAAGTGCCAAACAATGAGCAACAACAACTACAAGTACAAGATAGCACCAAAAAACTAGAGAAGTAAGAGGAGTAAAATCACCAAAAGTGCAGCTACTAATCACGAGCTCAAATATGGAGCTACAGGACTCCAAATCCACCTCTCTTAGTTCCCAATCAAAGATTAAGTTGAAAGGAATAAGCTATCCAAAATTCAGCTTAATCGAACAAGAAATGAAGCGGGAATCGCAACTTGAAAATGGTTGCTAGGGCTGAAAAGGAAAGTGCGAAAATTTACTCTTTTCTCACTTTTCTCTCTAGTGTGGCTGCTGATCTCTTTTGTGAATACTTGAAAATAAGACCTAAAAAAAGTCTTACAAATGCACCATAATATTGGGCTTATGGAAAAAAGTGGGCTGATCCAAATTGAGCTTTTATTTATGTATAATTTACATAAATCTCATAATGTTAAGAGCTAATTATATTATTTCCCTACTCTTTTTCAAATTACAAAAATCTCTTAAAATTTATGACCTCCGGATACATCACTGGACTTCCAGATACATTAGTAGACATCCAGATACATAGGTGAGGGATGTATCTGAGAGGGGAGAGATGTATCTGAGAGGGAATAGGACATCCGGATACATCACTGGACTTCCAGATACATCAGCAGTCATCCGGATACATAGGTGAGGGATGTATCAGAGAGGGGAGGGATGTATCAGAAAGGGAGGGATGTATCCGAGAGGGGGATAGGGATGTATCAGCGAGAGGAGAGTAATGTATGCGAGAAGGGATTTTAGAAATATTTTTAAATGGTAGGGAATTTTAGATATTATGGTAAAATAAGATGTGTATTTAGATTATTTTTCCTTTATTATCCACATAGGAAGGGAAAAAGACACAAAACCCAATACAAACAACATGTGTCAATAAGAAAAAAAATGCAAGGCCATAGGGTCACAACACCAAGGTCGTTTTGACCATAAGGCTATTAAAGCAATCTCTTAGGGCCCTAATATTTTTGGGGCCCCCGTTTTCTCTCAAAGATGTATATATATTGCTTAAAAAAATCATGTATTGATTAATATGAAAAGAATTTTTTGGATAGAAAATATAATAATTTTTTACCTCATTTAATATAGAGATCAATGTAATAATTGAAAAATGGAGTAGTGTTTAGTTAATTGTAGCATCATTTCTTATGTGGTTATCTATTTTGTTGTCTCATTTATATTATGACGATTATCATGAACCAATATTATTATTCTTATATTTACTTTTTTTATTTCCCTCTCACTATTTTTATTTCTCTCATTATTGAATATTCTAAAGTTTCTCAAATGTTCAAACCTTCTACATTATGCAAAATATATTGTTGTGTGTTTATAAAAAAAAATTATATTTATTTTTAGTGTCTTCTTCAAATTTCAAGCACTAAAACGAATCAACACTATTTTAATATCATTATATTAACTTATCAAATTCAGTGCAACCCTATTTCGATATTATTATATAAACTTTTCAAGTCAAGTTTATTTATTGAAAATTTACATTATTTGCATTCTTATTTCATAATATCCGTGTATATTCTACCTCTTTAGACGTCATTTGTAGGATTACACTGAGTATGTTATAATTATTCAATTTATATATGTCAACTAAGAAAATAAGATCTCTCTTTGAAGTTATTAACTTTATGCCCCCAAACTTGTTGAGACGGCTGTGTACACTACCAAGACTCAAATAGGTGATTGCTGCAATCTAAAGGCACGATCATTTAGTTTTGTCATAGTAACTTGTATTAGGCCTCCTGTTTGCCACAGCCCACATGAATGATAATGATAGCTTACATGGAATGGAGTACTCTTCTTCTTGAAGACACTTTTTGGCCTACTAAAAGGATAAATCTACCTAAAGAAGCCATTTTGATCCTCAGATTAGGTAAATGGATGGTTGTATTTTCTTCCAAAACAAGTTTGTGCCACATAAAAATATTGGCCATATATTCTACTCTTTACTAACAAGCCATGATAATGACTCCATAGTTCAATTTCAAAATTCTTCCATTAAATCTCATTTAACTCCCCGTATTAAGATTCAAATACTAATTCATTAAATTGAATAACTGATAATTTAATTTTGACTACTTTTTTTTAGACTTTTGCTTAACTTATTTCATTTACCGGATATAAGATTTACCGGCAGGTTTTTACACATGAAAGCTTATAAGTTTTCATAAAGACGTATCATCAATCTCTAAATCGAGAGATGGATTCCATCAACTAACTATTACTTTATCAATGTATATTGTTATCATTCAATTTACTAGGCATATTGGACCCACAAAAGAATCTCGCTTTTTTAATAAATCAAAATAATAAAAACTGTACACAACTAATAATAATTATATCAAGACTAAGAGTATAAATATATTTAATAGACTAGATAATTTATTTTATAAAGTCAATATAAAATACTCATCTGTAGTTGATCCATTTTATACAGACAAAATGTACTAGCAGAATATACCGTTCTAATAATCAAGATAAATTATATTTAATTTGGACTACAATTATACTGATAGCATTGTCTAATTTCCTCTTATATTGTGAACATTAACTCTATACTTACAACAACCAATAATTTAACCATCTGTGTATAGGCTAAATTTTATAAACTAAATCATCTATTATATAAGTAACTGGACACATAGACGAACATATGATCTATTAAAAAAATTCTATATAAATTAAATAAACAATCATTCTATAATAAATATTATATTTATATACATAATTAATAGTATATATCCGATACATACTCATGAGCCCTGGATTGAGGGCATGATCAATGTCCAGAAAATAGATTGGAGATGAATCCCAACGTATAAAGAAAATGAAAAATTTCTGATTCTTTGTTGACTAATTTTGAGAAGAGAAGTGCATTAGTATGTTTAATTTTAAAAAAAGGTTTAGAATCCATAAGAGGGAGTACTCACCATAGCTAGCACTCAAAATTATTAATGAGGTTCACGTAATAAAATTATGTAAAAGCCTCATGAGACTACGCAGTTTAGAGTCAAATTCTTTTTTTTGGTTTCCCACCCGGTGTCTGATACCCACATTAGAGTCGGACTAAATCCGGATTCGAGCCAGAAAATCCCACATTGGGGGTAAAACATGTTGGGAAAGGCAAGGCTTTAGTCATCATGTCGGAACCATTATCATTGGTATGGATCTTTTCAAGTTCAAGCAACTTAGAATCCAACACATCTCGAATCCAATGATACCTCACATCAATGTGTTTAGACCGACCATGAAATGTAGAATTCTTGCCAAGATGAATAGCAATTTGACTGTCGCAATAAAGCACACACCTCTCTTGAGCACAACTAAGTTCCCCCAAAAATCTCTTCATCCAGAGCAACTCTTTGCAAGCTTCAATAGCTGCAATAAGCTTAGCCTCTGTAGTAGATAAAACAACACATTTTTGCAATCTAAATTGCCAAGACACAGCTCCCCCTGCAAAAGTAATCAAGTAGCCAGAAGTAGACTTACGAGTATCAACATCACCAGCCATATCTGAATCAGTGTAACCACAAAGGATAGGCTTCCCTGTCCCAAAACACAAACTCAGACTAGAAGTGCCACAAAGATATCTCATAATCCACTTCACAGCATTCCAATGCTCTCTTCCTTGATTAGAAGAAAACGACTAACAATACCAACAGCATGAGCAATATATGGTCTTGTACACACCATTGCGTACATCAAACTACCAACAGCTGAAGCATAAGGAACTTTCTTCATATCTTCCTTCTCACCATCACTGGAAGGACAATGCTTAGTACACAATTTGAAGTGCATAGCTAAAGGTGTACTGACAACCTTAGCTTTGTCCATGTTAAATCTACGAAGTACTTTCTAAATGTACTTCTCCTGTGACAACCACAGCTTCTTGGCATCTCTATCACGGACAATCTGCATGCCAAGAATCTGCCTTGCTGGTCCCAAGTCTTTCATAGCAAAAGACTTATTCATCTCTTGCTTCAACTTCTGAATCCTGCAAGTATTATGACCAACAACAAGCATGTCATCAACATAAAGCAAAACGATAATGAAGTCATTACTAGAGAATTTTTGCACAAAAACACAATGGTCTGAGAAGTCTTTTTGAAGCCCTGCTGACTCATAAAAGAATCAAACTTCCTGTGCCTAGGAGCTTGTTTTAGGCCATACAAGCTCTTCTTCAATTTGCAAACATAATTCTCTTTTCCCTTGACTTCAAAGCCTTCTAGCTGCTCCATATAAATTTCTTCATCTAAGTCACCATGGAGAAAAGCAGTCTTAACATCCATTTGCTCAATCTCTAAGTCCAGACTTGCAGCCAAGCCTAGAACCACACGAATAGATGACATCTTCACAACTAGAGAGAATATCTCATCAAAATCAATTCCCTTTTTCTCGCTAAAACCCTTCACAACTAATCTAGCTTTGTACCGTGGAACTGGGTTACCATCTTCATGTTTCACCCTAAAAACCCACCTATTTTTCAAAGCTTTTCGATCTTTAGGTAACATAACCAAATCAAAGGTATCATTATCATGTATAGAATTCATTTCATCCTCCATAGCATCAAACCGCCTTTCTTTTTCTTCACTTTCCATGGCCTCATCAAGACTCTTGAGTTTTCCCCCATCAGTTAAGAGTACATACTCATTGGGAGAATAACAAGATGAAGGTATTTTCTCTCTAGTAGATCTTCTGAGAGAACTCTCTGGAGAATCAATAATAGTTGGTTCCTCACCAACCACATCGTCTTGCACTGGAGCATCAACGGCATACTGGTCATTCTGAATATGATCACCATCTTCAATATCAGCTTGATTTTCATCATTTTGAAGATTTTCATCAGATGCAATAGTCAAAGGAACTGGATCAACATCAACTAGGCTCTCACTGCTCTGAGAATCAACCTTCTCAACTCTGTCAAGATCTTCAATTGTTTGGTCTTCAAAGAACACAACATCACGGCTTCTAGCAAGTTTCTTCTCAACTGGATCAAAGAAACGATAGCCAAATTCATCTTGACCATAACCAACAAAGATACACTGCCTAGTTTTAACATCCAACTTTTACCTCTCATCTTTAGGAACATGCACAAAGGCTTTACACCCAAAAACTTTAAGATGATCATAAGAAACATTCTTACTGTCAGGGACATCACTATTCAAAGCAACAGTAGGTGATAAATTGATAACATATGTAGCAGTATTAAGTGCTTCTGCCCAAAAGGAATCTGGCAGCTTAGCATCTGAAAGAATACATCTAACCCTCTCAACTAGAGTTATGTTCATCCTCTCTGCTAAACCATTTAGTTGAGGAGTCTTTGGAGGAGTTTTCTGATGCCGAATACCTTGCTCTTTGCAATATCTATCAAAAGAACCAATATACTCACCACCATTATCAGAACGAATGCATTTCAATTTCTTCCCTGTCTGTCTCTCAACCAAAGCCTGAAAATTCTTGAACACATCAAGTACCTGATCCTTGGACTTCAAAGAGAATACCCAGAGTTTGCGAGAATGATCATCAATAAAAGTCACAAAGTAAAGTGCACCACCATGAGACTTTACTTTGAAAGGACCACACAAATCAGAATGTACCAACTCCAGCAAATCAAGCTTCCTCGAAGGTGGATGACTCTGAAAAGAAACTCTTTTCTGTTTACCGGCTAAGCAATGAACACATTTGTTCAACTTTGCTTGTTTCACTCCAGAAAGCAAATTCTTCTAAGCCAAATTGTCCATCCCCTTCTTGCTCATATGACTTAGTCTTCTATACCATAACTCTGATGAAGTATCATTCTCCACTAAATTTACTGAGCCTCTACAAATGGAGCCCTGAAAAATATACAAGTTAGACAACTAGTTACCATGGGCTACAACCATCGAACCTCTAGTAAGCTTCCACTGGCCAGCACCAAGGGTATTAACATAACCCTCATCATCAAGGTATCCAACAGAAATCAAATTTAAGCGAACATCTGGAGCATGTTTGACATTATTGAGAACTAATTTGGAACCATTGTTACTTTCCAAACAAACAGTCCCAATGCCAAGAACTGCAACCTCATGATTATTGCCCATTTTCAACATCCCAAAATTTCTTCCTAGGCGTGACATGAGAAGTAGCACCAGAATCCACAAACCAGCTAGATTCATCACAAACAAGATAAATGACATTTTCATCACAAGAAACAAGAAGATCATCATTAGCAACAACAACAACTCGATTTTCATTGTTGCATTCTTTCTTTTGTTATTTCATATCTCTCTTGTACCTGAAACAATATTTCTTGATATATCCATTCTTGTGGCAATAGTCACATGTAACATTCTTGAATCTAGACTTTGACTTTCCTCTACTTTTATCTCTGTCATTCTGACCTCTGAACTTGCTTCTCCCCCTGTCTTCAGTAACCAAAACATCGGAGTGTGAAACTGAAGAAGACGAACCTTGAGATCTTCTTCTCATCTCTTCATTCAAGACACCACTCTTAGCATATTCCATGGTTACAACATCACTGGGAAAAAAATTAGTCAAAGAAACTCGAAGAGTTTCAAAAGAATCTGGCAGAGTATTAAGAAGCCATAGTCCTTGAATTTCTTCATCGAATTTTACACCCATTCCGGACAGCTGGGCAAGAACACCCTAAAAATCATTAATATGATCAGAAATAGGAGTGCCCTCTTTATACCTGATGTTCATCAATTGTTTCAACAGAAACAACTTATTATTGCCAGTCTTCGAAGCATATAGTGTCTCGAGCTTGTCCCACAAACTTCTAGCATGTGTCTCATTAACAATGTGATTTCTAACATTATCTTCAACCCATTGTCTAATATAGCCACAAACCTGCAGGTGCTCAAATTCTCAATCCTTATCATTCATGGATTCGGGTTTGTTGGAGGCAAACAAAGGTAGATGCATTTTCTTGACAAATAGAATATCTTTCATCTTGCCTTTCCAAGTATGATAATTACTACCATTCAAACAAACCATATTGCTCATATTTGACTCCATCATTCAAATAGACAATCACAACAACCTAATGCTCTGATACCACTTTGTTGGGAAAGGCAAGCACAAAATAAATGTGCACGACAACGCAATTGCGGAAGAAACCCAAGTCAAAACTTTCCCTTTCTATTTGAACCAAGAGAAGACAAAATAATGCAAGAACAAAAAATTTGGGGCAGCAAGCAAATCAACCAAGCAAGAAAAATAAATCAACACAAGACACCAAGTTTAACGTGGAGAACCTCTTAGGTGTGAAGAGTAAAAACCACAAGGCCAAAGCTCCACTATAATCAACAAGAGTTACAAAAGTGTTCTCCAAAATGTCCACCAACAAAGTGCCAAACAATGAGCAACACAACTACAAGATAGCACCAAAAACTAGAGAAATAAAAAGGAGCAAAATCACCAAAACGCAGCTACTGTTCACGAGCAAAAATCTGGAGCTACGGTACTCCAAATCACCCTCTCTTAGTTTTCAATCAAACATTAAGTTGAAAGGAACAAGCTATCCAAAAATCAGTTCAATCGGACAAGCAAAGAAGCGGGAATCGCAATTTGAAATTGACTGCTAGGGCTTGTGCGAAAATCTGCACTTTCTCTCTTTTCTCTCTATATGTCTGCTCTCAAAACTCTTATGATTCATCAAAATAAGACCTAAAATAAAGTCTTATAAATGCACCATAATATTGGGCTTATGCGCAAAGTGGGCTATTCCAATTGGGCTCAAATTTATCCACAAAGAAAAGAAAGGGAGACCCAAAACCTTGGACTTTTATTTATCACATAGAAAGGGAAAAAGGCCTAAAACCCAACAAAGCACTCCTCAATGTAGTGGAATGGCTGTTAAAGTTCCACTGGGAATTTGACTACACAAAAAAACAAATGAGAAAATGGCCCTCCTAGACCTCTCAATATATTTACGCACTGAACATAATTCTTAATAAATTTGTGTATTACATTGAACTTATCATGGAAGAAAATTAAGTATATAATATATGTCTTTATATAAATATTTTTAATGAATCCCTGTATAACAGTATTTAGTTGTTATCTTACCTAGTTAGGAATCTCAGAATCTGAGATTACTCAAATCAGTAAGAACTAAACTACGAGATGTCTATTAAAAATATGTGCTTCAATAGTCCCCATGTTGGAGTGATGGCATGTGAATGCCGATTCATAGCTCAGTATGAACGATGTATTCTTCCCTTGGTTCATCAAGTCCAACATCCATTTTCTGCTTAATTTTCTTGTCAGAGGAGTTGAGACACTCTGCCGATGGATGAATATAACCATAACCAATCCCTGTGGCGGAGTTGCAGTAGACCTCGGCAGTACCATCTCTGGTCTCTAAGTTGATGTTGTTCAAAACAATATGGCTGCAGGGCACATTGTCGCTACATGCAAATTTGATTGCCTTTTGGCTCTTTGAAGTACCACTAACATTCCGGTAAACTATCTCACTTATCTCAACTGCAGATGTCTATGATGTCAAGAACAAATGACATTTTGTCACATTAACTTTCCCAACTATTGGAGAGAATCTTATTGATTTTCTTTGCCAAGTAATACATTATCAATTGAAAACATCACAATTGAGAAGAATACCTGATTCTGGCAAGACTTTGGTGAGTCGCAATAGAATTGGTCAATGATGATAGGATTGGAAACATCTTGCATCCTTACATTTTGGAAGCGCACTGCACGCACATAACCTGATCCTCCCTAAGAAAACAAGAACTTTTTGTCATTCTGTTTCTAAGATGAAACGAAAATTATTTCTATATTAGCAGACAAAATTTTAAGTGCCACTGTGAATTGGACAAGCTTTTTCCTCGTCGGAGCTCAGAATTTTGGATAAATAAATTGATCTTTTCAATGTCAAGTGCACGGAGACTGTAGTTATTTGATAATTAAAAGGAAAGCTGTAGTAAAATCAGCTAAAAAGTCTTAATTTCCAAACAATCATGTGGGTAATACCATATATAGGGATAAATTCAAGTGCTACACAATGCTAAAAACGGCATACCTGCCATGTCTTGATCCGCAGACCGTTTGTGGTACCTCTCAGAAACGCATTATCAAGTACAACCCCAGTAACTATACCAACAGAGTTGTCCTTACCAAGGCTCCCAATGCTGGCAGGCATCATTCATGCAACAGAATCAGTTTAGAAGACAACGTGAGAATGATATTTTTGCTTATTCTTTCATAATTTGACATTTGAATTTATTTATCGACTCTTAGATCCCTTCTGCAGAACTTCTAAAGGTAATTTTAAAGGGCAATGATAACTGGAAATTGCACTACCTGATTCCGTGGCCAGGTCCACAGTAAATTCTCTTCATCTTGATACTGGAACTAGCATTGACAATAGAGACACAATCATCACCTAAATAAGAAAGGAAGCTAACCAGTATTTATTCTCTGATCATAAAGCATATTCATGATATCAACAAAGACACGTCCATTACAACAGTGCATGTGCCAGTTTATTTGAGAAAACACAGAGCATGACAGGAGGGCTCGTACGTGTTTGCAAGCTAGCTTTTTCAATAGTATAGTGAGAGATGCACAGAGTTCAAGCCAAGGTCTATGGTAGATATGAAGTGCCTTATTGAGAGGCACATTTAAGAAAGCAATACAGTTGCACACTAAAATGTCATTTTCCAAAGAGACACTTCTCTGCAGTCTATCTTATCCCATAGACGTGATCACATAATATTGCAACTTTTGTTCTTGAGGTCAACATCAGTCAAATAAGGAGATCTGAATGTATGTAGATAATATGGGAGATGTCCAGACCTGTTCCAATTTTGGAATTCTGGAGTACAACATTTGTAGATTCAGTTATATGGATTCCATCAGTATTAGGACTGTCTTCAGGAGCAGACACCGTAACACCAGTTATTCGTATAGAGTCTGATCGAGAAATGGCAAAATTCATCTGTTGGCCATTTTGGATTGTTAGGTCCTTCACCTTTATACCTGAGCTTCCATATATAGTTAAAGCCTGCAATTTAGAATTCTGTGTAAGTTGATTTCACAATTCTGATAAGAGTTAAACATGAGATCCTCGTGATAGTCCACTTACAGTTGGTGCTGCTACGCATGGCTGTTATCGGGATAAAATCCAAAACAAGAAAGAATAAGACTATCATCTTTATCTGTTAAAACACAAAAGAACGTATAAGTAGTGCATGTGTCAGTTACATTAGTCTTATTCTTCTTGCATGAAGCTGCCCACCATTTGCTGCCTGATCCATCAATAACCCCTCCTCCTTGGAACAAAGCTCCAGTCAAGTTAAAGAAGCCAAGCCAAATTCGTCCATTCTTTGCAAAATTCCAGTTCTTAGGATCATCTGGTGCTACTATAGTTCCTTCAATCTGTGTTTAATCACATTTCCAGTTTATGACAATAGTAAGGTACGCTTGAGCTGGCTTAATAGATGCTATAAGGGAAACAATAACAATTTCAACCAAGTATAATATGCATAAGTCTCTTCTAGAGTAAAAGCTAAATGGACGACAAAAACTGAAACAAGACGTGAAATAGATGCAATTAGTGTAACCTGGACTCTCAGTATGCCCACACAAGGCCCTCGGAACCTTGTTGCATTTACTAGATAACTGCGTCCTGCAGGGACAAAGAAGACTGATTTTCGTGTTGAACAAGCTTGTTTCCACGCATCAACGAAAGCCTGAGATAGTACAATTGACAAAGTGGGAGAAGGTACTTGCAAATTACACAGATGCAGCACTGATAATCTACAACTCAAGAAAAAGATAGCATTGGTAGTCTATGTTGTCCACCCCACTAGAAGAGGAGACTTAACAGTAAAGAATAGGAATCTGAAAACAATCAGTACGAAAGACAACCTTGATTATGAATTAAGTAAATACAGGATCATCATATTTCTACTTGCCTAACACTTTTCCAATCCATTAATCAATTTTTTAATGAAAAAACATGTAGAAGTCGATCAGCATATATTTGTGGTGAACATTCCAGTGTTAAAACAAATTACCTTAGTGTCATCTGAAGCCCCATCACCAACTGCACCAAAGCTATCTACATTGACAAGAATCTTGTTGCCATGATCAGTTCCCCATCTGGGGAGGTCAAAAAACTCTGCTTCATCACCGTCTTCTACATCCAAATCATCAAGCTCTGACAGGATGACATCATTTAAAAAGTTGGTTTTTGCATGTCCAAGAGCCCCCATTAGCCAAACAAGAAGCAAGAAGAAGAGTATCTTAGCCATGATTTAGGGGGTTCTAGTATTCGTTCTGTATTTCTAGATTTTACATAAATCAAAGGCCATAGAGTATTAATTTATATGGATGTATTAGTGCTGAAAATGGAGGATTTAGTGGGGTTATATGGCTTGGCTTGGAAGTAGATAAAGGTGTTTCATTTTCTACAAGCCCACACTTCAAGTGTAAGAAAATCATTTTAGAGATCGTTGCTTTACTCCTCAGCCATGGTTCAATATACTATTCATAAGTAGAAGTGCTCCTCTAGATTCTTTCCCACCCATACCACAATAAATGTTGCAGCGTTGATCTTCAAAAGTTCCCCTTTTAGGCAGTCAAATTACCTTAACAGTAGTTTTACTTCATCACTAAATGTGAAAATCTTGAAAAAGAAAGGGAGCACTAGACAAAAGTTATTTGGTAATTGGAAAGACCAAACAAGGCATATAAATTTCTTCTGAAACTTGTATTTTGGTAGTGGAGTCGGTTAACAAGAAGCAACGTGTCCTTGCTTCAAAAGTATAGAGGCAGACAAAGTCTCTCCATTCTGGTAGATATACTTTTTAAAAGAAAAAGTATATCCAGAATGTCCTGCAGACCAAACAGCCAGGATGTCCTTTTTACTCTCTTTTTTATCAAGTGTATATTTAATGGCACTCATGCACCCAAATTAAACTATAACCAATATCCCTGCTCATCTTCCTCGCCACTGCAACCTCTCGAATGTATGTGGCAGTCTCGAATTCTCCAATTTCAGAATAAAAGTTTGAGGCCTGTAACCAAAAAGAAGGATCCTCTGGCTCAAGATCCATCAACCTTTTAGCTGCTCTTCTTCCAACATGCTCATTTTGATGAATCCTGCAACTTCGCAAAAGTGAGCTCCACATGACAGAATCTCCTTTCGATGAAGCATGCATTAGCAGCTCTTCTGCCTCATTGACTAGACCTGCACGTCCTAGAAGATCCACCAAACATGAATAATGCCTCCTGTCTGGATAGACATCATGAAGAGTTCTCATAGAATCAAAAATCCTTTTCCCCTCTTCGACTAGACCTGAGTGGTTGCATCCCAACAGTATACACAAGAATGTTACTTTATCTGGTTTTAGACGCTTTTGGATCATTTCTTCAAACACTGCAAGGCATTCATATCCCATTCCTTTCTGAGCATATGCGTTAATTATTGAAGTGAAACCGATAATATTAGGTGAGGGAAGTGCTTCAAAAATCTGCTGAGAGAAACTAATCTGTCCAGATCTTGAATATGCATCAATCAGAGAACATGAGACCATACTACCAGAATCAAAACCTGATTTTATTGCACAACAATGCAACAAGCAACAGTTATCCAAACTAGGAGAGGAATACAATGATAATGCCTTAATTGTTGAGGACAAACTCACTTCATCAAACACAATATTTTCACAAACCATCCAACTAAAAAGCTCAAACACATCTTGTAGGAAACCAAGATGCAGCAAAGATGTCATCATTGAATTACAACATTCGAGACTTCTCTCACGGGAACACTGGAATACAGTAATAGAACTTTGAATGTCATCATTTTTCCCATACATATCAATCAAAGCTGACTGAATGAGGACACTTCCATAATCAATACCCACTTTTATAACAAAATTATGTATTTGTTTTCCAAATAGCAGTTCCTTTCCGCGACTTGATAAATTCAACAATGCCACGAAAGACATAGCAGATGGATTTTTATTCCACAGTCTCATCTCTTCTAGGACTCGAACAGCTTCATGTAACAAATCATTAGCAGCATAAATGGAAACCATTGAATTCCATGTAATGACATCCTTAGGCGGAATACATTCAAATGCTATACCCGCATCAACCAAAATACCACAACCAGAGTAAAAATCCACCAATACATTAGCTAAAAAAATATTTGATTCTAACCATCCATTCTTAATCACATGTGAATGCAGCTGCTTTCCCTTATCAACAAGTCTCTCTTTACAACAACCATGAATCAAATAACAAAACGTAACCCCATTAGGCTCGACATTCTCCATCTTCATATCACTATACAATCTTAAGAACTCACTCAATCGACCCAATTCACAAATTCCACGTAAAGCCAAGTTCCATATCGGTAAGTTTCGTTTAGGTAAGTCATAAAACAATTTAAAAGCAACATCTATAAAACCCATTTTTATATACATATTAACAAGTGCACTAGCAATATATAAGTTCATACTACATCCCAAAACAACTACTCTGCTATGTATCTCAACCCCTTTTTTGAACAAACCTGCATTAGCAGATATGGTCAATATAGAGGAGAAAGTGGATGAATTCTCTTTAATACCACAAGAAACCATTTTATTATACAAGTGCAATGATTTTCTTGGATACCCATTATGACTATATCCAGAAATCATGATATTCCATGTAGCAACATCACGTTTAGGCATTTCATCAAACAAGTGGCGTGCAGAAGTTAAAGATCCACACTTTACAAGATCATGTAATCTTTTGTTAGTTGAGGAAACACCATAGTTGCTTACAGAGTTAAAGTGAAGAGGTAGAGTGGGTTGTTGGCAATTTGATTGAGTTTTTACGTATCTGTTTCTGGCTAAGGACGCTATAGTAAGTTTGGTCCGCATTGGTAACGAAGTTAAGGGGTAAATACGGAACAAAACAAAATTATATAAGTAATGTAATATATTTTTATATATTACATTATAAAAATCAAACTCCCCTCTCAATTTTGAAAAATAATCATCCTCCCCCTCTCCCCCTTAACCTATGCAAAACCTATTTTATCCTTGTTATTTTTAATTTTCCATTTATGTAATATATTTTTATATTATATATAATATTTTTATTTTTTAACCTATGTGTTTATAGATTTTTATTTAAGTTCATTAATATTATAGGTAGAATAATCCTATTTGTAAGTTTGTTGCAAAATTTAATATTAAAAAGAATATTAATTTTTTATGATTGTTATTTTATAATACATGCATTAAGTACGTATGTATGTATTATGTTCATGCATATTTAAATTTCACTCATCTCTTAGAAATAATACATTAATGTGTTTTTTTAATTTGGCCTCAGTTAACACATGAAATCCTAGCTTTCGCAGAAGATTGATCCGCTCTGAAAAGTTGAGTTTTTTGATTCGCATCTATAGTCTCCAACATTTGGTTCGCACAAGTAGGCACTTGAAACTTATATAAAGTTTTAGCAAGTAGACACACGCATGCTACACATTACATTACATGTGTCCTACATGACATAATACAAATCAATTCGAGTGTATCTCACACAAATTGTCATGTGCAACATATGTGTCTACTTGTTCAACTATATATATACAAGTTTAAGTGCATACTTCTGCACACCCAAAGTTTGAGGACATATATGTTATATGAACCCAAGTTAAAGGGCATGTTTACGTATTATTATAATGAGTCAGACAACAAATGGGTCAAGACCCAATCCAATCCAACCCAACCCAAATTTCTCTTGGGTCAAAACGACTTGGATAATGGGTTATAAACGGGCCAAGACCCAACCCAACCCAACCCAATTTTTCCTAATTTTTAATTATTTTATTTGTTCTTTTATAATATTTTAGTAACTAACAATTTTTTTATGGGTATATATAACATATCAATTTTTTTTTAAAAAAAGTTTTTAAAAAATATTTTGACAAAATTTCTCTCGAGTCAATTTGGGTTTATATCAACCCAATTTTTAATGGGTTGAAATGAGTAAAGCTAATAAATGGGTGGGTTAATGACACTCAAACTTAAACTGATTGGGCTAGTTTGATGGATTGGGATTGATTACACACCTTGGGTCTTGTAAGCGCTCTAGAAAGATGACCTAAGTAGTTCATAAAAGGCAACCACACCTTTACACTCACGTAGGTGATTTCATCAAGCCTATCTCAAAAAGACCACCTTAAGACTATAGAATCATTAAGAGCAAAATAAGCTTAACCTGAATCAAAGCAAGGAAAGTAGCATTGATGGAACGGGGGATCGCACCTTCAGCGAAGAAATAAGGTGACCAGCTGGAAGTTTTTGAAATCCCAACAATATTTTCTATATAAAAAGAGCCAAGGCCTTTTTTTCATTCTATCGTGCCTATCTATGTGGCTCCCGACTCTAGTTCTATCATTTGATACTCGATCTGGCTAGATTCATAAGCCTTCAACAGGATAAGAAACTTGAGAGGATCGACGAAGCTGAGAGCGGGATCCAGAATTTTAGGAAGCGACTGGAAGGGACAGTGTTCAATTGGAACATTCAAAGGTGACTAAATTGGTCCTAGTTACTCTTCGGGGTGGAGTGGAAGAAGGGGGGGATTCTCTTTTAAATTAATTAAGTAGATAGAATAAACTATTAAATAGATAAGGAGTAGATGAGTGAGTGAGTCCTCACTGACCTGAGCGATTTCAATCACCTAGGAGGCCTTTTATTTGGTAGGGGTTTTGATTGATCAAAAGAAGAATCTACTTCAACCGATATGCCCTTAGGCACGGTCATACATAACATAGAAATCTAGCCCTGACAAGCAGTTCACCGCTTTCACATGGCAGAACCCATCACAACACAGGGAGTCTGGCGCCCCTATACACTCATATCTCGACTTGACAACCAAAATTGCCAGTTTGAAAAAGTAAAGTCTCAGTGCCAGTTGTAAGGTTAGGAAAGCCAGGTATGATGAAGGCCTAACGGGTCCACCACACTATCTCAATCAATGGGATTTAGCCCCATCCCCCTCGACATTTCAAGGATCATTTTCCTTGTCAAACCCCTGGTTAAAGGATTAGCCTGATTTCTTTTGGACCTTACATATTCCAAGGAAATAATACCCAGTTTCAACAACTGTTTAATTGCACCATGTCTGATGCAAATGTCTCTTTTTTCTACTGTACACACTATTTTTGGCAATCCCTATTGCTGCATGTGAGTCACAATGAAGAGAATGGTGAAGTTTATATTCCCCATAATGGCACATCCGCCAAAAGATTTCTTAGCCACTCAGCTTCTTGCATTGCCAACTAGAAAGCAATGAATTTAGATTCCATGGTAGAACATGCTATACAAGTCTGTTTGGAAAACTTTCATGAAATAGCACCTACACCCAAAGTAAACACATAGCCACTAGTGAAACTAACTTTATCTTTGTCAGTTACCCAATTTGTATCACAAAAACCTTCCAAAAATACCTGGAAATTTATTAAAATGCAAACACCAATCCATAGTACCTTTCAAATACCTTAGCAAGCGATGAAGAGCATTCCAGAGTTCACTATTGGGATTACGAGTATATCTACTCAATCTACTAATAACATAAGCTACATCAGACTGAGTATAGTTCACGAGAAACATTACTCTGCCAATTATTTTAGCATATTCCATTTGAGAAACACTAGAATCTTTATTTTTCCGCAAATGCATGCTAGAATCATAAGGAGTTTCCACTGAAACTACATCAAAACAATTAAATGTTTTCAACATAGTTTCAATATAATGAGATTGACACAAAGATAAACCATTAGCAGTTCTTTTGATTTTCATTCTTAAAATCACATCTGCTTCACGAAGGTCTTTCATTTCAAACTTAGGAGACAAAAAGTTCTTAGTCTAATTAATGACATTCACATAAGGACCAAAGATTAACATTTAATCTACATATAAACATATAATCACACAATCTGAACCTATCATTTTAGAATAACGCAAGTATCAGATGAATTTTCAACAAAGTCATTATCTACTAATGTGATATTAAGCTTTTCATATCACTGCTTAGGTGCCTATTTTAGTCCATACAAGGATTTCCTCAATTTGCATACTTTTCCTCTTGTTCTGGAACAACAAACCCCTCAGGTTGAGTCATATAGATCTCTTCCTCTAAATCACCATTTAAAAATGTTGTTTTGATACCCATTTTTGATGTACCAATAAATCATGAATAGCGGCTAAAGCAAAAAGAGTCCTAATGGTCACTATTTTAGTATTAGGAGAATAAGTATCAAAGTAATCAACATCTTTCTTTTGGTTAAAACCCCTAATCACAAGTCTAGCCTTATATTTATCAATTGTACCATCAGGTCTCAATTTCTTCTTGAATATTCACTTGTTATTCATGGGTTTACAACCTTTAGGAAAATCATACAAGTCCCAAGTGTGACTAGAAACTATAGAGTCTAATTCACTTTTAATAGCTTCTTTCCAAAATATCATATCTATTGATCTCATTGCTTCATCATAAGTCTTTGGGTTTTCTTATATAATGTAGATAGACACTAATTCATCACTTAAAACATCAATATCAAAATTTTCAGTCAAGAAAGTAGTGATAAAATCAGGACCAAAACTAGTCTCAATCCTACGTCTTTTATTACTTCTAAGTTTATTTTCATGCCCATTAGAAATAACATCAGAAGAAGGCACAATATGAGAATTAACAGACATAGATGTAGAAACATTATTTTACACATCACTAGAACATTATTTTTCAAAGGAAAAATATGCTCAAATTTTTTTGCATCTCTAGATTCACAAATAGAATGATCATTTAAAGACGTAAATCGATATGCAATGCTATTTTGAACATAACCAATAAAGACAGTATCAGAAGTCTTAGGAACAACATTTACTCATTTAAAATTAGGTAAATCAACCTTATCCAAACAACCCCACACTTTCAGAAATTCCAAGTTAAGGGCAAACCTTTTCCACAACTCATATGAGGTCTTGTCTAATTTCTTATGAGGGACCCTATTAAGAATATAGCATGCACATAAGACAACTTCTCCCCACATATTGTCAGATAGACCATAGCTTAAAAACATAGACTTCATGATTTCCTTAAGGCTTCTATACCATTTTGTTGGGGAGTATAGGGAGAATTAACCTCATGTATAATATCATTTTTCTCAAAAAAATCCTCTAGAATTTTAGTAATGTATTCACTGCCCTATCAAATCTAAATCTCTTAATTTTCCTGTCTAATTGAGTTTCCACTTCTGCTTTGAATTTCAAAAACATGCTTTTAGCCTCATCTTTAGACTTAAGAAGATATATCTTAGTGTATCTAAAAAAAGTCATCAACAAAAGTAATGTAATACTTTTTTCCACCTTTGCTAACAATATTCTTAAAATCTGCTAAATCTGAATGTATTAGTTAAAGCAATTCGGTCTTTTTACTAATAATAAATTTGACAGGTTTCTTGGCATGCTTTGCTTCTACACACACATGACATTTAGAAAAATCATCAATTTTTATCATATGAATTAATTCCATTTTTCTAAGTCTTTTAATAGAAGCAATATTAACATGACCTAGTCTATCATACCACAAATTAATAGACTCAACAATATAAGCATAATTTGAAATACTTGCATTATTGACAATCTCTTGAACATTGTTAAGTAAAAAAAGCCTCCACTAAGATATCCCTATATGCGTCCAAAGTTTCGTTCCTGAAATACAGTAAACAGGAAAGGAAAATAGGAAGCAAACAATAGTATTTGTATTTGAATTTATGCGAATGTTACAATCTTTATGAAATCTTTAAGAAAAGATATGTAATCCCCTAATTCTTCTCTTCACGATTGTTCTGGATTCGATAGAATATTTGCAGCTCAACACTTGGAGCGAAGACTTCTTTGTATGCGGAAGACTTGCAGATCACCACTGAAGAGCAAGTATTCTCTATGTATTTTTGTGTGTGTTTTCTGGTCTTATGAAGACCTCTTTATATAGGCTTGAGTTAGGGTTTAGGGGTATTTTGATCCAAGTAATTTTGGCCCTTGGGCTTGAAGAATATGAGTTGGGCTCGTCTTGTCAAATTAATGGAATGGCCCAAATGTAATTTGGATTTGATTTAAGTCATATAATTTTGACTTAAATATAAATTCGACTTAATTAACCAGTAATTTGACTTGGTCAATGTATCATGAATTTAAGATTTAATTCAAATTTAATATGAATTTATGTATAAAAATTCACTGTCTACAAATGCCCCCTGCTTCAAGACTTGTTGGGAGTGCTTGATTTGTCAAACTTGTAAAGACAAGCCTTGAAGTATTTGTGAAGAAAATGTTTTTTTTTTTCACGTTGTTGATCTTTCGCGAAATATTTAAAACTTCATAATAAATGACTATGCCGACATGTTGAGGTTATCCAAATTAACATATACCAGAGTCTTTCTGATAGCATTCTCTAATTTGTAAGAGATTATTTGACTTCCGGTCATTTACCAACTCATTTTCGATTTGAAGTGTTCCTAGCTCATGAAGACTTATCACATGGTATTCCTTTGTAGCTTAATTATTTTATTTGGGTCATCAACTACAAAATGACTGTCAATTCGATGAGCAAGGATTGCGTCTACAAGCTTGACTTGGTGATACATAGCTTGTGATTTCAGCGCAAATTTTAGGCATTGCTTTCCTTGGGGTTGAATGCCCTGGAATTGAATGCCCTTTCGGCAAGTTCTTCTCCAATTTCGCTGGATCACTCGAACAAAATGTAGGGACTTCAAATTCTCATTACATGAGTCTAACCTCATTCGGAGGCCTTCTCACGCATATGTAAAACTTTTCAAAAATTGCGATAGTTGATTGCAAGGAAAGTTTCCCCCAATTTGGTGCGGAAACATACATGTAACTTGAAGTAGCTTTTTTGTCAAACATTTCCATAATTGCATAATGTTTGTACAACTTGAGGTAATTTGATAGTTGTCATACTTTTGTTGCAACTTGAAGGTAAAAACGTGTTGGGCACCATTTTTTTTCTTTTTTTTTTCAAACTTTTCCATGATTACATAATTTTGTGTTACTTGAAGTAAAAACAAACTTCCATAGTTTCCATATTTTACAACTTGAAGTAAACAGAACGTGTTGAAGCCTTCCTTTTATTTTTACTTCCCATGTTGGTTTCCGAGGAAACTTTACACGTTATTTACTCAATTTTCAGGATTTTTCCATGTTTGATTGCAATGAAATTTTCATAACTTGGTTCCTATGAAAACTTGCCATAATTTGGTTCCTATGAAAACTTATCATAATTTTCATAATTTATAGGAATCAAACTTTCCATCATTATAATTTTTCATAATTTGTAGGAATCAAATTGATGTCTCCATATTTTGAAATCTATATATACCCACGTTTCCGTGGTAGTTTTTTATCAATTTGCCTCATCATCAAGTTCATTTGAGTTCCTCTCTCTCAGGTAAGTCTTTTTCTCAACTCTGATTTTCGTCACTTTTTCTGCAGCTCAGCACGAATGTGGTAGAAAATTCATATCTCATAGTAGGAATATCTAAATTGTGATCCGTTTAATTTTTCAGAAAATAGACTCGTAGAACTACAACATATCCGAAAATCACGATGAGACAACTCTCGGATTCACTCAGGTGAGTTTTTGAATTCAGCTAAAAGTTTTGATGAACTGACTGCATCAGCTTTATGCGGCTTCACAAAAAAAATCATATCTCAACGTAGGAATAATGAAATCACAAGCGGTCTGCAGAGTTGGAAAGAAGACTCGTAGGGCTACATCGTATACAAAAACCAAGATTAGATTGCATCTGTACTCGTTCAATTTTCTATTTGAAATTAGCATTCAAGTTTTATAAATCATCGACTGTACCAACTTCATGTAGTCTCACGAAATATTTTGTGTCTTGACTTAGGGATAACAAAATTAAATTGTCACGATCCGATTTCTCGAGTCATGATGGCGCCTACCAAACCGCCAGTAGGCAAGCCAAACCATGTCCCGGAACTTGAGAGTAATGGGACTTAGGGGGAAACTAACCTCAACTAAGCGAAGCAATAAAATAAGAACACACAAGAGAAGGCGAAAATGAACCCAAAACTATATATACAAAGATACCTCCCAGAACCTGGAAGTCACATGTACAGAACTACAAACAAGAGTACAAGTCTCAAAAGAAGACCACAGAAACAAGACTGTCTCAAAAACAAAAGACAAGCCAAAATATAAATACATAAGGAGACAGGTAGTCCCAGAATGCCATGTGCTCACCCTCGTCTCCTGAACAGACAACTGTAGGCTCAAACTCAACACTGATAACGGGTGCTTGGACCTGCATCACGAAAACAGATGCAGAGTGTAGCATGAGTACCAAAACAACAGGTACCCAGTAGGCATCATAGGCCGACTGAGCAAGAAAGGTAAAAACAGGCAGACAAGATAGAATCAAACACAAACAGAGGTCAATAGAACATGAATAAAATAATCGTAAAGTAAAACTAAGAATAACAGAACTAAACCAAACCGGGCCCCCCATAAGACCTAGAGGGTCCACACAAGCACAGATAAACAAAGACCTGAACCCCTCATAAGCCCGACAGGTACGCTGAAAAGCTCAAACTACGGAATCAAAGGAAAACAGAACTCTGAACCGATAAATCCCCCAACACTGAACCAATCACAAGTACGACTTCCCAAAACAACCCACCTAGCCTGCTAACACTCTGGGGGCCCTATCCCAAGCCAAACAAGTGCTACAGGGGGGTACGACGACCCATCTAATTGTCCTAATATCCAACTGCCCAATATGCTATCACCCTGGGGGCCTATCCCAAGCCAGACGGGTGAGCCTAGTAACACTCTGAGGGCCTTGTCCCAGCCAGTGAAGTGTGTGGGCTATGTCTACTCCACAGAGGACCTCAAATAACCTGTATCAAATTGCCCTGCCAGCTAATCACTCTGGGGGCCCTGCCCATGCCAGCCAAGTAAGTCAGCTATCACTCCCGGGGGTCCTGTCTCTGCCAGGCAGAGTGTGCGGGTCATATCAACTCCGTAGAGAATCTCAAACTCTAAGATATCGTGGATCGCCGTCCCCTATCAATCAACACGCACTGCGAGAAACTATTCCAGGCCGATATATGCTTCCGATAAACCTCAATGAAAAACCCGGCCTCGAGCGTCCCCGATGGGAAGAGGCTACGCCTCTGATAACACATCGGCATCGCAAAAAGGGGAAGAGGAAACAACATGATCACAACAACGAAATTAAAACACAGTCCAAACTATCAGACCCTAGTCTGCTATTCCAGTCTACAAGGACCTAGTCCATCCGAATTGGCATCGGATACATACCAAAGTCAACAAGTGCATGGGACTCAGGCAATACTATCCTAAGCTATTCTAAGGCCGAAAAGCACAAGCAACCAGTATAATGAAAGGAAATAACCCGGACCCATGCATGCAACAACAGATAACCACCCAACAGATAACCCACAAACAAATCATCAACACCCCAAGGTCAACAACCCATACTAAAGCATGATACTAGCCCCGAACAGTCCAAAAATCAGCTCTAAACGAACAAATCGAGGAAGAGGAACAGAAATACTAGCTACCCACCCCAGATTCACACGAATCAACAAGCATTTACGCATTCAAGCTCAATCTAGGAAGAAGGGAAGCCATAACCTACCAGAAGGCCGACCATGCACGCTCCAAGTCGCTCTGCCAAACCTTTTCCCTTTCGAACGGCCTCAGACTGCTGCCACGCAGTAAAAAATAGAGTCACAGCGTCAACATGGTCGTTTAGACACTAAAATCATTAAAATCGGAGACAGACCAATTTCAGAGTCAAAATTGGGAAATGTGGGACCCGCTCTGGATTTTCTTGAATTGGCTCCGTGAAGAGGTCCCAAATCCTCCCCCAAACTTGTATTTCAAAACAGAACACCCATCGGGGCTCGGATCAGCTCTAAGCACCAACAACAAGAAATGCAAAACTTTACAAATTAGGCCTAGGATAGCAACTTACGCCTCGAATTTACGGATATCGAGCTACACCCAATACAATCTGACCACTAACCTACAAAGCCAATGAGTTTCTGAGCATCTCAGACTTTGAATCGATGAAAACCGATAAAAGATGAGGGAGATATGAATTTTTGAACTTTCAATCCAAATAACCTCGACCTCAACTTAAATAACCATAGCACCCCGCTGACCTCCGCAAACGCGGCCCCAGGCCCGCGAACTCGGAGGAATAGAAGCTAAAGCTTTGCGAACGCGGCCCCAGGCCCGCAAACGCGGAGGGATAACAACTAAAGCTCGGCGAACATGGACCCAGGGTCGCGAACGCGGAGAAGAAGATCACCCAACCTCTGGCTCGCGAACGCGGAGTTGACACACTTACACCTCCGCGAATGCAGAGCCTATCCCGCGAACCCGGAGAAGAGATGTATCTGCAGATTTCAGCTGTGCACCAACTGAGTTTTGGAGAATTCCAAAACTCCGACGGGGTGCTCGGGATTCGTTTGGAACCCCGTGCACACAAACGAGATACGCTACCCCATCAAATTCGACGTTCTGGATTAAATGGCGTAGTTGAAATTTCCATACGAGGTTGTTTCAATGAAAAGTGTGTCCCACATCCTAAGCGCCAATTTAGCCAACTCTACCCAGGGCTTCAGAATTAGATTAGAAGCCTCGGGAAGCGCACAAAGGATCATTCTAGACCAAACTCGGTATTATGGAACTAACCGCGCTGATGGAATTCTCATTCGAGTGCGTTTACCAAAGTCAACTTTATTCCAAATTTCAATGGCTAAAGAGCCAAATGTCCCCAAAGTCACACGAAAGCCCCGGGACTTGGACCAGTCATGCTTCTAGCCTAATTTGGCCGCTCCGAAGCTGATGGAACCGTATGAATTTCTTTCTGAGGTCATTTACCCGAGATTATGACAGAAATCAACTTTTTAGGCTCTAGAAGCTCCAAAAATGGAAAAAGGGTACAAAACCCAAACGAACGACCTAGCAGCCCAACCTACAGTGCCAGCAAGTAAGAAATGACTTGGGGTCGCTAAAGGAACACTCTAAACGATAGAAAAATGGCATAAACACACAAATGACCTGAATGGTCATTACAACATCGACTACTAAAAGAAATTTCATCCGCGAAAGTAAGAGTCAAGAAATACCTGAGGGCTCAAATAAGCTGGGGAACTGCTCCCGCTCGGTCTCCTAGGTAGCCTTCTCAACTTGACGATGACTCCAACGGAGTTTAACTACAGGAATGGATCTCGACCTCAGCTGCCTCACATTTCTGGCTAAAATAGCAACTGGCTCCTCAATATAGGTCAGACGATCATCCAACTCAACGGCATCATACTGGAGCACGTGAGGCTCATCTGGAACATATCGGCGTAGCATCGAAACATAGAAAACTGGATGAATAGCTGAGAATGCTGGAGGTAAAGCTAACACATAGGCCACATCACCCACTGCCCTAGATCTCAAAAGGCCTGATATACCTGAGGCTAAGCTTGCCCCACCTCCCAAATCTCATCACGCCCTTCATGGGCGATACCCGAAGGAATACCCTATCACCAACGACAAATCTCAGCGGCCATCACTTGCGATCCACGTAACTCTGCTGTCTACTCTGAGCCGTCCTGAGCCGATCCTAAATCATCCTCACATGTGCAAGGTCTTCTGAAATAGATCTGTACCCCGTGGCCTAGGCTCCATAGACTCAAACCATCCAACTGGAGTGGGACAATGCCTACCATATAAGGCCTCAAACGGGGCCATCTGAATGCTAGAATGGTAGCTATTGTTGTACGCAAACTCCGCCAAAGGCAAGAACTGGTCCCACTGGCCTCCAAAGTCCAACACACAAGCCCGCAACATGTCCTCAAGGACCTGGATGGTGCGCTCTGACTGGCCATCAGTCTGCGGGTGAAAAGCTGTGCTAAGATCGACACGGGTGCCCAACTCCTCCTAAATACCCTCCAAACGCTAGAAGTGAACTGTGAACCCCGGTCTGAGATGATAAAAATGGGCGCCCCATGAAGACGGACCACCTCTCGAATGTAGATACGAGCTAACCTCTCAGCACTGAAGTATGTACAAACTGGAATGAAGTGTGCTGACTTGGTCAATTGATCCACGATGACCCAGCTACTGTGAACACCTCTAGGCGTCTGAGGCAAACCTACAATGAAATCCATGGTGATGCGCTCCCACTTCCACTCATGAATGGGTAATCTCTTCAACTCACCACCAGACCTCAAATGCTCGGCCTTCACCTGCTGACAACACAAATAACGGGACACTTAATCAGAGATGTCCCTCGTCATACCGCTCCACCAGTAGTGCTGCCTCAGATCATGATACATCTTAGCAGTGCCCAGATAGAATATCTAGAATCACGGGCCTCACTAAGGATCAGCTGAATCAAATGACTGACTCTCGGAACACAAACCCGGCCAGCAAACCTCAAAATCCCATTAGAATCTATGGAAGGATGCCTGACATCACCCGCCAAAACTCTATCTCTGAGTGCCACCAAGGACTCATCCTCGAACTGACGACTACGGATCTGCTCCAATAGAGAAGACTGAGCTCCCACATAGGCTAACACTTGATTGGAATCTGAAATATCTAGCCTGATCATATGATTGGCTAAGGACTGGATGTCCAAGGCCAAAGGTCACTCTTAAACTGAAAGGAAGGCTAGGCTGCCCATACTCACTGCCTTTCGGCTCAAGGTGTCCGCTACTACATTCGCCTTGCATGGATGGTAGAGAAGAGAGATATCATTGTCCTTCAGGAGCTCAATCCAGCAACGCTGCCTCGAATTAAGATCCCTCTGGGTCATAATATACTGAAGGCTCCTGTGATCGGTGTAGATCTCACAATGAACTCCATAAACGTAATGCCTCCAGATCTTAAGCACAAAAACTACTGCTGCAAACTCCAGGCCATGAGTGGGGTAGTTGTGCTCATGCAGCTTAAGCTGCCTCGATGCATAAGCAATAACCTGGCCCTGCTGCATGAAAACACAAGCCAAACCAAAGTCGGATGCGTCACAATAAACCGTTATGCGTTCGCCCTCAACTGGAAGAGTCAATATAGGAGCGGTGGTAAGCAACTCCTTAAGCCTCAGAAAGCTCTTTTCACACTCCCCCAACCACACAAAGGGAACATCCTGGAGAGTCAACCGAGACAGAGGCATTGCTATAGTAGAGAAACCCTCAATAAAACGTCTATAGTACCCTGCTAATTCGACGAAGCTCTGAACCTCAGTCACAGAAGTGGGCCTAGCCCAATCACGGATAACCTCAATCTTTATCGGATCCACCATAATGCCATACTTGGACACCACGTGCCCCAAGAATGCTACAAACTCAAGCCAGAACTCGCACTTTGAGAACTTGGCGTAAAGACGATGGTCTCTCAATGTCTGGAGCGCTATCCTCAGATGCTATTCATGCTCACCATGGCTCCATGAGTATACCAAGATATCATCAATCAAAACTATGACGAAGGATTCTAGATACGGCCTGAATACGCGAGTCATCAAGTCCATAAATGCGGCAGGGGCATTAGTCAACCCAAAAGATATCATTAGGAACTCATAATGGCCGTAACGAGTCCTAAATGCTGTCTTAGGGATGTCTGCTTCTCTAACCCTCAACTGATGATAGCTAGATCTCAAGTCAATCTTAGAAAACACTACGGCACTCTGAAGCTGGTCGAACAGATCATCAATACGAGGCATGGGGTAACGGTTCCTCACCGTCACCTTATTCAGCTGCCTATAATCAATACACATCCGCATGGTACCATCCTCCTTTTTCACAAATAGAACTGGGGCACCCCAAGGCGATACACTAGGCCAAATGAACCCCTTACCTAAGAGGTCCTGAAGCTGAACACTGAGCTCCTTGAGCTTTACAGGAGCCATATGGTACGGTGGGATGGAAATAGGATGAGTACCCAGCTCCAAATCAATGGCAAAATCAATATCTCACTCTTGGGGTAGGCTAGGAAGGTCGGCAGGAAACACATTAGCAAACTCTCAGACTATAGGCACTGACTCCACCGTAGGGCTCTCCTTACTAGCATCTCTAACATACACCAAATAAGCCAAACATCTGCTATCCCTAAGCCTCTGGGCTTGAGTACAAGAAATCACCCCAACTGGTGTGCGACTGCGAGAGCCGTGCCACACCACCAGTGGAATACCAGGCCGGGCTAAAGTAACGGTCTTGGCATAGCAATCCAAGATCGTTCGGTGAGGGGATAGCCAATCCATGCCTAAAATCAAATCAAAATCCAGCATACTCAACACAATTAGATCAGCCCGCTTGTTCTGCCCCCGGATAGTCACCACACAAGATCTACACACCTGATCCACTACTAAAGAATCCCCTACCGGGGTTGAAACACGCAAGGGTACCACTAAAGGCTCTGGACTCACCCTCAACCGAGGAACACAATAAGTAGATACATATGAATATGTAGAACCAGGATCAAATAAGGCTAAAACAGACTGATGGCATAGGAGAACCATACCTGTGATCACATCAACAGACGCCTCGGCCTCTGCTTTGGCTGGAGCTGCATAGAAATGGCCCTGGGCGTCTCTACCATGAGCATCCACCGTGTTGCCTGTCCTGCCTACCCGGGGACCTCCCCGCGCACCATGCTGCTGACCTCCTACTCTAGCCGGAGATGCCGCTGCTGAAACCGGTCTCACTGCCTGAGGAGCTGGTAAAGCTGATCTGGAGATAGGGCACTCCATAGCCCAATGGCCAAGCTCTCTACAAGTGAAGCAACCTTGAGAAGACCTACTCGAAACTGGAGGCCGACCACCCCGACCTGAGAAACCTGTCTGAACCCACCTTGACCATGACTCAGACCGGCACAATACCCACTCTGACGGTGCTGGTCACCTTTGGATGTCTGCAACGCTGCCTGAAATGGCTGACTTGGCTGACCTGACTGGAACCTCTGATAAACCTAGTCCCGAGTAACTCCGGCCCACTAGCTCTATCATCCTGTTTGTCTCTCTTGCCACAGCCCTCGTGGGCCTCGCGATGTAGCTGCTCCAGGGTCTAGGCATGGTCCACTACATCCAGAAAAGAGCGGCCCGCTTGAACCATCATCTGCGACTCAATATGCAGCTGTAATCTCAAACCCCGAACACAGCATCTAACTCTCTCCTCCTCCGTCGGCAACATCATGGTGGCATGACGGGACAACTCATGAAATCTGGCCTTATACTCGGATACCGTCATGGGGCCCTTCTCCAACCTCGTGAACTCATCACAGAGCCGATCTCTGACGCTCCATTGGATAAATTTGGCCAGAAAAGCCTCTTAAAACTCCATCCATGATATTGGTGGTGACTCAGCTGGCCTTTCTCGATGAAGGAATGCCACCAATGTCTGGCTAGTTCGTCTAGCTGGTAAGCGGTAAAGTCGGATCCTCTTGACTCCACTAACCCCAAAGCCTGCAATCTCTCCCGGCAGGTTGTAATAAACTCGTGGGCGTCTTCCCCTACAGTCCCAAAAAACCTCGATGGTGATAACCTCAGAAACACCTCGAGCATCTTCTGCTCTCGAAGTGGCATAATCCTGTCCAAAGGGTCTGGCTGAACCGTGGCCGGTGATGGCGGCTGATGAACCTCTGGAGTCGCTACTGGAGGCTGGTCCTACTGACGCATCTCTGGAACCACAGGGGTAGGATTACCCTGCGGTGCTGGAATCGGCTCTGGAAATGGTTTTGGGGCCGGCTGCTGCTGCATACTCCCGATAGCAGCTAGAATCTACGCGAGCATACCCTGAAGGTCAGAGGCGGCAGCTGGTGTGGATGGTGGCTGGGTTGGTCCCTGCCCCACCGGCTGAGGAGGAACCTACTCTCTACGAGGCTCTGGCTCCGGCTCCGGAGTCCTCACTCTATAGCATCCTGATGCCGCAGCACCATCTCGGCCTCGGGGTCGACCTCTACTGCGCGTGCGAGCCGTCCTACAACAGAGTGAAACAAGTGAGATTTTATGAAACCAATTGGACAATGATGCATGAACATGAAACAAAACAAGAAAACCTCCTAAGGACATCCTGTAGCCTCCCGAAGAAAAGTCACGGACGTCTCCGTGCCGATCCGCAGGAGTGTACTAGATGTTAGCTCTTTACAAGTATGACCAACAAACCTGGGGCTCGGATACCAACTGGTCACGACCCGATTTCTCAAGTCATGATGGAGCCTACCAACCCGCCAGTAGGCAAGCCAAACCCTGTCCCAGAACTTTAGATTAATGGGACTGAGGGGGAAACTAACCTCAACTAAGCAAACCAATAAAATAAGAAAACACAAGAGAAGGCGAAACCAACCCAAAACTATATATACAAAGATACCTCCCAGAACCTGGAAGTCACATGTACAGAACAACTAACAAGAGTACAAGTCCCAAAAACGGACCACAGGAACAAGAATGTCTCAAAAACAAAAGACAAGCCAAAATATAAATACAAAAGGAGACAGGTAATCCTAGAACACCATGTGCTCACCCTCGTCTCCTAAACAGGCAGTTGAAGGCTCGAACTCAACGCTGATAACTTGTGCTCGGACTTGCATCACGAAAACAGATGCAGATTATAGAATGAGTACCAAAACAACAGGTACCCAGTAGGCATCATAAGTCGACTGAGCAAGAAAGGTAAAAGCAGGCAGACAAGATAGAATCAAATGCAAATAGAGGTCAACAGAACAGGAATAAAATACCCAGAAAGTAAAATTAAGAATAACAGAACTAAACCCAACCGCCCCCCATAATACCTAGAGGGTACACACAAGCACAGATAAACAAAGACCTTAACGGACCCCCATAAGCCCTATAGGTACACTGAAAAGCTCGAACTACGGAATCAAAGGAAAACAGAACTCCGAATCGATAAATTCCCCAACACTGAACCTATCACAAGTCCGACTTCTCAAAACAACCCACTTAGCTTGCTAACACTCCGGGGGCCCTGTCCTAAAGTAGACAAGTGCTGCAGGGGGGGTACGATGACCCTTCTAATTGTCCTAATATCCAACTGCCCAATATGCTATCACCCCGGGGGCCCTATCCCAAGCTAGACGGGTGAGCCTACTAACACTCCGGGGGCCCTGTCCCAGCTAGTCAAGTGCGTGGGCTATGTCTACTCCGTAGAGGACCTCAAATAAACTGTATCCAATTGTTCTACCAGCTAATCACTCCAGGGACCCTGCCCTGGACCCAGCCCAGCCCAGCCCATGCCAGCCAAGTAAGTCAGCTATCACTCCCGGGGGCCCATGTCCCTGCCAACCAGAGTGTGCGGGTCAAAGCAACTCTGTAGAGGATCTCAAACTCTAAGATATCGTGGATCGCCGTCCCCTCTCAATCAACACGCACCGTGCGAAACGATTCCAGGACACTGCAGTCTGATATCGCTTCTAATAAACCTCAATGAAAAACCTGGCCTCGGGCATCACAGACGGAAAGAGGCTACGCCTCCGATAATGCAACAACATCGTAGAAAGGGGAAGAGGAAACAACAGGATCGCAACAACAAAATTAAAACGCAGCCCAAACTATCAAACCCTAGTTTGCTATTCCAGTCTACAAGGACCTAGTCCTTCCGAATAGGCGTCAGATACATACCAAAGTCAATAGGTGCATGGGACTAAGGAAATACTATCATAAGCTAGTCTAAGGCCGAAAAGACCAAGCAACCAGTATAACGAAAGGAAATAACCCGGTCCCACACATGCAATAACAGATAACCCACAAACAAATCATCAACACCCCAAGGTCAACAACCCATACTAAAGCATGATACTAGCCCCGAACAGTCCAAAAATCAACTCTAAACTGTAATACCCCGGACTCGAAAGGGTGGGAAAATTTCAGATTTTCTAGGTTAGTGCCAACAACGACGGAAGCCACATACGGATCATAGGTTGGCTACAGCCCGTAGGTGGAAGGCCCAAGTCTTCAAAATGACAAGTTTCAGAACCTCAACGACGGCCTGCAAGGACGGCCCGTCGTCCAGTGTACGAGCCGTAGATGGGTCTCGTAGGTCTCGTCCAGACATGGTAAAATTCTTAAGCCTTAAGTTCAGATTTACGGGTGCCATGTACGGTCCGTCGATGGACCCGCGAGCTGTACATGGTGACCCGTCATTGGGGGTCCAAGTGGGAAAACTCTCTGAATCTATCTATAGAGGAACAGGACGGTCCCTAGGCTTACTTACAGACCATAAGTCCAACTGTAGATAGGGTCCGACAGTTATTTTTCCAGAGTTTTTTTATGTATTTTCCCAATTCTTTTAAGTCTTATAAATTATGACTTTGCCCCTAAATTGACCCACTATATAAGTCTTTTATCCCAAATTTCCCTTCATTATTCTCATTCTCAAATTCCCCAACTTCCCAAATATTTTTCTCTCTAGAAAAGTTCTCTCAATTCTCAAGGAAGAAGAAGGGCTAGGATCCTCCATTGAAGGTCAGTGATTTCAAGAAAATTCTTGTGGGCTTTGTTGAGGTATGTTAGCATTCACCATTTGAAGCCCTTTCCTCCAATGGGTCCCTAATTTTCTTCAATTTTCAAGGTTCAATTTCCCCATATTGAATTAGGGTTTTGATCAATTCTTATGAGTTCTTCAATTATGATTCCAGTTGTTGATTTTATGATTCGTAGTGCATGATTTAACATTATTTATATGATTTGATGTAGAAATTGTATGACCCCATGCAAGAGCCATGATTCCTAGTTATGAATTCATGATGAAGTATAATCCATGCATTTATGAACTTATGAAATTGATGAAAATATGCATGATTCTAGTTTATTGCATGATTCTAAGATGAATTGACATGTACCCACACTAGATCATGATTTATGAATATATGAATAGCTTGCATAAGGGATGTATGTTTCATGAGAATTATGCTTATAATTGCTAGGGTGCATATAGATGATGGCATCCATGAGTTGTGAAAAGATTTTCTTCACAATAAGAAAAGAATATGAATGTGAAAGGTTTTCTGACATAAATTAGGGTTCATATGGTTGAAAGGCTTTCTCACCTATGAATTGATTAGGAGCTTTTCTAATGAGATAAGCTTGGGCAAGCCCATGGTAGTTGAAATATCTTGATATGATCTTAGCTTTGATTTGGTAACCCTAGATGTACCTCTTCCTTGGTTAAAATATGAATAAGCTTAATTGGGATGAAGGCTTCCATTTAGCGTCCGTGGGCCTTTACTAGCAATCTCTAAGTTCCATAACTACGTGCCTCATAGGTTTTGTCTCAGATAGACACATAGCTAGTGGGGATCCACGTTAGCTACAGATTTATTGTCCTTACCTTGGCAAGTAGGACACCCCTTCTAGTGATGTAGGGTAGACATCACTCCTCTTTTCGGTGTGGGGCAGACACTGGATTCCATGTTATAGCTCGCATGGTCTATGTCGGTTGAATGTAAAAATCTCATAATAAAGAACTAGGGTACTAGAAGTATCTCACAAGACTTATGATATGACTAGCTTGCATTGACCATGTTTGTGCATTGAGTTTCTAGCCCTTTTGTCACATGATTTAGTTTGGTCATTGCATATTCATGATGATAACTCACTAGCATGATTTCCTATATGAAAGCATCCCATTGGCATGATTTATGTGATTATATGCATTTCCTTCATACATAGTACATTATATGTACTAATGCATACTTGTGCCTACATTCTCTTATAAGGTAGGGTTAGACAGTCATCCTTCACACTCTCGTGGTTAGTTTCTTTCAGAGTTTGAGCTAACAGCCTTGGTGAGTCCTCATGCTTCGGGGACTAAGAGACTTTCTTGCTATTCTTTATTTTCAGATTCAGACTTGTATATGATGTACGGGTTACTCTTGATCATTCTATTGTATTAGATGGATTTTAAGACATAGTCAAGACTTCCGTCTATAAACTCTTATTTTTATGAGATTGCCTATTATATTCCTCATTTTTTGTCTTTACCTTATGTATATGTCTGCTAAGTGGCTTCTGTGGGGTCTCTCGGGATCCTATGTGCCATGTCACACCTAGGGGGTACTTTGGGTCGTGACAAACTTAGTATTCCGAGCAGAAGGTTTAGAAAGGTCCTAGGATGTCTCAAAGCCACGTCTAGTAGAGTCTTTTTCACAAGTGTAAAGCACGCCACATCTATGAATAAGAGGCTACAAAGATGTTAGGAAATATACAGAACAACTAACAAGAGTACAAGTCCCAAAAGCGGACCACAGGAACAAGAATGTCTCAAAAACAAAAGACAAGCCAAAATATAAATACAAAAGGAGACAGGTAATCCTAGAACACCTTGTGCTCACCCTCGTCTCCTAAACAGACAGTTGAAGGCTCGAACTCAACGCTGATAACTTGTGCTCGGACTTGCATCACGAAAACAGATGCAGATATAGAATGAGTACCAAAACAACCGGTACCCAGTAGGCATCATAGGTCGACTGAGTAAGAAAGGTAAAAGCAAGCAGACAAGATAGAATCAAATGCAAATAGAGGTCAACAGAACAGGAATAAAATACCCAGAAAGTAAAACTAAGAATAACAGAACTAAACCCAACCGCCCCCCATAATACCTAGAGGGTACACACAAGCACAGATAAACAAAGACCTTAACGGACCCCCATAATCCCTATAGGTACACTGAAAAGCTCGAACTACGGAATCAAAGGAAAACAGAACTCCGAATCGATAAATCCCCCAACACTGAACCTATCACAAGTCAGACTTCTCAAAACAACCCACTTAGCTTGCTAACACTCCGGGGACCTGGATGGTGCGCTCTGATGGCCAGTCAGAGCGCACAATAAACCGTGATGCCTTCGCCCTCAACTGGAAGAGTCAATATAGGAGCGGTGGTAAGCAGCTCCTTAAGCCTCAGAAAGCTCTTTTCACACTCCCCCAACCACACAAAGGGAACATCCTGGAGAGTCAACCGAGACAGAGGCATTGCTATAGTAGAGAAACCCTCAATAAAACGTCTATAGTACCCTGCTAATTCGACGAAGCTCTGAACCTCAGTCACAGAAGTGGGCCTAGCCCAATCACGGATAACCTCAACCTTTATCAGATCCACCATAATGCCATACTTGGACACCACGTGCCCCAAGAATGCTACAGACTCAAGCCAGAACTCGCACTTTTAGAACTTGGCGTAAAGACGATGGTCTCTCAATGTCTGGAGCGCTATCCTCAGATGCTATTCATGCTCACCATGGCTCCATGAGTATACCAAGATATCATCAATCAAAACTATGACGAAGGATTCCAGATACGGCCTGAATACGCGAGTCATCAAGTCCATAAATGCGGCAGGGTCATTAGTCAACCCAAAAGATATCATTAGGAACTCATAATGGCCGTAACGAGTCCTAAATGCTGTCTTAGGGATGTCTGCTGCTCTAACCCTCAACTGATGATAGCTAGATCTCAAGTCAATCTTAGAAAACACTACGGCACTCTGAAGCTGGTCGAACAGATCATCAATACGAGGCATGGGGTAACGGTTCCTCACCGTCACCTTATTCAGCTGCCTATAATCAATACACATCCGCATGGTACCATCCTCCTTTTTCACAAATAGAACTGGGGCACCCCAAGGCGATACACTAGGCCAAATGAACCCCTTACCTAAGAGGTCCTGAAGCTGAACACTGAGCTCCTTGAGCTTTACAGGAGCCATATGGTACGGTGGGATGGAAATAGGATGAGTACCCAGCTCCAAATCAATGGCAAAATCAATATCTCGCTCTTGGGGTAGGCTAGGAAGGTCGGCAGGAAACACATTAGCAAACTCTCAGACTATAGGCACTGACTCCACCGTAGGGCTCTCCTTACTAGCATCTCTAACATACACCAAATAAGCCAAACATCTGCTATCCCTAAGCCTCTGGGCTTGAGTACAAGAAATCACCCCAACTGGTGTGCGACTGCGAGAGCCGTGCCACACCACCAGTGGAATACCAGGCCGGGCTAAAGTAACGGTCTTGGCATAGCAATCCAAGACCGCTCGGTGAGGGGATAGCCAATCCATGCCTAAAATCAAATCAAAATCCAGCATACTCAACACAATTAGATCAGCCCACGTGTCCTGCCCCCGGATAGTCACCACACAAGATCTACACACCTGATCCACTACTAAAGAATCCCCTACTGGGGTTGAAACACGCAAAGGTACCACTAAAGGCTCTGGACTCACCCTCAACCGAGGAACACAATAAGTAGATACATATGAATATGTAGAACCAGAATCAAATAAGGCTAAAACAGACTGATGGCATAGGAGAACCATACCTGTGATCACATCAACAGACGCCTCGGCCTCTGCTTTGGCTGGAGCTGCATAGAAATGGCCCTGGGCGTCTCTACCATGAGCATCCACCGTGTTGCCTGTCCTGCCTACCCGGGGACCTCCCTGCGCACCATGCTGCTGACCTCCTACTCTAGCCGGAGATGCCACTGCTGAAACCTGTCTCACTGCCTGAGGAGCTGGTAAAGCTGATCTGGAGATAGGGCACTCCATAGCCCAATGGCCAAGCTCTCCACAAGTGAAGCAACCTTGAGAAGAGCTACTCGAAACTGGAGGCCGTCCACCTCGACCTGAGAAACCTGTCTGAACCCACCTCGACCATGACTCAGACTGGCACAATACCCACTCTGACGGTGCTGGTCACCTTTGGATGTCTGCAACGCTGCCTGAAATGGCTGACTTGGCTGACCTGACTGGAACCTCTGATAAACCTAGTCCCGAGTAACTCCGGCCCACTAGCTCTATCATCCTGTTTGTCTCTCTTGCCACAGCCCTCGTGGGCCTCGCGATGTAGCTGCTCCAGGGTCTAGGCATGGTCCACTACATCCAGAAAAGAGCGGCCCGCTTGAACCATCATCTGCGACTCAATATGCAGCTGTAATCTCAAACCCCGAACATAGCATCTAACTCTCTCCTCCTCCGTCGGCAACATCATGGTGGCATGACGGGACAACTCATGAAATCTGGCCTCATACTCGGATACCGTCATGGGGCCCTTCCCCAACCTCATGAACTCATCACGGAGCCGATCTCTGACGCTCCATTGGATAAATTTGGCCAGAAAAGCCTCTTAAAACTCCATCCATGATATTGGTGGTGACTCAGCTGGTCTTTCTCGATGAAGGAACGCCACCAATGTCTGGCTAGTTCATCTAGCTGGTAAGCGGTAAAGTTGGATCCTCTTGACTCCACTTACCCCAAAGCCTGCAATCTCTCCCGGCAGGTTGTAATAAACTCGTGGGCGTCTTCCCCTACAGCCCCAAAAATGGTGCGCTCTGACTGGCCATCAGTCTGCGGGTGAAAAGCTGTGCTAAGATCGACACGGGTGCCTAACTCCTCCTAAAATACCCTCCAAAAGCTAGAAGTGAACTGTGAACCCCGGTCTGAGATGATAAAAATGGGCACCCCATGAAGACAGACCACCTCTCGAATGTAGATATGAGCTAACCTCTCAGCACTGAAGTATGTACAAACTGGAATGAAGTGTGCTGACTTGGTCAATTGATCCACGATGACCCAGCTACTGTGAACACCTCTAGGCGTCTGAGGCAAACCTACAATGAAATCCATGGTGATGCGCTCCCACTTCCACTCATGAATGGGTAATATCTTCAACTCACCACCAGACCTCAAATGCTCGGCCTTCACGTGCTGACAACACAAATAACGGGACACTTAATCAGAGATGTCCCTCGTCATACCGCTCTACCAGTAGTGCTGCCTCAGATCATGATACATCTTAGCAGTGCCCAGATAGAATATCTAGAATCACGGGCCTCACTAAGGATCAGCTGAATCAAATGACTGACTCTCGGAACACAAACCCGGCCAGCAAACCTCAAAATCCCATCAGAATCTATGGAAGCATGCCTTACATCACCCGCCAAAACTCTATCTCTGAGTGCCACCAAGGACTCATCCTCGAACTGACGACTACGGATCTGCTCCAATAGAGAAGACTGAGCTCCCACATAGGCTAACACTTGATTGGAATCTGAAATATCTAGCCTGATCATATGATTGGCTAAGGACTGGATGTCCAAGGCCAAAGGTCACTCTTAAACTAAAAGGAAGGCTAGGCTGCCCATACTCACTGCCTTTCGGCTCAAGGTGTCCGCTACTACATTCGCCTTGCCCGGATGGTAGAGAAGAGAGATATCATTGTCCTTCAGGAGCTCAATCCAGCAACGCTGCCTCGAATTAAGACCCCTCTGGGTCATAATATACTGAAGGCTCCTGTGATCGGTGTAGATCTCACAATGAACTCCATAAACGTAATGCCTCCAGATCTTAAGCACAAAAACTACTGCTGCAAACTCCAGGCCATGAATGGGGTAGTTGTGCCGGGGGCCCTACCCAAGTTAGTAGAGTACTCTGGACAACCGAAGTACCTCATACCCAATAACCCTGAAACGGAACAACCCGCCAATCCCAAGCTTTAATACTCCGCTGCCCAATTAGCCAACACTCCTGGGCCCTACCCAAGCCAGTAGAGTGCGCCAGTACTCTTGGGGGGCCTACAAAAGCCAGTAGAGTACTCTTGACAACCAAGTATCTCACATCCAATTGCCCATTTCGCTGATACTCTCGGGGGCCCTACCCAAGCAAGTACAGTACGCGGGGCCATCCAAATAACTTCAAACATCAAGCCAAGGTGGATCGCCGTCCACTACCAATCACATCAATACAAGCGTATAACCTCAAAGCCATCGTGGATAGCCGTCCACTACCAACCTCAGTACCTCCGAACCAATCTCGAAACATCTAAAAGCCATGGAGAAACAACACGCCTCCGATGACCCATCGGCACCACAGAAAGGGGAGAGAGGACAAAGGATCACAAACAATACGAAACTATAACCAGGCTCGACTATCAGACCCAAGTCTTCTATTCCAGTCTACAAGGACCTAGTCCATCTGAATCGACGTCGGATACATACCACGGTCAACAGGTGCATGGGTCTAAGTCACCTCTAACCTAACCTAATCTAAGGCCAAAGATATAACTCAACATAAATAAACAGCCAACCAAATACTAAGCATGTAACAACAAATAAACAGCCAATGGATAATTTCACAAATACTCACAGATAAATAACCCCTCCGATAGCATGGTACTAACCCCGCCGAAATTCAAACCTAAAGCAAGAAGTCAGATAAGAAGAGTAGAAATACTAGCTACCCAGCCCAGATTCACACAAATAAGCATATATTTACACAATGAAGCTCAATCTGAAGGAAGGGAAGCCGTAACCTACCAAAAGGACGACCGCGTGCGCTCCAAATCACTCTGCCGGAGCTTTTCCCTTCCGAACAACCTCAGAACGCTGCCACGCTATCAAAAACAGAATCACAGCATTAGTACGGTTGATTAGACATTAAAATCAATAAAATCGGAAACAGACCAATTTCGGAGTCAAAATCAGGAAACGTGGAACCTGCTCCGGATTCTCCAGAATTGACTTTGTCAAGAGGTCCCAAATCCTCCCTCAAACCTGTGTTCCAAAATGGAACACCCATCGGGGATCGGATCAGCTCCATGCAACAAAAGCAAGAAATGCAAAACTTTACACAATTAGCTTAGGATAGCAACTTACGCCTCAAATTCATGGAAATCGAGGAACACCAAACACTCTCCCAGCCAAGACCCACACAGCTAACAAGATTTCGAGTACCTGGGACTTCGAATCACCAAAAACCGACTTAAGATGAGGGAGATATGAATTTTCAAACTTGTCTTCCAAATGATCCTCGACCTCAACTTATAAACCACTGCCAGCCGCGGACCTCCGCGAACGTGGCTAAGTCCTCGCGAACTCGGAGGGAGAACAAACAACACTTCGTGAACATGGCCTGGGGCCCGCGAATGCGGAGGGAAAGAACCCGTACCTCCGCAAATGCGGAACCCTATCCGCGAACGCGGAGAGGAAGACTCCCCAGATCTCCCAGACCTCCACAAATGCGGAGCCCTATCCGTGAACACAGTGAAGGAGATCTCAATCCTCCGTGAATGCAGAGCCAAGCCCATGAACACAGAGAAGACAGGCCCACACTTCCACGAACATGGAGTCAGTTCCGCGAACGCGGAGAAGGAATGGGCCTGCAACATCAGATGTGCACCACCTGAGTTTTGGGCATTCCCAAAACACCGACGGGGTGCTCGGGATTCGTTCGGAACCCCGAGCAAACAAACGAGATATGCTACCCCATCAAATTCAATGTTTTCGATTCAATGGCGCTGTTGAAATTTCCATACGAGGTTGTGTCGACAAAAAGTAGGTCCCACACCCAAAGTGCCAATTTAGCCAACTTCTACCGAGGGCCTCGAAAATAGATCAGAAGCCTCGGGAAGCTCACAAAGGGTCATTCTAGACCAAACTCGACATTTCGGAACTAACCTCACCGACAGAATTCTCATCCGAGCGCATTTACCAAGAATGTTGGTCAAAGTCAACTTTATGCCAAATTTCAAAGGCTAAAGAGCCAAATGGCCCCAAAGTCACACTGAAAGCCTTGGGAATTGGGCCAATCATGCTTCTAGCCTAATTTGACCGCTCCAGAGCTGATGGAACCGTCAGAATTCCCATCTGAGATCGTTTACTTGAGGTTATGACCAAAATCAACTTTTCAAGGTCCAATAGCTCCAAAACAGGAAAACAGGCACAATACCCAAACGAACGACAAGTCAACCGAACCTATAGTGCCAGCAAGTCAGAAATGGCTTGGGGTCACTAAAGGAATGCTCTAAATGATACAAAAGAGATACAAAAGTGCTGCAGGGGGGGTACGATGACCCTTCTAATTGTCCTAATATCCAACTGCCCAATATGCTATCACCCCGGGGGCCCTGTCCCAAGCTAGACGGGTGAGCCTACTAACAATCCGGGGGCCCTGTCCCAGCCAGTCAAGTGCATGGGCTATGTCTACTCCGTAGAGGACCTCAAATAAACTGTATCCAATTGCTCTACCAGCTAATCACTCCAGGGACCCTGCCCTGGACCCAGCCCAGCCCAGCCCATGCCAGCCAAGTAAGTCAGCTATCACTCCCGGGGGCCCTGTCCCTGCCAACCAGAGTGTGCGGGTCAAAGCAACTCTGTAGAGGATCTCAAACTCTAAGATATCGTGGATCGCCGTCCCCTCTCAATCAACATGCACCGTGCGAAACGATTCCAGGACACTGCAGGCCGATATCGCTTCTAATAAACCTCAACGAAAAACCTAGCCTCGGGCATCACGGACGGAAAGAGGCTACGCCTCCGATAATGCAACAACATCGTAGAAAGGGGAAGTGGAAAAAACAAGATCGCAACAATGAAATTAAAACGCAGCCCAAACTATCAAACCCTAGATTGCTATTCCAGTCTACAAGGACCTAGTCCTTCCGAATAGGTGTCAGATACATACCAAAGGCAATAGGTGCATGGGACTAAGGAAATACTATCATAAGCTAGTCTAAGGCCGAAAAGACCAAGCAACCAGTATAACGAAAGGAAATAACCCGGTCCCACACATGCAATAACAGATAACCCACAAACAAATCATCAACACCCCAAGGTCAACAACCCATACTAAAGCATGATACTAGCCCCGAACAGTCCAAAAATCAACTCTAAACTGTAATACCCCGGACTCGAAAGGGTGGGAAAATTTCAGATTTTCTAGGTTAGTGCCAACAACGACGGAAGCCACATACGGATCATAGGTTGGCTACAGCCCGTAGGTGGCAGGCCCAAGTCTTCAAAATGACAAGTTTCAGAACCTTAACGACGGCCTGCAAGGACGGCCCGTCGTCCAGTGTACGAGCCGTAGATGGGTCTCGTAGGTCTCGTCTAGACATGGTAAAATTCTTAAGCCTTAAGTTCAGATTTACGGGTGCCATGTACGATCCGTCGATGGACCCGCGAGCTGTACATGGTGACCCGTCATTGGGGGTCCAAGTGGGAAAACTCTCTGAATCTATCTATAGAGGAACAAGACGGTCCCTAGGCTTACTTACAGACCATAAGTCCAACTATAGATAGGGTCCGACAGTTATTTTTCCAGAGTTTTTTATGTCTTTTCCCAATTCTTTTAAGTCTTATAAATTATGACTTTGCCCCTAAATTGACCCACTATATAAGTCTTTTATCCCAAATTTCCCTAAATTATTCTCATTCTCAAATTCCCCAACTTCCCAAATATTTTTCTCTCTAGAAAAGTTCTCTCAATTCTCAAGGAAGAAGAAGGGCTAGGATCCTCCATTGAAGGTCATTGATTTCAAGCAAATTCTTGTGGGCTTTGTTGAGGTATGTTAGCATTCACCATTTGAAGCCCTTTCCTCCAATGGGTCCCTAATTTTCTTCAATTTTCAAGGTTCAATTTCCCCATATTGAATTAGGGTTTTGATCAATTCTTATGAGTTCTTCAATTATGATTCCAATTGTTGATTTTATGATTTGTAGTGCACGATTTAGCATTATTTATATGATTTGATGTAGAAATTGTATGACCCCATGCAAGAACCATGATTCCTAGTTATGAATTCACGATGAAGTATAATCCATGCATTTATGAACTTATGAAATTGATGAAAATATGCATGATTCTAGTTTATTGCATGATTCTAAGATGAATTGACATGTACCCACACTTGATCATGATTTATGAATATATGAATAGCTTGCATAAGGGATGCATGTTTCATGAGAATTATGCTTATAATTGCTAGGGTGCATATAGATGATGGCATCCATGAGTTGTGAAAAGGTTTTCTTCACAATAAGAAAAGAATATGAATGTGAAAGGTTTTCTGACATAAATTAGGGTTCATATGGTTGAAAGGCTTTCTCACCTATGAATTGATTAGGAGCTTTTCTAATGAGATAAGCTTGGGCAAGCCCATGGTAGTTGAAATGTCTTGATATGATCTTAGCTTGGATTTGGTAACCCTAGATGTACCTCTTCCTTGGTTAAAATATGAATAAGCTTAATTGGGATGAAGGCTTCCATTTAGCGTCCGTGGGCCTTTAGTAGCAATCTCTAAGTTCCATAACTACGTGCCTCATAGGTTTTGTCTCAGATAGACACATAGCTAGTGGGGATCCACGTTAGCTACAGATTTATGGTCCTTACCTTGGCAAGTAGGACACCCCTTCTAGTGATGTAGGGTAGACATCACTCCTCTTTTCGGTGTGGGGCAGACACTGGATTCCATGTTATAGCTCGCATGGTCTATGTCGGTTGAATGTAAAAATCTCATAATAAAGAACTAGGGTACTAGAAGTATCTCACAAGACTTATGATATGACTAGCTTGAATTGACCATGTTTGTGCATTGAGTTTCTAGCCCTTTTGTCACATGATTTAGTTTGGTCATTGCATATGCATGATGATATCTCACTAGCATGATTTCCTATACGAAAGCATCCCATTGGCATGATTTATGTGATTATATGCATTTCCTTCATACATAGTACATTCTATGTACTAATGCATACTTGTGCCTACATTCTCTTATAAGGTAGGGTCAGACAGTCATCCTTCACACTCTCGTGGTTAGTTGCTTTTAGAGTTCGAGCTAACAGCCTTGGTGAGTCCTCATACTTCGGGGACTAAGAGACTTTCTTGCTTTTCTTTACTTTCAGTTTAAAACTTTTATATGATGTACGGGTTACGTCCTGATCATTCTATTGTATTAGATGGATTTTAAGACATAGTCAAGACTTCCGTATGTAAACTCTTATTTTTATGAGATTGCCTATTATATTCCTCATTTTTTGTCTTTACCTTATGTATATGTCTGCTAAGTGGCTTCTGTGGGGTCTCTCGGGACCCTATGTGCCATGTCACACCTAGGGGGTACTTTGGGTCGTGACAAACTTAGTATTCCGAGCACAAGGTTTAGAAAGGTCCTAGGATGTCTCAAAGCCACGTCTAGTAGAGTCTTTTTCACAAGTGTGAAGCACGCCACATTTATGAATAAGAGGCTACAAAGATGTTAGGAAATTCCACTTCCTTCATATTCTAAAATTGTGCTTTAGAGTTTAACTCTATACGTTCCTCTCCTAATCCATGTCCTATACTTTCCAGGATATGGCACCTAGTAGAGCTTTAGTAAGGAGGAACACAAATGAAAATGTGGAGCAAGAGGCTAACCAAGTTCCGGCCGCTCCTTTGGCCGAAGAGATTACTAATGCGGAGTTCCAAGCCGCTTTCCATGCATTGGCCCAACCGTGATGGACCAAGCCAATAGAGAATTTTTGGTCCCCTTGAACTCACATGTGGGTACGATAGCGACAAGGCTGAGAGATTTCACTAGGATGAACCCATCAAAATTCCATGGCTCCAAGGTGGAGGAGGATCCACAAGAGTTCATTGAAGAGGTTTACAAGATTTTGATGATCATGGGAGTCACGCCAGAAGAGAAAGTAGAGTTGGCCGCTTACCAATTGAAGGGTGTGGCCCAAGTGTGGTTTAACCAATGGAAAAGTGAGAGGGCTTGAGATGCGGGTTCTCTTGAATGGGAAAAATTTAAGGAAGCTTTTCTTGATCGATTCTTTTCTCTTGAGATGAGAGAGGCTAAGGTCCTCGAGTTCATTAACTTGAAGCAAGGTGGTATGAGTGTCAAAGAATATGCATTGAAGTTCACTCAATTTTCAAAGTATGCACCTTCCTTGGTGGCCGATTCAAGGGCCAAAATGAGTAAGTTTGTGACGGGGTATCCAACTAGGTGGTTAAGGAGTGTAGGACTGCCATGCTTATTAAAGAAATGGATATTTCAAGGTTGATGGTACATGGACAACAAATTGAAGAAGAGAAGCAAAGGGAGAGGTCCAAAGTGGCAAAGAGGGCTAGGACTGGTGATGGTGACTTCTCAAACTAAAGGACCGGAGGACATGTCCGTTCTAAGTTTCGGCAAAGGTTTTCAAGCCAAGGGTATTCAAATGCTCCTATGCCTAAGTTTGACAAGAATAGGGTGTCAAACCCTAAGCCTCAAGGAGGCAATGGTGGTGGTGATAGGACTCTGATTTCCCCATGTCAAAAGTGTGGGAGGAAGCATGAGGGGAGATGTTTAGCCGGATCGGATGGTTGCTTCACTTGTGGCAAGAGTTGTCACAAAATGAGGCATTGTCCAATGAATGTTACAATGGGGAAATATGGTAAACAAGGTGCTCCTAGTGGTTCGAGTTCTAGTGCTCCCAAGGTAAACCGATTCTATGCACTCCAAACTCGCCAAGAGTAAGAAGGTTCGCCTGATGTGGTTACGGGTATGTTTAAAGTGTTCCATCTTGATGTGTATGCCTTACTTGATCCAGGTGCTACTTTATCTTTTGTGACGCCATATGTGGCTATGAGATTTGTTATTGCCTCGGATGTGTTGATAGACCCCTTTTGTGTCTCTACTCCTATTGGTGATTCTGTTGTGGCTAAAAGATTTTGTAGGAAGTGTCCCATTTCCTTGTTTCATAGAGTCACCTATGTTGATCTCGTAGAGATAGAAATGATAGACTTTAATATCATTCTTGGGATGGATTGGCTTCATTCGTGGTATGCCTCGGTTGATTGTAGAACCTGAGTGGTGAAGTTTCGGTTTCCTAATGAGCCCGTCCTAGAGTGGGAAGGGGGAAATTATATGCCTAAAGGCCTGTTTGTTTCTTATCTTAAAGCTAGAAAGATGATCTCCAAGGGTTGCATTTATCATCTTATTCGGATTAGGGATATAGATTCCAAACCCCTAGCCTTGAGTCGGTTCCTGTGGTAAATAAGTTTCCGAATGTGTTTCTCGATGATCTACTCGGTGTTCCTCCCGAAAGGAAAATAGACTTTGGTATTGACTTTCTCCCCGATACGCAACTCATCTCTATTCCTCCTTAACGTATCGCTCCGGCGGAACTTAAGGAATTGAAGGAGCAATTGAGGGATTTGTTGGATAAGGGTTTCATCCGATTGAGTATTTCTCCATGGGGTGCTTCGATATTGTTTGTTTGTAAGAAAGATGGCTCTCTCCGTATGTGTATTGATTACCAGCAGTTGAATAAGGTTACCATTAAGAATAAGTACCCGATTCCGAGGATAGGTGATTTGTTTGACCAACTTCAAGGTGCTAGTTTCTTTTCTAAGATTAATCTCCGGTCGGGTTATCACCAATTAAGGGTGAGAGATTGTGATATTCCAAAGACGACTTTTCAGACTAGATATGGCCATTATGAGTTTGTAGTTATGTCGTTTGGATTGACTAATGCTCCGGTGGCCTTTATGGATTTGATGAATAGGGTGTTTAGACAACACCTCGATATGTTCGTGATTGTGTTCATTGATGATATTTTGATTTACTCCCGAAGTGAGGATTGTATTGTAAACTCTTAAGGATCATGAGTTATATGCTAAGTTCAATAAATGTGAGTTTTGGTTGAGATCTGTGGTTTTCCTTGGTCACATTGTGTTCGGTAAGGGTATTGAGGTAGATCCTAAGAAGACGGATGTACTTAGAAATTGTCCTAGACCTCTATCTCCTTCAGATATTCACAGTTTCTTGGGACTGGCCAGATACTATAGGAGGTTTGTGGAAGGATTCTCTTGTATTGCCTCTCCATTGACCTCGTTGACTCAAAAGAAGACTAAGTTTGTGTGGTCGGAGGCTTGTGAAAAGAGCTTTCAAGAATTGAAGGATAGACTTACTTCTGCTCCAATATTGACATTGCTAGAAGGTTCCGATGGCTTCGTGGTTTACTGTGATGCTTCAAGGGTTGTCTTAGGGTGTGTTCTTATGCAAAATGGGAAGGTGATTGCTTATGCTTCAAGGCAACTAAAGGTTCATGAAAAGAATTACCCTACCCATGATTTGGAACTCGTGGCGGTTGTCTTTGCTCAAAAGATTTGGAGGCACTATTTGTATGGTGTCCATGTTGATGTATTTACCGACCACAAAAGTTTTCAATATGTGTTCAATCAGAAGGATCTAAATCTTCGATAATGTAGATGGCTAGAGCTCTTAAAAGACTACGACATGAGTGTCCTCTATCACCCGAGCAAAGCTAATGTGGTGGCCAAAGCCTTGAGTCGATTGTCGATGAATAGTGTTGCACATATAAAAGATGACAAGAAGGAATTGGTTCGGGATGTTCATAGACTAGCTCGGCTAGGTGTTCGGTTGGTTGACTCCAATAAGGGAGGTGTGATTGTACAAAATGGGTCGGAATCTTCCTTTGTGGTGGACGTTAAGGCCAAGCAAGAACTTGATCCAATACTAGTTGAGTTGAAAGAAGCGGTTCTAAAGAATGGCAATGAGGCTTTCTCCCAAGGGGGAGATGGTGTCCTTAGATATTAAGGCCATTTGTGTGTGCCTAATATTGATGGCCTAAGAGAGAAAATTCTAGGAGAAGCTCATAGTTCCTGATACTCTATTCATCCGGGAGCCACCAAGATGTATCGTGATTTGTGGGAAGTCTATTGGTGGAATGGAATGAAGAAAGATATCGCAGCATTTGTGGCTAAGTGCCCAAATTTTCAACAAGTTAAAGTTGAACATCAAAGGCTAGGAGGCTTATCCCAAGATATAGCCATTCCTACTTGGAAGTGGGAATATGTTAATATGGACTTCATAGTAGGTTTACCCCCTACTTGCCGGCAGCATGATTCAATATGGGTTGTAGTAGACCGTATGACAAAGTCGATTCACTTCATTCCCGTCAAGATGTCCTTTTCGGTGGAAGATTATGCTAAGTTGTACATTAGGGGGATGGTTAGGTTGCATGGAGTGCCCTTATCCATTATCTCTGATAGAGGTACCCAATTCACTTCCCAATTTTAGAAGTCTTTCCAAAAGGGTTTTGGTACCAAGGTTAAGCTTAGCACGACTTTTCGTCCCCAAACCGATGGGCAGGTGGAGCATACTATCCAAACCTTAGAGGATATGCTAAGAGCATGTGTGATTGATTTCAAGTGTGATTGGGATGATCATTTGCCTTTGATTGAGTTTGCCTACAATAATAGTTACCATGCAAGTATTGGTATGACTCCATTTGAGGCTCTCTATGGTAGGAGATGTAGGTCTCCTATAGGATGGTTTGAGGTGGGTGAAGTTGCTTAGATGAGTCCCGAATTAGTGCATGTGACTATGGAGAAAGTTTGGTTTATTCGAGAAAGATTGAAAAAATAGCTCAAAATCGACAAAAGTCCTATGCCGATGTTAGGAGAAGGGATCTTGAGTTTGAGGTTGATGATTGGGTCTATTTGAAAATTTCACCCGTGAAGGGTGTCATGAGGTTTGGTAAGAAAGGGAAGCTTAGTCCCCCGTTTGTAGGCCCATATAAGATTTTGAGACTCATTGGCATTGTTGCTTATGAGCTAGAGTTGCCCAATGAGTTAGGATCAGTTCATCCGGTTTTCCATGTGTCTCTTTTGAAGAAGTGTGTTGGAGATCCGACATCCATAGTGCCTTTAGAAAGTCTTGGAATCAAAGAAATTTTATCTTATGAATGAGATTCTAGATCGACAAGTCCAGAAGTTGAGAAGCAAAGAAGTTGCTTCCGTTAGGGTGTTGTGGAGGAATCAATTGTTGAGGGTGCTACATGGAAGGCCGAGGCCGATATGATGTCCCATTATCCTCATCTCTTTTCTTTCGAGTCTTCTCTAGCTTAAGGTATCTAGTTCCTCATGGTCCATTCTTTTTGTCTCATGTGTCTTGGATGTTCCCATGACTCCTTATTTATGCATGTTCATGAAGAGTCTAACTTTTAAGAAAAATGAGTTAACTTGATTGTTTTCTCTATGATTATGTTCATTTATGTGATTGCATTCTAGGTTGGGTTGTTGGTTCTTACTTCTTACCCTCCATATGATGTCTTGAATCTCATTGGAGGACGAATATCCCCAATGGAAAGATAATGTAATACCCCGGACTTGAAAGGGTGGGAAAATTTAAGATTTTCTGGGTTAGTGCCAGCAATGACGGAAGCCACCTACAGATCATAGGTTGACTTACGGCCCGTAGGTGGGAACCGTAGGTGGCAGGACCAAGTCTACAAAATGACAAGTTTCAGAACCTCAACGATGGCCTAATAGGATGGCCCGTCGTCCAGTGTACGAGCCGTAGATGGGTCTCGTTGGTCCCCTCCAGACTTGGTAAAATTCTTAAGCCTTAAGTTCAGATCTACGGGTGCCATGTACGGTCCGTCGATGGACCCACGAGCCGTACATGGTGACCCGTCGTTGGGGGTCCAAGTGGGAAAACTCTTTGAATCTATCTACTGTGGAACAGGACGGTCGGTAGGTTGACTTACGGAGCGTAAGTCCAACCGTAGATAGGGTCTGACAGTTATTTTTCAAGGGGTTTTATGTCTTTTTCCAATTCTTTTAAGTCTTATAAATTACGACTTTGCCCCTAAATTGACCCACTATATAAGTCTTTTATCCCAAATTTCCCTTCATTATTCTCATTCTCAAATTCCCCAACTTCCCAAATATTTCTCTCTCTAGAAACGTTCTCTCAATTCTCAAGGAAGAAGAAGGGCTAGGATCCTCCATTGAAGGTCATTGATTTCTAGCAAATTCTTGTGGGCTTTGTTGAGGTATGTTAGCATTCACCATTTGGAGCCCTATCCTCCAATGGGTCCCTAGTTTTTTCAATTTTCTAGGTTCAAGTTTTCCAAATTGAATTAGGGTTTTGATCAATTCTTATGAGTTCTTCAATTGTGATTCCAATTGTTGATTTTATGATTTGTAGTGCACGATTTAGCATTATTTATATGATTTGATGTAGAAATTGTATGAACCCATGCATGAGCCATGATTCCTAGTTATATATTCATGATGAAGTATAATCCATGCATTTATGAACTTATGAAATTGATGAAAATATTCATGATTCTAGTTTATTGCATGATTCTAAGATGAATTGACATGTACCCACACTAGATCATGATTTATGAATATATGAATAGCTTGCATAAGAGATGCATGTTTCATGAGAATTATGCTTATAATTGCTAGGGTGCATATAGATGATGACATCCATGAGTTGTGAAAAGGTTTTTTTTCACAATAAGCAAAGAATATGAATGTGAAAGGTTTTCTGACATAAATTAGGGTTCATATGGTTGAAAGGCTTTCTCACCTATGAATTGATTTGGAGCTTTTCTAATGAGGTAAGCTTGGACAAGCCCATGGTAGTTTAAATGTCTTCATATGATCTTAGCTTGGATTTGGTAACCCTAGATGTACCTCTTCCTTGGTTAAAATATGAATAAGCTTAATTGACTATTCCTTGGGATTTTAGTTAGCACCGAGCGGGCTTTTGGGATGAAGGCTTCCATTTAGCGTCCGTGGGCCTTTAGTAGCAATCTCTAAGTTCCATAACTACGTGCCTCATAGGTTTTGTCTCAGATAGACACATAGCTAGTGGGGATCCACGTTAGCTACAGATTTATGGTCCTTACCTTGGCAAGTAGGACACCCCTTCTAGTGATGTAGGGTAGACATCACTCCTCTTTTCGGTGTGGGGCAGACACTGGATTCCATGTTATAGCTCGCATGGTCTATGTCGGTTGAATGTAAAAATCTCATAATAAAGAACTAGGGTACTAGAAGTATCTCACAAGACTTATGATATGACTAGCTTGCATTGACCATGTTTGTGCATTGAGTTTCTAGCCCTTTTGTCACATGATTTAGTTTGGTCATTGCATATGCATGATGATATCTCACTAGCATGATTTCCTATACGAAAGCATCCCATTGGCATGATTTATGTGATTATATGCATTTCCTTCATACATAGTACATTCTATGTACTAATGCATACTTGTGCCTACATTCTCTTATAAGGTAGGGTCAGACAGTCATCCTTCACACTCTCGTGGTTAGTTGCTTTTAGAGTTCGAGCTAACAGCCTTGGTGAGTCCTCATACTTCGGGGACTAAGAGACTTTCTTGCTTTTCTTTACTTTCAGTTTAAAACTTTTATATGATGTACGGGTTACGTCCTGATCATTCTATTGTATTAGATGGATTTTAAGACATAGTCAAGACTTCCGTATGTAAACTCTTATTTTTATGAGATTGCCTATTATATTCCTCATTTTTTGTCTTTACCTTATGTATATGTCTGCTAAGTGGCTTCTGTGGGGTCTCTCGGGACCCTATGTGCCATGTCACACCTAGGGGGTACTTTGGGTCGTGACATAAACAAAGAAATCGGGGAAGAAGAACATAAATACTAGCTACCCACTGTAGATTCACACGAATCAACAATCATATACGCATTCAAGCTCAATCTAGGAAGAAGGGTAGCCGTAACCTACCAAAAGGCCGACCATGCGCGATCCAAGTCACTCTGCCGGAGTTTTTCCCTTTTGAACTGCCTCAGACTGCTGCCACGCTATCACACATAGAGTCACATCGTCAATACAGTCATAAAAATTAGAGACAAACCAATTTTGGAGTAAAAATTGAGAAACATGGGACTCGCTTCGGATTTTATGGAATTGGCTCCGTGAAAAGGTTCCAAATCCTCCCCCGAACTTGTATTCCAAAATGGAACACCCATCGGGGCTCGGATCAGCTCCAAGCAACAAACAACAAGAAATGCAAAACTTTAAAAAATTAGGCCTAGGATAGCAACTTACACCTTGAATTCACGGATATGGAGGTACACCCAACACAATCTGACCACTAACCCACAAAGCCAACAAGTTTCCAAGCACTTGGGACTTCGAATTAATGAAAACCGATAAAAGATGAGGGAGATTTGAATTTTAGAACTTTTAATCCAAATAACCTCGACCTCAACTTAAATAACCACTGCACCCCGCTGACCTCCGCGAACGCGGCCCTAGGCCCGCGAACACGGAGGGATAATAGCTAAAGCTCCGCGAACGCGGCCCCAGGCTAGCGAACGCAGAGAAGAAGGTCACCTAACCTCACAGACCTCCACGAACACAGAGCAACTTATGTGAACCCGGAGAACAAAGTCTCAAACCTCCGCGAATGCGGCTTCTGGCCCGCGAACGTAGAGTAGACACACTTACACCTCTCATAAACGCAGAGAAGAGATGTGTCTGCAGATTTCAGGTGTGCACTAGCTGAGTTTTGGACAATTTCAAAGCTCTGACGGGGTGCTCGGGATTCGTTCAGAATCCCGTGCACGCAAACGAGATATTCCAACCCATCAAATTCAACGTTGCAAATTCAATGGCGAAGTGGAAATTTCTATAAGAGGTCATTTTGATGAAAAGTGGGTCCCACACCCAAAGAGCCAATTTAGTGAACTTCTACCGAGGGCCTCAGAATTAGATCAAAAGCCTCTAGAAGCAGACAAAGGGTCATTCTAGACCAAACTCGGCGTTCTAGAACTAACTGCACTGACAGAATTCTCATCCGAGTGCGTTTACCAAGAATATTGACCAAAGTCAACTTTATGCTAAATTTCAAAGGCTAAAGAGCCAAATGACCCCAAAGTCACACCGGAAGCCTCGGGGCTCGGGCCAATCATACTTCTAGCCTTATTTTTCAACTCCGAAGCTAATGGAAACGTCAGAATTCCCTTCTGAGGTTGTTTACTTGAGGTTATGACTGAAATCAATTTTTTAGGCTTCAAAGTTCAAAAATAGGAAAATAGACACAAAACCCAAACGAATTACCAGGCAACCGAACCTACAGTGCCAGCAAGTCAGAAATTACTTGAGGTCGCTACTGGAATGCACTAAATGACAGAAAAGAGGCACACACATACAAATGACCTGAAGGGTCATTACATAAATATGGTTAGCGGCATTGGAAAGAAGATTCGTAGAGCTGCATTATATATGAAAGCCATAATTAGATTGCATCTACATTTGTTTAGTTTTTTTTGAACCAGCCTTTCAACAACCACAAAAATTTGGGGTTACCACCTTTACTTTGGATCTGCTCTTACGAATCTAACATTTTCCTTTCAATTAATTTTTCAGATTTTGGATGAGCAATACAACTTCGATCCCACAGCAAGATGCACTTTCGTGACTTTGATACTCCGCATCATCTTCTAGAAGTAGTGGGTGAACAATGAAATTCGACCCTCAAAATCCTACTTTTAGAGGTTTTGCCACAGGCTATCGGTGTCTTCTCCCTTGTCAGTGAGATATCTGATGAATCTCTTCTCCTTAAATAATGGTAAAAAATGGATAACAATGTCGTCATGAGAAACTTCTCGAGCAAGGCTACTCGTATGAAAGTTCCTTTACTAAAATCCGCAATTCATCATGAGTAGCATCTTCCAAATCTTCTCATCCTGATGGATGTTTCAGCAATTGGAGTGTTCCCTCTTCTAACTTTGACAATGTTTGCTACACACCTGGTTACTGAGAATGGATAGAGGACGTGTTATCCTGCCATAAAGAGAATTTGGATCTAATCAAGGCTTATGATGTTGTATATACTTCTTTGTTCACATGCGACTATGACGACAATGTGCTCCATGCTTTTTGTGAGCTTTGGAGTCCATCTACTAACACACTTTCTACTTTTATTGGAGAGATATCCATATCACTTTGGGACCTACAAGTAATTGGAGGTCTTCCTGTTCAAGGATGCTTTTATGACGAATTCATTCCCTCAGCGAAAGAATTGACACAGATTAATACTCAAGGAGAATTGCTTCTTTCTAAAAATTGTGTACATTTATTTTCGGCCTTCTATGGATTAGTGAAAGGTGATCTACATGAGATGTCCATCCATGATTGGGTGATGTTCTGGTTTAGAGAACCTTATAGATATGCTGAGCTTCCACAAAAGGTGTCAAAGGTATGAGCCTGAAAGCAAAGGTTGAACCATAATCCTTCTGGACATATTGATTTGGACTTCCTACCACGGATTGATGACGAGAATGCCACTTTTGTCGTGCTAGATGTGGAAGAATCGCTCAGAGATGAGACTAATTTGGCAGCCTTCCTTACTTGGTGTCTTTGCGAATTCATGTTTCCAAACAAGAAAGTCAACTATGTGTTCGCTAGTGTTTTGAAATTTGTGAGCTTGATGGCTTATGGAAATAAATTCTCCCTAGTAGTCCCAGTTCTTTCCAGCATCTATTGCGGCTTAAAAGAAATTTCTACTTCTCCAAACTTGAGTGTGGCAAATATAATTTTTTTCATACACTATGTATATGGCTGGCTTGGGTAATACTTTAGGACTCATCATCGTGCCAATCGCTCACATCGATCCATACCCTTAGGCAAGATTTCTGGCAAGAAGATGGCCAAATATTTCAATTTTACTGACACCCAAAAGTTATTTCAACAGGATGATGCCCGTCACCTCCATCATATAGCAATGCTGCAAGGCAGGGATTTACACCTTACTGATAATGGAAAACTTCCAAATTTATCATAAGCCTTCGTTTAGGCTATGTTACCCTTAGGCATGATTCAACTTTCATTGTGGAGTCTTATAGCCCTAACATGATTAGTCGACAATTTGATTTTTGTCACGATATTCTTGGAGATCTTATGGAGCGACCTTACGATGGTGCACTGTAACATTAGTGCAACTTTGGAATTCCTCCTCTCGACTTGATACTTTTCAAAAGTCATGATTCCAATATGCCCATTAGAGGATGCTCCTTTAATGACCCACGAATATGTGAACGGGTGGCCATCCCTTAGAATGAATCCTTCTCAAGGAAGCCGCCGTATTATTTTGAAGAAATTGAAGCAAGACCATACATCTATGTCATCTAAAGGGGCTTCTGATCAACCAAAAGAAAAGTCACATCCTTCTTCTAAGTCTGAAGTGAAGTCAAATAATACTCCGCAAGTCGCCAAGACCTTTTCCAACTCCAAAACCTCAAAAGAGGGGGACGTGCCTCTGAAATCTAAATTGAGGCGCCTCACATTAGCCTCAAAGGTGACTTCCACTACTTCCAAAGTTGGCCATTGTTCTCTTAGAACAAATGAGCCTCATGTTTCGTTAGACAATATTAATGACAAAATGTCAAATCTTGAGACACCCTGTGATGAAATTACCCATATTTATGCTTCGCAGAATGGTGTTGGGTGAATCAATACAGTTTCTGGTCCAACGGAGAGTGAGGATCATCACTGGAATTGTTCAAAAGGGAAAGCACAAGAGCTAGATGATGTCAGTTGTGGTATCGTTATTTTAGATACAATTGTCATTGTTGATAACGACTTTATGGATGAGGATCCAAACTCGGTGTCATTGTTGAACTAGCAAAATAAGTAAGGTCCTCTCCCTTCTTTTTCCTTCGTACTATTCTTTTTTTTTAAAGTTTTAAATCTGATAATCTTTTTGTTCTCCCTTTTTTTAGTTGGACCATCAAGAATTACAGCACGACAATCATGGCAATGACGTGATTGCATGTTTCACTGTAGGTCTTAATGATAATGTGGTTGCAAAAGGTTCCCATTCTTCGCTTAATGACGTGATACCTTCATTGGAAGTAGTTCCACCTAGGAAATCACCTTCTACTTCTTTGGATAACAAGGGGTTTTCCCAACCAAATGGTATTCATGCTGTTGAAGTTGTCGTCAATCAGATTATGCCTACAAAATCATTCAAGACTTCTTCATGGCCATTGCGACCTGGTGCTTCTACTTTTGAGCCATAAGAAACTATTTTTCACGTCAAATCAACCTTTATTTCTGAGATGTGGGGTGCATTGTGCATATGGATTACATAATTTTTCTTTGGTTCTTTAGATGGCTTTACAGAGTTGGAGTCAAGTATTGCTTCAACTTCTGAGGAGATTAAAAAATGGACATCATTGATATTTCTGTTTTGGAGGATCTTGTCGAGAATGTTTTCAAGTCATACACTGAGTATGATTCTTTGTGATTATCAAAGATGACTAATGAATCACACAAAAAAGTCTTTTATGATGCACAACAACATCTTAATGATGCGAAGCTAGCACATGAAAAGTTGGATGGATCCGTGGGGAAGCTTCAAGCAACTCTAGCAGACGTGGAGAAGGACTTAGAAGCCTTGACCTCCAAGAAACAGAGGATCATCACACTCCTTAATAAATATCAAGAGAAGTTGTCCAGTAGTCAAGAGAATGTCACCATTACAGAGGGTGAGATTTATACCATTGAGGCAAATCATACGTTGTCTAATGTTGAAGTGGAAAGACTATCAAAACTAGAATGGGCGGTTGAGAAGAGTCGCCAAAAAATCCTAAGCTTCAAACTATTTTCATAGTAAGATTTTTTTGTTTAGGATTTATTTACTTATTATGGAATAGTGATTTTTTTTGAAGCAATAAAATGTTGATTTATATTTCAATAAAACCTTATCATCTTGAATTTTGATTGTTTCTTTCATTTGTATAACCACGACCCTTTCTTTTATTGGAAAGAGGACTTCCAAAACTACAATCTATGCGAAAATCGCAGCCAAAGGCTATCTTTTCAGTTTTGCGCGTCCATAGAAGAAAATTCGTGACTTGGAGTAGGAGCGTCGAAAGAACAAGCTTTTTTTTGTTGGAAAGATAACTTTGAGAACTTCTATCCATATAATAATCACATCCACATGCTTTAGGGATTAGTACAGTTTGCCTTCGAAATAAGCTCAAAATCTGGCATGCTTGACACTTCATCTTTCTTTAGATTTACACACATATGAAAGAAAAATCATAACTTGGAGTAGGAGCGTCGAAATAATGAGTTTTTTTGTTGGAAAGATAATTTCAACATCTTCAATCTGTATAAAAATCACGACCATAGGCTTAATGGATTTGTACAGTTTTTTCGTCGAAGACAGCTCAAAATCAGGCGTGTTCGACACTTCAGCTTTGCGCAGATATGGAAGAAAATTCATAACTTGAAGCAGGAGCGTCAAAATAATGAGCTTCTTTTTTGTTTGAAAGATAACTTTGAGATGTTCAATCTGTATAAAATCACGACCATAGGCTTTATGTATTTGTACAATTTCTTTCTCAAAGACGGCTCAAAATCTGGCGTGTTCGATTCTTCAGCTTTGCGTACATATGGAAGAAAATTCATAACTTGAAGTAGGAGTGTCGAAATAATGAACTTCCTTTTTTGTTAGAAAGGTAGCTTTGAGATTTTCAATCAATGTGATAATCACGACAATTTGCTTTATGGACTTTTACAATTTTGCCTTTGAAGACAGCTCAAAATCTGGCGTGCTTGACTCTTTAGCTTTGCGCGCATATAGAAGAATATTCATATCTTGGATTAAGAGCTCTGAAAGAATGAGCTTCTTTTTTTTTATTGGAAAGATAACTTCAAGATCTTTAAGATGTATAAATATCATGACCATAGGCTTTATGGATTTGTACAAATTTGCCTTTGAAGTCAGCTCAAAATTTCTCAAACTCATGTTTTTAGCTTTTTGCGCACTCTCACTAAAAAAATCTTAACTTGATCTTAGAGCTTTTGATTCATCACCTACTTGCTCTTGCAAAAATCAAATTTCAAATGTTACAACCCGAGCTTGATGGAGTTTAAGACAAGTTGCAACCCTTTCTTGCTTCTACTGCTTTCAAGGCCTAGACTCTCGTTTTTAGCTGCGTATGACTCTTTATATGAAAGAATTAACATGAAATTTATATGGAGATGTTGTTTTTTCTTCTTCTTCTTCTTATAACTAAACCTAGAGTAATAATACTCTAAGCTGCCTACATACCTCAGTGAGGAGGATCAAGTCATAACGTAGTTCAGAAAGTGTGTTTTTAATTTTTTTTAATCCTAACTTTTGCCTAGACCACCTCTTTCGAGGTTTTCAACCTAGTAGACTTTTTGTGTCCTAACTTTTTCCTAGGCCTCCTCTTTCAAGATTTTCAACCTAGCGGATATTGTTTTGGGGAGCCGTACAGAGTTTAAACTCTTGTGGGCTAGGAGTATGAAGCTACTTCAAGGATAGTACTTCTTCAAGAAGTTTCCATTGATGGGACCAATCCGCAAGCCGTCTGCATCCACAAGTTTGTAAACCCCGCTTGAATAGACTTCTTGGATGATGTATGGTCCATCCCATTTTGAGGTGAACTTGCTTCCCAATTTATTAGATATGATAATTGGTCTTCTTACTTCAAGGACTTGATCACCAACTTAGAAGGGCCTTAGGCAAACCTTTTTATTAAAAGCACGAGAAAGACGAGCTTGATAACATTTAAGACTTTGCTGAGCTTCCAACATTTTCTCATCGAGAGCCTCTAACTGTTCAAGGCGCAGATGAGCATTTTCTTCTTCAGTAAGTCCCTCTTAGATGGCAAGCCTCAATGACGATATTTTTTATTCAAGTGGAAGGACTTCTTTAATTCCAAAAACAAGAGAATAAGGAGTCGCTTGAGTTGGTGTGCGATGAGTCGTCCGATATGCCCAAAGAGCTTCTTCCATTCTATCATGCCAATATCTTTTAGATTTTGAGATGACCTTCTTTAATAATTTGCACAAGGTCTTGTTAAATGCTTCAGCTAGTCCATTTGCCACAGCATAATACATTGATGAATTATGTTGCTTGAAGCCAAAAAGGTCACAGATCTTATCCATCTATTTATTGACGAACGACTTTCCATTATAAGTTAGTATATAACTACGAATGCCAAAACGATAGATGATGTTCACCCTAATGAAATTTGCAACATTTTCCTTCTTTACTTCTTTGAGGGCTACAGCCTCAGCCCATTTTGAGAACTAATCTATCCCAGCCAAGATGTACAAGTGGCCACCAGAAGATTTCGGTAGTGGTCCAACTACATTCACATCTAGCCCCCAAGCATCAAATGACAAAGATGCAACAGTCGGATGTAATACATCAGGAGGTTGGCGCATAAATTTCACATGAAATTGACATGCTTGACATCTTCGAGCATAATCCAAACAATCTTTTACCATTGCTGGCTAATAATACCCCATTCATTTTATGTCAAAGTGTAACTTTGGCCAAGATTGATGCGATCCACAAACTCTAGAATGTGGTTCTTGCATATCTTGAATTGCTTCTTCTTCCCCTAAACAACGCAAGAGGACTACCTCGAATGATCTTTGATATAGAGTATCTTTGTAGTAAAGAAACTGAAACGACCCCAAAAATGCCCGAAAATGTGCTTCGGAAACAGCTATAATTATAATTTCCATATATCTCAAAATCCGTGCATGATTTCGGAAATTCGACTTCATATTCTTATTTGTGGGGTCAAATTGAGTGGGAAATGGGTCTAACCCGAATTTTAGAGCAACCGTATCAAAATTCAAAAATCGCAAAAAATTGCGATTTGGAGGGTCAACTTTAAAGGGGCATATCTCTTAGCACACAAGGAACTGGAAGGGCTGCAAGCTATTAAATTAAAGCTCTTTGAGTTAGCTTTCCAACGCACTTGGTTTCACCTTAGTCCGAGTTAGGATGAGGGAGTTATGACCATTTTCGTAAAACCTGTCTGTGCAGATTTGCAATTTCCAGTGAGCTTTTTTTTTAGGCGGGTTGGAGACGTTTTTTATAAAAAGGGGATATGTCCCATACTTAGTCATTTTTCTTAACTCCAAAAACACTCTCTAAGCCCTCTCCAAAAATTCCACCAAGATCTTCAACCAAATTCAATCATCTCAAGCTCTAATTCCGGATTCAAGACTCAATCTCAAGCTTCGATTCTCCATTCCAATCTTCATCAAGGATTCTCCAAAGTTGAGGTATGTGGGTTTGATTGTGGAAACCTTCCTTTCCACAAGTCCAACCATTTATCCTCTATTTCTACTTCAAGTTTATGGGTCCTTATGATTATTTATGAACTCTTGAATTATGGAATTACTACTACACACCCTATTATGGTCCATTTTGCATATTATCATGAAATGGAATTATTATGTGATGTTTATGTTTACATGCTTCCATGATAAAATTATGAAGGTTGATATATATATGTATGTTGTTGGTGGGCTGATTTATATGGATTTTGGAATTTGGTTGGACTTAGTATTCTTGAAATACATGATTTCATTTACATGAACAATTGCCCACCTTGTGTTTGATAAAATGCCCATTTATAGAATTCTTAGGAAAGGGAAGGTCCAAGGTACGTCCTATGAGTCGGATGGTTATGTAATTACTGAAATGATGATGAAATGGACACATGTATACGATTTTCTCTATATAAGTGTTGTGAGTCGACCAGGCCTAGTACGGGGGGTAGTAGGCCCGTATAACCGTATCGAGTGGTTGGTACCTTGGTTGCCTAGTACGGGGGGTAGTAGGCCCGTATAACCGTATCGAGGGGTTTGTACCTTGGTCCCTAGCTCGGGGGGTGGTAGGCCCGTGTAACCATATTGAGGGGTTTGTACCTCTTTCGCCTCTCCAAGGGGGTGGTAGGCCTGGAAATACTATATTGATGGTCACTCGCCACAAATGTACTACGTCCCACTAAATATGATTTTTATGTAAGCATCATTATACATATCATTTCATTAATATGCTATCTATTGGGTATGATTACGCATTTTTTCTATGATGTCCATCTAATGTAGCATTGCATTGCATCCCATATACTTAGTACATTCAAATGTAATAACGCATACTCTATGCCTACATGATGTCACCATGTAGGGACCGGAGCACCGCTTGACCATCCTCCTCCGCGTGGCTAGTACGATTTTCTATAGTGGTTATTGGTGAGTCCTCCATTTCGGGGACGTTGCTCATGATCTTTTGCTATGTATAAACTTTTCCTTTCTAGTTATGTTTTGACTATGAGGGTGAGCCCGGTAGTTTGTCTTGGCCCCCGCTAAGTACTCATGTTTAGAGGTGGTGTTGGACAAGTCGTGTATTATGCTTGAGCTTGACTCATCTATGGTATTTATGTATCATTTCTTTTTTTTTTCTTTCTGGCTCCCCTAGTCCCGATTTCCCCCTTTATTATGCTTATCGCTTATGGTCATTTAATTGCTTCCGCGACCAAGGATGTGTAATGATACGCTATGAGGCTTGTTTGGGGTTCCTTCGGGTTCCCCATTCGCCGGTCACATCTAGGCCCTAGGCTTGGGTCGTGACAGAAACCAAGGAGCACGACAACAAATTTTGGTCTTTTTCTTTGGGTCTTCTGGAAATATATTGTAACACATGTAATCAATTAGGGTATGTCTAGAATCGACTGTCAACTTGTGAAATGGCTACAAGATGCTCAAGCTTGCTTTCTTCATCCTCATCTTCCTCCTCTGGTGTTTCTATCCATTTTTGGCAGATAGTGATATGTGCTTGGTCATTCTTATTTTCCTTTCTTGGAACATGTTGAAGAATTACATCTCCGAGCCATCTAATCAACTTTTGTGCATAGTCATGATAGAGACGTAATTATGGCTTTTTGACTTCATAGCTACCCAACAATTGATTGATCACTAATTCAGAGTCTCCCAAAACATGTAATTGCAGTTGCTTGATATCAACCTCCATTTCAAGCCCAAGTATTAGGGCTTGATATTCTGCAACATTATTGGAGCAACATTGCGTTAAGGTGAGGGAATATGGCAAGATCTTCTCTTGAGAAGTGACGACTCCTTCACGATGTGAGGCCCTATCAAAATACATTTTCCAAGGTGGTTGAATTTCAATGACCATTGCATCTTTATTAGGTAGTTTGTCAGTGAGTTCCCAATCATCAAATATCGGGTGGTCTGCCAAGAAGTCTGCCAATGCTTGCCCTTTCACAGCCTTTCGGGGAACATACACAATTTCAAATTATTGAAACTGGAGATACCATCTTGCTAGTCGATCATTGAGGACATGTTTCAACATCACAAATTTGATGGGGTTTGCTTTAGAAATAAGGCGGATGACATGAGCTTGAAAGTAGTATTTCATATTTTGAATTGAGAAGACTAAAACCAAACATAGCTTTTCGATCGGCCAGTACTTCAACTCATTTGGTGTCATCATTCTACTCAAGTAGTAAAGGAAATTTTCTTTCTTGTCACCATTCTCTTGGGCTAAGAGTGCTCCCACTGATCTTTCTTGAGCTGATATGTACTTTTCAATGGCTTTTCAAGAACAAAAGCTGCTAAAACTGGCGATTTTGTCAAGTAAGATTTGATGCTCTCGAAGGCATTACTACAAGCTTGGTCCCATTCGAAAAGAGTGCCCTTTTTTCATAAGATGACTGAATGGTTGACATTTTCTCGCTAGATTCTAGATGAATCTCCTAAGAAATGCTAGCTTTCCTTGTAGACTCTTCCATTCATGGATGTTTATTGGCTCGACCATCTTCAGAATTGCATCTATTTTGACTTGATCAATTTCTCCCTTGCTGCCATACAATGAAACCAAGGAATTTTCTGGAGGTAACTCCAAATGCTCATTTCAAAGGATTCATTCTAAGTTCATACCTTCGTAGTATATCAAACACCATTCTCAAGTCTTGCAAGTGATCGCTCTTTTTCTTTGATTTCGCTACTAAGTTATCAACGTAACATTCAACATTTTTGTGAAGAATGTTATCAAAGATATTTTGCATAGCTCTTTGGTATGTTGCTCCAGTGTTCTTCATGCCAAAAGGCATCACTTTGTAGAAATAAATATCCTTAGGAGTACGGAATGCGGTCAGCTCTTCATGCTTTGGTGACATGCAGATTTGATTGTAGCTGGATGAACCATCCATAAAAGACATCGTCTTATACCCTGTAGTGGCATCAATAATAAGATCAGGGATAGGAAGTGTAAATTCTTCCTTGGGGAATCCATCATTGAGATCCCTGAAGTCGACACAAACTCAAATTTGTCCATTTTTCTTTCTCATGGGGACAATACTTGAAACCCATGTAGGGTACTTAACTTCAAGGATAAAGCCAGCCTCAATAAGCTTGTTGATTTCAGCTTCGATCACATGAACCAATTCAGGCCTAAAGGACGTGCACTCTTTTTCACAGCAAGATGATGGTCTTCTACTTCGGGTCTAATCCAGGCATTTCTTTGTAACTCCAGGCAAATTCATCTTTATACTCTATGACTAAGTCAATGTAGGCCCTTTCTTCATCACCTACTATCAAAGCATTCATATAAGTGGGTTTTGGCTCTTCATCAATTCCGAGGTTGATTTCTTTCAATGCATCAACTGCCACCTTTACTCCTTCTTCAAGTTTGGGTGGCACATCCTTAGCGTCTTCATCTTCTTGAGGTTCTCCATCGTTAAAAGATATATGGTAACACCATGAAATATCCTCCAAATCTACATCAATTTTAATTGGAGAAAAATTATACCTTTCATCTTATGTAGTGACATGATATGAAGAACCAACACTTTCTTCATCTTTGTCACATTTCTTGGTGTAGACCACAACATGCCACTTTGCCTTTAGTACTTCTCCACATGAGACCACAAGGTTTGTCTGCTGCCTCATTCTAGAAGGAATTAGACTTCAAAAATCCTTAAGGACATTTTGAGATTTAGGTAAAGCAGATGCTTTCATACCCCTATTGTTTCTCCAAACCTTATTTTTCTTCTTCAATGGCCCTAACCTCTAAAATATAGAAATCCTCATCATTGTGCTTCCCAGTCGATCAAAGACAGAAGGCCTTTTGTTAGAAGCAACATGTTCATCTTCCACAATGATGTAGTTTTTGCTTACCCTTCTTATGGAGATACGGATAGGCAGAGGTTGTTTGTAACCCAATCCTTCACGTTGTTGCCTCATAGCAGGTTCTGACGGAAGCTTCCCCAATTTTGATAGTTTGTTAGGATCAAATCCAGCCTTTGCTAGTAATATGTAAGCATTAGGATCAAAACCTTCTTCTGTACACTTCATTGGGAGTGCTTCATATTGGGATGACTTAGGAGCCACAAATTTTCCATAAAGAAATGACTTAGGAGTCACGGACTTTCCAAGTAACATTGTAGATGACTTCATCATATCGATTCGCTTAACATGAAGGGTCAATCCCTCTAGTGCATTTCCTCGTTACTTGAGAGAGTTTCCTTCATCCTCCTTAGCCTTTGGAACATAGCAAAGAATGGGTTTCACCTTTTTGCTTGAAAAAGCACTATTCACATTAGGCGTCTTGTTCAGATTGCTAAACTTTGGATCTTCCTTGCTTGCAACTTTTGTCTTACTGAAAACTACCTTAGCCTTCTTATTAAGGAGCTGTCATCTCTGGATGTAATGTCATCAACTTTTGTGGAATATTTCTTCAAGTAAAACTTTGCATCGGCGAAGTGTGCTTTTGGCTTCAGTGAAGGGATTATCATCTGCAATAATCCATTTTGCAACTCCAACCTCATAATACTTCAAACATTGGTGGTAGGTAGATGGGATTACTTTGTTCTCATGTACCCACGACCTACCATGCAAGATGTTATATGAAGTCTTTGCATTAATTACATGTAACCACAAGCTTGATTGCAACTCTCTGATGGTGAGGTCTATTTTGACGGCCCCTATAGCCCTTTTTCCTCATTGGTTGAATCCTTGGATCATCAAGCCACTTTCAGTAATATCTGTTGTTGAGATCACAAGTTCTTTCATGGTGCGAATTGGAAGGATGTTAACTCCAAATCTTCCATCGACTAGGATTCTGTTCACCCTTTTCTCATGTGCAAAACCAACCATGAATAAAGGGTGATTATGAAATGTATCACCAAGCAGAAGATCATCGTCAGAGAATGTGATCTTGGCCATGTATGTATTCTCGACTTCAGGAGATGACTTTGGAGCATCTTTTGGTGTTGGACATGATGAGGTTGCATCATTCACTTCCTTCTCATCGACATTAAAACATAGAGCTTTTGTTACATCACATGTGAATTTGGTGTAAAACCAACTTGGCAAATATTCTCCTAATGTAATTGGTTTACGCAACTCTTGATCAGTGCACCTTTATTTCCTCATTCTTTGAGTTCACAATCAAAGTTTTCATTTTGGGTCTCCTTACCATCTTTTCCCTAATGTGTTGCTTTGTTGACTCCTTATGCGAATTCGCTTTTCGGTGTTTAAGGCGAGTTACAAGAGTCCAGCCCCAATTATCAAGATGATCTTCTTGTTCTCCATCTTCTTTTGTCGATCCTTCTCCTATGGAAGTCATATCAGTTAGCATAGGAAGAGACGACAAATCATTTACATTAATGGGTTAGAAGTCTCCAAACTTAATCATTCTTGTTTGATTAATGTTTGGAATGTCTTGCTCCACATTTCCTTCAACAAAATTGAAAGTCATGACCGTATCGAGTAAGTCAGAAGCAACACTGGCTTGGTTTGAACTAAATTTCTCATCTTCAAGTTCAATCTTCCCTTCACAAACTAAGTCCATGATTTTATCCTTGAAGATGAAACACTTCTCGATAGGGTGGCCAACCAACCGGTGGTACTTACAATATTTCAAATCATTACTCCTTCCTGCTTCATTCAGTCGTTTCATCTCTTGTAACTCAAAAAGCTTCATCTCAAGGAGTTCATCAAATATTGCAGCAATGTTTGAGTCAAGAAATGTCCTTTTGCTACATTTCCTTCAAGGTCAGCTTTTGACTTGTCCTTCCTTCAAAAGAAATGGCTTTTGCGCGCTGCGTATTGCCTACCTTTGTGGTGAACTTTAAAGGAGAAGCATTGACGTTCATGGATTCTATGTTTCCAGCCTTGGACAAATATCCCATTTTCTTGAATTCTTTCTTTTCTTTGTCTTTGCGGAGTTCATGGATAGGCGGCATTTCAGTTCCGACTGATACCATGCTTAACTCCATATCATGAGCGCGAGTGACCAATTCTTCAAAATTTTTAGGCTTTATGCCTTGCAAAATATAGTGGAGACCCCAATGCATACCTTGAATGCACATCTCTATGCCCGAAGCTTCATTAAGTCTATCTTTACAGTTTAGAGTTGTATGCCTCCATCGGTTGATGAAGTTGAAGACATAATCTTTATTTCTCTTACATGTATTTGTAAGTTCCACCATGCTTATGGTACTTCTTGTGCTATAGAAGTGGTTGAGAAATTCTTGCTCCATTTGTTCCCAACTATCAATGGAACTAGATTCAAGGTCTTTGTACCAATCAAAAACATTGCACTTAAGGGAACAAACAAGTTGTTTGAAGAGGTAATCACCATACGTTCCAACATTGTTGCATGTTTAAATGAAGTGTGCCACATGTTGCTTTGGGCTTCCCTTATAATCGAACTGCTGAAATTTTGGGGGTTGATAATTGGCAGACATTTTCAAGTTATCATTCCTTGCAGTGCATGGCTGTAATGGCCCAGCCCGCTAGTGATACTCTCCGCTTTGGCCTCGGTCTGCACGGCTTTAAAATGCATCACTAGTTGGTTAGACCTACTTACTTAAATACCCAATATCTCTCCTGCGTTTTGCCGATGTGGGACTTCTAATTTTAAGCTGGGGCTCACATACACCCCTCTATGGACTCAGCGTACTCACTGAGGTTTACCCCACCGAATGGGATTTGCCTAGACTCAGCACTGAGGTTTGCCCTACTCATCGGGATTTGCCTAGACTTAGCACTGAGGTTTGCCCTACTCATCGGGATTTGCCTAAACATAGTTGAAGTCTGGCCCACATCGATAAGGCTGACACAGGAGTGGCTCTGATACCATTTGTAACGTCCCATCCCGCTAGTGATACTATCCGCTTTGGGCCTAGACCAGCACCACTTTAAAATGCGTCACTAGTTGGTAAGACCTGCTTACTTAAATACCCAATATCTCTCCTGTGTTTTGCCGATGTGGGTTCTAATCTTAAGCTAGGGCATCACAATGGCCTTGAATATGTCAAGGAAGATTTTATAGCAACCTCGTACTTGTCTTTAATGGTCCCCATGGTGAACTCCTTGATTTGGTCAATTGAGATCGTTCCTTCAGAGGAAACTTGAATCTCCATAGCATGTTCCACTTGCTTTAAGGGAGTATCGACTGTCTCTTGTACTTGCGGACATTTTCTAGGTGCATGACTTGATTCTTTATCCATCATGCCTTCCACCCTATTAGTTAGCTTAACAATTCAAGCATCTTGATCTTGAACATATTTGGTCAAGCCTTCAATTGCTCTTGTCAAGCTCACAAGATGTTCTTCTATAGACGAAGCATTAGTCACCATCGCGTGCATCACCAACGTAGATGATGGAGAATAACATCAATTTTCCCAAACATAAGATGCAAATATGTTATGCGGAGTAGATCCAATGTTTAAGACATCATTGTAAGTTGAAGTGAAGGGATTTTTGGATGTAGATAGGCTCAATTGAGCAAGAACCCATTCAACCATTTCGGCGATGTCTTCTTTTGCGGCTCTTGCAAGAGACTTCACACCTTTTGGAGATAAACCAAAGACAATAGAAGATTCGGACGGCACTTGTGAGGCTTGTTGTCCTAGCAATTTGGCTTGGTTCCTTGTGATAGGTCCCATGCTTTCCACAGTAACATCAAGGATGTTTTCCGCAACAATGAAGAATTTGTATGCAACTAAAGTTTTGTTCCTGAAATACAGTAAACAGGAAAGGAAAAGAGCAAGAAAACAATATTATTTGTTTTTGAATTTATGCAAGGTTACAATCTTTATGAAATATTTAAGAAGAGATATGTAATCCTATGATTCTTCTCTTCACGATTTTTCTTGATTTGATGGAATACTTATTGCTCAACACTTGAAATGAAGACTTCTTTGTATACAGAAGACTTGCATATCACCATGGAAGAGCAAGGATTCTCTATGTATTTCTGTGTGTTTTCTGGTCTTATGAAGACCTCTTTGTACAGGCTTGAGCCAGGGTTTTAATGGTATTTTGGTCCAAGTAATTTTTGCCTTTGGGCTTGAAGAACATGAGTTGGGCTCGTCTTGTCAAATTAATGGACTCACTCAAATGCAATTTAGACTTAATTTAAGTCATTTAATTTTGACTTAAATATTAATCCGACTTAATTAACCAGTAATTTGACTTGGTCAACGTATCAAGGATGTTTTCCGCAACAATGAAGAATTTGTATGCAACTAAAGTTTTGTTCCTGAAATACAGTAAACAGGAAAGGAAAAGAGCAAGAAAACAATATTATTTGTTTTTGAATTTATGCAAGGTTACAATCTTTATGAAATATTTAAGAAGAGATATGTAATCCTCTGATTATTCTCGTCACGATTTTTCTTGATTTGATGGAATACTTATTGCTCAACACTTGAAATGAAGACTTCTTTGTATGCAGAAGACTTGCATATCACCATGGAAGAGCAAGGATTCTCTATGTATTTCTGTGTGTTTTCTGGTCTTATGAAGACCTCTTTGTACAGGCTTGAGCCAGGGTTTTAATGGTATTTTGGTCCAAGTAATTTTTGCCTTTGGGCTTGAAGAACATGAGTTGGGCTCGTCTTGTCAAATTAATGGACTCACTCAAATGCAATTTAGACTTAATTTAAGTCATTTAATTTTGACTTAAATATTAATCCGACTTAATTAACCAGTAATTTGACTTGGTCAACGTATCAAGGATGTTTTCCGCAACAATGAAGAATTTGTATGCAACTAAAGTTTTGTTCCTGAAATACAGTAAACAGGAAAGGAAAAGAGCAAGAAAACAATATTATTTGTTTTTGAATTTATGCAAGGTTACAATCTTTATGAAATATTTAAGAAGAGATATGTAATCCTCTGATTCTTCTCTTCACGATTTTTCTTGATTTGATGGAATACTTATTGCTCAACACTTGAAATGAAGACTTCTTTGTATACAGAAGACTTGCATATCACCATGGAAGAGCAAGGATTCTCTATGTATTTCTGTGTGTTTTCTGGTCTTATGAAGACCTCTTTGTACAGGCTTGAGCCAGGGTTTTAATGGTATTTTGGTCCAAGTAATTTTTGCCTTTGGGCTTGAAGAACATGAGTTGGGCTCGTCTTGTCAAATTAATGGACTCACTCAAATGTAATTTAGACTTAATTTAAGTCATTTTATTTTGACTTAAATATTAATCCGACTTAATTAACCAGTAATTTGACTTGGTCAACGTATCATTAATTTAAGATTTAATCCAAATTTAATATGAATTTATCAATAAAACTTCACTATCTACAATCCCTTCCCAACAAAGTCTCCTTTACGAGAAATAATTATTTCGTGAGCTTCAAAACCAAGTTTAAGAAATACTTTGTTGAGTAGCACTCCGAAAACTAAGTTTCTACGAAGGGAGGGTACGTCCAAAACATTGTTCTAGGATAAAGTTTTTTCAAAAGTTAATTGAAGTAAAATTTTTCATTTATCAATAACTCCAGCAGTTGTGGAGTTACCCATATAAACATACTCACCATCAGAGGACTCCTTAAAATCATTAAATAACTACTTATTGGCACATAAATGCCTTGAAGTGCCTGTGCCCAACACCCTGTCTATCTTGTTAGCTACTAAATTTGCCTCGATGTATACCGCTTCAATCACTTCATAACCCTCAACAAGATGAACTTCAATATCACTTTATACTTCCTAGTTCGAGTTTTGCCCTTGTCTTTGATAGTATTGGACAGCCCTGTGACCAAGTTTTCCACAAATAAAACAAGGTCTCTTGGTCGTTTTTATTTGGCTCTCCAGCTTGTTCAAGTGATTTTTCTTCTTCACCTTTTCCTTTTTCAGGATTTCTTCTGTTTGCTTTTGAACCTGTCTTTCACAATAGTACTATAAGATTCCACAAGATTAGCTTTAGAGGAATTAAGAGAAAGTGCTTCCATCTTATCTTTGAGGCGATTTGCCTCCTCAGTCTTTGGCTGATAAGTTCTTGGAGAGTTAAATTCTTTTTCTTATGTTTCAATTGATTTCTATAACCATTCCAAGATGGTGGAAAGTTTTCAAGCAAAATATTAGCTTGAAAAATCTCACACATCTTCATGTCCTCGTTGAGAAAATCAAAAGTCCAGTTCTCATATTTGTGAACTTGTTCCATTATTGGCTTATTGTCAACCATTTGGAATTTAATCCACTGACGAACAACATATTTTTCTTCCTGCATCATCAACACCATATTTCCTTTCTAAACTATCCCATATTTCCTTAGTAGATTTATAAGTAACAAATAATTCAAATAACGGATTAGTCATATGATTTAGCAAATGTCCTCTTACAGTTCTGTTATTCTTTTCAAACATCTTCTTAACAACATCATGAATAATCACAACATTTCTAGAATTAGTAGTAGTGTTAGAACCATCCATAGAAGGTTCGTTAAATAAAACATAAGCAACTTCTAATTGTTCAAAGAAAATCAAAAGTTTTTATGACCATCGTATATAATTGTTTCCATCCAAAGGCTCAAGCTTTGACAAATTAGAAAAAATTTTGTTCAAGAAAATAGCCATTTATGAATATTGTATGTAAGGAAATCTCTTTCAAATTGTTGGGAAAAATACTACAATATTAATATTGGACTAGAATTACAAAGTAGAAAATAACTTATTATAAATATTATGTCATGGCAAGTCACTACCCTGAAAGCAATTTCGGTTCTACTATGGTGCAAATCATTGTAGCCGGTCGCTCCCAAAGGTTTCTATAGGAGTTATTGTAAAGTCAATAGACAATTTTGATAACACATTGTGAATCTTAATGACATTAAAGGCCATTCCATCACTATCACAACCCTAAGTATACCCTAGGTGGAACATGATGTATAGAACCCCGAAAGGCCCTACACAGGGCACTTAGCATATATCATAAAAGATAATAAAAATAAATATTTTAAAGTAGCAATCGCATATAAAAAGAATTTGACAAAGTGGAAGTCTAACACAGTCTCAACCAGCTATCTAATACATCAAGGGAAGTGGTTGGGACGTAACCCATGAACCACATACAAATGTCTGAAAACTGAAGTAAAGAAAGCGATAAAACTGTCAAGGTCATTGGAACATGAGGACTCACCAACTCTTGATCATCGAAACATCAATGAGATCAACTAGCCACAAGTATGCGAGGTAGGAGCATCGAACCCTACATTAGTAAAACAATGTAGGCACAAGTATGCATTATTACATGGAATGTACTAAGTATGATAGAAATGCAAAAAGGTATGAAATCATGCTAAAAAGAGGCTTTACATGACATGTAATGACCAAGCTAAATCATAAGAAAAAGGGTTAGAAAATACAAGTTATAATCAGGGTCTATGCAAGCTTAACGTATTTAAAACAATTTATGAGATACTTTGAAAGTAACATAGTTTCTTATTGTGGGAAGATTACCATTAACCGACATAGATCATGTGAGCTAGAACATGGAATACAGTGTCTATCCCACACTGAAAAAAGATTTCATTGCTTGCAAAGGGAACAACCTTAAACTTCTAGCTTACGTGAATCCACTATCTATGACATTGAGGGCACGTAGTTGGGGACAAGGAGATTGCTACTAGAGACCCGGCCTCTACTAATGGGAGAGCCTCCATCTCAATATCCTCTCGGTGCTAAGTAAAATCTCATGGAATAGTCATTAGTATATTCAATTCATCATCCATGGAAAGGCACAATTAAATTATCAATCCAATCTAAAGTTAATTAGGATAGCTCCTTAAATCTTGATTCAACTTAGGTGAGAAAATCTTTCAACCTTATGAATCCTTATGTGAGAAAACCTTTCACAATCATTATCATAGTAGTATGCGAGAAAACCTTTCACAACAACATTGATACTTTTATCTCAAAGTATCCTCAAGTCATTTACATCAATTTTATAAAAGCATGCATATCTTTATAAAATTCATAGATCATAGTTCATAAGCTTCTTCATGTGTTCATAGTCAAAAATCATGGATCATGCACGTGTTCATATGAATTCAACTCAAAAACATGTAATTACTTCCATTCATGCATTAGAAGATAGAAATTAATCAATAAAATCATAATTGAATAGAATCCATGAAGATTGAATAAAACCCTAACTTTGAATTGAGAATTTAACTTGTAAAATGAGAAGATATTGGGAACCTATGGAGGAAAGGACTCTATAGGTGAATACTATCATATCTTAATAATCAAAGCCCAACACCTATGGTGAATTGGAGATCTTAAAGTGGAACCCTAGCTTCTTCTTCCTTAGTTTTAGAGAGGATTTTGGGGAAGAACTTGGAGGGAAAGTTATGATTTAGGGGAATGATTTGGAATGGGTAGTTTTAGGACTTAAATCACTTATATAATGCTTAGAATAAGGGTTAAAATGATATTGCTTAGGTATTAAACACATAGGGAAAGACTAAAATAGCCCATACTTAAAAAGCTGACGGGTGACTTATGTGGAAGCCTTCACGGACCGTTTAGAGCACCATGGCCCGTGAGGGAGCCGTACAGATGACCAATTTCAGGGTTTCTTTAAACGGCCAACCCACTGCTCCTAAACGGCATGTGAACCCCTAAACGGACCGTTTGGCCAACCATGGAGAGGTTCATGGTTAGTGTTAGGCCTGTGGACCTGCCTGTTAACCCACTTTAACTTTTTCCAAAGTCCAAGGTGTTACAATATCTTCCCCTTGGGAACATTCGTTCTCGAATGAAACTCAAGCTAGTATGAAAAGAGTAGGAGAGAAACTATCAACCCAACATGAATGTAATTTCATCTAAATGCACATATCTAAGGAAAAAAATTGACTCAAAGCTATAACATACTCAAAACATCATTTCGTAAAACATACATGCATGTATATGGAAACATGAGAATGACTAAGACACATGAAACCAAAAGAATGAATCATGAGGAGCTAAATACCTCAAGCTAGAGTAGGATTAGAGGGAAAGAGATGAGGATATCGGGACATCATATCAGCTTCGGCCTCCCAAGTAGCACTCTCAACCATTTGATTCCTCCACAACACCTTAACAGATGCAACTTCCTTATTCCTCAACTTTCGAACTTGTCGGTCCAAAATCTCAATCAAAACTTCTTCATACGAAAGACTTTCCTTTATACCTAGATTCTCTAATGGTACAATTGATGTCGGATCTCCAACACACTTCTTCAATAAGGACACATGGAAAACCGAATGTACCGATGCTAAATCATTAGGCAAATCAAGTTCATAAGCAACCTTGCTAATACGCCTCAATACTTAATAAGGACCAACATAACGGGGACTAAACTTCCCTTTCTTACCAAACCTCATGACACCATTCATAGATGAAATCTTCAGTTAAACCCAATCACCTACATTAAACTCAAGATCTCTTCTTCTAACATCAGCATAGAACTTTTGTCTACTTTGAGCCATTTTTAACCTTTCTCTAATGAGTCAAACTTTTTCCATAGCCTCATGAACCAATTCATGCCCTATCAAAGCAATCTCACCAACTTCAAACTAACCTATAGGAGATCTACACCTCCTACCATAAAGAGCCTCAAATGGAGCCATACCTCAAATTATACGCAAACTCAATCAAAGGTAAGTGATCATCCCAATTAGCCTTGAAGTCAATCACACAAGCTCTCACCATATGTTCCTAAATTTGAATAGTACGCTCCGCTTGCCCATCGATTTGAGGATGAAAGGCCGTACTAAGGTTGACACGAGTACCCAGACCCTTTTGGAAAGACTTCCAAAATTAAGAAGTAAATTGGGTACCACGATCGGAGATAATGAATAGAGGCACTCTATGCAACCTAACCATTTCATTTAGATACAACCTTGCATAATCTTAGACCAAATAAGAAACCTTGACGGGAATGAGATGAGCAGACTTCGAATAACCCAAATCGAATCATGTTGCCACTATGTGCGGGGTAAACCAACAATAAAGTCCATGTTCAAATCTTTCCACTTCCAAGTAGGAATGCTAATATCTTGGGAAAAACCTCTCAGATTTTGATGCTTAACTTTCACTTGTTGACAGTTACGACACATAACTACAAATTTCACAACATCCTTCTTCATCTTGTTCCACTAATAGACCTCCCACAAGTCGCGGTACATCTTGTTGGCTCCCACTGAATGGAATATCTAGAACTATGGGCTTCCACTAGAATTTGTTCTCTCAAGCCATCAATATTGGGAACACACAAATGACCTTGGTATCGAAGTGCACCATCTCCCCCTTGGGAGAAAGCCTCAACAGATGTTTTAAGCACTGCTTTCTTCAAATCAACCAAAATTGGATCAAGACCTTGCTTTGCTTTCACATCCAACACAGAAGACGATGCCGAACCATTATGGACAACTACACCTCCTCCATTGGATTCAACCAACTGAACACCCAATCGGGCCAGTCTATGAACATCACAAACCAACTCTTTCTTATCATCTTTAACATGAGCCACACTACTCATTGACAACAAACTTAAGACATCGACTACCACATTGGCTTTGCCCGGGTGATAAAGGACACTCATGTCATAGTCCTTTAAGAGTTCTAGCGACCTACGTTGGCAAAGATTTTGATCTTTTTGCTTGAATACATATTGCAAGCTTTTGTGGTCGGTGAAGGAGTCAACATGTACACCATAAAAATAATGCCTCCAAATCTTTAGGGCATAAACAACCTCCGCTAATTCCAAATCATGTGTAGGATAGTTCTTTTTATGCACTTTCAATTGCCTTGATGCATAAGCGATGACTTTCCCATGTTGCATCAAAACACAACCAAGACCAACCTGTGAAGCATCACAATAAACCACAAAACCATCCAATCCTTCTGGTAGTGTCAAGATAGGAGCCAAAGTGAGTCTACCCTTCAACTCTTGAAAGCTCCTTTCACAAGCTTCCAGCCATAGGAATTTCACCTTCTTTTGAGTCAATGTTGTCAAAGGCGAAGCAATAGAGGAAATTACTTCCATAAACCTTCTATAATAACTGGCCAAACCCAAGAAACTTCTAATATCTGAAAGGGATAGAGGTCTAGGCCAATTCTTAACCGCCTCAGTTTTCTTAGGATCGACTTGAACACTTTCACCGGAGAAAATATGGCCAAGGAAAGCAATAAACCTCAACCAAAATTCACATTTGTTAAGCTTAGCATACAACTCAGGATCCTTGAGAATTTGCAACACAATCCTCAAATACTCAACATGCTCATCCTCACTCCATGAGTAAATCAAAATATCATCAATAAAGGCAATCACAAACATACCAAGATATTTCTTGGAGACCCTATTCATCAAATCCATAAATGCCTCCAGTGCATTAGTCAACCCAAACGACATCACCAAAAACTCATAATGACCATATCGAGTTCAAAAAGACATCTTCACAATGTCACTCTTTTTCACCCTCAATTGGTGATAACCCGATCAGAGGTCAATTTTGGAGAAGTAACTCGCTCCTTGGAGTTGGTCAAACAAATCATCAATCCATGGGAGAGGATACTTATTCTTAATGGTAACCTTGTTCAATTTTCAGTAATCAATACACATATGAAGTGAATTATCCTTCTTACGAACAAAAAAAACTGGAGCACCCCATAGGGAGATACTTAGTTGAATGAAATCCTTATCCAATAAATCTTTAAATTGCTCCTTTAATTCTTTAAGTTCTGTCGGGAGCCATACGATAAGGAGGAATAGAGATAGGTTGCGTATCTGGGAGAAGGTCAATACCGAAGTCTATTTCCCTTTCAGGAGGAACACTGGGTAGATCATGCAGACATACTTCTGGAAACTCATTTACAATGGGGACCGACTCAAGAATAGGGGTTTCAGAATCTACATACCTAACCCGATCAAGATGATAGATGCAATCCTTAGAAATCATTTTCTAGCTTTAAGACAAGAAACAAACTGACCCTTAGGCATATAATATCTCCCTTTCCATAGTAGGATGGGCTCATTAAAAAAATTGAAACTTAACCCGTCAGATTTTACAATAAACAAAAGCATAACAAGAATGGAGCCAATCCATACCAAGAATAACATCGAAATCCAACATATTAAGCTCTACAAGATCAACATGAGTGATTCTATGAAATAGGGAGATGGGACTATTTCTATAGACTCTCTTAGCCACAATAAATTCACCAATAGGAGTAGTGACAGAAAAATAGTCTAATAGCACATCTGGGGAAACATCAAATCTTCTGGCCACATATGGCGTCACAAAAATCAAAGAAGCACGGGAATCAAGCAAAGCATAAATATCATGATGAAAGACTTTCAACATACTGTCACGACCCAAAGTACACCCTAGACATGACATGGCATATAAGACCCCGAGAGGCCCTACACAAGCCACTTAGCATACATTATACAAGATAATAATTGAGAGAGTTCAAAGAAAGCATTTCACATGAAAGAGTTTGACAAAAATGGAAGTCTACATAAGTCTCAAAGCCATCTGTACATCATAGGGAAAGTGATTCGGATGTAACCCATACATCACATATAAAATCTAAAATGAAATGACATAAAGCTATAAAGAAGTCTCGGTCCTCGGATCATGAGGACTCAACAATCTCCAACAAGTACAAAGAGCCAACTAGCCACAAGTATGGGGAATGGAAGCATCGGGCCCTAGATTAGTGAAACAATGTAGGCACAAGTATGCATTAGTACATGCAATGTACTAAGTATGAGAAAATAAACATAAACAAAAACATGGTAATAAAAATGACTTAAATCGAACAGGCATGATCATAACGAGATATTAAAAAGCTTTATAGAGAAGAGATTCCATAAAATTCATAAGACATAATCAAATACATTATTATAAAGGACATAAGAAAAGCTTTGAAGAAAACATAATCATTTTTGTGGAATACTAGCTTTAACTGACAATAAAACCATGAGAGCTATATCATGGAATTCAATATATCCCTCATACCGAAAGAAGAGGAAACTACTTGCCAAGGTAGAATCTGTACATATCATCATTTGTTGAAGTGGATCCACTAGCTAGGTCATTTAAGACAATCCTATAGGGGCACTTAGTTTGGGACTAGAGGTTGCTACTAGAGACTACCCTATTTGAACCTCCACCTCAAAGCCCTCTCGGTGCTAAGTCTAAATCCCAATGGAATAGATAAAAACCAATTATCAATTTAACATAGGTAAAGACAATGATCAATACCAATCCACACATTCGAAGATGAAAGCATAGAATAGCTCCTTGAACATAATTCAACATAGATGAGAAAACCTTTCATCAATGTGAATTCATTTGTGAGAAACACCTTTCACAATCATGATCATTATAGTAAGTGAGAAATCCTTTCACTATAGCATCAATACTTTCCTTTCAAATCATCATTTAGTCATTTACAATAGCTTCATGTAAACATGTATAGCTTCATAAATTCATAATTCACAATTTATGGGTTCATCATACGATCATAGTTGAAAATCATAATTTAGGTATGGGTCAATGCAATTTCAACTACATATCATAGATTAACATCAATTCATGCAATAAAAAACTAAATTAATCATAATCAATCATAATTTGAAGAAACCCACATTTATTGGGATTGAAACACTAATTTGATCAATTAGAAATTGAATTCGAAAATTGAAATCTTTGGGGATTCCATGGACAAAAGGACCTTGATGCACATATACCTTGATGCTAGATGCCCAAAAAGAATGGAGTATTGGAGACTTGAATGAAACCGTAGCTCTCCTTCTTCTTCCTTAGACTTGAGAGAATTTGGAAGGATGAATTTGGTCAAGTTTTGGGATTTTAGGAGAATGAGTTGTGAATGGGTAATTTGGGGTTAAAATTCTGTATATAGGGCTTAGGTAAAAGACAAAACGACATAATATTGGGTTAAAACAGTTAAGAAAAGACCAAAAAGCCCCTTTCAAAATAACTACTGGACTTGACCTACGGTTTGGACCTACTGACTGTCCTGGTCAACCTAGAAAGATTCAGAAACTATTATTTGGACCAAATTTTGATGGAATCCATGCATGTACGGCTTGTAGGTCTTCCTACAGTTCGTACATGCAAACCGTATAAACTCACTTTAGCCCTACAAATTTCACCAAGTCTGAGACTCACCTACGAGACTCATCTACGACTCGTACAATGGTCGACGGACCATCCTGGTGAACCATAAAAAGGCTTCTGGGACTTGATTTGAAGAATTTATTTCCCACTTCCTACAGTTGCCATCTACGGCGAGTAGGAGCTTCTACCAGCCGTAGGTGGAAACCGTAGGTACTACCTGCAATAGAAAATTTTAGTTTCCTTCCCTTTTCAAATATGAGGTGTTACAATATCTCCCCTTTGGGAACATTCCTCCTCAAATGGGACTCAAGGCAACATCAGGAGCGTAGGAACAAGATCTAACAGCCCAACAAGAATACCACTTCATCAACAACACATAACTAAGGAGAAACATCAACTCCTAGCTTAAACATATTTGAAAACATCATTTCATAAGGTATCCATGCAAGTCATACTCAAATGCACATAATCATGAAGAAATCAATCATAACTAAATCAAAATCTGAAAAGCAAGTTTTCATGAACATGCATGAATAAGGAAACATGAAAATGGCTAAGACATGAGGATGAACCATGAGGAGCTAAATACCTCTAGCTAGAGTAGGGATGGAGGGAAAGAGATGGGGGTAATGGGACATCATATCGGTCTCATCCTTCCAAGTAGCCCCCTCAACGCTTTAATTCCTCCACAAGACCATTACGGATGTAACTTCCTTATTTCTTAACTTTTTAACTTGCCGGTCAAAAATCTCAACCGAAACTTCTTCATAAGAAAGACTCTCCTTTATACCAAGGCTCTCCAATGGTACAACAGATGTCAGATCACCAACATATTTCTTCAACAAAGAGACATGGAAAAATGAATGTACCGATTCCAAGTCATGGGGCAATTCAAGTTCATAAGCAACGTTACCAATTTGTCTCAAAATCTGATATGGGCCCACATAACGGGGACTAAGCTTCCCTTTCTTTCAAAACCTCATTACACCTTTCATGGGTGAAATCTTCAAGTAAACCCAATCATTAACATCAAATTCTAGATCTCTTCTTCTAACATGGGCATAAGACTTTTGTCGACTTTGAGCCATTTTCAACCTTTCTCTAATAAGCTAAACTTTCTCCATAGCCTCATGTATCAATTCGGGACCTATCAAAGCAATCTAACCAACTTCAAATGAACCTATAGGAGATCTACACCTCCTACCATAAAGAGCCTCAAATTGGAGCCATATCAATACTTGAATAATAGCTATTATTATAAGCAAACTCAATCAAAGGCAAATGATCATCCCAACTACCTTTGAAGTCAATTACACAATCTCTCAACATATCTTCCAAAGTCTGAATAGTACAATCTACTTGCCCATCGATTTGAGGATGAAAGGTTGTACTAAGCTTGACACGAGTACCAAGGCCCTTTTAGAAAGATTTCTAAAATTGAGAAGTGAATTGAGTACCGCATTTGGAGATAATTGATAAGGGCAACCATTTTCCTTGGGTACAACTTAGCATAGTCCTCCACCGAATAAGAAACCTTGATGGGAATGAAATTAGCCGATTTCTTCATACGATCCACAATAACTCAAATCGAGTCATGTTGCCTCCGGTGCTGGTTAAGTCAACAATAAAGTCCATATTCAATTCTTCCCACTTCTAAGTAGGAATGCTAATGTCTTAGGACAAACCTCCCGGCTTTTGATGCTCAACTTTCACTTGTTGGAAATTAGGGCACTTAGCCACAAATTCCGCAATATCCTTCTTCATCTCATTCCACCAATAGATCTCCTATAAGTCACAGTACATCTTGGCGGCTCCTGGGTGAATGAAATATTGCAAACTGTGGGCTTTCCATAAAATATGCTCCCTCAAATCATCAATGTAGGAAACACACAAACGACCTTGATATCAAAGCACACCATTCCCCCTTGGGATAAAGCCTCAACAGATGTTTTAAGCATCACTTCCTTCAAATAAACCAAAATCGGATCAAGACCTTTCTTGGCTTTCATGTCTGACAAAAAGGATGATTCTGAACCGTTATGAACAATAACACCACCTTTATGAGAATCAACCAACCGAACACCCAATCGGGCCAATCTATGAACATCTCTGACCAACTCCTTCTTATCATCCTCAACATGAGCAACACTACCCATAGATAATCGACTAAGAGCGTCTGCCACCACATTCATGTTGCTGTGGTGATAGAGGAGCACTCATGTCATAGTACTTTAGCAACTCAAGCCACCTCCTTTGGCAAAGATTTAGATCCTTTTGCTTGAATACATATTGCAAACTTTTGTGGTCGGTAAAGACATCTACATGAACACCATATAGGTAATGTCTCTAAATCTTTAAAGCAAACACAACTGCCGCTAGTTTCAGATCATGGGTAGGATAGTTTTTTTCATGGATTTTAAATTGTCGTGAAGCATAAGAAATAACCTTCCCATATTGCATAAGGACACATCCTAGTCCGACCCTTGAAGCATCACAATAAACCACAAACCCATCGGACCCTTTCGGTAAAGTCAACACCGGAGCGGAGGTAAGTCTATCTTTCTACTCTTGGAAACTCTTTTCACAGGCTTCAGACCACACAAACTTAACTTTCTTTTGGGTCAATGCCGTCAATGGAGAGGCAATCTAAGAAAAACCTTCCACAAACTTTCTATAATAACCAGCCAAACCCAAGAAACTTTGAATATCTGAAGGGGATAGAGGTCTAGGAAAATTCTTAACCACATCTGTCTTCTTAGGATCTACGTCAATACCCTTACTGGAAACAATGTACCAAGAAAAACTATGGATCTCAACAAAAACTCACATTTACTAAACTTTGCAAAGAGTTGTTGGTCCTTTAGGACTTGTAACACCATCCTCAAATGATTGGTGTGCTCATCCTCACTCCTTGAGTAAATCAAAATGTCATCGATGAACACAATCACAGACATATCTAGGTATTGTCTAAATACTCTATTCATCAAATCCTTAAATGCGGTTGGAGCTTTAGTTAAGCCAAATGACATAACGAAGAACTCATAGTGACCATACCGGGTTTGAAAAGCCATCTTAAAAATGTCATCTTCCTTCACCCTCAATTGGTGATAACTTGATCGGAGATCAATCTTAGAGAAGTAACTTGCTCATTGGAGTTGATCAAACAAATCATCTATCCTCAGAAGAGGATACTTATTCGTAATGGTAACCTTGTTCAATTGCCAATAGTCAATACACATACGAAGTGAACCATCTTTCTTTCGAACAAATAAAACTGGTGCACCCCATAGTGAGATACTCGGTCGAATGAAACCCTTATCCAAAAAATCATTCAGTTACTCCTTCAATTCCTTAAGTTCTACTGGAGCCATTCGGTAAGGAAGAATATAGATAGGTTGCGTATCAGGGAGAAGGTCAATACTGAAGTCTATTTCCCTTTTGGGAGGAATACCGGGTAATTCATTGAGAAACACTTTTGGAAACTCATTAACAATAAAGGCCCACTCAAGGATAGGGGTTTCAGAATCCATATTAACCCAGACAATATGGTAAATGCAATCCTTAGAAATCATTCTTCTAGCTTTAAAACAAGAAAACATTTGACCCTTAGGCATATAATTTCCCCCTTTCCATACTAGGATGGGTTCATTTGGAAATTGAAACTTGACCACTCGGGTTCTACAATCAATAGAAGCATAACAAGAATGGAGCCAATCCATAGCAAAAATAACATCAAAGGCTACCATATGAAGCTCTACCAGATCAACATGAGTGACTCTATTGGATAAGGAGACGAGAAAACTTCTATAGACTCTCTTAGCCACAATAGATTCACCAATAGGTGTAGAGATAGAAAAAGGGTCTATCAACATATCCAGAAGAACATTAAACCTCATAGGCACATATGGCGTCACAAAAGATAAGGTAGCACCGGGATCAAGCAAAGCATAAACATCAAGATGAAAAACATTCAACATACCGGTAACAACATCGGGAGAACCCTCTTGTTCATGTCAAGTTTGTAGTGCATAGAACCAATTTTGCTTTAACACCTCGGATTCAAAAAGAAGGAAAATTAAATTTTTGGGACTTGCAGGCTGTACCTACGGCACTCACCTATGGTTGGTAGGAGGACCTACGGACCGCAGGTGGCAACCATAGATGGTGGGGAAAATGTATTCTAAAATTTATGTCCCGGTATTCTTTTGATGACTCAACAGGACGGTCATTCGTTGCTTCTACGGACCTTAGATAGGTCTCATAGGTCATCCCCTGAATTAGTAAAATTCTGAAGGTCAAAGTTGGGATCGACGGCAGGTATGTACGGTCCGTAAGAGGACCAACAGACCGTACATAGCAACCGCCGTTGGAAGAACAAAATTTCTAGTTTTTGAACTTTTGTACAGTTAGACAAGATGGTCCGTGGTAGGACTTATGGACCTTAGGTCTTAACCGAGGTCGAGATCCGGTAGTTATTTTTAAGGGCTTTTTTGTCGTTTTCCTAATTGATCTATTCCTAATCTTAGTCAGTTAAGCCCTAATCCTAGACCCTATATGAGGCTTCTAAGCCTAATTCTACCATTTTCTAATCACTTCAAAACTCCCTCCAAAATCTTTCCCTAAAATATTTCTCTCTCTAAAGATTGAAGAAGAAGAAGAAGGTTCTAGGGTTTCCATTCAAGACTCCTAAGTTCACCATTGATTTCAAGCTTTTGGAATCAAGGTATGATAGCTTTCACCTATGGAGTTATTTCCTCCACAGGGTTTTTAAATTCCCTAATTTTGTAAAGATAGATTCTTCAATTGAATTTAGGGTTTTCTTCTATCTTTGAGGTTCTTTCAAATTATGAACTAATGGATTGAATGAAGTTTTTTTTATGCATGAATGAAGTTAAATGAATGATTTTAAGGTGAAATTATATGAGCCCATGCATGGTTTATGATTTCTAAGCTATGAGTCTATGATAAAGTTTATGAATGATCAAAAGATGGATTTTATGAAATGAAATTTATGAAGAATTAAGTTGCTTTGAGAGTGAAGCATTGCTATTGTTGTTGTTGTGAAAGCTTTTCTCACATATAACTCAAATCATGAATGTGAAAGGGTATTCTCACATAAAGGATTCATAAAGGTTGAAAGATTTTCTCAACTAAACTTGAATCAAGATTAAGTAGCTATTCTAATGAACTTTAACTTGGACTTGCTAATTGATGTGCCTTCCACGAATAAAGGGACAAGAGCCGATTACCCATGTCTATTAATGATAAAGATAAGCTATGAATTATGATTATTCCGTGGGATTTATGCATAGAACCGAGTGGACAAGTGGCGATTACCCATGTCCCGTAAACTATGTGCCACCATAGGTTGTCTCGATAGACATTAGCTAGTGGATCCACTTAATCTAGAAGCTATGGTTCTTACCTTGGCAAGTAAGGTCACCTCTTTTTAGTGTGGGTTAGACACCAGATTTCATGTTATAGGTCACATGGTCTATGTCAGTTAAGGCTAACTTCCCACATAATGAACTAAGATTACTTTCTAATGGCTTATTAAGCATATGTTGTTTTAAGATGATTTCCTTGCACTGATCATGGTTTTTACCTTATGTTTTCTTATCATGTCATCGTATGATTTAACTTGGTCATTGTATCTTATGCATAGCCCTTTTTAGCATGATTTTATAATCTCTATATGCATAGTTATCATACTTGGTACATTCTTGTACTAACATATACTATTTCCTACAATTTTCTCATAAGTGTAGGATCCGGCTCATCTCCATCCACTCGTGGCTAGTTCCTCTTGATTGGGATCTTCAAGACTTGGTGAGTCCTCATACACCAAATACAAGGCCATGTTTATGCTTTTATGTCATTTAATTTTAGAACTTGTATGGGTTACGTCCCACTTTCATTTCATTGATGTATTAGATGGCTTTGAAACTATGTTTAGACTTCCGCTACTTTTGTCTACTCTTTGATATAAATTGTCTTTTGAACTCTATCTACTATTATCTTGTATGATGTATGCTAAGTTGCTTGTATGAGGCCTTTTGGGGTCTTATACTCCATGTCACATCTAGGGGGTACTTTAGGTCGTGAAAATGTTGGTATTTAGAGCGCAAGGTTTTAGAAAGGTCCTAGGATGTATCATAAGCCACGTCGAGTAGTGTCTTGTTCATGAGTGTGAAGTATGCCACACTTATAAATTAGAGACTATAAGATGTGTAGCAAACTCCACTTCTTTCATCACTCTAAAGTCGTGCGATAGAGTTTAAATCTATACGTCTCACTCCTAATCTCTATCCGATGCTTTTCAGGATATGGCCACTCGAAGGGCATATGCTAGGAGGAATGCGAAAGAGAACCCAAAACAGGAAGCTCCTCAAGTTTTGATCGATCCTTTGGTCGAACAAGTAACTAATGTGGAGTTTAGCGCTACTTTTCAAGTGTTGGACCAAGCCATGACGACTCAAGCAAACAGGGAGGCTGTGGTCCCCGTGAATCCAAATAATGGTATGACGGGATCTAGAGTGAGAGACTTCACTAGGATGAACCCTCCAGAGTTTAATGGTTCCAAGGTTGAGGAAGATCCTCAAGAGTTTATTGATGAGGTGTATAAGGTGGTAATGATCATGGGTGTAACCACAGTGGAAAAGGCAGAGTTTGCCGCTTATCAAAGAGTGTGGCTCAAGTGTGGTTTGAGCAATGGAAGAGTGAGAGGGTGGTTGATGCGGGTCCTCTTGATTGGGAGAAGTTTAAGATTGCTTTCCTTGATAAGTTCTTTCCCCTTGAAATGAGGGAGGCAAGGGTGCTTGAGTTCATTAACCTTCGTCAAGGAAACATGAGTGTGAAGAAGTATGCTTTGAAGTTCATCTAATTATCTAGGTATGCTCCTACTATGGTTGCTGATCCTAGGACTAGAATGAGTAAGTTTGTTTCGAGAGTGTCCGAAATGTTTGTCAAAGAACGCCGTACCGCTATGCTCATCAATGATATGGGAATTTCTCGTCTAATGGTACATGCTCAACAAATAGAAGAGGAAAAACTCAAGGAAGATTCTAGGGAGGCAAAGAGGGCTAAGACCGGTGATGGTGACTTTTTACGCTCAAGGTTTGATAGGTATGGTCGTTTTACGTTTCGACAAAGGTTTTCTGGTCAAGGTTCCTATAATGCTAATCTAAGTTTAACAAGGAAAGGGTGTCTAACCCTTAGGCTCAAGGAGGGAATGGTGGTGGACCTCTATTGTCTACTTGTGCCAAATGTGGAAAGAAGCATGAGGGTAAATGCCTGGCCGGTTCCAATGTATGCTTTGGTTGTTGTAAGATAGATCATAAGATTAGAGACTGTCCCTCCGTTGCTAACAAAGGAGGAGATAACCATTGAAGGGCTCAACCTTATCCTTCATCAAGTTCTAGTGGAAATCAGAAGCAAAACAGATTCTATGCACTCCAAACTCATCATGAGAAAGAGGGTTCGCTTGATGTGGTTACTGATATGTCGAAAGTTTTGAACCTTGATGTTTATGCTTTGCTTTACCCCGGTGCTACCTTATCTTTTGTGACGCCATATGTGGCTATGAGGTTTGATATTCTTTCGGATGTGTTGTTAGATCCTTTTTCTGTCTCTACTCCTATTAGTCAATCTATTGTGGCTAAGAGAGTCTATAGAGATTGTCCCGTCTCCTTATCTAGTAGAGTCACTAATGTTGATCTTGTAGAGCTTGATATGTTAGATTTTAATGTTATTCTTCGGATGGATTGGTTGCATTCATATTATGCTTCTATTGCTTGTAGGACCCGAGTGGTCAAGTTTCATTTTCCAAATGAGCCCATCCTAGAGTGAAAAGGGAGAAATTCTATGCTTAAGAGTCAGTTTGTTTCTTGTCATAAAGCTAGAAAAATGATTTCTAAGGGTTGCATATACCATCTTGTTCGGGTTAGGGATATGAATTCCGAAACCCCTATCTTTGAGTCGGTCCCTATTGTAAATGAGTTTCTGGAAGTGTTTCCCGATGATCTACCTGGTGTTCCTCCCGAAAGGGAAATAGACTTCGGTATTGACATTCTCCGACATATGCAGCCTATCTCTATTCCTCCTTACCGAATGGCTCTGGTAGAACTTAAGTAATTGAAGGAGCAATTGAAAGATTTGTTAGATAAGGGCTTCATCCGACCGAGTATCTCTCCATAGGGTGCTCTAGTGTTGTTTGTTCGAAAGAAGGATGGTTCACTTCAAATGTATATTGACTACCGCCAATTGAATAAGGTTACTATTAAGAACAAGTATCCTCTTCCAAGGATAGATGATTTATTTGATCAACTTCAAGGGGCGAGTTACTTCTCCAAGATTGACCTTTGGTCGGGTTATCACCAATTTAGGGTGAAGGAAGATGAAATTCTGAAGACGGCCTTTTGGACTAGATATGGTCATTTGGAATTCTTAGTAATGTTTGACAAATGCTCTGGCCGCATTTATGGTTCATTTCGAATGTATATTGACTACCGCCAATTGAATAAGGTTACTATTAAGAACAAGTATCCTCTTCCAAGGATAGATGATTTATTTGATCAACTTCAAGGGGCGAGTTACTTCTCCAAGATTGACCTTTGGTCTGGTTATCACAAATTGAGGGTGAAGGAAGATGACATTCCGAAGATGGCCTTTTGGACTAGATATGGTCATTTGGAATTCTTAGTAATGTCGTTTGGTTTGACAAATGATCTGGCTGCATTTATGGACTTGATGAATAGGGTGTTTAGAAAATACCTAGATATGTTTGTGATTGCGTTCATTGATGATATTTTGATTTATTCAAGGAGTGAGGATGAGCATACCAATCATTTGAGAATTGTGTTGCAAGTCCTCAAGGACCAACAACTCTTTGTAAAGTTTAGTAAATGTGAGTTTTGGTTGAGATCCGTGGCTTTTCATGGTTACATAGTTTCCAATAAGGGTATTGAGGTAGATCCTAAGAAGACGGATGTGGTTAAGAGTTGGCCTAGATCTCTATCCCTTTCAAATATTCAAAGTTTCTTGGGTTTGGCTGGATACTATAGAAGGTTTGTTGAGGGGTTCTCTTTGATTGCCTCTCCATTGACGTCATTAACCCAAAAGAAAGTTAAGTTTGTAGGTCTAAAGCTTGTGAGAAGAGTTTCCAAGAATTAAAATATAGGCTTACTTTCGCTCCGATATTGACCTTACCAGAAGGGTTCGATGGATTTGTTATTTATTGTGATGCCTCAAGAATTAGGTTGGGATGTGTCTTTATGCAACATGGGAAGGTCATCGCATATGCTCTAAGGTAACTTATGATTGATGAAAAGAAATATCCTACCCATACTTATAACTAGTGGCAGTTGTGTTCGCTCTAAAGATTTTAGGCAATACTTGTATCGAGTTCTTGTTGATGTCTTCACCGACCACAAGAGTCTACAATACATTTTCAAGCAAAAGGATTTGAATCTTCACCAAAGGTGGTGGCTTGAGTTGTTGAAGGACTATGACATGAGTGTCCTCTATCACCCCAGCAAGGCGAATGTGGTGGCAGATGCCCTTAGTCGGTTATCCATGGGTAGTGTTGCTCATATTGAGGATGATAAGAAAGAATTGCTTCGAGATGTTCATAGATTGGCCCGATTGGGTATTCAGTTGATTGATTCCAAGAAAGGAGGCATTGTTGTTCATAATGGTTCATAATCATCTTTTGTATCAGATGTGAAATCAAAGATAAGTCTTGACCTGATCTTGATGGAATTGAAGGAAGCGGTGCTTAAAAAGTCTGTTGAGGCTTTCTTCCAAGGGGGAGATTGTGTACTTAGATATCAAGGTCGTTTGTGTGTCCCGAATGTTGATAACTTGAGGGAGCAGAATTTATCGGAAGCCCATGGTTCCCGATGTTCCATTCACCCGAGAGCCACAAAGATGTACCGTGACTTATAGGAGGTCTATTGGTGGAATGGGATGAAGGAGGACATTGCGGAATTTGTGGCTAAGTATCCAAATTACCAACAAGTGAAAGTTGAAATCAAAAGCCAGGAGATTTGTCCCAAGATATTAGTATTCCTACTTGGAAGTGGGAAGACTTGAATATGGACTTCATTGTTGGTTTACCACGCATCTGGTGACAACATGACTCGATATGGGTTATTGTGGATCGTATGATAAGATCGGCTCATTTTATTCCCGTGAAGGTTTTCTATTTGGCAGAGAACTATGCCAAGTTGTACCTAAGGGAAATTGTAAGGTTGCATGGAGTGTCCCTATCCATTATATCTGATCGTGGTACTCAATTCACTTCTCAATTTTGGAAATATTTCTAAAAGGGCCTTGGTACTCGTGTTAAGCTTAGTACAACTTTTCATCCTCAAACCGCTGGGGAAGCAGAGCATACTATCCAAACTTCAGAACATATGTTAAGAGCTTGTGTGATTGATTTTAAGGGTAATTGGGATGATCATTTGCCTTTGATTGAGTTTGCTTATAATAATATTCAAGTATTGATATGGCTCCATTTTAGGTTCTTTACGATAGGAGGTGTAGATCTCCTATAGCTTGGTTTGAAGTGGGCGAAGTCGGTTTGCTAGGTCCCGAATTGGTTCATGAGGCTATGGAGAAAGTTCAGCTTATTAGAGAGAGGTTGAGAACGACTCAAAGTTAGAAAATGTCCTATGCCGATGTTAGGAGGAGGGATCTAGAACTTGATGTTGATGATTGGATCTACTTGAAAATCTCACCCATGAAGGGTAAAATGAGGTTTGGAAAGAAAGAAAAGCTTAGTCACCGCTATGTGGGCCCGTATCAAATTTTGAGGTGAATTGGTAAGGTTGCTTATGAACTCGACTTGCCTAATGATCTAGCATTGATTCATCTGGTTTTCCATGTCTCTTTATTAAAGAGGTGTGTTGGTGATCCAGCATCTATAGTGCAAATGGAAAGTCTTGCTATAAAGGAGAGTCTTTCTTACGAAGAGGTTCCAGTTGAGATTTTAGACTGGCGAGTTTGGAAGTTGAGAAACAATGATGTTGCTTCAGTAAAAGTTCTTTGGAGGAATCAATTAGTTGAGGGTGCTACTTGGGAGGCCGAGGCCGATATGATATCCCGTTATCCTCATCTTTTTCCCTCAATTCAATTAGTTCCTCATGGTTCACTCTTCTGGTCTCATGTGTCTTAGATATTCCCATGATTCCTCATTTATGCATGTTCATGAAAAAGCTTAATTTTTAAGAAAATGAGTTCACTTGATTTATTTCTTCATGCTTATGTATTGAGTATATGTTGCATATAGACCATATGAAATGGTGTTTTGAGCATGCTTTAGCTTGGAGTTGATGTTTCCTCTTCGAATATGTGCATTTATCTGATTGCATTCATGTTGGGCTATTAGATTTAGTTCCTATCCTTCTTATGATATCTTAATTCTCATTCGAAGACAAATGTTCCCAAGGAGGAGATATTGTAACACGGGTTCGAAAAGAAGGAAAATTAAATTTTTGGGACTTGTAGGCTGTACCTACGGTTGGTAGGAGGACCTACGGACCGTAGGTGGAAAATGTAGATGGTGGGTAAATGTTTTCTAAAATTCAAGTCCCAGTATTCTTTTGACGACTCAACAGGATGGTTTGTCATTGCTTCTACGAACCGTAGATAGGTCTCATAGGTCATTCCCTAACTTAGTGAAATTCTGAGGGTCAAAGTTGGGATCGACGGCTGGTATGTACGGTCCGTAAGTGGACCAACGGACCGTACATGGCAACCGTCGTTGGAAGCCCAAAGTTTCTTGTTTTTGAACTTTTCTACTGTTGGACAGAATGGTCCGTAGTTGGACCTATGGACCGTAGGTCGAGATCCGGCTGTTATTTTTAAAGGCTTTTTGGTCTTTTTCCTAATTGATCTATTCCTAATCTAAGTCGGTTAAGCCCTAATCCTAGACCCTATATAAGGATTCTAAGACTAATTCTACCCTTTTCTAATCACTTCCAAACTCCCTCCAAAATCTTTCCCCAAAATATTTCTCTCTCTAAAGATTGAACAAGAAGAAGAAAGTTCTAGTGTTTCCATTCAAGTCTCCTAAGTTTACCATTGATTTCAAGATTTTGACATCAAGGTATTATAGCTTTCATATATGGAGTCCTTTCCTCCATAGGGTTCCTAAATTCCCCAATTTTGTTAAGTTAGATTCTTCAATTGAATTTAGGATTTTCTTCTATCTTAGGGGTTCTTTCAAATTATGATCATATGGATTTGATTAAGTCTTTTTATGCATGAATTAAGTTAGATGAATGATTTTAAGGTTAAATTATATGAGCCCATTCATGATTTATGATTTTTAAGCTATGAGTCTATGATGAAGTTTATGAATGATCAAAAGATGGATTTTATGAAGATAAGCATGTTCAATTATGAAATTTATGAAGAATTAAGTTGCTTTGAGAGTGAAGCACTGTTATTGTTATTGCTGTGAAAGGTTTTCTCACATATAACTCAAATCATGAATGTGAAAGGGTATTATCACATAAAGGATTCATAAGGATTGAAAGATTTTCTAAACTAAACTTGAATCAAGATTAAGAAGTTATTCTAATAAACTTTAACTTGGATTGACTAATTTATGTGCCTTCCACAAATAAAGGGAGAAGAGGCGATTACCCATGTCCCCTAATGATAAGACAAGATGTGATTACCCATGTCTATTAATGATAAAGATAAGCTATGAATTATGACTATTCCATGGGATTTATGCTTAGCACCGAGTGGACAAGTGGCGATTACCCATGTCCCGTAAACTATGCACCACCATAGGTTGTCTTGATAGACATTAGCTAGTGGATCCACTTAAGCTAGAAGTTATGGTTCTTACCTTGGGAAGTAAGGGCACCTCTTTTCGGTGTAGGGTAGACACTAGATTCCATGTTATAGCTCCCATGGTCTATGTCGGTTAAGGCTAATTTCCCACATAATGAACTAAGATTACTTTCTAAAGGCTTATTAATCATATGTTGTTTTAAGATGATTTCCTTGCATTGACCATGGCGTTTACCTCAAGTTTTCAATCATGTCATCGTATGATTTAACTTAGTCATTCTATGTTATGCATAGCCCTTTTTAGCATGATTTTATAATCTCTATATGCATAATTATCATACTTGGTACATTCTTGTACTAACGCATACTCTTTCCTACATTTTTCTCATAAGTGTAGGATCCGACTCATCTCTATCCACTCGTGGCTAGTTCCTTTTGATTGGGATCTTGAAGACTTGGTGAGTCCTCATACTTCGAGGACAAGGCCATGTTTATGCTTTTATGTCATTTCATTTTAGAACTTGTATGGGTTACGTCCCACTTTCATTTCATTGATGTATTAGATGGCTTTGAGACTACGTTTAGACTTCTGCTAGTTTTGTCTACTCTTTGATATAAATTGTCTTTTGAACTCTATCTGCTATTATCTTGTATGATGTATGCTAAGTGGCTTGTATGGGGCCTTTCGGAGTCTTAAATGCCATAACACGTCTAGGTGGTACTTTAGGTCGTGACATTTGCTTAGGAGCACTTGAACCCGATCCGCTAGGCAGAGCTTGCCTACCATCTTTTCCTTTGCCAAGTCGAAGTGGACAATCCCTCAAGCAGTGAGCATTCTTGCCACAACCAAAGCAATAATTCGTACCCATCAAGCATTTTCTCGAATGACTCTTGCCACACTTTTTGCATGTGGGAACCGAAGAACCATTTTCACCATCATTTCCTCCTTGAGGCTTAAGGTTGGACACCCTCTCATTCTTGAATCTAGGAGCCAGAGCATTGGAGGAACCTTGACTGGAGAACCTTTGTTAGAACTTAGAACGACCATGTCGATCGAACCTTGAGTGTGAAAAGTCACCATCACCGGTCTTTGCCCTCTTTGTCTCCCAAGACTTCTCCTTAAGTTTCTCCTCTTCGATTTATTGAGCATGCATCATTAGGAGAGAAATATCCATTTCCTTAATGAGCATGGTTGTACCACATTCCTTAACTACCATTTCAGACACACCCAAAATGAACTTGCTCATCTTTTCCCTAGGATCGGCAACCATAGTGGGAGCATATCTAGACAATTGTGTGAATTTCAAAGCATACTCCTTCACACTCATGTTTCCTTGACAAAGGTTAATGAATTCAAGTACTTGGCCTCTCTCATCTCAAGGGGAAAGAACCTATCAAGGAAAACAACCTCAAACTTTTCCCTATCAAGAGGAACCACATCAACCACCCTCTCTTCCATCCATTGGTTGAACCAAATTTGAGCAACACCCTTAAGTTGATAAGCGGCCAATTCCTCCTTTTCCACCGGCTTCACACTCATGATCATCAAAACCTTGTATACCTCATCGATAAACTCTTGAGGATCTTCCTCAATCTTGGAACCATAAAACTCCAGAGGATTCATTCTAGTGAAGTCCCTTACTCTAGTTGCCGTCGTATCCACATTTGGGTTCACGGGGACCGCAACCTCCCTATTGGCTTGAGCTGTCATGGCTTGGGCCAACACTTGAAAAGTAGCCCTAAACTCTGAATTAGTCACTTGCTCAGTTAAAGGGTCACCCGAAACTTTAGGAGCTTCTCGTTCTACATTCTCCCCCTCATTCCTTCTAGCATATGCCCTTCGAGTTGCCATATCTTGAAAAGCATCGGATAGGGATTAGGAGAGAGACATATAGGGTTACACTCTATTGCACGACTTTAGAATGATGAAAGAAGTGGAATTTCTTTAACGTCTTTTAGCCTCTCAATCATAAGAGTGGCGCGCTTCACACCCATGAGCAAGACTTTACTCGACATGGCTTATGAGACATCCTAGGACCCTTCTAAACCTTGTGCTCTAAATACCTAGTTTTTCATGATCCAAAGTACACCCTAGACGTGACATGGGATATAAGACCCCGAGAGACCCTACACAAGCCACTTAGCATACATTATACAAGATAATAGAATTTAAAGAGTTCAAAGAAAGCATTTCACATGAAAGAGTTTGAAAAAAATGAAAGTCTACATAAGTCTCAAAGCCATCTAGTACATCATAGGGAAAGTGATTGGGACGTAACCCATACATCACATACAAAATCTGAAATGAAATGATATAAAGCTATAAAGGAGTCTCGGTCCTCGGATCATGAGGACTCACCAATCTCCAACAAGTCCAAAGAGCTAACTAGCCACGAGTATGGGGAATGGAAGCGTTGGGCCCTACATTAGTGAAACAATGTAGGCACAAGTATGCATTAGTACATGGAATGTACTATGTATGAGGCTATATGCATAAACATGAATATGGTAGTAAAAATGACTTAAATCGAATAGGCATGATCATAACGAGACATTTAAAAGCTTTATAGAGAAGAGATGACATGAAATTCATAAGACATGGTCAAATACATTAATATAAAGGACATAAGAAAAGCTTTGAAGAAAACATAATCATTTTTGTGGGATATTAGCTTTAACCGACAATAAGACCATGAGAGCTATATCGTAGAGTTCGGTATATCCCTCATACCGAAAGAAGGGGAAACTACTTGCCAAGGTAGAATCCATACATATCATCATTTGCTAAAGTGAATCCACTAGCTAGGTCATTTAAGACAATCCTACGGGGCCTCGTAGTTTCGGACTAGAGATTGCGACTAGAGACTACCCTAATTGAGCCTCCACCTCAAAGCCCTCTCGGTGCAAAGTCTAAATCCCAATAGAATAGATAAAAGTCAATTATCAATTTAACAAATGGAAAGGCAATGATCAATACCAATCCACACCTTTTAAGATCAAAACATAGAATAGCTCCTTAAGCATAATTCAACATAGATGAGAAAACCTTTCATTAATGTGAATTCATTTGTGAGAAACACCTTTCACAATCATGATCATCATAGTATTTGAGAAATCCTTTCACTCTAGCATCAATACTTTCCTTTCAAATCATCATTTAGACATTTACAATAGCTTCGTGAAAATATGCATATGTTTATAAATTCATAATTCATGGGTTCATCATAGGATCATAGTTAAAAATCATAATTTAGGCATGGGTCAGTGCAATTTCAACTAAATATCATAGATTAACATCAATTCATGCATTAGAAAACTTAATTAATCATAATCAATCATAATTGGAAGAAATTCACATTCATTAGATTGAAACCCAAATTTGGTCAATTAGAAATTGAGTAGGGATATTGAAATCTTTGGGGACCCCATGGAGGAAAGGACTCCATGGGTTGATACACACATACCTTGATGCTAGATGCCCAAAATGAATGGAGGATTGGAGACTTGAATAAAACCCTAGCTCTCCTTCTTCTTCCTTGACTTGAGAGAATTTAGGAGGATGAATTTGGTCATGTTTTAGGATTTTAGGAGAATGAGTTGTGAATGAGTAATTTGGGGTTAAAATCCTTTATATAGGGCTTAGGGTAGAAGACAAAACGACATAATATTGGGTGAAAATAATTATTAAAAGACAAAAAAGCCCCTTTTAAAATAACCGTCGGACTCGACCTATGGTTTGGACCTATGGTCCGTAGGTCCTTCTACGGACCATCCTTGTCAACAGTACAAAGATTCAGAAATTATTATTTCAACCAACTTTTGATAGAACCCAGGTACGGCTCGTAGGTCTTCCTACGGTTCGTTCATGCCAATCGTAGAAACCCACTTTAACCCTCAAAATTTCACCAAGTCTGAGACTCAGCTACGAGACCCATCTACAACTTGTACAATGGTTGACGGACTGTCCTGGTGAATCGTAAATAGGTCTCCATCTACGGCTCGTAGGAGCTTCTACCAGCCATAGGTGGGAACCGTAAGTACTAGCTACAACCCAAAATTTTAGTTTCCTTCCCTTTTTAAAGTCCGAGGTGTTACACATACCGGTAACCACATCAAAAGAGCCCTCTTGATCATGTCAAGTTTGGAGTGCATAGAATCAGTTTTGCTTTGGAGCACTTGAACTCGACCCACTAGGCGGAGCTTGCCTACCATCTCTTCCCTTAGTAGCAAGTGATGGCCAATCCCTCATCTTGTGACCACTCTTACCACAACTAAAGCAGACATCCGTACTGGCTAAGCATTAACCTTCATGCTTCTTTCCACATTTAGCATAAGTAGACAAAGAAGATCCATCAACATTTCCTCCTTATGGCATAGGGTTAGACACCCTATCTTTGTTGAACTTCGTAACCAGAGCATTTAAGGAACCTTGTTTGGAAAACCTTTGTCGAAATCTAGAACAACCATATCCATCGAACCTTAAATGTGAAAAGTCACCATCACCAGTCTTTGCTCCCTAGATCTTTCTTTAATCTTCTCCTCTTCAATTTGTTAGGAATGCGTTATCAAACTGGAGATATCCATCTCCTTAATAAGCATGGTGGTATGACCCTCCTTAACCACCATTTCGAACACACCTGAAACAAACTTACACATCCTTGTCCTAGAGTCGGCAACCATAGTTGGAGCATACCTAGCCAATTGAGTGAATTTCAAGGCATACTCCTTAACACTCATATTCCCTTGAAGGAGGTTAATGAACTCAAGTACCTTTTCTTCCCTCATCTCAAGGGGGAAGAACTTATCAAGAAACGCAACCTTAAACTTTTTCCAATCAGAAGGACCCGCATCTATCGCCCTCTCTTTCTTCCATTGGTTGAACCAAACTTGAGCAACACCCTTAAGTTTATAAGCGGCCAATTCTTCCTTGCCCACCGTAGTCACTGCCATAAATTTCACTATCTTGTAAACCTCATCACTAAATTTTTGTGGATCCTCATCAACCTTGGAACCATGAAATTTTGGAGGATTCATCCGACTGAACTCCCTTATCCTTGCGACTGTCGTACCCACATTTTGGTTCACGGAAACATTAGCCTCTCTATTGGCTTGATCCATCATGGCTTAAGCCAACACTTGGAAAGGAGCTCGAAATTTTTCAATAGTCACTTCTACGGCCAAAGGATTGACCGAAACTTGAGGAGCTTCTTGTTCCATATTCTCATTCACATTCCTTCTCACTTAATCTCTTCTAGGGGCCATGTAATGCAAAGCATCAGACAAGGATTGGAAGAGAGACATATTGAGCTACACTCTATCATACAACTTTAGAATGATGAAATAAGTGGAATTTCCTAAACATTTTATAGCCTCTTATTCATAATTATTGCGCGCTTCACACTCATGAACAAGACTCTACTTGACGTGGCTTGTGAGACATCCTAGGACATTTCTAAACCTTGTGCTCTGAATACTAAGTTTGTCACGACCCAAAATATACTTTAGGTGTAACATGGCATATAGAACCCTGAAAGACCCTTCACAAGCCACTTAGTATACATCATACGAGATAATATAAATAAAGATTTCAAAGTGGAAATCTCACATTAAAGGAATTTGACAAAGCGGAAGTCTAACATAGTCTTAACAAGCCATCTAATACATCAAAGGAATTGGTTTGGACGTAACCCATACACCACATACAAATCTCTAAAAACTGAAGTAAAAAAAGCAATAAAAGTGTCAAGGTCCTCGGAACATGAGGACTCACCAACTCTTGATCTTCTAAATGTCAATGAGTTAAACTAGTCACACGTATGCGAGGTAGGAGAGTCAGACCCTACATTAGTGAAACATTATAGGCACAACTATGCATTAGTACATGGAATGTACTAAGTATGATAGCAATGCAAATAGGAATAAAATTATGCTAAAAAGGGGCTTTACATGACATGAAATGACCATGCTAAATCATAAGAAAAAGGGATAGAAAATACAAGTCATAATGAGGGTCGATGCAAGCTTAACGTATTAAACAATTTATGAGATACTTTGAAATTAGCCTAGTTGATTTTTTTGGGAAGTTTAATGTTAACCGACATAGACCATATGAGTTAGAACATGGAATCCAGTGTCTATCCCACATAAAAAAGAGATGTGATTGCTTTCCAAGGCAACAACCTTAAACTTCCAGATTACGTGGATCCACTAGCTAAGATATCTTATGGGGAACGTAGTTCAGGACAAGGAGATTTCTACTAGAGACCCGGCCTCTACTAACGGGAGAGCCTCCTTCTCAATATCCTCTCAGTGCTAAGTAAAATTCCACGGAATAGCCATTAATATATCCAATTCATCATCCATGGAAAGGCAAAATTAAATTACCAATCTAAGCTAAAGTTAATTATGATAGCTCCTTAAATCTTGATTCAACTTAGGTGAGAAAACCTTTTAACCTTATGAATACTTCTGTGAGAAAAGCTTTCACAATCATTATCATAGTAGTATGTGAAAAATCTTTTCATAACAACATTACTACTTTTATCTAAAAGCATCCTCAAATCATTTACATCAATTTTATAAAAACATGCATATTTTTATAAATTTCATAGATAATAGTTCATAATCTTCATCATGTGTTCATAGTAAAAAATCATGGATCATACATGGGTTCAGATGAATTAAACTCAAAAACATGTAATTACTTCAATTCATGAATTAGAAGATATAAATTATTGAGTAAAATCACAATTGAAGAGAACCCATGAAAATTAAATAAAACCCTAACTTTGAATTGAGAATTTAATTTGTAAAATTGGAAGATCTTGGGAACCCTATGGAGGAAAGGACTCAATAGTTGAATACTATCATACCTTAATGATCAAAGCATATGGTGAATTGGAGATCTTGAAGTGGAACCCTAGCTTCTTCTTCCTTAGTTTTAGAGAGGATTTTGGGGAAGAACTTGAAGGGAAAGTTATGATTTAGCGGAATGATTTGGAATGGATAGTTTTAGGACTTAAATCACTTATATAAGGCTTAGAATAGGGGTTAAAACAACATAGCTTAGGTATTAAACACATAGGGAAAGACTAAAATAGCCTTAACTTAAAAAGTTGACGGGTGACTTGTATGGAAGCCTTCACGAACCGTTTAGAGCTCCATGGCTCGTGAAGGGAGCCGTACAGATGGCAAATTTTAGGGTTGCCTTAAATGGCCAACCCACTGCCCCTAAACGGCCAATGAACCCCTAAATGGACCGTCTAGCCAACCGTGGAGGAGGGGGGCATGGTTTGTGTTAGGCCTGTGGACCTGCCTGTTAACCCACTTTAACCTTTTCCAAAGTCTAAGGTGTTACAATCACATTCTACCGAAACTCTTCCTTTATTTTGGAATGGAAATGTTATTCTCTTTGTAACGTATTTTGGTTGTTCCTAGTGCATAAAAGTTATTTGGAAGTTTAGTATACACAGTGTGCAATGTGGTAAGTGCTATTTTTATTAATTGATGCAAACAATCGAATAAATCTCTACACGCTATATACCGTAGAGCCTTGTTGAAGCTAACCTTTTGAGCTTGGCGACTGCTTTGAAGGAATCATCCACCTGCTTGAGGCAAAGAATTGGTTGATATACATACTAGGATACTCAGACTGGAGATACTTTTTAACTAAAATCTTACTTCGTAAAGCATTTTTCTTTCCATCTTTCGGCACCTGAAGACGCTTCGGAAGATACACATATCTATCTTTAAAGTAGCCTAAAGTTGTGGCTCTTTTCCTTATCGGCCAGCCCCACTTATCACCAACATTTGGCCAATCTACTGGAGCATATGGTAAACCTTCACCAGAGTCATACTCAGAAACTGGATAAAGTTGAAGCCCAGTTTCATTGATTCTATCTCCTATTATATACAACAAGTGCACAAATCTCCCCAACCTCCTCATTGGCTGACATTTATCTGGAAATTTCTAACTCTATTGATACCAATGAAAGCCTGAAACTATAGAAAAATAAACGTCAGAAGTCCACATTAGAAAGCAAACTAATTTTGGATATAAAATAACTATTTGAGAAAAAAGCAGTTAAAGGAGAAAAGCCAAAAGATGGGCATACTCCCCAGGAAAACAAGACATCTAACTTTCGACCTGAAGAAACTATGCTTCAGATGAAGATAAATGTTAGACCATTCGACAAGAGCTACAAAAACACTCTCCTCCCAAGGAAAAAAGAAAAATTATAAAGTAACATCAAAGCTGACCAGCAGAATGTTTGTGTATAATACAACATGCTTGACATAAACACCTAAAGTTTCAAGCCACCTTTGGTGTGAAATTATTATTGTTGTTAAAATCGTATTACTAAGATACTTAGAATAATAACTTTGAAGAATTTGGTAAAAAAACCAAAGTTTAAAAAGTATTTTCAAAACTTGAAACTTAAAACCAGTAAAGAAAATGGAATCTGAAACAGATTAAAAATAATAAATATAATATTTTCTCAAAGAAGAAAATTGAGCCCATTGAATGCACAGTCTGTCCTTAAGAAAATTATTTCCCTCAAGTACCCGAGGTTAATGGAATATATCCTCTCAGGATAGAACGATCTTACTCACCAGTGTATCGGTACTTAAAACCAAAGCGTTAGCAAACCACTCAACAATAGTAAAGTACACTTAGAATACTAGATTTAGTAGAAGATGAAGTTGAGAAATTTGGTATTGAAAAATAAGAGGAAACACCTCTATTTATAGACAACAGAGCGTAGTGTTAACGGTGGCTTATTGTTTCGTATGGAAAGGTCACAACCGTTTGAAAAAGTCTCAGCCCTTGAGAAAAGTTATAGCCTTACGAAAAAGTCGCAACTTTTCATAAAAGTCACAAAAAGTCGCAACTTTTCATAAAAGTCACAACTCTTCAGAAAAGTCACAACTCTTCATAAAAGTTGCAACTTTTCAAAAACGTCACAACTCTTCAGAAAAGTCAAAACTCTTTATAAAAGTCACAACTCTTCATTTTCCATTCACACCTTTTAAAACCCAATAATTACCCATGGAATTAGACAAATTGTGGGCTTGAAGGGTTCTTTTTTAATAGATCCTACAACAGGCCAGTCCAAATATGGTCTAAAATCCTTTCAGTAGGTACAAATTTAAGGTTCTGATACGCTCAGAAAGCAGGATAGAACACAAATATCCTTTCACATATGCTAGTATGTAGAAGCACAAACAATCTTAATCTCACGTACTTATATTAGTAGTGCACGTTAGCATTTGAGACTCTGTCAAAAATCATTTCACACATTTTGGGTTCCTCCCATTAGTGCTATGTGTTGAATTTACTTCACCCCTAATTTTAGAAGAAAACAATAAGCTATTTAGAAATGGTAGTTAGCAGTTCGCACTATTATTGGCAATGTTGTTAATAGGGTCCCCCTTCACTAAAACATTATACTGTGCAATTAAGGCAAACCTAATCTTCCTAGTTATATGTAAATAGTTGAATTCCCTTGACATAAGGGAAGATACTAGTGTAGTGAAAAATGGGATTCAAAATCTCTTTTAGATCATATATTCAAATCTTAGGAGTACTTTCTAGTATTTATCTCAAAATTTATTTCCTAAATCTCCTTCGGCAATCGCTATAATTGAGTACGAGAGCCATGTTTAAACCATCTGCCAACTCTAGATTAACTGTTTATAAATGGAAATCAGCACTTGTTACATTCTGCTTCCATGTTACATTTTATTCAACAAAGAAAATGAACATTTGATCGTAACTCAACCAAAAGTTATCAATTGTCCAAGACCATATAATAGACAATAACTTTCTTAAACAAATTTGGGGACTCTAAATCCACTCAACCACACCCCTAAAGCTAGCTATTAAGGTGGGAGAGCCTCGATGGCTCCACATTGGGTAGCTTTCACTCTACCACAAGTAGGTAGCCTTTTCTTAAGTAGCCCTTTCCAAGTTGGGTGCCCACGCACCTCCATGACACATTTGACATTAAGGGTGATGGATGGATCTGGTACCATTGATACAATCTAAGAGAATATTGAGTTAACATACAGCAAAAAGTCAATAAAAATATTTATGACACAAATGAGTATATCTACCTAATTTAAAAATAAACAATATATTTTAAAGCATAAATCATTATCATATATAGTGAGGACATACATATCAATTAACAAGGGAAGCTCGGATTGGACTTGCATATCAATTAACAAGGGAAGCTCGGGTTGAGTTTTGGAATGTACCTGAGGAGATGGACTTGGATAAACTCGGTCTCATGGTAATCCTAGATGAACATGAAAAATTAAAATTCCAAGCAGATAAAAGGGAAATCAGAACCCTAAAACCGTGTGAAATGCAAAGGGCTGTAATAAGGATTTTGTTTTAGTATTCAAGAACTTTTATAATCCCTCCCTTCATGTTTGAGTTGGTACACACCTATCACATACCTTAACAAGAAATAAATAATAGACTAATTTTATTATATGACCCTTTAACTATATTCAATACAATATTTTGACAAAATGTATTGGGAAAATGAATGGTACTCCCTCTAGTCTATATTAAATAAATTGTTGGGAATTTGGGATATAACACTCTTATTAAAGAAAAATATTTAAGGAAAAAGATTAATGATTATTTATTATTCCTAAATTATTCACCTAAACTATGTAAAGTAGTTAATAGCATCATCATTATAAATATAGGGGGATCCTAACAATTCTCTTGAACTTTGAAAAATTCACTTATTTTGAATTACAAAATAACTTTTGACAATTCACTTAATATGGACTAGAGGGAATAAATTTAAATAGTTATCTCTTGATTTTTAAAACTCGACAAGTAAAAGTGAACATCTATTTTTAAAACTACATTTAATGGTCAAAGTCACACTTTCATTATCAATTGTTCTTTTTTTCTACATAAACTATCACCATATATGTATTAAAACACACTCCATTGAATAGTAGATTGTATGAAATGTGCACTCTCTATTTTTATTCAAAAAAAGATGTCAACTAACACTCCACATGAATAAAGATTCATCAAACATCTTCATTCTCCAACAATGGTCCTCATCCTCAATTGTGGTTTGTGCCTTCAAATTGCTATTTTCGAATTTGCCCCCCTCCTCTATCAAATCTAATTATGTCGTAGATTCTATATTAATCAAGTCAAAGCATAGCTAAGAAGGTGGTAATCTTTGATGAAACTATGGCGAAACTTGAAAGTTAGAAGAATGACAAGAAAGAATTCTAAAGAGAAGGTGTCGAGGAAGTAAATCGAAAATGAAAGAACTTACATATATTTTGGAAAAGAAACGTCAGCATTGCCTTGATAGTCATCTATGGTTTTTAACCAATTAGGAATACACGTGCTGAGAGCATTAAAAGCGAAGGTAAGTTTGAAGTTCAACCCTTATAAGAAATTTAGGATTAGTGTCAACTATTACAGAGTAGCAATAATGAGTATTAATAGGTTTTATGAGGGCTTGATGCGCAGATTTTGTTCTCGTCTGATTTTCATTCACTTATAACAATTTACTTAGCTTATGCTTTGGAAATTCAAGTGCCCAAGTATTCACGTGTACAATTTCAACCAACATAAATTATGTGTCCATCCCTAGACGGACAACTTGTGCATATTTTCTACAATATCTTTGATCATCATCATATATATAATAGTAACTCTATTAACTAAAATTTAAACAAATAAACTAAAATCATTTATATATTAATCCCCTGGAGTTGATTTTACCAACTTCGTTAATTATTGTTAAGTCACACCATTATGTGTGGTCTAGATTTGATGGGAGACATCTTAATTGGAAACAAGGGAAGTAGATCTCTATCATTCTGCTACCATGTATCAGAATTTGTATCAATGGATGATTGTTCAGGGAATAGTACTACAACCCCATTACATCTTTCTATTGATGAACAAGTAAAGCCTTGACGCTACTCCTTCAACATGAGGATTGTGGCCTCCACAGACCACACACTAGAAAAAAAGGTTGGATTGATGGATGTTTAATTGAGGGGATTACTATAACCTCCCCAAAATTATATTAAATGTGGGGGCTATTTTAGCCCCCCACAAATGTTTATTAAGTTGCGGGAGTCCTAACCTCTGCTATTTATTTTTAAAAAAAGGCGCCTGAAAATGCTGATTAACTCCACTAATTTTTTTTCCTCTAAGCTAACTCTAACAAACCATACAAACCCATTTCTCTTTCTCTCTAAGCTCACTCTCTAGAACCCATTTCTCTCTCACTCTCTAAGCTTACTCTAGCTCTTCTCTCTCACACTCTCACTCTCGCAAGTCTCTTTTCTCACTCTCGCCGCTCTGCTCTCTCATTCTAGACCCATTTAGTGAGATTTATGTTTTGGCATACAAATTTTTTTGGGAGAAACAGAGCTCTTCATCTCGTAGCTTTCTGGTAATTTTGATTCCGTCAAGTTTTGGAACATGAATCTACTGATTTAAGGTATTCATCTTCCTAATTTGTTTGATTTGGCTCTTTAAATTCTAGTTTACATCTTCCATCATCTTGCATGTGGATTTTTGAATTTTGAGAGCAATTTTTAGTGAAAAAAAAGTTTAAAACAAGTTGTTCTTGGAATTTCTTAAAATCTTTTTGGAATTTTATGGCCAAAAGTGCTTTAGACTGGATTTCCACTCCCGGAGAAAGTGAAATTTTATGGCTAAATTTGTTTGAGAACATGAACTGACTCATTTGATAAGCACCAAATTGACTTTAATCAAGTAGAAAATTTTGTGTGAAACTGAATAATTAAACAGTTATCTCATATGTACAAAAAACATAGTTGGTCTCATGTTAATTTTGTTGCTCTTGCTAGCTGTATTTGACATACTTTTAATCATATATTTAAGTTTTTGTTTACTTGTTGATTTATTCTTGTAAATTTGGATTTGGCTTCTTTTATGCTGCAGGGGGAGTTTTAAATCTACTATAACGGACTTGTGAGTCTAAATTTGTTTGAAAATATTAATTGTCTCATTTGAAGCTGAATGATTGAATAGTTAATCTCATATTTTAGTCACAGAATTTTGTTATATCTATTATTCTGCTAGTGAATCTTATGATTAGTCTGGATGCAAATATAAAAAGCTTATGAAATGTTTTTAAGTGTGCCATATGTGAGGAGTTGGATTATGTATCATTGTTTTTGCAAAGAATATATAGTTGTAACAATAATGTAATTGTTTGTGTTTCGAGGTGAAAAAACATTCCTTATTGTCTTGGAATCATTTTCAATATAAAAATAAAACCCTTGCCTTTCTCATCAATAAAACCTTGTATGGAGTTCGTCGAAGCACTCTCGTGGAAGTTGAATCGCCATGATTATGTAACTGATTTTTGTTAAAAACTTCTTGTTGGCCTCATCCTTTGTTAGAAATGGTGTGTTTGGATTCACATGTTATCATCTTGCTGAAATACTCCTGATCACGCTAAGCTTCTTAGCTACTATTGATATATTATGATTTGGGTGTACATTATTTTTAAAGCAAATATACCACTAGACAAAGTATCTAGCGGCCTTTTATTAAAAATACCAAGAGATCAATAGGGATAAGTACAAGAAAAAGGGGCTAGATCTTACCTTACCAATCCTAATGAAGTGCCTAACTTCTACTAACTAACAAAGCATGAAGAAAATAAGAGCTAGAGAGAACTAAGTATTTTGTGATGATCACCACAGAGTTTGTAATACACTCCATGATGATATTACAAATGAGGATTCTTAAATAATGAAAAAAAATATGAAAATCATAAAGAAGGTTGAGTTATTAGCCTCAAACTTTCTATTACGAAAGCATGAATTAATAAGGATTGATTTCCCTTCAAAAGAAATTTGAAGTGTTTTTCTCTTGTCTTCTTCTTCAAACCTATCCAACAACACTTGATAATTCATACCTTCTTTATGGATTTATTGGATCTTGTTGAACCTATTGATACTGTCATATGATTCTGCTTTGCATGTCGCATTGGTAGGTGCCTTGTAACAAACTCCTCAGTCACTTTACCATCCCAACTATGTTGCCTTCCACGTGTCTTCTTTTTTCTTTTGTTGCTTCCACTTCTTTGTTGCCTAGGTGATATATCCCCTTCCCTAGCCACTTTATCAAAGCATATGTCCAGCATATTGTCCTCCTCATCTTCATCAAGGTAATACTCGTCCAAATCAATTGTATTTGACGCTAAGGCCATTGACTCATTCTTCTTTGCAATCACACATTTAGGCATAAATACATGAGTTTCTAGGCTTAATTTTCTACTCAAAGCAGGTGGTGAAAGATGCTTTTTGGGATCAAATCATTGTCATTCTTTGTTGACCTGATTAGCTTTCCAGTAGCCTTTAATAAAGCATCAAAGCTATTTGAACAAAATAGGTCTCTTGAGGCATTAATAATATCTACTGTCTTGAAAATGCCTAGTCGCACCCTCTCCACTACATGGAGAATTATTTTGACTAGTCGGGGAAAGTGTCCGACTACTAGTTGGATTTTTGTGTGCAACCAGTGTCCAGTTTTTAGTTGCATTCTCATTTTGAACTTGCAAAACATGTTGCCCAGATTTCCAGCATCTACAACATCATATGTATCCATTAGTTTTTGTCCTGAATGAACTCGCGACGCATCAACCCCAACTTTTGGTGTTCCCCTCTACGTTTTAGTTGCATTAGACATAAAATTCAGCCCAACTTCTTTTGATTGCACCTTATTAATAGAAGCCTATTGGTTATTGCAATCACCTGTAGCATCCACACTTTTTTGTTGTTGTAATATCTCCATAGATTTAGGGCATAGAGCTTACTCTTGATCATTTGAAACCTCTAAAATACCTTTGTTTCCAGTAGTTATTTGAAAACCAATATTACCTGTATCAACATCCATTGAGTCCACACGATTTTGCTCAGAAGTGGCAGCAACCAATTGTCTGTAATGACCCTCCAGGTCATTTTCTCCATTTTTCAATCCTTTCAGCGTTTAGAGCTTTTCTGTAGCGACCCCAAGTCATTTATGACTTGCTCGCACTAACAGTTTGATCGCCTGGTCAATTGTTTGGGTTTTATGCCCGTTTCTATATTTTGGAGCTTCTAGAGTTTCAACTGTTGACTTCGGTCAAACCTCTCGGAAAATGGGCTCAAAAGGGAATTATGACGGTTCCATCAACTTTGGAATGGTCATTTTAGACTAGTGGCATGGTTGGCTCGGTTCCCGAGGCTTTCTTTACGAGTTTAGGCCATTAGGCATTTTTGCCTTTAAGAATTGGCCTTAGTTTGACTTTGGTCAACATTCTTGGAAAAAACGCTTGGATGAAATTTCATCAGCGCGGTTAGTTTTGAAATGCCAAGTTTGGTTTAGAATGACCCTTCGGGTGCTTTTCGGGGCTTCCGGTCTAATTTCGAGGCCCTTTGTGAAAATTGGCTTAAAATGGCGCTTGGGCGTGGGACCCACCTTTTTGTCAAGATGACCTCGGTTGGAAATTTTGACTGCGCCATTGAATTCGAAACGTTGAATTTAGTGAGGTAGCATAGTCCGTTTGCGCGCATGGGGTTCCGAACGAATCCTGGACACCCCGTCGGAGACTTTGAAAAGGCTGAAAAATTAGCTGGTGACCTGATCTGGTGCGCCCAGCCGTTGGCCTCCGTGTTCGCACTGCACGGGTGTGCTGGCGTCGTCTGCGTTCTTGCCTGACTTGCTGCGTTCACGTTGCACGGGCATGCTGGTGTTCGTGTTCGCACTCGCTCCGGACCGGCTGCGTTCGCGCTGCACGGGCATGCTGGCGTCCGCGTTCGCGCCTGACCGGCCGTGTTCGTGCATCATGGGTGTGTTGGCGTGCGCCTTCGCATCCGGCATCGGCTGCGTTCGCGCTGCACGGTCGACCATATAAGGTAGGCCTGTTCCAGATTTTCTTGCAATTTTCAAAATGGAATATCTTGAGTTCTAGAGCTTAGTTTTGGGTGATTCGAAGTCCAGCATGTTCGGCAAGTTCGTGGATATATATTGCAGTGCTCAGGGACTGTGGGGTTCTCTCTGATTGAGGTAATATCCGCGTTGAAGCTGCTGCCCCGTTATCTTAATTAGTTTTTGTTTTGGTGAATTTTATCGCATGGGCTGATTTTCTTATTTCCGAGCACTGAATTGTGTCATATTTTGGGACACAAGTTCAGTGAGCTCAAATGATCCTGTTCATGGAGTCAATTTTGGGATTCCCAGTGCGGGTCCAACAATCCTGTTTTAGACCCGATTTTAGGTCCATCTCCGATTATTGCAATTTTTGTGTCAAAACGTCTGTAATGACGTAGTGATTAATATTTTGATAGTGTGGAAGCGATTTGGAGGTGATTCATAAAGGCAAAACTTCAATTGGGTGGATTCGGAGTGCACGGGATCAGCTTCGAGGTAGGCTACGGTCTCCCACTTTGACTGAGCTTTATTAGATTTTGTTTAGTATATATTGCATGTGATTTAGGTTGGTTGTTGCTGAGTTTAGCATTTGCCTCCTTGTATCTCATTTTTCTTGACTCTAATTGAGCTTTAGATTAGAGTAGTTTCGTGAAGTTCTTAGATTAGGTTGTGGTCCTTGGTTGGGTTATTTGCTTAGCGTTATTATCCTTACTTAAGATTGGTATTGATGGCCTTAGGCTAGGTTTGAGCCCTAGATGATTTATCATGTGATGTACCACCCTTATAGCTAGGCGTAGCTTCCGTTAGGGCTTGTTGTGGATGGTGTACCTTGTTCTAGTGCCCAAGACCTCTGAGGCTCGTCGTAGCCGTAGGTTTTTCTTAGTTGTGCTTGTTGGGAGCTGAGATGACATATTTTGGTACGGCAATGATCCTAGATATATTCCTCCCCCTTTTTTTATTCTAAGTTGTTCCTTGATTATTTGTTTTCTGATTAGAGGTAGGCTTGTGACGCCTTAGTGTCTGTTGTTGGGCCCGAGGCCGTATTCGAGGAGCGATTGGATCCCAGGATAGTTTCCCTTGCCTTGGTAGTGTGGCATGAATTGATATTATATTTTGGATTGTGTGCACGTTGTTTGGATGCTAGTGAATACATGCTTGCATTGATTGAGCATTTTCTCTTATTGGTGGTATGATCCGGTACTTTCTTTAGATTTTTTTACTATTTTTCTAAAACTAGTTTTTTAATGGGATTCATACCACCTGGACTACTTGATAAACTGATTTTGAAACTCTTGAGGCATCTAGGACGTGCTCTTTTTATACTGGTTGTATCAGAGGCATGAGGGATGCGCTGAGTTTTTATAGATATCCGGTGCGGCGTCATCCTTTTTCTGCATTGGCTGCATCTGGGATGCCTTTAGCCTGTATTGGACTATCCGACGTGGCGTCGCCCTTTCTATATCGGCGCTGCCACTCACTCTCCGGTACCACTACGGGGATACAATGTATTATGTATAAGACCTGGTTCGGGCCCAGGTAATGTATACGGGCTACCCGCGTCCCCTATGGGCCCCTCTGGTTGGTGCACCACTAAACTGGATAAGGGAGCTACATGGGTCGCACCTGGCAGGCTGGGGGCCGGGGTGGGTGTATACACTTTGTTGTGGATGATCTTTGAGAGCCACCGATTATGTTACTGGTTTTTATTACAAACTTGCATTCATTAGTATCGTCCATTACCTGTATACTTGTCTGCTGTTTGGTCTCCTGGTTTATGGGGGTCGGGGGTGTGCTTGTTGTTTGTACCTTCCGGGGGTATGGGCAGTCGGTCGGTTATTGTTTGATTATACTTGTTTTTACTTTGTGTTGTATTTGTAGATTATCTTCAGGGTGGCTTGTCTAGATTTGTTACTGGTACTTCCTGCTAAGTTCAGTTGGATTAGTTCTTAGGTGTTTAGCGGTGGTAGTCAGAATTTTGAGCTTGTGTCGTTGGCTCCTGTAGTGCTCTCTTATTGTAAATAGGTTGTGGTTTGCGGTTGCAGGTATGTTCCTTAACTCTGTTCCTTCTTTTTCTCGTATCCTAGCTCTCTACTCTTATTACTTGCTTTACCTTCTGTTGGATCTTATTTAGTTACTTGTGTTGTTCCTACCTTGTATATATGTCTTTTATACTTTTTTTATATATGGAACTCAGTCGGCCTTTGCCTAATGAGTAGCATTTGTTTGGTACTCATACTACACTTCTGCACCCAACAGATCATAGAACGGGTTATCACCGATGATTGGTCTTGGTGTGGAGCAGCTTGCATTCGGAAATTGGGTGAGCTCCTAGCGTCTGGAGTTGCCAATTTCCATCTAGTTTGGGCTAGGACTAGTCTTTACTTGCTTTCAAAGACTGTCTGTATCTATTTTGTATTTGTATAAGCTTTGTGCTCTTGTTTTGTTTAGATGCTCGATTACTGACTGATGCCAGGTCTAGGGGTCTGTTCCTTAGTTATATCTCTGTCGATTCCTCCTTCTTCTCTTTATATTCTTTGTTACTTCATTGGTTCCTTTTCTGCTTGATAGCCTGTTGCTTCTAGTTCCGGGCTATGGGTTACGCTTACCTACTGGTGGGTTGTAGTAGGTGCCATCATGACCTGAGGAACTGGGTCGTGACTTTGTCATCTAAAGTAGTACATTTACTTTGATCGACATCTACAACCCTTCTTTTTTCATCTAGTATCCCTCACATCCCCTTGATGTTTTTCACTATCGATAGTACCTTTTAAAGTAGCTTCAATGGTATCATCAATTTATTTGTTATTTTGATTTCTTTTCGAGATCAAATGGCAACTACCTTCATCATGACCTTGGTGCTTACAATAATTGCAATACAAAGGTGGATTATCATATAAAATCTCCCAAAAAAACCTCGATCAACTTACCAGATTTTCCATCCACAAACTGCAACCTTATACAATTTGGAAGCTTTTCCATTAGATGAAGTACAACCTTGACCCTAGCTGTGCTAGGTCTTGACTTGATTTGAGTAGCTTTATCTATAACTATTGGTTTCCCAGCTGCCGATGCTATAGACAGCAGAGACTTTTTTGCAAACAAATCATGAGATAAGTTCGGTAAAGAAATCCAAATCACAGCTAACGTCATTTCCTCTTTAGGATTATATCCAATGTCCCATGGAAATACCCTATTGTCAAGGTCAAAAGTATACCCTCGGCATAACATGGCATATAAAACCCGAAAGGCCTTACACAAGCCACTTAACATACATTATACAAGATAAAAGAAATCAAAGATTTCAAAAGTAACAACCTCAACTTATAAAGGAGTTTGACAAAAGCGGAAATCTAACATAACCTCAACAAGCAATCTAAAAATCTAAAGAAATGGTAGGGACGAAACCCATACACCACGTACATCATCCAAAAACTAGAAAGACATAAATCTAGTAAACGTGTCTCGGTCCACGGAACATGAGGACTCACCAACTCTTGAATCCAATAGAATGATCAACTAGCCATGAGTGTGAGAGGTAGGAGCATCGGACCCTACATTAATGAAATAATGTAGGCACAAATATGCATTAGTACATGGAATATTTTAAGTATGGGGCAATATGCATAAATAGACATGATAGCATGAAGAGTTTAAACATGTAAGGTATGACCAACAATTGAAAGCATTCAAAGGCATAAAGAAGTGAAACCGTATAACTCATAAGATATGGTCAATGCACTTTAAAATAAGAGACATATGAAACCTTTGAAGAAACATATTCGTTTTGTGGGATATTAGCTTTAGCCGACAATAAGACCATGAGAGCTATATCATGGAATCTGGTATATCTCTCACACCAAAAGAAGGGGATTCTACTTGCCAAGGTAGAACCCGTACACATCATCTTTTATTAAAGTGGATCCACTTGCTAGGTCATTTAAGACATCCCTACGGGAGCACATAATTAGGGAATAGAGGTTGCAACTAGAGACTACCCTATTTGAGTCTCCATCTCAAAACCCTCTCGGTACAAAGTCCAAATCCCAACGGAATAGATAAAAATAAAATATCATTACGACATAGGAAAGGCAATGATCAACATCAATCCACATCTTTAAAATCAAAACATAGAATAGCTCCCTAAAATACAATTCAACATAAATGAGAAAATCTTTCACAATAACATTGATACTTTCCTTTCAAAGCATCCTCAAATCATTTACCAAACGAAATTACCAAAAACTCATAATGACCATATCGAGTTTGAAAAGTCATCTTCGGTATGTCACTCTCTTTCAACCTCAATTGGTGATAACCCGACTGGAGGTCAATCTTTGAAAAATAACTTGCTCCTTGGAGTTAATCTAACAAATCTTTAATCCTTGGAAGAGGATACTTATTCTTAATGGTAACCTTGTTCAATTGTCGGTAATCAATACACATGCGAAGTGAACAGTCCTTCTTACCAATAAAAAAAACTGGAGCACCCCATAGAGAGATACTCGATCGGATGAAACCCTTATCCAACAAATCTTTCAATTGCTCCTTTAATTCCTTAAGTTCTACCGAAGCCATACAATAAGGAGAGATAGAGAAAGGTTGCATATCTGAGATAAGTTCAATACCAAAGTCTATTTTCCTTTCGAGAAGAACACAGGGTAGATCATCGGGAAATACTTTCAGAAACTCATTTACAACGGGGACTGACTCAAGAGTAGGGGTTTCAGAATACGTATCCCAAACCCAAACAACATGGTATATGCAACCCTTTAAAATCATCTTCCTAGCTTTAAGATAAGAAACAAACTGACCCTTAGGCATATAATTTCCCCCTTTTCACTCTAGGATGGGGTCATTAGGAAACTGAAACTTAACAACTCGGGTTCTACAATCAACAGAAGCATAACAAGAATGGAGCCTATTTATACCAAGAATAACATCAAAATCCAACATATCAAGCTTAACCAGATCAATAGAAGTGACTATGTGGGATAAGGAGACGGGACATTTCTATAGACTCTCTTAGCCACAACAGATTCACCAATAGGAGTAGAGAAGAAAAAGGGTCTAATAACACATCCGGAGAAACAACAAATCTCATAGCAACATATGACGTCATAAAATACAAGGTAGCACCAGGATAAACCAAAGCATAAACATCAAGATAAAAGACTTTCAATATACTGGTAACCACATCGGTAGAACACTCTTGATCATGCCGAGTTTAAAGTGCATAGAACCGGCTTTGCTTTAATGCACTTGAACACGAACTACTAGGCGGATCTTTCCTGCCATACTTTCCTTGTCAATTCTAGATGGACAATCTCTTAAGCGGTGACCACTCTTACCACAACCAAAGCAATTATCCATACCCATCAAGCATTTTCCCGGATGACTCTTGCCACACTTTTGGCTTACGGGAACCGAAGATCCATTTCCACCATTTCCTCCTTGAGGCTTAGGGTTAGACACCCTATTTTTTCTGAACTTTGGAGACGTAGCATTAGAGGAACCTTGACCATAAACCTTCGTTGGAATTTAGAATGATCATGTCGATCAGACCTTGAATGTGAAGAGTCACCATCATCGGTTTTTTCCCTCTTTGCATCCCTAGACCTTTCCTTAAGCTTCTCCTCTTCAATTCTTTGAGCATGAAATATCCATTTCCTTGATCAACATGGCGGTACGATATTCCTTAACCACTATTTTGAGCACACATGAAACAAACTTAGTCATCCTTGCCCTAGGATCGCCAACCATGGTAGGGGCATGTTTGGACAATTGTGTGAATTTCAAAGAATACTCTTTCACACTCATATTACCTTGAGGAAGGTTGATGAACTTAAGTACTTTGGCCTCCCTCATCTCAAAGGGAAAAAACCTATCAAGAAAAACAACCTTAAACTTCTCCCAATCAAGAGGACCCACATCAGCCGCCCTCTTTTCCTTCCATTAGTTGAACCAAACTTGAGAAACACCCTTAAGTTGATAAGCACACAATTCTACCTTTTCCACTGGTGTAACTCCCATGATCATCAAGACCTTATACACCTCATCAATGAACGCTTGAGGATCTTCCTCAACCTTGGAACCATGAAACTCTAGGGAATTCATTTTAGTGAAGTCCCTTACTCTAGTAGTCGTCGTACCCACATTTTGGGTTCACGGGAGCATTAGCCTCTCTATTGGCTTGAGTCATCATAGCTTGAGCCAACACTTGAAAAGCAGCTTAGAACTCTGCATTAGTCACTTGTCCGGCCAAAGAGTCGATCGAAACTTGAAAAGGTTCCGATTCCACATTCTTACCCGCATTCCTTCTAACGTATACTCTTCGAGAGGCCATATCCTGAAAGCTTTGGATAAGCATTAGAAAAGAGACATATAGAGTTAAACTCTATTGCACGGATTTAGAATGATAAAAGAATTAAAATATCCTAAATATCTTGTAGCCTCCTATTCATAAATGTGGCGCGCCTTACACTCATGAACAAGACTCTACTCAACGTAGTTTGTGAGACATCCTAGGACCTTTCTAAACCTGGCTCTAATACAAAGCTTGTCATGACCCAAGGTATACTCTAAGCGTAACATGGCGTATAGAACCGTAAAAGGCCCTACACAATCCACTTAGCCTACATTATACAAGATAATAGAAATAAAAGATTTCAAAAGTCACAATCTCAACTTATAAAGGAGTTTGACAAAAGTAGAAGTCTAACAAAGTCTCAACAAGCCATCTAAACATCAAAAGAAGTGGTTGGGACGTAACTCATAAACCACGTACATCATTTGAAAACTAGAAACGCGTAAAGCTAGTAAATGTGTCTCAGTCCTCAGATCATGAGGACTCACCAACTCTTGAATCTAATAGATTGATCAACTAGCCATGAGTGTGAGAGGTAGGAGCGTTAGACCCTACATTAATGAAACAATATAGGCACAAGTATGCATTAGTACATGTAATGTACTAAGTATGAGGCAATATGCATAAATATACATGATAGCATGAACATGTAAGGTATGACCAACAACTGGAAGCATTTAAAAGGCTTAAAGAAGCGACAATGTATAACTCATAAGATATGGTAAATGCACTTAAAAATAAAAGACATATGAAAGCTATGAATAATCATATTCATTTTGTGGGATATTATCTTTAACTGACAATAAGACCATGAGACCTATATCATGGAATTCGGTATATCCCTCATACCGAAAAAGGGGATTCTACTTGCCATGGTAGAACCCATACAGTTAATCTTTTGCTAAAGTTGATCCACTAGCTAGGTCATTTAAGACAATCCTATGGGGGCACGTAGATAAGGACTAGAGGTTGCTTTTAGAGACTACCCTATTTGAGCCTCCACCTCAAAGCCCTCTTGGTGCTAAGTCCAAATCCCAACGGAACAGATAAAAATCAATTATCATTATGACTTAGGAAAGGCAATGATCAACAACAATCCATATCTTTAAAATCAAAACATATAATAGCTCCTTAAAATAAAATTTAACATAGATGAGAAAACCTTTCAACAATGTGAATCCATATGTGAGAAATACCTTTCACAATCATGATCATAGTAGCATGTGAGAAAACCTTTCACAATAATATTGATACTTTCCTTTCAAAGTCTCCTCAATTCATTTACATCAATTTCATAAAAACATGCATATCTTCATAAATCCATATATCATAGTTAATACGCTTCATCATGGGTTTATAATAAAAAATCACAGATGATGCATGGGTTCATGTGAATTCAACTCAAAATCATGTAATTACTTCAATTCATGCATGTGTAGATAGGAAATAATCAATAAAACCATAATTGAAGAGAACCCATAAAGATTGAATTGAAACTCTAACTTAATCAATTGAAATTGAATTGAGAAATTGAAAACCTTGGGGACCCCATGGAGGAATGGACTCCATGAGTGAATACCCACATACCTTGCTACTCAAAGCCCAAGATGAATGGTGAATTGGAGACCTTGGAGGGAACCCTAGCTTCTTCTTCTTCCTTAGATTAAGAGGGGATTTAGGAGAGTGAATTTGGTTGGGTTTTGGGGAATTAGGAGAATAAGTTTAAAGTGAATAGATTTAGGACTTAAAGGTTTTATATAGGACTTAGGATGAAGGCCAAAACGACATAGCATATGTTTAAAACATTTAGGAAAACACCTAAAATCCCCTAAAAATTAATTGTCAAAACTTTCTACAGTTTGGACCAACAGTTCGTAGGGCTTTCTACGGACAATCCTGGTCAGGCGTAGAAAAGTTCAGATTCCACTAAGACCAATCTTTGACGGGACTTGTCTATGACTCGTAGGTCATCCTACGATTCGTAGACACAAATCGTTGAAACCAACTTGACCTTTTAAAATTCACTAAGTCTGGGACCTACCTACAAGACCCATTTATGACTCGTAGATAATTTGACGGGCCATCCCGTTCAACCAAAGAAAAGATACTGAAACTTGATTCTCAAAAATTTATTTTGTCCCTTTTTACAAGACTGGTCTACGACCCGTAGAAAGTTCTACGAATCGTAGACTAGTCTCGTGGACCTGAACAAGTAGCTGCAATTTAGGCAATCTTTTTCTTTTTTGAAATCCAAGGTGTTACACCTATGTTGGTGCTCCTCTCCATTGTAGAGAAGATAATTAACTGAGCGAGATAAAGCTAGTATAAAATCTTCATATTCATCAAATATCAACAAAATTTGTCTTGGAGCAAGTAAGCCAATTAAACAATTACCCTTGCTACAAAAACGTTTGGGCAAAATTGACCTTAACACCTTCAAATCTGGCGCACCATGGGATAATTTAAACAGCACTGCTTGATGCAACCCCTCTTTGATCATAAAGTCTTGCCTTTCCTCCATTGAATATATGATAGTAGGTTTTCCATGAACTATTTCGACTGATTTTATGATTGTTTTTAGTTAATTAGGTAAGATTGTTTGGGGTTTAGAGCATTGGAATTGAAAAGGGTGGCGTATTTGATGGTTTGGGGTGGTGGGACGGGCTGGACAACTTCGGAAGAAGGCCATCCAGTAGCCGTATCATCCATGACAGGGCTGCACAACTGCTGCCTAGTACGGAGCTACCAGAAAGAGAGAGAGAAAACCCTGATTCGCTGCCTAGTAACTGCCTGGTTGGTATTCCTAACTATTTTTGGGTGTACATTCATTAAGAGTTTTTTTCTAATTTTCCCTACCGTAATCCCATCTTCTCTGTTTTAAACAAGAGTCATTCCAAGGTTATCAATTCCTTCATCGATTGCAATCACATTAATAACCGAAGCTTTCTCTTCACTAGACAAATAATTATCCCACCAACCTCATAGTTGGCCAGTAAAATCTGCAATAATCATTTTACAAATGGTTCTATCGGTTTTATTAACACTTTTACAGATAGTTGCATACATCAAGATACGATGCACAAGAATAGCTAATTGTCTATCAGTCAAACCATCAACATTCCTTCATAAATCTCGGAACCACTGTAAGACGTATTAGTCTGATTCCAATCCCTTTCTTCAATTAAAACATCTTGAAGGGTTGGACGAGAATAGTAATAAGTTTGCATGCTAGGTTTCTTAGCATACTTGTTATTACCTTTAAAATAGCTTTTGAGTTTATTAAACTCAGAAGAAATCTCATTCTTATGATCAAAAGTATTTTCAATTTTATTAGCAAAATCTTCAGAAAGATTTATAAGGTTTAGACTTAACCCTGAACACTATTGATTTAATCTTGAAATTTTTTTATCAAGAAGTTCTTCTAAATCATTTAAAGATTTAAATTGAAAATCCTGAATCTCAAGAGGTCTTTGAATATGAGTAAGGCCAACCTGAGGATCTGATTTACTTCCAGAAGTGGAGGCAACATTAGATTCTCCTTTGGTGGTACTCATATTTTTTTTATCCAAACTATTAATTCATTTAACTTTTCATCGAGGGAACTTATATGTTCTCCCAAAACGTTAACATTTAAACCCAAATAATTATTTTGAGAAGTTATTTTATTAATTTCTGTAATACTGACTGAAGCTATATCTTCTTCTATGAATTTTTGAAAAGCAACAAAAGTAATACCTGTATTGTTTGGTAAAACAAAAGGTGATTGAGGAGGGTAAATAGCCTTATTGATATTTCCACTCCCATCTTTATAAGATCTTTCTAAAACCTTGATGTATAACGGCAAGTAGGTAGCTATAAACCAAGGGACAAAATACATAATTTGATTATGTAAAGTGCAAGTTTCATAAAATTCTTCAGAAATATTATGCAAATCCTATTTGCTATAAGCTTCAAACAACCAAGTTTTAAACCGTTTCCATTTATCAGAAAAGAATTCTTTCTGAATATATTTTCTTGCTAGGGACACTGGACTAAAATCAATTTGGTGTGAATTCATTAAGTCTTGTTAGGGTCGAAATCCATCTCGGAATCAGTAGGAAGATCCTTCATGTCTTTATCTACAATATGCATAATGTCATCATTTGCATGCACAATATTAGTTTGTGGATCAATTTTTATTTTTTCAACAGCCTTTTCTATAATAGGTTTATTACTACCATGAGTAGAAATAGTATGCAAAGATGCTGCACAGTTTCGAGCAAACTTATAAACAGGTTCAATAGGAGACATATACTGCATTGCAGGCAATAAGTTATGACCCAAAAAAGAATGTCTATTATAAATCTGAGATTTTTCATCAAATTGAATGCAAATCCTTCCATCTGGATTCTGAGTCACATGAGAATAATTAGTATTAGTAACAACATTAGCTAACTGATCAGATGGTATACCGAATTCAAAGTCCAAGTGGTTGGAAAATTAATTTCTTCCCAACGAAATTGTCGTCTAGTAGTGACCTTGGATTTAACAAAATTTGTTTCAACCAAAATAGTTTGGTCCGATGTATCATATAACTTACATCGAGGATTCAAAGTAGACAAAAGTTTATAATAAATTCTGTATGACAAACAAATAAGCTCAGATCCAAGTGCATAATTATAACCATGCGTTTTTACATTTAACGTAAGAGCATCAAGTATATTAACATCAGAAAGAGAAAGTTGCAGATTAGGCTGAGTATTAAAATAAACTGGCCATAAGCAACTATCGATTCTATCGATCCCATTAGAGACTGACGAAAATTTAGATTTCTAGCATCTCTGAGAGCCGCTAAGAAAGTCTCCGGTAACCCTTTAAGAGCTAAAGGCTTAAAAGAAATTTGAACCATACCAATATGCATGAAATTATAAAGATCTTTATACAAATTAATGTCATGTTTGTTTAACAATTGAATAGTCTGTTCTGACAAATTTAGAGCCAAAGATTGCTCCATAGTTTTTATTAACTACTTCGAAGAAAGTTTATCAAACCAGCCATAATCATAAATGGTTTTAATAGAAATCTTTGGAATAGTCCATTTGTTTAACAAATCAAGATTTTGAGGTATATAAACCTCTTCAAGTCTAGTACTCTTCACAGTACTTCCTTCTCCTAAATTCATGTAATAAAGATCATATCTATGCTAAATATTTCACATCTATCTCATAAATACCATGAAAATACCAGGCTCTGATACCATGATACATGATCGTAGTTGTCGGGCGGTACTCCGCTATAAAGACTTAGATCTAGCAATCGAAGTACCCGTACAAGGGACATACAACCGAAATATAAGAGAATTTTCTTTAAAATATAGAAGATATACTAAATTTGGTGTTTTAAGTGGGAGGGGGGGGGGGGCATTATAATAATTTAACATTAAAATCATACTTTTAAGGTAGTATAGATAGATAAAAAGATAGATATAGATTTCTCTAATTTTAATTTGATATGAAATTTAAAAAAATAAAGACTTTTAATTTAAGGATATGTAGAATATATAAAAATGTCTTTAAATTTTGTGGTCTTAAACATGCCCCCTCCCCTCCCCCCCCCCCCCCCCCCCAAAAAAAAGAACATTCTATATTAAATTGAATAAAAATAAAAGTATAACAAATAAATTGGAAACACAAACAAGTTTTTGATGAAATTCTTTTTCTCCAACAGTTTGAGGTTTTTCGCAGCTTGAACACCAAGTTGTAGTTTGTGCAACATAAAATCATTGAGCTTCTTGTTAAGTAGAAGTTGTTGCAAAAGTATATTTATGGCAATGAAAATTAGTATATATTAATTATCTAGATAGTCTTCTCATTTGAAGTTGAGTTATTCTTTTCTCCTTGTTGCATCAATTTTTGTTGATCTCTCTAATTTACCTACAAAAAATATTGTAATTGCATAATTGAACAATTCTCACAATCTTTCTTGTTTTAAGAAAAAGAAGAATATAAAACTTACAAAATTCGTAGATTAAAAATGTGAGAAAACCCCTCTATTTATAGACGACAAATGATCGTATGAAAATGTGTGTATCGTGCCTTATCAGATAAGTCACAACCCTTACGAAAAATCACAACCATTCAGAAATGTCATAACTTATCGAAAAAATCAAAACTCTCTAAAAAAGTCACAACCCTTTGGAGAACTCACTACCAATCAATGTGAAAAGGTGTTAGCTTTTAATATAATATAGAACTAAATAAATAAATAAATAAATATAATATAAAATATAGAATATATACTAAATTGGTGGTTTAAGTTGGGGTATTGTAGTAATTTAACATTTAAGTTAGGGAGTTCATGCTTTTAAGGTAGTACAGATAGATATAGATATAGATATAGACAGATATAGATAGATATAGATAGATAGATTAGTATTGATTTTCTCTCCAATAGATTTTGGTTATTTGAACATCGATGGACCCTTTTAGCCCAATATGTGTTAAGGATCTTTCCTTTATGTGCCACATTTTTATATATTAGATAAGCTAATAATTTCTTTATTTTTGAAGCCGCCATTTTGTCTTAGGACCAGTGAGCCAAATGGAAGACGATATGTTTATAATTCTCTGTGTAAGAAGTGGGGCGGAAAAAGGCTAAAAAGGTTTGATAGAGTTTATGACCACTTTAGAGCAGAACTGAGTTAATGGATGAAGTCCCAACAGGAATTTCAAGGGATCAATGGATTTCTTATGTTGATTACTGCCTAAAAGAAAAAACAATGGTATTTACTTAAGTTCTTCAACTGGTATGTGTAATTATATGAATATTTTGTTTGCATATCTGAACTTTTAAGTATTTTTTCTAAAGAAATGCTGAAAATCGGAAGCAACAAATCATTTCACACATGGGTAGCTCCAAACCCAACTCTAGAAGAAGGGCTGAAATGGTGAAAAATTTTCATTCGAATTACTTTAATTAAACTAACAACTATTTGTAATTAGTTAAGTTGTGACTTTGTGAAACAAACTCGAATTCTCAATACATATACATAAATATTATATATTCATTGAAAGCCAAATTATAATAACAACACTTAAACTCTTGAATTACAAGTAACCGAGGATAGAGATAAGAAGGGGATGAGAAGCCTAGACCGTAGAAAGGAGATGAGAGGAACAAACAGTTTCTTCACCATACGCATAATCCTCAAAAACCGCTGATGACAACCATTTAAACTCTACTAAACCTGGATCCCAAACAAAACTAGTATTGGGCTGTCTAATACTTGGGCCTCTTTGTCGTTTAGCCTCGGGCCCAACAGCTTGGCCAGCCGTGTTCATAACAATACTCTCCCTTGAAATGAGAACCTTGTCCTCAAGGTTCGAGTAGAGCAAAACTAACGAGGGAAATATAACACTCTCGTAAAATAATTTCTCAGAAAAATTCAACACAAATATTTGTTTTGTGTAAATTCCTGGTCATATGATACAGCATAGAAGGCAGTGGCAACTGCAGGTTCTCGATGACAACTTTTGGAGACATGTAACAAATTCCAAGAAGTGATGAAGTACCTGGAATAGGTAGCATTCCCACACTGGTTCGAATTGGATTATTGTTCAAATGAACAGATAGAGTGGAAAATTCAGCAGTTCTAAAACAAATCATAGGAAAAACCATTTGCTCACCCAAATTAGACGGCAGAAAAACATCAGTAAAAGAGCATGAAAGCTTCATCCCTGTTTTCTCCATATAACAAAGTGCACTGCACCCCTCATTATGCGTACAAATAAAAGATGACAACAAATTCCATGGCATTGAGCAACTTGTCTCACTTGGTACTACTTCTTTGTAACAACAATCACACTGATAGACATGCTAAAGAGCTTGATATGTCCATGGAAGTTTTCTGTCACTCGCGAGGCTGTGTTTTGCCTCTTCGTGTACATCTGCATATGGAGCACTCACTAGAAAGTCATTTGCACTGTAACTTTCTAGGCTTTTTACTGGTAAAACATGAAAATCCTTCTCAGTGAGAAATCCTTTTGTAAACACTAACTCAGTTGTAGCAAGGAGAAAAAAAGGTAGATTCAGGTCGTTTAGCAGATCCAACAACATAGTAGAAAAATACAACACCAATGTATCAAAGGAATGAAGGTTTGTCACTAGATCGTTGATCATCATTCACACTAGGATGTGCCTACTCTCTATCTTTCACATTTGGAGCATAACTTTTCAAGTCTTGTGCAAGCATAAAATGAATAAAATATCCGAGAACATTAGAGAATACATATGACCAAACCAATATTTTCTTGAAGTATACGAAATAATCTTCGTGTTTAAAATCAAAACTGACATATAGGGCTAGTTGGTGTACTTCTCCTCCAATGTAATGACTCTTGGATACATTATAGCTATAACCAACAGAGAACCCAATGGACAGGTTTTGTCCTCCTGTAATTGTGGAATATGAACTCAAAGGTTCTAATGGTACCAACGTCAAGTCATGTGTTGTTGGGTGCAAGCAAAACCATGTACGATTTGATCTTTCAATTGATGAAACATTGGTTTCACCTTTATCTGCCTGCAGTAAAATGTTGCTAATATCCACAACATCAATTTTATTTTCAATTATTTTACTAACAAAGGAATTCTCAAGTAAGTGGCATCCAAGATCCCACACTTCTGTCAGAGAGTAAGAGTACGCAATTGTGCCTAACAAGTCAGTAATTCCTAATATGTACCATGACTTTTGATTGACATGAAATACTAGGAAGTACCTAGGACGTAGCTCATCCGCATGTCGGTTAGCAAACTGAGAGCAGCCCCTTCCGAAGTTGTTGAATAGACTTGAGCAATCAATGGTAAAATTGGAGAAATTCTGTTCAGTGTGGTTTGACTTAAAACAACATATATTTTTCCTATGGACATCTCCAGAAATTCGCAGAGGTGCCTCTTGTCCAGTATCAAACCAATGGCAAGAAATCCACAAAGTTGACATATTAAAGTTATCATGATCCAAGTCACTCGAGGCAACACAAAATACCAAATTGTACATTGTAAGTAAACTAGAGCCAAGATCAAAGGGAAACTCTAACTCGAATTGATAAGATGGAAAAAGATTCAAAATTAAGAGAATCGCATCATGGACAAGTCTATTGGTTATTGTTCTAGTTATAATCATGGGATAACTGCAAGTTGAGGGAATTGAAAACATCTTCTTCCAGAATTGAGCAAACTCGAGTCCATGTTGAGGGTAAACTTTTCCATTTCTGATGGTAACAATTTCCTCCTCATCATTCTTGTCTTCACTTTTAGCATCATTATCACAGCCCGTTTCCTCAGCAATAGGAGAGACAGAATATGCTAGATCATTAGGAAAATATGCCTCAGTAGTATATCGTATTGTCAACTTACACACCTTGTGTGGATCCTCAACTTCAAGTTGACTAAGCTTGCAGGATATATCAATGGAGCTTGTGTCTTTGGATCTTTTAGACAAGTCATCAAACACCTTGGGCACATTAATTTTGTTGTTGCCTTCAGATTGCTCATCACAGCCTTGCAGCAAAGGTGAGTTGGTTATATCTCTCCATTGTGGAGAAACATATGCAATGTCCGACACAAGTACATTAAAGTCACCATATCCCAATGAGGCATCCTCAGAACGACTTTGGTAGTCAATCACGGAGGTTACCTGCCCACTATTGAGCAAGTGACATCTTTGTGATTCGAGATGCTGTTTACGAAATCGAATCATTACCTTCGTAGTAAAGTGTATCCAATCTACCAATTGCTTGTTCTGAGAAAGCCATCGATACCACTCCAAAGCTTCCCCATCGAGATACAATGAGGCGACAAATAACTTATACTTCTCTGCAATTTCATAAAATTCAAAGTAGTGTTCAGCCTGGAAAATCCATGCCTCTGGAATATCACCACAGAACCGTCCAAAATTTATCGATGCATATTTATGATGAAACATCGGTGGTGCCGAAGATGAATCTCTATTCTAATTCATCAAAACTTTGTTTTGGGGCCTAATAGTTGCAAAATTTTCAACCAACTACTTTAATATTGAACGAATTTCAGACATCTCCTTTGACCACGAATCCTCCCAGGCGTTAATCAAATCATAAGGATTACGCAATTTTTGGTCCTCCGTTGAAGACCTCTGGATGAAAGCACCAATGAAACAAACTCGAATTCTCAATACATGTACATAAATATTATATATTCATTGAAAGCCAAATTATAATAACAATACTTAAACTCTTGAATTACAAGTAACCAAGGATAGAGATAAGAAGGGGATGAGAAGCCTAGATCGTAGAAAGGAGATGAGAGGAACAGACCGTTTCTTCAGGATACACATAATCCTCCAAAACCGCTGATGACAACCATTTAAACTCTACTAAACCTGTATCCCAAACAAAACTAGTATTGGGCTATCTAACTCTTGGGCCTCTTTGTGGTTTAGCCTCGGGCCCAACAGCTTGGCCAGCCGTGTTCATAACACTTTGCTTTTTTCACTTCATTTATGGAATGCTGAAACTGGAAAAAATCCTAGACGAGGACAACTCTATCTTGCTACTCATAGAAATGAAGATGGATCATATTATTCATATAATTATAAGGCAGCAAAAGAGGTATGTGTAAGTTTTCTTAACAAGGTGAAAACTTAAACTTTGACAATTTTAGTACTGGAGACTTCTTGGAACCTATTAAGTTACCTGTCTCCTTGTTTTAGTACTGGAGACCTAATCTTAAGTTCTCTGTCTCCTTTTTGTTCCACCAGCTCTTAAAGAGTACTCGAAGACTATTTTACCATAAACAGATGTACAAATGATGTTGAAAATATTAGGTAAAAGCATATATTATATGGAATTTAAAACTATAAACATATGACTATGGTACAAAACATGGAAATGTGTACACTAATTCTACTTTGCTTTCCAGTTGTAACTTACAGAACTTCTTATTTTATATATATCAAGATTACATGTATATATACACTAGCAGGAAGCTATAACAAAGGTAAGAAAGTATCTTGCAGATCTCTCATATGATTCTTCTAAGTATATAAGGTAATAGAATATTTACAACATTCTATCAGACTCCCCCTCAAGCTGGAGCATATATATTGATTATGCCCAGCTTGTTACACAAATAGTTAACTCGAGCTCCAGTCAACGCCTTTGTGAACAAATCAGCTAGTTGCTTTCCTGTCGTTACATAGCCCATGGAAATCAAGTTTTGTTGAATCTTTTCATGAATAAAATGACAGTCCACCTTGATATGCTTAGTTCTTTCATGATACATTGGATTTGAGGCGATATGAAGGACAACTAGATTATCACACTAAAGCTTCGCTGGTATGGGATACTTCAGCCCAACTTCGCTTAAGAGGTGATTTATCCACATAATATCACATGTGGATTGTGAAGGTTTTAAAACTGTTAAGCTAAATAACACGGTTAAGGAGAATCAAAGACTGCGGCTGAAACAAAAAAGGCGAGAGAGAGAGAAAAGAATAGAAGCAGAAGAAGTAGACTTTTATTAATACTTCAGGTTACATATATAAGAACCTAGAATGAAATTTAAAAAAACAATAACACATGACCTAGCAGTTCACTAAATAACTCCTAAATAATAGGAACACATGACTAACAACTAATTGACTAAGTCTTACTTAAAAGAAAAGCAGTAAAACTAATTTACTGCAGTTCAAAAATAGATTCCTAACACTCCTCCTAGCTTTGGATACTGCAAACTCCAACTTTCTATCTAAGAAGCTCAAATTTGTTGATCGATAAAGGCTTAGTAAATAGGTATCCTTGCTAGTTTTCAGACTTGCAGTAGACTAGAGTCACTTCTCCCCTTTGTTGCACTTCTTTTAGGAAATAGAACTTGATGTTGAAATGCTTGGTGTTTTTGTGAAACGCCGGATTGTTTGAGATTGCAATAACAGCCTGGTTGTCGACAAGAATGATAATACTTTCCTTTTGTTCCAAATGTAGATCACACTTGATCTTTCTAAGCCACAAGGCTTGGTTTACTGCTCCTATTGCTGCTATGAATTCAGCTTCTGCAGTGGATTGTGCAACAATATCCTGTTTCTTAGATGACCATGAGAATATTCCTGAACCTAGGCTAAAACAATGGCCAGATGTACTTCTCATATCATCTGTGGATCTAGCCCAATCACTATCTGAGAATCCAAGTAACTTGAAGCTTGGACGCTTCTCAAACTTTACACCATAGTCAAAAGTACCTTTAATATATCTAAATATTCTTTTTGCTACTCTTAAATGCATTTCACTTGCACAGTGCATAAACCGAGATAAGAGACTTACAACAAATAGAATATCAGGTCTCGTTGTAGTGAGATACATTAAGCATCCAATCAAGCTTCTATAATAACCTTCATCAACTTTGCCGGCTCCATCTTCTTTACAGAGCTTCTCTTTTTGATTCATCGGCGTGCTCATCGACTTGCATTCCTCCATTTGAAATTTCTTTAGAATTTCCTTTGCGTATTTCTTCTGGCAAATAAACACTTCACTTTTGCTTTGCTTGATCTCCATTCCAAGAAAATAGGTCATAAGACCAAGATTTGTCATTTCAAAAACTTGCATCATTTCTTCTTTAACCAGCCTTGTATTATTTCCTGTTACCAGAAGATCATCAACATAAAGCGACATAATAAGGATATCAGTGTCTTTATGTTTTACATACAAAGTGGATTCAGATAAGCTTTTTTCAAAGCCCAAGCTTAACAGATGATCATCTATCCTACTATACCAAGCTCTTGGTGCTTGCTTTAGGACATACAGAGCCTTTTTTAGCAGATAGACTTTGTCTTCATCATTGTGCTTCAAAATCCTGATGGTTGCTCGACATATCTGTCCTCTAGTATGCCATTTAAGAAGGCTGATTTGACATCGAGTTGGAACACCTTCCATTCCATTTGTGCTGCTATTCCAAGTAGCAATCTGATTGTGTCTAATCTTGCAACAGGAGAAAAAGTGTCAGAGTAATCAACACCATAAATTTGTGTGTACCCTTTAACTACAAGCCTCGACTTGTATTTGTTGATGGAACTATCTGCGTTTAACTTTGTTCTTAAGACCCATCTCACACTAATGACTTTTCTATCTTCAGGTTTGTCGACTAACACCCAAGTTTTATTTTTCTCAATCATGGAGATCTCCTCCTCCATTTCTTTCTTCCATTTTGGGTCTTGAAGAGCTTCTATTGGTCCAGCAGGCTCACAGATGGCGACATTACACCTCTGATAGATATTTGACAACAATCTGCTCCCTTTGACTGGATGATCATCTTCTAGTTCTTGCTGCCAGTGTTCTGGTTTTCGCTCTTCAAGAGGGCTGATGTTTGCTTCTAGGGAGCATTTTCTTGATTTCTGAGAATTCTTCCGGTCCCACTGTTCATTCTCACTAAAATGAACATCTCTTGCAATTGTCCTCTTTCCTGTTTGATGATGATAGACCTTGTAAGCTTTAGAAACTCCATTGTAACCCACAAGGATGCCTATAATTTCCTTCTTGTCAAGTTTTCCACGTTTAACCTTAGGAACAAGAACAAAACACACACAACCAAATACTTTAAGAAAACTTAGTGAAGGCTTAAACCCGTACCAAGCTTCAAATGGTGTTTTATCCTTCAAAGCTTTCGTTGGAAGTCAATTTTGCATAAAAGCTATGGTATTTGTTGCCTCTACCCAAAATATCTTAGGCAACTCCTTCTCATGCAACATACATCTGGCCATCTCCATTATCAATCTATTTCTTCTTTCACTAACACCATTTTGTTCTGGTATGTATGGTGTTGTAAGCGGATGCACAATGCCGGCCTCCTCACAAAATGAATCAAATTTCATTGAAGTGTATTCCTTCCCATTATATGACCTCAAAGCTTGAATCTTACAATTACTTTGATTTTCCACCAATTTCTTGAATTTCCAGAATACACCAGCAACTTCTGACTTGAATTTCAAGAAAACATCCAGCACATTCTTGTAAAATCATCAATGAAAAGAGCGTAATAGATTCTACCTTGTAGTGATGGAGTTCATTGAGGCCCTGCGACATCAGTGTGAACTAGTTGTAGCTTTTGTGAGGCACTCCAGGTTGATTTTGGAAATGGCTTTCTGTTGTTTACCAAATTGTCAGGCATGACATTCTGTGGAATTTGCTTCCAGATCAGGTAGGTTCTCCACCATATTCAGCTTTTGCATTTTCACAAGCCCTTGATAATGATAGTGCCCGAGTCTCTTATGCCATAATTCAGCGACATTTGCGTTTGCTGAATACAACATCTGCTCTTCCTCAAATGGATCTAATGAGAAACTTTTTTCTCTCATTTTGACTTTAAAGAAGTCATGTCCCGAGGGATCCTTGATCAAGCAATATTTATCTTCAAAATAAAGTTTGAAACCTTTTTCTAACAATTGACCAGCGCTTAACAAGTTTTGATCTAAGTCAGGTACATAAAGAACATCAGTTATTATTTTTGTACCTGCTTGTGTCTCAACTGCAATAGTTCCCATTCCTTTTGTTGGAATGTGACCACCATGGCCTATTCTAAGATTTGCACTCGAGTAGGCTTCAATTCTTTGAAGTGTTCTTTATCTTGAGTCATGTGATTTGTGCATCCGCTATCAATCAGCCACGACTCGCTTGTAACATTGCTTGCAAAACAAGATGCAACAAAGAGTTGATCCTCCTCCTGTTCATTAACAATTCGAGCATCTACAGCCTGCTGCTGAGTTTTGTTCTTAAAAATGATTTCTTCATGCCCAAACTAATTGCACTTACTGCACTTAGCTTCAGTCCTTCTCCAACACTTGGAAGGTGCGTGTCCGATCTTGCCGCAATGCTTAGAAGGAGGGTAGTTTCCTTTGAAGCTACCTGTTTTGTTTTTGTTGTTGCGTGTTGCACCTTCTCCATCTGTTGGCTAGTACTTCTTGGTCTTCTTTTTCTTATATCATCCATCATCTTGATGCTTGGCAGGTAAGACTCCTTCAACAGCTCCTTCTTGTCTCATAACACGTCGTTGCTCTTGTGCTTGAAAGGAACTTAAGAGCTCTGTTAGTGAAATACTGGACAAGTCCTTAGTATTTTCCAAGGTTGTAATGGTCGCCTCAAATCTTTCAGGTACCGTTACAAGGATTTTCCCAACGATCCTTGAATATTTAAAAGTGGAACCCAACAATCTAATGTGATTGGCTATGTTAAAAAGTCGATCAGAGTATCCCTGTAGGGTTTCATTATCTTTCATCCTTTGCAGCTCAAACTCACATACCAAATTCAACACTTGCATCCCTTGAATCCTTTCATCGCATTCATACTCAGTCTTGAGATAATCCCATACCTCTTTTACCAACTTCAGAGACATGATAAGAGTGAAAATAGTGGATGAAACTACAGGAAATAAACATGCCTTTGCCTTTGATTTCATAATTTTCCTTTCATGGTGATTTTTAATTTGAGCCATCGTGGGATTGTTTGGCAAGGGAGCAATGATGTATTCATCTTCTACAGCCTCCTAGAGATCCAAAGCTTCCAGATATGCCTACATTCTAACAGCCCAGATTCAATAACTTTCTCCACCAAAAGTTGGTGGTGCCATTGAAGAAAAAATTACTTCTCCATTCATGATATTCACAAAATCTGATTGGCGCGCACACACACGCAGGTCCCTTCAGAAATAAAGCTCCTGATACCAATTGAAGGTTTTAAAACTGTTCAGCTAAATAACACGGCTAAGAAGAATCAAAGATTGCAGTTGAAACAAAAAATACGAGAGAGAGAGGAAAGAATAGAAACAGAAGAAGTAGACTTTTATTAATACTTCAAGTTACACATATAAGAACCTAGAATGAAAATTTTAAAAAAAACAATAACACACGACCTATCAGTCACTAAATAACTCCTAAATAATAGGAACACATGACTAATAACTAATTGACTAAGTCTTACTTAAAACAAAAGCAGTAAAACTAATTTACTGCAGTTCAAAAGAAGATTCCTAACAGATTGTGTCATAGCTCTATACTCGGATTTTGCACTAGATCGAGATACAATAATTTGTTTCTTACTTCTCCCTGATACAAAATTTCCACCCACAAAGACACATTAGCTAGTAGTAGACCTTCTATCAATCTTGGATCCGATCCAATCAGTATCTGCAAAACACACAATGCGAGTATGTCCATTGTTTCTATATACTATGCCAAGTCCAGGGGCGCCTTTCAACTAACACAATATTTGTTCCAAAGCTACCCAATGTTTGGCTGTAGGCGTGGACATGAACTGACAAACAACACCTACACCAAAAGAAATATCCGGACGACTTACAGTGAGATAGTTTAATTTCCCAATTAATCTCTTGTCTCTCTCTAGATCATCAAAGGGATGACCATCATCTTTTTTTAGCTGCGTATTTGGAACCATTGGAGTACTACAAGGTTTGGCTGCTGACTTTCCAATTTCCTCAAGAACGTCTAGGATATACTTCCTTTGATATAGAAATATTCCCTTCTTGGTCCTACTTATTTCTATTCCCAAGAAGTAGTTCAACTATCCCAAATCTTTTGTGTGAAACATAGAATGCAAGAATAATTTGAGAAAAGATATTCCAGCATAATCACTCCTAGTGATGACAATGTCATCAACATATACAACAAGAAGAATAATGCCATCTGCTGATTGTCGATAAAAGGTTGAATGATCACAATTGCTCTTTTCTAGCTCAAACTTCTGAACTACCTCACTAAATTTCCCAAACCAAGCACGTGGACTCTATTTCATACTATACAAGGGTTTCTTCAGGTAACAGACTTTCCCATTTTCCCACTGAGCAGTAAAACCAAATGGTTGCTCCATATGCACTTCTTCTTGGAGATCACCATGAAGAAATGCATTCTTCATATCCAACTGATGTAGCGGCCAATTTTGAGAAGTAGCAAGAAAAATAAATAAGTGAACGAAAGTGAGTTTGTCCACCGGTGAAAACGTATCAGAATAATCCACCCCATAAGTTTGACCATATCCTTTAGCCACCAATCTAGCTTTAAGCCTAGCCATAGAATGATCGAGATTTACTTTCACCGTAAAAACCCATTTACATCCCACTGCCTTTTTCACATTTGGTAAGTCCACCAAATTCCAAGTGTGGTTTTCATCTAAAGCATCTATCTCCTCGAACATTGCAGTCAAAGCTTCTTGAACTTACAAAGATAGAATCTAGAGAAGCAATCAAAGAGCAGGATGCGGGAGACAAGTGGTTATATGAGATAAAATTAACAATGGAATATACTGATTGACATTGACACTTACCTTTGCAAAGAGCAATGGGAATGTCAAGCTTTTTTGTTGGAGAAGGATTGACTGGAGGAGGATTTGATGATGAGAGAGTTGGTGCAGGACATGTATCATTGGTCGCTTGTGGCCGAGAATAAGCTTGAACTATCGGCGGCTTTGTTTGAGAAAGAGACATCATAAGAGGCATTTTCAATTGACTGCTCAACACTACCAGGAGCTTCCTGATGGTGTTCTGATCTTGGTGGAGTGGTCCTATAAAGGAGCCATTCTTATTCTTCCTGCCCCTTAGTGGGAAACGTGTTAGGAGAGGAAAAAATGATATAGTCTCAGAGAAAACCACATCTATCGACACCACATATCTGTTAAGGTTTGGAGAGTAGCAGCGATAACCCTTCTATAAGTGAGAATATCCCAAAAAGACACACTTCAAGGCCTTTGGATCTAGTTTAGTAACATGGGGTAACACATCACGAAAATAACAAGTACTCCCAAACACCTTTGGTTCAAATGAAAATAATGGCTTATTAGGAAAGAGAACACCATAGGGAATATCACCATTAAGCAATGTGGATGGCATGTGATTAATTAAAAAGCTAGCCGTGGATACCGCATCCACCCAAAATTGCTTAGGTACCTTCATTTGAAATAGCAAAGCACGAGCAGTCTCAAGAAAATATCTATTTTTCTCTCAACCACTCCATTTTGAGAGGGTGTATTAATACACGAAGATTGATGAAGGATACCATATTGATTCATGTAGTTCTGAAATGATGCTGACATGAATTCTTTAGCATTGTCACTCCTCAATATATGTATAGAAGAATTAAACTGTGTCTTAATCTTAGCACAAAAATTTTAGAAATAGGAGAACACTTCAGAATGATTCTTTATAAAGTAAATCCATGTCATGCGAGAAACATCACCTACAAAAGTAAGAAAATATCTAAACCCATCTTTAGACACAATAGGGCATGGTCCCCAAACATTTGAATGAACTAATTCGAAAGTAAAATTAGCCCGCCTATTATTTCTAGAACTCAAAGAGCTTTTATAGTGTTTTGCAAAATGACAAGACTCATAGTCTATTGAAGGTAAATTATGAAATTGAGGACATAATTTCTTCAAAACTTAAAGAGAAAGATGTCCCAAACGACAATGTGCTTCAAATGACGAGACAATACTGGAGCAAACAACTGATGGAGGCGCCCATTCATCAAGAATGTAAAGACCGTTTGATACATGTCCTTTGCCTTATGCCCAAACTCATCACAAACATAGCAGCCTCGAGGACCCGAACCTCGGGGAGGATAACTAGAAATGTCGACACGTCCTCCTGAACTTGAAGAACCACCATGACTAGTCTACCCAGCCTGGATCCACCTGTACCATCTGTACTCTGAATTACAGCATGTACTGGCTACCCTGATAACCCTGGGTGCCCAGACCCAAATACTCTCTGCTTCTGGAGGAATGGCCACTGAACTGACCCTAACGATGAAACTTCTTGGCGCCGCCCTGTCTAGCATGTCTGATGCTCTCGATCATTCTGGCATGATCAATAATACTCTGAAAGGAGCCACCCGATAGCACAAGAGAGGTTGTGGCCTCCTGCAGATAGGCGGCGAATCCCTTCACCAACTTGAGGATCCGCTCAAACTCTGTAGGGATACTTGACATAGCATAAGGAGAAAACTTATGAAAATGAGCCTCGTACTCAGATACTGATAAGGAACCCTGCTCTAGCCTGTCAAACTTATCTCTATGCTGATTGTGAAGACTATGCAACACAAACCTCTCAAAAAAAACCTCTATGAACTGCTCCCAACCCATCATAGGAGAACCAGCAGGTCTGCGAGAAAGAATGGATCTCCACCACTCCTTAGCCACTCTCAAAAACTGGTAGGAAGTGTAAGCCACTCCATGTGCCTCTAAAATACCCAGGTTGAATAACCTGTGCTGGCACTCAGTCAAGAAATCATAGGCCTTCTCCCCCGTTGTACCATCGAACTTGGGAGATGCCAATCTCACAAACCTCTCAAAACTCTTCTGCTCAGACACTGACATGGCTGTACTAGTAGAAACTGGCGGGCCTGCAAATCTCGGAGGTGCAATAGAGGGCATCGGAGAGAACCAGGAGTTTGAAACCCCACACTAGGCCCCTGAACTGGTGGGGCAGTACCAACTATAATAGAGGTGCCTAAAGTTCCCGAAAGAATACCAGGAGTAGGGGCACCATCCAATCTAGCCACTAACCGGACAAGCAACTCCTAGAGCACCGGGGTACTGTCGGGAACTGAAGGAGGCTGGGCTGGTCTCTGCTCTTCTGCCTGCTACTCAAAATAATCCTCATCCTCATATATAGGCTCAGTTGATACCTCCCTAGTCCGTCCTCGAGCAGGTGCTGCTCCCCTCGAACTGGGGCTCGGGCAACAGGTACATCCTCACCCTCAGTGACTCTGGCTCTAATCCTCACCATCTACGTAGAAAGAATAGATTAGAGGTATACAAGCCTTTGATATGAATGAATCGCACGAAAGGAATCAAAGAAAGGAAATTCTCAAAGTTAATTTCTTGTAGCCTCTCGAAGATAAGTACAGACGTCTATGTACCGATTCGCAAGACTCTACTAGATACCCTACACTTTAACTTACGAGACCGGTGAACCTGGCGCTCTGATACCAATTTGTCATGACCCAAAAACTGAGGTCAAAATGGCACACATCCCAAAACCACCCTGATGTGTAAGCTAAACAATAAAACACATACGAGACTCCTAAAGAGAAAGTTAGGCCACAACTGAAAAGAAGAGAATAACAACAAATAATTTCTCAAAACCTGGTGTCATCAGTGTAAAGAGCATCTAAAACAATCCCTGAATATAAGTACATCATAAGTCTCCGAATAATAGTAAAGACTAAAATGGAAGATGGAGTTAATGGCAATCCGAAGCACAGGATATCACTACTACTCCGAAATGAGCCTGCTTGCTAGATAATCAACCACCACGAGGAGTACCTTAACTAGAATTTGAATCAAAAGGGATACAGAAGTAGGGGTGAGTATAATTCATATGTACTCAGTAGGTTTGACCGACTCAGTATAAGGAATTAGTCAAACTTATGAAATAAACTAAAAAATGCTTCCACCTGCACACAGAAAAGTCCCACTCTGGCATCGGTGCCACCAGTTTATATAGAACAACATGAGTAAAGTAAACACATAAATCATAGTAATATCAAAGAGCGATGGAATGCAATGAGATGATGCAATGATGTGGTGGTATGGTGGGATCAAGGCTGTCGCACAACCTGTCGTATACACCCTGTCGAGCTGAATCTTCCAGACAAGGACCCATAGGGGACTCGCAGTCCATATACCAAATAACGATCTCAAATCTCATCAACTTGCCACCTAGCTCGTGGTAAAGGATATAAAAAGTGTCTCATTTTCTTTCTAAAAAAGAATCTCCACATTTCTCAACTTCCCAAGATCAATGATACGATGAATGATGATGAATGCATCACAACACATATGTCATAGAGGAAATAATCAACTCAACATATAATGAAAGGTTCAAAGTTCTCAAAACTCGACCAAATCATGTTAAACACCCTCATATAAAAATAATGGGAAAGAGTGCATTTGAAATAAGTGAGCACCATTTAGAAAAGCATTTCATTCCTCAAAGTATGCTAAAATCCCCAACTCAACCCCTCTCTCGGGCATTAGAAGTCAATTAGTGTTACAAGCCTCTCTCATAGGCAACTCATGAATCACATGCTCACAAAGAAAATAAATAAACAAATAAGGCCCCCACACCGGCTAAACTGTACAAATAAACCCCCACACGGGAAATATAATATAATCAAGCCCCCACACGGGCATCACAATATACTCAACCCCCCACACGGGCATCATAATATACTCAAGTCCCCATATGGGCATCACAATATAATCAACAATCCCAAATCATATTACGATCCCGTCCCAAAGCCTATGACATAAGAACAATCAATTATCCCATCCCAGTCTCAAAGAAGGATTGTCAAACCTACCTCGATGCTGAAAACTTCACCCGAACACTCTACCGGAGCTTTAACCCAAATGCCAACTCTGAAACGATCCCCAACTATCAAGAATGGAAAGAATTCATCAAAAGGAGTTCAACGATACCCATATTGCAAGGTTTAAGAACCGGAGTTAAAATCGTCCAAAAATCACCTCAAAAATAAAAAGGGCAAAATCGGAATTTTAGCTGAAAATCAAGTTCTACACATCAAGAGGAGTTCGTGGTTGAAAAACTCATTAAAATCGAGTAGAAAATGGATTCGAAATCAAGAAATTACTAGTTTTGAAATTTGGGGGAAAAGCCCCAAAACCCTCATTGAGATCTTGAATTTTAAAAAGTTTTGGAATATAAAATCGCTAGGAAGTGATTTAGAAATGATAAACAGACTTAATCCAACGAATTTCTCAAAAGATTCCTTCAAAATTCGTTTCTCCTAAGCTCCAATTATGTAACAATGGTGGAAATGAGAAAAAGAAGGAAGAAACCCAAAATATGGGCTATTTTCAACCAAAAAGGGTCTGTTGACCGTGCGTTGACCGCGGTCCACTTGCACCAACACCATTCAAAACATGTTTTTAACCCTCGAAACCCATTCGAACACTATAAACATGAACCAATAGTGTACATTGATCAGAAAACATGTTTCGGAGCCAATGGAATCGTTGTATTTCCGAAAAAAGATTGTTATTACCAAAATACCCCTATGGACCTCTTTTAGGCCTAAAACTCAACTTTTAGCCTAAATATCCAAAACGAATTCTAAGGTCTCAGGGCTCTAACCAACAACCCTAATAGACCAAAATTGACATTCCGGATGCGAAGAAACTAACAGAATCACCATCTGACGCTCGGATGTTGGAATGCTGACCAAAGTCAACTATCTCCTTAAAAACTCCACCCAAGGTCTCAAAATCTCTAAAATTCCTCCCGATTGCATCGGGGACCATACCAACCACTCCCGAAACACAAACAAAGCATGAAACCACTAAGGGGAAAGGACAAAATGGTCATTTAACCCAAAAAGGCAATTTCACAAGAATTAAGGTCATCCTTTTTCATTCTTTAGTTAAAATATTGAAGAGCTTATCACTATTGTATTATTTGATTCATATTTTAGTTTGACTTGATGAAGAAGATTCTTGAATTTTATTGGTTGTGGGAGAATGAGTCGCCAAGAACTCGAAAAATTATGTACAGATTCTATATATTCCTTTTTTCCATGTATATTTTTATGATTAAAGTCTTAAGAAGGATATGTAGTTATTTTTCTTCTTTGTTTTTTTTTGTGTCTTCTCTCTATTAGACTTATTTTTATTTTCTATTAACTTTTGATTGTTGTAAGTTTTTTATTTATGTTCAAATTAGTCATTTGTAACTTCATTAAAAGTTTACTAACTACTAACCAAAGTTCAATCCAAACATGTTTTAATAGAATTATAATTGTTCTAACAAATCTCTAAAAATTTACATGGGACACACGTGCAGCGCATGTGTCCAAAAACTAATGGAAAAAAAACCCAAACACAAGATAAATGATCACATCAAAGTTGAGTATCCACGCAATTTCGTCGTTGCCAATAGTAACATATGCATGTATCTTTACTTAAACAACAATGTATATAGCTCATTCAAATGATGAACAAACTTGGGCTCCTTATGTTTGAGCACATGGTGATAATGTATAAATGTATAAGTATGGCCGAATGAGACCGTACTTTTTTGCTTCTTGCTTTGTTTTTCTAGTTATACACATGACTGGAAGTGAAGGAGAATATAGGAAAATAAAAATGCAACTCTGCATAGGGTTCTGCTTTACAGTCTTATTATGCTATTCTCTTGCTCCAAAAGCAAGCTAAACAAAATATTTGGACGCCAAGGTTAAAATCAGTGGCACATAGCAATGTACCAAATCATTTTTATGATAATGATGTCTGGACGCGCTTGCACATTCCACTGTGTACTTTTTACCTCCCATCAGCATAGTGTAACTTTGCGATCAATGTTTAGGCAGATTGGAATCATCCTACGTCTTTTGCTTCTGACTGAGATTTTGAACTTGCAAGGTACCAGAGTTAGCTATAATGAACCAGAAAACAACTTCATGAAACCATATCCAAAATTTTAAGGACTAAAAGAATGGTACATGACATTAGAAATAGAGTAGGGTATGAACTTCCATAAGATTCGTTAACAATAGCAAATTGAGCACTAAACTAGGATTCCAGAAATACAAAAGACACAACAAAAAGACATCATCTTAAAAAATATGGTTGCACTTCAAGCCCAGCTAGAAGAATCACAAGCACATGAATAACGACAATATTTGGATATATTAGCCTAACAGATACGCTCCAGTAAATCTGAGCAGTATTACTAAAGGCAGAGAACCAATAACACGTACTGTTACTTTCATTAACTTTATGTTTTAATGATGACACTAATCCTAAATTAACCAATAATATAGTTTACTAGTGAAAAGAAAAGAGAACGAGAGATTAGAAAGCAATATGAGTAGAAGATTTAACCAACAAGTAAACTTGAATCTTCTAGGTCAAGGAATTCACAACAGGCTATCTGTCTAACCTGAAACATTCAAGCTCTAAGAAAACCCTTGTAATCCAAGGGGAGTGGATTAGGCACTACATTGGTGATCCAAACTACTATAAAAATCTTTGTGTCAATTGTTTTTTTTATATCCTTGCTCCTTATATAATATGTTGTTTTATCTAATTGTCTAAATTGTACGGTAGTCGACTTGAAGAAATCAATAGTCGACCAATAACATGATTAATATTCAAAAAGAATTTTGATTCACCTTCCCACCTCACCCCACCCCACCCTCTTATGTTTCACATACTAATTTGGTGAGACAGACCAGGGACGTGACAATGAATTCTATGCCATAGGGGCTAGGGAGAACTCTTTACACCAGGATATGCTATTGCTGCCATTGACCAAAGCGGCACCGTACAAGAGATACTTGAGTGATCCATTCCTTTCTCTTTAGGCTGATTACACAAAAGATCCAAACTCTTAATAAGGAAGCTAATCATTTCCTTCATCTGGTTAGGACCAAGGAACAGTTGGATAGTATTAAAGTGATACACTGGTTGTACAACTGTTGAGAATATGTCTCAGGATATTGAAGAAATAAAGCATTTGCTATTTTTAGGGTTTTTAAATTATGTTATTAGAGTCTTATGTGACTTGAATTTAGGAGTTAGTTCTGTTTGATTGTTATTTGAATTTTACTAATAAATTAGTAACATATTTTTCTATTTTTAGTTAGGAATTATATCCATAAATATAAGTCTCTAAATTATTAATAAAATAAATCCTTTTGATAATATTGCAGTATTTTTTCTCTCAAAGTCTTTCTCTGCTATTTTAATAATTTCTTTATTAAAAAACCAACAATTGGTATCAGAGTCTTCTTCTTGAAGGACCTGTGAGTAGAAAAATTGATTTCGAAAATCGTTTTTCACGAATGGCTCCTCCTATTTTTGATGGTGAGAATTATCAACTATGGGCTGTGAGAATGGAAACTTACTTGGAGACTCTTGATCTTTTTGAAGACGTGGAAGAAGATTATGAAATTAATCCACTGCCAAATAATCCCACTGTGGCCCAAATTAAGAGTCACTTGGAAAAGAAAACCATTAAGTCCATGGAAAAAGCAATTTTGTTTGCTGTTGTTTTTACAATTGTTCTCACAAAAATTATGACTCTCACATCACCAAAAGAAATTTGGAATCATATGAAGAAAGAATATGCAAGAGATGAAAGACTACGAGGAATGAAGGTATTAAATTTAATGAGGGAATTTGAATTGCAGAGAATGAAAGAGTCAGAAACAATCAAGGAATACTTTGACAGATTTATTGGTATTGTCAACAAGGTAAGATTAATAGGCACTAAATTTAAAAATACAAGAATTGTTGAAAAAGTTCTTGTTATAGTGCATGAAAGATATGAAGCATGTATAAATACCTTGAAAAACACACAAGATCTGTCCAAAATTACTTTGGCAGAACTGTTAAATTCTTTGCAGGCACAGGAACAAAGGAGGCTTATGAGGCAAGATGGCATGGCTGAAGGAGAATTAGTAGCCAGCCACAAAACTCAAATCAAGGGTAAAGTTTTGACAAATTACCCACCTTCTCAGCACTGTGGCGAAAATGGACATCCTCCATATAAATGTTGGAAAAAACCTGATGCACAGTGCAAGATCTGCAAACAACTTGGTCATGAAGATGTGATTTGCAAAAGTAAATTACAAAAAGATGAAACAGTTGCCCAAGTCACTGCTGAAGAAGAAGAAGAAGAAGACCACCTATTTGTGGCAACTTATTTTTCAACCAAAAAAATCTGATATTTGGATGATTGATAGTGGTTGTACAAACGACATGACATATGAAAGAAGTCTTTTTAAAGAGTTCATTCCTATTAAAAATAAGAAAGTCAGAATTGGGAATGAATTTAGCAAAAGGAAAAGGGTCTGTTGCAATTAAAACAAATCCAGGTACAAAAATAATTTCAGATATTCTTTATATGCCTGATATTAATAAAAGTTTGTTTAGTGTTGGTCAGTTAATAGTAAATGGATTTAAATTATTATTTGGTGACAAATATTGTCAAATCTTTAATTCCACTTAACAAGAGATTTTACAAGTTGAAATGAGAGTTAAGAGCTTCTCATTTAATCCAACATAAGATGCACGCAAACCTTGCAAGACAAAAGATGAATTGGCAGTTTTGTTCACAAGGTCAATTTCAGATGAGACTACAATCTACAATTTCTAATCCAAGGAGGAGTGTAGAAAATATGTCTCAGGATATTGCAGAAATAAAACAGTTAGCAAATTTTAGGGTTTTTAAATTACGTTATTAGAGTCCTATGTGACTTAAATTTAGGAGTTAGTTCTTTTTGTTTATTATTTGAATTTTTTTTGAAAATTTCGTAACATATTTTTCAATTTTTAGTTAGGAATTATATTGATAAATGTATGTCTCTGAATTATTAATAAAATAATTCCCTTTGACAATATTGAAGTTTTTTTTCTCGCATAGTCTTTCTTTGTTATTTTCTTAATTTCTATATTAATAAACCAACAACAACGAATAATTCCTCTTCCGTACTCTTTCCAAGGCTCTCCAATTTTATTTTTTTATTATTTTCTAGTCTTTTTTTAAAATCCGCCTTGAGGTGGCGGGGGGTTTGAGACTGACCCCCACCTTGTCTATTATCTAATAAAAAACATAACACATGAAGGAGGGGGACATAAAACCAAACCTCCTTGCCAAAACTAAGTTGGATAATCCAACTCTTTACAAGGGAAGTTGACAAACTAAAAACCAATAAAATATAATAAGTTGGAGATATGGACTAGAAGCAAAAAAGATCTCCAACCTTTACCAAAGCAAATAAAACCTATACTAGCCATAGTCATCAAAAATGAAAGAGGAGTTAGATCCCTTGATTCTGAAGCTAGCAAGTTGATTCTTTTCCATATAGCAATGCCCTCTTGCTTGTTTTGGAAGTTCTTGATAAGATGAGTACCATTTCACATTTTCAAGCTCTGACCCTTCCTTCGCCAATATATCAGCTACCTTGTTGGCCTCCCTAGCCAATACATCAGCTACTTTGTTTGCCTCCCTATAACAATGTGATATGTGAAATTCATCAAAGGTAGTAATGATATTTCGTATAGTATCAATGTTGTGTCTTGGATTCCAAGGTGGTTTCATCTTGCTTGTAACCCCACTGATAACCAATGAGGAATCTAAGCCAAAAATGCCCACCTTGCCTGTAACCCAACTGATAACCAATGAGGAATCTAAGTTAACAATTATCTTGTTGATACCATTTTCCTTGCACCATTCCATTTTGTAAAGATATGACATCTGTGCCTAACTCAACCCAAAAGGCTAGCTCATGAGGGGAGGATTTTGCAAGTCCATATAAGCAGATTGCCAATCCATTCCCTAACCAATGTGGGACTTTGACCCACTCTAACATCCCCCTTCATGCTCAGACCGAACTGCAGCGTGGACTGGGAGCCCAAATGGGGATGGACCTGACTTTGATACCGTGTAAAGATAAGACACATGGGCCTAAATCAACCCCAAAAGCTAGCTTATGAAGGGAGGATTGCACAAGTCCATTAAGCAGATTGTCAGTCCATTCCCCAATTAATGTGGAACTTTTACCCTCTCTAACACATTCCAATACACAAAGCAAAAGACTCGGCAACATTGTTACGTTGGATACCAAAGGGGGCTGAAAAAGCTGAGATAAATTCCCCATGATGACCCCTAAAAATTTCCCCACCACCACTGGCCCCAGATTGCCTTTGGAGCATCCATCAGTATTGAGTTTAATCATACTAGAAGGGGGGAAAGTCTAGGATGTTCTGAGAGTTTTAAGCTTGGGTAGCATTGTCACAAATATACATCATATGAGTCCAAGTGATGTTGCTATATATTTGGTTAAACTAATTGTGCATGATAGTAATATCATCACCATTAATTAGGTGGTTCATTCTAGGCATATAAAATCTGACTTCTTCATACCTCTTCTTGCATGTAGCCTTCCAGATATACTAATTAATAAAAATAGGCATAATTTGAATCATAAGCTTGTGAATTGGATTATGGGTTTTAGCAGTCCACCATCTCATCATCACTTGATTGATTCCTCCACCGACCTCCTCTAAACCAAACTGATTCATGAACACAATCCATATGATCTTGCTAAAATTATTTCTTTTGAAAAGATGCTCCACGTTGTCATTGCATTAATTTTCACAACATTCACATCTTGAAGGAAGAGAGACACCTTTCTTTTTGACATTGCCATTAGTAGGAATTATGTTCTTGAGGAGCTTCCATTTAAAAAAAGAAATCTTGAAAGGTAAAGCCTTATGCCAAAGACTTTTATTAGTAAGAGTGATACCTTGTCTCTATCTTTGCTCTTTCAAGTTGACGAGACTTCAAAATCTCCATTAGTCGACTCAGTTCGAATAGCTTGGTCAGGATCATTAGGATTGTAAATATTGATGTCTCTGATGTGGCTAGTGAGTTAGTCAGGTAGGAACTATTTGAGCTTAGTAATATTTCATGAGTTATCAATGATGAAGTTAGAAACAATTGCTTTCTTGTCGATATTACTAGTATAAATATTGACAATGGCCCCAAGTCCTATCCAATTCTCCTAGAGGAATGAAGAGTTATCTTTATTAATCCTCCACAAGATACTAGGTTCCACCTTATTCTTGATGATTATTAGGCTTCTCCAAGGTCCAGAGATCTTAGATTCGCCTATTCTAGCAAGTGGGTGGTTTATGCTTCAAAATTTAATCATCAGGAAAGTAGACCGGAGAGAGTTGCGGATTCGGAACAACCACCATAATTTTGCAATGAAAGATTTGGATATGTCTTGGCATGACCCAAAGTATACCCTATGCGTAACATGGCATATAGGACCCCGAGAGGCCCCACACAAGCCACTTAGCATACATCATACAAGATCATAGAATTTAAAGAGTTCAAGAAAAGAATTTCATATAAAAGATTTTGATAAAAGCAGAAGTCTAATCATAATTTTTAAATCCATCTAATACATCATAGGAAAAGTGATTCGGACGTAATCCATACATCACATACAAAGTCTGAAATGAAAAGACATAAAGCCATAAAGTCTCTCGGTCCTCGAAACATGAGGACTCACCAATCACTTGAAGCACCAAAATAGATGTCTAGCAACGAGTGTTAAAGGTAGAAACGTCGGTCCCTACATTCATGAGATAATGTAGGCACAAGTATGCATTAGTACATGGAATGTACTAAGTATGAGGCAATATGCATAAACATGAACATGATAGTAAAAATGACTTAAATCGAATAGGCATGATCATAATGAAACATTTAAAAGCTTTTCAGAGAGGAAATGACACGAAGATCATAAAACATGGTCAAGTACTTTAACATAAAGGGCATAAGAAAAAGCTTTGAAGAAAACATAATCATTTTGTGGGATATTAGCTTTAACCAACAATAAGACCATGAGAGCTATATCATGGAATCCGGTATATCCCTCAAACCAAAAGAAGGGGAAACTACTTGCCAAGGTAGAATCCGTACATATTATATTTTCTAAAGTGGATCCACTAGCTAGGTCATTTAAGACAATCCTATGGGGCAGGTAGTTTGGGACTAGAGGTTGCTACTAGAGACTACCCTATTTGAGCTTCCACCTCAAAAGCCCTCTCGGTGCTAAGTCTAAATCCCAACGGAATAGATAAAAATTTCAAATAGCAATTTAACATAGGGAAAGGCAATGATCAATACCAATCCATAATTTTGAAATCAAAGCATAGAATAGCTCATTAAACATCATTCAAGCATAGGTGAGAAAACCTTTCACCCATGTGAATTTATTGTGAGAAATACGTACCTTTCACAATCATGATCATCATAGTAAGTGAGAAATCCTTTCACTATAGCATCAATACTTTCCTTTCAAAGCATCATTTATTCATTTACAAATAGCTTCATGAAAACATGCATATCTTCATAAATTCATAATTCATGGGTTCATTCTAGGATCATAGTTGAAAATCATAATTTGGGTATGGGTCAATGCAATTTCAACTAAATATCATAGATTAACTTCAACTCATGAATTAGAATTCTTACTTAATAAAAATCATTCATAATTAGAAGAAACCCACATTCATTAAATTGAAATCCTAATTTGATGAATTGGAAGTTGAATAGGGGATTTGAAATCTTTGGGGACCCCATGGAAGAAAGGACTCCATGGGTGAATACACACATACCTTGATCCTTTAAGTCCAAGAAAAATGGAGAATTTGGAGACTTGAATGGAACCCTAGCTCTTCTTCTTCTTCCTTAGACTTGAGAGAATTTGGGAGGATGAATTTGGTCAAGTTTAGGGAATTTAGGAGAATAAGTTGTGAATGGGTAATTTAGGAGTTTAAAACATTTATATAGGGCTTAGGGTAGAAGGTAAAACAACATAGTATTGGGTTAAAACAATTAGAAAAAGACCCAAAAGCCCCTTTAGAATAATTGTCGAGCCTCACCTACAGTTTCAACCTACGGTCCGTAAGTTCTACTACAGACCATCCTAGTCAACTATAGGTAGATTCAGAAACATGATTTTTGGACCATCCATCAACGGGACCCATGTACGGTTGGTAGGTCTACCTACAGACCGTACATGGCCATCGTACGTCCTAACCTTAACCCTTAAAATTTCACTAAGTCTGGAAGTGACCTATGCGACTTACCTACGACTCGTACATAGGGTGACAGGCCATCCTGGTGAACCGTAAAAAGGTTTTTGAGACTTGATTTTTGAAAATTATTTCGCTACTACCTACGGGTGCCATCTACAAATAGTAGGTGCTTTTAATAACCGTAGGTGGGAGCCGTATGTCATGCCTGCAACCCAAAAACTGCATTTTCCTTCTTTTCAAGTTTGAGGTGTTACATGTCTGATAGTTGTCTTCTGCACAACCTTTCCTCTTTTGTAGGATAACACATTATGTTCCAAGCAGCCTAGTTGATTTTCATCTTACCTTCTTTCTGATCCCAAAAGAAATTAGCGAAGTATCCCTCTATGATTTTAAAAACACCTTTTAGGGTTGGCATATAGACAAAACATGAATTAGCATAGCTGATAAGACATGCTTGATCAAAATAGCTTTGCCTTTGCAGATAAAAGGTTACCTTGGCAACTGGTGATTCTCCTGATAATTTTGGTGAGCATTCCTGAGAAATATTCAATCTTCTTCTTCCCAACATGGATAGGGCATCCCAAATATTCAAAAGGAAAAAAAATCCTCTTGTATCTTAGGTGTCTCTCAATAATTTTAATTATACTCTGAGATGTTTTTTGACAAACAAGAGCACAACTTTTCGTAGTGTTGACTTTTTTCCAGAAGCTCTTTCTTAATCTGATAGGATTCTTTTGATAATCTTAAGAGATTTGGTCATTGGTCTTACCAAAAGTAAAGATGATGAGGTCATCAGCATAAGACAGATGGTTTATCTGAGGGCCTTTCTTATGCATAGAAAATCTAGAGAACTCATGATTATCTTGGAGGAGATTTAGAACTCTAGAAATAGCCTCAGCAACAATAATGAACAAAGAAGGAGAGATAGAGTCACTTTGCTTCAAACCTCTCTCCGATTTGAACAACCTTTACTTTTACCACTGATAATGATAGAATACCATATATTAGAAATGAGATTCCATATGGTGTATATCCATTGTTCTGAAAACCTCATTTTTCTCATAATACCATAAAGGAAAGTCCCGGAAAAGCCTATTGTAATCCTTGTTCATATCTAAATTGATAACAACATTATCCCAGAATTCTTCTTCCTACTCCCAATGATGATTTTTTGAGCAAGAAGAACATTCTCTCCTATGGCCCTACCTTTGATGAAACCACATTGATTAGGAGAAATGATCTTAGGAAGAAGTTTAGCAAGTCTATTATTGAGGATCTTGGTAATTATCTTATGAGTGACATTGCTGAGACTGATAGGCCTCATATCAGAGAAGGTAAGTTCTCAAGGACTCATGAGAGAAAAGGTTCTAATAATAGACAATAGCTGCTTCTGAGATATTATCCTCCCCCTCTATCCACTGATTGTCTTCAACTTTGATTCTATGAATATGAAGTCTCTTCCTTCTACCTTTGATCATGATATGAAAATATTTTGTGTTCTTATCTCCTTCTAAACTCCATTTTAGCCTGGCTTTATGCTTCCAAAAAGAATGTACCTTCTTCATATGCATGGTGTATTCTGCATTGAATTTGTTCACCTCATTTCTATCGTTGGCATTATCATCTGCCTAGAGCTTTTGTTCTCCTTCTTTAATATCTTTTTCATAACCTTTAGCCTCTTCAAAGATTCACCAATAATTGTTTTAGACTAGTGACTAAGAGCTTTGCTCACAGCTTTGAGTTTTTGTTGAACCTTCCAGCAAGCAGTCCCCTCAATTTGAATGTTTCATGCTTGTCTCACAATATCCTTGAAGCCATCTTGTTCTAGCCAGAAATTAAAATTTTGAATTATTTTGGATGATCTTCATTACTATCCCCAAACTGGATTAGAAGAGGGCAGTGATCAGATCCATTCCTAGCAAGGTGTTGGACTGCAGTGGACGTGAAAAGCTCTTCCCATTCATTGTTGATTAAAAGTCTTTCCAATCTTGCCCACATTTTTCTGCTCACTTTTTTGTGATTGTTACACCATGTGAAGTTTTTATCAGAGTAACTAGTATCCATAACCATACAATCATCTATACAGTTAATGAAAGGTGTGCTATCCCTGATGTTGAAAAGATTACCACTTTTCTTTACTTCCCTAGATATGATGGTGTTGAAATCACGACATACTGCCCGTGGAAAAGAGACTGAAGCAGCATGACTTCTAAGTTCATCCCATAAATTCTCTCTCTCTCTCTCTCTTTGAGAGTAGATTTAGCATAGACAATAGAGAGGTACATGGGAGAATCTTTGGAAATATGGCTCACTTCGCAATTGGCCAATTGTTTAGTATCTAAGGTGATTACACCATTGACATCATTGTTCCAGAAGAGCCAAACTTTGTTGTTGACATTAGAGAAACATTCTTGCATACCAAATTTCTGGGAATAGTGGTGTATTTTTTAATCATCCACCATAGGTTCTTGGATAGGTTCAATGCTCATGGAGTATAGAGGTATGGATGAAGGTGCAACATTGGTTGGGGACTATCTTATCATGTAAAAGGAGATGCTTACGCTGATCAAGAATAAAAATTGGCCAAGAGAAAGAAAAGAAGTGGTTGTTGCAACGTATGAAGCTGTAATCTACTACACATGGCTGACTCGCAATCAAGAGATATTCATGAAGGCAAAAGTTAATAGTATGTTTGTAGTCCAACAGATAAAAACATATCATCAGGGAGAGAGTACTGAATATACATAATGCACGACATAAGAGTAAATGTATAGAATTTGTAATTAAATGTTAATTGAGGTCTACTAATCTGGTGCCCGGATGTTGGTAACTAGATTATAAATGCTTTTAGGTGTTTTTTTGGTTGTTGTATGGTAGTAGTTCACATTTTATTGCCAAAAAGAATAAGAGATATAGCAATCTCAGTTGCAGCTTGGGATATCATCCCTCTGATGTTCCAGGTAAGGAGGCTAATCATTGGTATTTTTTCATTGGAACTCTTTGTCTTTGGGATCTTTGAAGATCTTTAGGTTCAACAGATTCTTTTGATATGGTCATAGCTTTATTGTTGAAGCTTCTAGGAGATAGATTTCCCTGTTGAATGGCCTTCTTCATTTCCTATGTGTTGGATGGCCTGAGAATGTTTGTTCTGACTATTTAATTCCTCTTGTTGCTTCTTTTTTTGATAGCCCTTTTCCTGGCCAGGCACTTTGTGTAGTGTTGTTATTCACTTCTGTCGAGATCAAGTACTTGTTTGGACATTGTTTCCGAGTCTGGTCAAGTGCACTGTCTACAAGGTTGTCGTTGGAGTTGTTCACTTGAGACACCTTTTTACCATTGTTCAGTTTAGAGGTAATGTTCAACTCTTCCTTAGTATTGTCCGTTTGAGAGGCCTGGTTAAGATCAAAATTCAGGATCCTTAATATTCATCTCAGGATCTGAAGGCTCTTTGCTTATACTCTCTCTGTTGGTGTTTTTTTTAAAATGGGGCAACACAAAAGGATTGAAAATGTCTCTCAATATTAAGCATAATAGAGATTTAAATAACCAACTTGATAACATAATCTGTAGAAAATTTGCTTAACAAAAATTCAAAAAAAGGCTAAATAATCTCAACAATTAAAACAACTTAACAAATATTTAAAATTCAAATTCATCCTAAAACTTGGTAACTTATTATATGAAAAATGACTGCAGTAACTTAAAGCAAACTCAACACTCCTCATTTGCTTTAGACATTGCAATTTTAAAAAGTTGCACTTCCTTGATTTCTGCTTCTACAACTTGTGCATGAAGATTGTTCTTAAGCTTGCATACTTTTATAACAAGCCCGACTTGTTTGCAGTTTCCATATATTGTATCAGGTCTCCACCAACAAAATTTTTCCAAGAATGTTTTTCTTTTGCAGTATTTGCAAAGAGGATAATTGTGTTTTTCTTTTCTATTTTGTGCATAAAAAGCACCCTCAGTAACATTATCTTGGCTAAAGGCTCTTCTGTGCTCTTGTGCTTGAAGAGCACTTATTAGTTCTTCAACGGAAATAATAGAGAGATCTTTAGACTCTTCCAGAGATGAAATTTTAGACTCAAATCTCTCTTGAATTGTCATAAGAATTTTTCTACGATTGAGTCATCTTTGGAATCCTCCCCAAGTAACCTGATATTATTAACAATCAAAGAAATCTTGTCAGAATACTTAACAACTGTTTCATCCTCTTGCATCCTAAGAGATTCAAAATCCCTTTTCAAATTCAAAATTTACATTTGTCTGACTCGGTCACTTCCTTCATATTATTTTTTTAATTTTTTCCAAGCTTCTTTTGCCATCTCACAAGCAATGATTTTAGAAAAAATTGAATCCACAACTGAATTTTGAATTACAGTTAGGCTTTGAATGTTTTGGTTTTTTCATCCGAATGAGATTTAATTTGAGCAAGGGTAGGATTTACAGGGAGAAGTTGTAACGGTATATCTTCCATTAAAACTTCCCACAGATTATAGGCTTCAAGATATGATTTCATTTTCACTGACCGAATCTGATAGTTTTCACCGGTGAAAATTTTTGAGGCATTCAAAGAAAGACTGCTGCTTGCCATTATTTTTGGTTAAAAAATGGTTTAGAAATGCCTATTGATGAAAAAAGTATAGTTTGAAAATAGTAGCCCTGACTGGTTAAAAAGGTAGCCTTTACGGGTTAAAAATGGTATGGTAGTTCTTTGGAAGATTTTACAAATCCCGTAAGATCAATGAAGCTCTTGAATCAATGTTGGTGTTTTTTTAAATATGGGGTAGCACAAAAAGATTGAAAATGTCTCTCAATATTTTACTAAGCATAATAGGGCTTTAAATAACCAACTTGATAACATAATCTGTGGAAAATCTGCATAACAAATATTTTAAAAAGGGAAAAGGGTCAAAAATACCCCTCAACTTTCTTTTATTAGTTAACTTTACCCTTACCGTTAAAGTAATGTGTTCTTACCCTTGCCGTTACTATACTTATCATCCATACCCCTCAATTGGATGGAAAACCCCAAATCAACTAAAATTACCCAATTTCCTTTTTTACCCGAATCCGACCCTCTAAACCAAATTCATATCAAATTAAATACCAAACTCATCTCTTTAATCCTCTTCGTTACATATACTCCCCAACACACCCAATTTGCATCAACAACAATTTTCAAATCCCCAATTTGCATCAAAAGCAATTTCAAATCCCAAATTTGCATCAACAACAATTTCAAATCCAATATCCACCAAGCTCCACACAACTCAAAAATGGCATCAACTCTGTTTTCTGTACCAACTTTCCACGGTCTCAGACCTGTGAATAATAAACCCACAGACTCTTCTCTTTTCCTCAACAAATCGATCACCTTCAAACCCATAACCAAATTTTTTTGAAATTTCGCTGTGAAAGCTTAGCTCAATCCATCAATTGTCATTAGTTTGAGCACTAGGCTTTCACTTTTCCTTGGAAGATTCATTTTCTTTAAATTGTAGAGAGAAAATGTGGCGAAACAGGTGTCGTCTCAGAATGGAATTTCTCCCTTCGAAGTTGGAGATGTTAGGGCTAAAGAATAAATAATTTTGCTAAAGTCTAATGGCCCAGTTGGCTCCAACACTAGCTATGAAAAGTTTATCTTTAAGAAAAAGGATAGTAATTCATAATAAAATAGTAATTCATGATCTTGAATCGCCATTCTAGTCGAGTAACACCATACTTACAAGGAAAGAGAAGAAGATTAACAGGAATTTACTATTTCAATGGAGAAAGGAGATGAAGAAGATAAAAAAATGGGTTTGGGAATTTAATTTGGTATGAATTCATTTGGTTTAGCGGGTCGGGTTTGGATAAAAAGAAAAAATCGGGTAATTTCAATTGAAATTGAGTAATTTTAGTTAATTTGGGGATTTCCATCCAATTGAGGGGTACGGATAATAAGTATAGTAACGACAGGGGTAAGAAAAACTTTACTTTAATGATAAGGATATAGTCAACTAATAAATGAAAGTTGAGGAGTATTTTTGATCCTTTTTCCTTTAAAGAAAAGGCTAAATAATCTCAAAAATTAAAACAACCTAACAAATATTTAAAATTCAAACTCATCCTAAAATTAGGTAACTTATTATATTAACAAATGACTACAGTAACTAAAAGCAAACTCAAAACTCTCACTATAACATTGGTGATGATTGGAATCATCGTTGTTGGCATGACTTTTAATTAGAGGAATCTGTTTCTCACTATCCTTGTTGCTTTGATATTCTACAGGGTAGTTGCTCAGAATCTGGACTTCGTTCTGGTCATATTGCAGTTTTGTTGCAACAAGTAATTTTGGTATTTGTGGACAATAGGAAGCACTAAAATAGACAAAACTTACAATGCACAAATGTATATATTTGAATCATGAAATAGACAATATTTAAAGCAAGATAACCACATTTGCACTTACGGAAATATCGTGCTCAGATACAGGTATTCAAGTCAAAGTGACAGATCAACACAAACAAGACGATGAGAAGGAAGAGAAGTTACCAGTGCTATCTAAACAACTTTTTGTCACAACTCAAAGTATACCCTAGGCGTAACATGACAAATAGGATCCCGAGAGGCCCTACACAAGTCACTTAGCATACATCATACAAGATAATAGAATTTAAAGAGTTCAAAGAAAGCATTTCATATAAACGAGTTTGACAAAAGCGAAAGTCTAATCGTTAGTCTCAAATCCATCTAATACATCATAGGAAACGTGACTGGGATGTAACACATACATCACATACAAAGTCTGTAACAAAAAAGGCATAAAGCTATATAGTCTCTCGGTCCTCGGAACACGAGGACTCAAAAATCACTTGAAGCACCAAAATAGATGTTTGGCCACGAGTGTGCGAGGTAGGATCGTTGGACCCTACATTCATGAGATAATGTAGGCACAAGTATGCATTACTACATGGAATGTATTAAGTATGAGGCAATATGAATAAACATGAACATGATAGTAAAACTAACTTAAATCAAATAGGAATGATCATAATGAGACATTTAAAAGCTTTATAGAGAAGAAAATGACATGAAGTTCATAGGACATAGCCAAGTACATTAATATAAAGGACATAAGAAAACTTTGAAGAAAACATAATCATTTTGTGGGATATTAGTTTTAACCGACAATAAGACCATGAGAGCTATATCATGGAATACGATATATCCCTCATACCAAAAGAAAGGGAAACTAGTTGCCAAGGTAGAATCTGTACATATCATCATTTGCTAAAGTGGATCCACTAGCTAGGTCATTTAAGACAAACCTACAGGGACACGTAGTTTGGAACTAGAGGTTGCTACTAGAGTCTACCCTATTTGATCCTCCACCTCAAAGCCCTCTCGGTGCTAAGTATAAATCTCAACAGAATAGATAATAAAACGAAATAGCAATTTAACATAGGGAAAGGGAATGATCAATACCAATCCATACTTTCGAAATCAAAACATAGAATAGCTCCTTAAACATCATTCAAGCATAGGTGAGAAAACCTTCCACACATGTGAATTTATTGTGAGAAATACCTTTCATAATCATGATCATCATAGTAAGTGAGAAATCCTTTCACTATAGAATCAATACTTTCCTTTCAAAGCATCATTTATTCATTTACAATAGCTTCATGAAAACATGCATATCTTCATAAATTCATAATTCATGGGTTCATCATGGATCATAGTTGAAAATCATAATTTAGGCATGGATTAATGTAATTTCAACTAAATACGATAGATTAACGTCAATTCATGCATTAGTATACTTAATTAATCATAATCAATCATAATTGGAAGAAACCCACATTCATTGTATTGAAACTCTATTTTGATCAATTGGAAATTTAGTTGGTAAATTGAAATCTTTGGGGACCCCATGGAGGAAAGGACTCCATGGGTGAATGCACACATACCTTGATCCTTTAAGCCCAAGGAAATGGGGAATTTGGAGACTTGAACGGAACCCTAGCTCTTCGTTTTCTTCCTTAGACTTGAGAGAATCTAGGAGGATGAATTTGGTCAAGTTTTCGGAAATTAGGAGAATAAGTTGTGAATGGGTAATTTGGGGGTTAACATCCTTTAAATAGGGCTTAGGGTAGAAGGTAAAATTACATAGTATTGGGTTAAAACATATAGGAAAAGACTCAAAAGCACCTTAAAAATATTTGTCAATTGCCTTATTACGGTTTCGACCTACGGACCGTCTTGGTCAACCGTAGGTTGATTTAGAAAATTTGATCTGGACCAACCCATTGACGGGACCCATGTATGATTGGTAGGTATACCTACGGTCCATACATGGCCAACCGTAAAAACCAACTATAGGTCTAAAAATTTCACTAAGTTTGAGAGTGACCTACGAGACCTACCTATGACTCGTACATAGGGTGACGGGCCATCCTGGTGAACCGTAAAAAATTTTTGAGACTTGATTTTAGAAAATTATTTCTTCACTACCTACGGGTTCCATCTACAGTCAGTAGGTGCTCCTACGAACCATAGGTGATGCCTTCATCCCAAAAACTACATTTTCCTTCTTTTCCAAATCTGAGGTGTTACAATATCTCGCCCTTGGGAACATTCATCCTCGAATGGGACTCAAGGAAACATAAGGAGGGAAGGAACAAGATATAATAGCCCAACAAGAACACAAATTCATCAACAATATATAACCAAGGTGAAACATCAACTCCTAGCTTAAACGTATTCAAAACATCATTTCATAAGGCATCCATGCAAGTCATACTCAAATGCACATAATTATGAAGAAATTAATCATAGGTAAATCAAAATCTCAAAAGCAAGTTTTCATGTGCATGTATGCATGAGGAAACATGAAAATGGCTAAGACATGAGGATGAACCATGAGGAACTAAATACCTCTAGCTAGAGTAGGATCGGAGGGAAAGAGATGGGGGTAACGGGACATCATATCGGTCTCATCTTCCCAAGTAGCACCCTCAACTCTTTGATTCCTCCATAAGACCTTTACGGATGCAACTTCCTTATTCCTTAACTTCTTAATTTGCTGGTCCAAAATCTCAACCGGAATCTCTTCATAAGAAAAGCTCTCTTTAATTCCAAGACTCTCCAATGATACAATGGTTGTCGGATCACCAACACATTTCTTCAACAAGTAGCCATGGAAAACCGGATGTACTGATGCCAAGTCATTAGGCAAATTAAGTTCATAAGAGACCTTACCAATATGCCTCAAAATCTTATATGGGCCCATATAATGGGGACTAAGATTTCCTTTCTTTCCAAACCTCATTACACCCTTCATGGGTGAGATCTTCAAGTTAACCTAATCATCAACATAAAATTCTAGATCTCTCCTTCTAACATCGGCATAGGACTTTTGTCGACTTTGAGCCATTTTCAGCCTTTCTGTAATAAGCTGAACTTTCTCCATAGCCTAATGAACCAACTCGGGGCCTATCAAAGCCATTTCACCAACTTCAAACCAACCTATAGGATATCTACACCTCCTACCATAAAGAGCCTCAAATGGAGCCATACCAATGCTCGAATGATAGCTCTTATTATAAGCAAATTCAATCAAAAGCAATTGATCATCCCAATTACCCTTGAAGTCAATCACACAAGCTCTCAACATATCTTCCAAAGTTTGGATAGTACGCTCTGCTTGCCTATAGCTTCGAGGATGAAAGGTTGTACTGAGCTTAATTAACATGAGTACCAAGGCCTTTTTGGAAAGACTTTCAAAACTTAGAAGTGAAATGGGTACCACGATCGGAGATAATTGATAGGGGCACTCCATGCAACCTAAACATCTCCCTTAGGTACAACTTAGCATAGTCTTCTGCCAAATAAGAAACTTGACGGGAATGAAATGAGCCGATTTTGTCATACTATCTATAATAACCCAAATAGAGTCATGTTGCTGCCGAGTGTAGGGTAAACCAACAATAAAGTCCATATTAAAAATTATCCACTTTCAAGTAGGAATGCTAATGCCTTGGGACAAACCTCTCGGCTTTTGATGCTCGACTTTCACTTGTTGACAATTAGGACACCTTGCCACAAATTCCACAATACCCTTCTTCATCCCATTTCACCAATAGACCTCCCACAAGTCACGGTACATCTTGGTGGCTCCCAGGTGAATGGGATATCGAGAACTATAGGCTTCTGATAAAATCTGCTCCCTCAAATCATTAACATTGGGAACACACAAACAACCTTGATATTGAAGCACACTATCTCCCTCTTGGGAGAAAGCCTAAATGAACTTTTTAAGCATCGCTTCCTTCAAATCAACCAAAATTAGATCAAGACCTTGCTTGGCTTTCACATCTGACACAAATGACGATTCGAAACCATTATTAACCATAACACCGCCTTTATTAGAATCAACCAATCGAACACCGAATCGGGCCAATCTATGAACATCTCAAACCAACTCCTTCTTATCATTCTCAACCTGAGCAACACTATCCATGGATATCTGACTAAGAGCATCCAGCACCACATTCGCCTTAAAGGGGTGATAGAGGACACTCATGTCGTAACCCTTTAGCAACTCAAGCCACCTTCTTTGGCGAAGATTTAGATCCTTTTGTTTGAACACATATTGCAAACTTTTGTCATCGGTGAAGACATCAACACGAACAATATATAAGTAATGCATCCAAATCTTTTAAGCAAATACAACCACTGCCAGTTCCAAATCATGGGTAGGATAGGTCTTTTCATGGATTTTAAGTTGCTGTGAAATATAATCAATAACCTTCCCATTTTTCATAAGAACACATCCAAGTCCAACCCTTGACGCATCACAATAAACCACAAACCCATCGGATCCTTCCGGTAAAGTCAATTCGGAGCAGAGGTAAGTCTATCTTTCAATTTTTGGAAACTCTTTTCACACGCTTCATACCATACAAACTTAACTTTCTTTTGGGTCAATGCCATCAATAGAGAGGCAATCGAAGAAAACCGTTCCACAAACCTTCTATATTAACCAGCCAAACCCAAAAAACTTTGAATATCCGAAGGGGATAGAGGTCTAGGCCAACTCTTAACCGCATCCGTCTTCTTAGCGTCTACCTCAATACCCTTACCGGAAACAACGTGTCTAAGAAAAGCCACGGATCTCAACCAAAACTCACATTTACTAAACTTTGCAAAGAGTTGTTGGTCCTTGAGGATTTGCAACACAATCCTTAAATGATTAGTGTGCTCATCCTCACTCTTTGAGTAAATCAAAATATCATCGATGAACACAATCACAAACATATCTAGGTATTTTCTAAATACCATATTCATCAAATCCATAAATGTGGCCGGAGCATTAGTCAAGACAAACAACATTACCAAGAACTTAAAGTGACCATACCGAGTTCAAAAAGTCATCTTCGAAATGTCATCTTCCTTCACCCTTAATTGGTGATAACTTGATCAGAGTTCAATCTTAGAGAAGTAACTCGCTCCTTCGGGTTGATTGAACAAATCATCTAACCTTGTAAGAGGATACTTATTCTTAATGGTAACCTTGTCCAATTGACGGTAGTTAATATACATATGAAATGAACCATCTTTCTTCCGAACAAATAAAAATGGAGCACTCCATGGAGAGATATTCGGTCGGATGAAACCCTTATCCAACAAATCTTTCAATTGCTCCTTCAATTCCTTAAGTTCTTCTGGAGCCATTTGGTAAGGAGGAATAGAGATAGGTTGCGTATCTGGGAGAAGGTCAATACCAAAGTATATTTCCTTTTCGAGAGGAACACAGGATAAATCATCGAGAAACACTTCAGGAAACTCATTAACAACAGGGAATGACTCAAAGATAGGGGTTTCAGAATCCATATCACTAACCCGAACAAGATGGTATATGCAACCCTTAGAAATCATTTTTTTAGCTTTAAGACAAGAAACAATTTGACCCTTAGGCATATAATTTCCCCCTTTCCACTCTAGGACGGGTTCATTAGGGAACTGAAACTTGACCACTCGGGTTCTACAATCAATAAAAGCATAACAACAATGGAGCTAATCCATTCCAAGAATAACATCAAAGTCTACCATATCAAGCTCTACAAGATCAACATGAGTGACTCTCTGAGATAAAGAGACGAGACAACTTCTATAGACTCTCTTAGCCCCAATCGACTCACCAATAGGAGTAGAAACATAAAAAGGGTCTCTTAACACATCCGGAATAACATCAAAACTTATAGCCACATATGGCATCACAAAGGACAAGGTAGCACCGGGATCAAGCAAAGCATAAACATTAAGATGAAAAACTTTCAACATACCGATAATAACATCAGGAGAACCCTCTTGATCATGTCGAGTTTGTAGTGCATATAATCGATTTGGCTTAGGAGTACTTGAACCCAAACTGGTAGGCAGGGCTTGCATACCATCTTTTCCTTTGTCAAGTCTAAGTGGACAATCCCTCAAGCGGTGACCACTCTTGCCACAACCAAATCAATTATTCGTACCCATCAAGCATTTTTCTGGATAACTCTTGCCACACCTTTGGCATGTGGGAACCGAAGATCCATTTCCACCACGATTTCGTCCTTGAGGCTTGGGGTTAGACACCCTCTCTTTGTTGAACTTAGGAGCCAGAGCATTGGAGAAACCTTGAACAAAAAACCGTTGTCAGAACTTAGCACGACCATATCCTTCGGACCTTGAGTGTGAAAAGTCACCATCACCGGTCTTAGCCTTCTTTGCCTTCCTAAACTTCTCCTTAAGTTTCTCCTCTTCAATTTTTTGAGAATGTATCATTAGGCTAGAAATATCCAGTTACTTAATAAGTATGGCGGTAGGACACTCCTTAACCACCATTTTGGACATATCGGTAACAAACTTGCTCATCTTTGCCATAGGATCGACAACCATAGTAGGAGCATATTTAGACAATTGTGTGAATTTCAAAGTATACTCCTTCACACTCATGCTTCCTTGATAAAGGTAAATGAATTCAAGCACCTTTGCTTCCCTCGTCTCAAGGGAAAAGAACCTATTAAGGAAAGAAACCTTAAACTTTTCCCAATCAAGAGAACCCGCATCAACCGGACTCTCTTCCTTCCATTAGTTGAAACAAACTTGAGCAACACTATTAAGTTGATAAGCAGCCAATTCCATCTTTTCCACCGGCGTCACACCCATGATCATCAAAACCTTATATACCTCATCGATGAACTCTTGAGCATCCTCCTCAACCTTGGAACCATGAAACTCTAGAGGATTCATCCTAGAGAAATCTCTCCTTCTAGTTGCCGTTGTACCCACATTTGGCTTCTCGGGGACCACAGCTTCCCTATTGGCTCGAGCCTTCATGGCTTGGGCTAACACTTGAAAAGCAGCCCTAAACTCCGCATTAGTCACTTGTTCAACCAAAGGGTCGACCAAAACTTGGGGAGCTTGTTGCTTCCAATTGCACACGCAAGTGTACGTGGTCACAAAAGTAATAAGTGGCTCTTTAAGAATCGGAATATCGAACCCACAGAGACTTGTCAATTAACTATTTACTAAATTATACTAGTTTACTTATTTATTTAAGAGTGTCAAAAGAAATAAAAGAATGCATAAATTAAATACTAAGATTAACTTACAGTGATTGGGACAATCCAGGGCTGCAACATGCATAGGGTTTCATGTATCGCATCTCATGTAATGAATTAACTAAGGTTATAAAATTACTGATTTACAGGGTTGATTTTATGATCATGATCTCTCGACCTCTAATCGCCTACTCCAACTAGCTGTCTAACTACATCGTAGAGCGGGGATAGGCAGTCCTAATTGGTTAGCATTTATATTTCATCCTGTTTCGTAACCAAGCGAGGTGTTCGTTCGGGCGTCATTCCTGAACACGAATCTAAACAAAGTTAGAACAAGCTCTTTGCATTCTTTGGTCTATCTACCTCTTTATTTCTCGAGTCCAAGAATAGACAATAGATTTATTTCTATGGTGATCAAGCATGAAATACTAAAACAAGAATACAAACGTAATTTAAATGATAACCAACATTAATTCAAAACAATCGATGTTCAACAATTACCCATGGCCGTAGCCCCAGAACAAGGGTCTTTAGCTACTAATACCTAAGAAAAAGAAGAAGAAAAGAACCCTAAAAAGTATTGACAATTTTTCCTTACAAAGTGTCTTCCTTAAAAAGTGTTCTCCAATAATTATTTCTATGGACTATTTATAGATGTAGAAAACCCTGAATAAAATAACTGAGTCCAAAACAAATTAGGAACCCAAAACCAAAACGTAATTGGATTCCTACGTCCGCGTGAACACTGCCCAACCGTCTTCATGCTTGATCTGCTGATTGACACACGTGGAACCTTGCATATTTGCAATTCAATTCAACTTCTCTTTTTTTATATTATATATTATTATATTCAATTTAATCCATTAAGTTGTCTGCTTGATTTTCCTTCTAGAATCTTCTATTTTTAATTCGTTTTAGCTCCAAACTTCTTCATCTTCCCACCAATTTAATCCTACAAATAAAATACACTATTTAGCACAATCCATAAAATCCATGCTACAAAAAGACAAATATAAATAATAAATATGAGGCAATTAATGATAAGAAAATATATTTTTGGCCTCAGATCAATACCCCACACTTAAACTTTTGTTCGTCCTCGAGCAAACATTAAAGCTCATCTCAAAAATCATACTAGGAAGCCATCACTTTTGTTGATACAAACAATTAGGCCATATTGAAATTTTAAAACATCAAGTACAATTCCCGCTCATTATGCAAGACATCCAAATAAACAACAAACCTCTAACCTCTTAACCTCAAGGAAAGACTCTGAACTCATCAAATTTAAGCTTGCTCACCTACTCTCATAAAAAAAAGTTAATAACATCACCTATCTATCATGAAACAAGTGCCCTCACAAGAAGAAATAGTCCACACACTCAATTCAAACGATTGAATATAAATTATGGACTTCACATCAAAGATCAAATCTCACACTCACCAATAAAATTCAAATGTATGCTCAAAGAACCATATGCTTGCCCATTATGTACATCTCCACTAATTAAGCATGCTCGAATATAATCAAATAGGACTTTAACGGGTTGTAATGTAGGCTAGGGGACGGGTATGAAAACTATATAATAGTGACTTACACTTCCCTAAGAACTTTGCAATTTTAGACTTCATCACCCATTATTTTCTTCTCTTTATTTTCAGCCCTCTCTTCAACAATTATTTCACAAGTAATTCTCATCAACTCAAGAATGCTTCAATCATTTTTTTTTTCACAATAATATATTTTTTTCTCACAGAATTTTTTTTTCATGTCACATTCTTTCAAAGAGGGCATTTTTCATCACTTTGTAGCTATCATTGATTAACTTTTTTCACTCAACCATCCTTTTTTTCTTCAGATTTACCAATCATATGTCTATGTTACAGTGCTCAAGGAAGCAAGGTGCAAAAACTAGGGATTCAACAAAATAGTTAAGGGCAAAATATGGCTACCAAGAAAAGGTTACAGGCTCTAAAGGGCTAACTAGTGATATAATATCTGAAAAGGCTAAAATTTACAAGACAAATCAAAGAAAGCCTATTATCATCTCCTAAACTGAGCAACACTTTTTATTTCGCTTCAATAACATGTAGGGCAAGTTCTAGACTAAGATGCAAAACATGGAATAAACAAATTCTCACCACACATGGCACAAGTATCAATCAAGATGGATCAATTCTACTTCTAAGAGAGACAGGGTCATAACAAACTACAAAATAAAATAAGCTATATACAAAGTCACAACCATGAGCCATGGTGTCAAAGAGTCTGTAATTTCATTGCAATCAAGCATTCACAAGAAAGTATTATTCAAAATTAGGCCTAAATAACAAGTATCACACAACTCAAAAGGGTCTATTCTTTTCTCTAAAAAAAAATAAAATAAAAAAATAAAAAATTTACTCCCTATCGGTTCAAAGGGACTATCCTCAGGAAAAGTACCGAAAACAAAAGCCGAGGAACCCACCTAAAAATACAAAAAGACTCGACAAAGCAGTAAAAACTAGGAATTCATTCCTCCATCCCACACTTAAAAAGATGCTATGTCCCCAAAGCATCAAATAAAATTTAAAACAAGGGTTAGGAAAACTCCCTGAGGCCTCTAGGCCTAGCTAGTAGCATGTTCTCTTAATTTTCATCAAGGGTCGCCACCCCACCCTTAAGCTCAAACGTGCTCCTTAGCTCCATATTCTTGGGTACTCAGACTTCCCCTAATCTGCAAAAACAAGACCAAAAGAAAAGAAGAAAAAAACTGACACTATAAAAAAAAAATAATAAGAAGCTACACTACCAATTGGGTTGCCTCCCAATAAGCGCCTAATTTAACGTCGCGGCACGACCTAATTAAGTTCACCACTTTTCTTTCCACTTTGAACTTATGAATTGTACCCCTAACTTTGCATCAATTTTTCTGCTCCTCTCTAGGGGCTGTGGTATAAAGATAAAAGAACGAAGTAATAAATATCGCATCTTGCACTTCTTGGCCCTTATGTGAGGAATGTCGTTTTGTCTATGTGGATTAGAAAACTATAGGATGTCGGGGCCTTGTTCCTCATCTATAGTCAAGTGTTTTGAATGAGATCCAAAATGCCTCAACTCAAAAGCAACATTATTTACAACATTCTCACTTTTGTACTCTTTCTCAACATTGACATTAAGGAATAAGGTATAGTTAAATGGTTGGAATTCCTCTTTTTGCTCCACTATCTTCTTCACATACTTGGCATACTTAGGAATTCCCTGCAAAATATCAACCAAAAGGAGATTAATGTGAACTTGTTTAAGGAGAGACAAAAACTTACGAAAGCATTCGTCCTCGTTCTGCTTTTTAAACTTTTGAGAAAATGGAGGGGGTGGTTTTATTTGAGGAACAATCCTCTCAACATTCGCATCTTGAACCACTTCTTTGGGTTTCTTTTCTTCTCTCACCGCCTCAGAACTTCTCTTCTTTGGAGCTAGTTCCTCCAGTTGTAATCCACTCCTTGTACTCACCTCATTCAGTTGCCTTGGGTTAGGATCCGTGTAACCCGAAAGACCTCCAGGAGGACGCACATTGACTGCATTAGCCAATTGTGCGAACTGCCTTTCCAGATTTTTTTGCACTAACTGGATGCTTCTAACTCTTCTCCCACCTTCCTATAGTGTTCTTCATTTTTGTTGTTGATTTCTGTACTTAGCTTTTGGAACAGCTCCTCATTAGTCATGCCCCCTTGCTTCGCACCTTGATTATTTGGCTGTTGAAATTGATGTCCATTACCTTGTGGTCTGTATTGGTTCTGCCCTTGAGCCTGATTTTGGTGTTGATTCTGATTTCCACCCCATGAGAAGTTGGGGTGGTTCCACCAACTTGAGTTATACGTGTTCCCATAATTCTGCATACCTCCACCTCTTTGGGCATTCTCCACTTCATCACCCCTGACAACATCACAGATAACAGAAGAATCATAATAGGGGGGAGGGGGAGGGGAATAAGAGTTAGGACAACCATTCCAATGACCAAATTGACCACCACATATATGACAAATAGGACACTCGATATCCAAGTGGGGTCCATTACAATAATTACAAGGATACTTCTCACCCAACCACGATTTATCCCAATCAGTCATATCAATAGGAGTACCAAATTATTCAAAGGAAAAAAATTTAATTGTGTAGAAAGAAAAAAAAATTAACTAAAAAAATTAAAAATAAATAAATAAATAAAAAAGAAAAAGTATACCTAGAAGAATAGTTAATTTCTAAGTCCCCGACAGCGGCGCCAAAAACTTGTTGCTTCCAATTGCACACGCAAGTGTACGTGGTCGCAAAAGTAATAAGTGGCTCTTTAAGATTCGAAATATCGAACCCACAGAGACTTGTCAATTAACTATTTACTAAATTATACTAGTCTAATTATTTATTTAAGAGTGTCAAAAGAAATAAAAGAATGCAAAAATTAAATACTAAGATTAACTTACAGTGATTGGGACAATTCCAGGGCTGCAACATGCATAGGGTTTCATGTATCGCATCTCATGTAATGAATTAACTAAGGTTATCAAACTACTGATTTACAGGGTTGATTTTATGATCATGATCTCTCGACCTCTAATCTCCTACTCCAACTAGCTGTCTAACTACATCGTAGAGCGGGGATAGGCAGTCCTAATTGGCGAGCATTTATATTTTATCTTGTTTCATAACCAAGAAAGGTGTTCGTCCGAGCGTCACTCCTAAACACGAATCTAAACAAAGTTAGAACAAGCTCTTTGCATTCTTTGGTCTATCTACCTCTTTATCTCTCGAGTCCAAGAATAGACAATAGATTTATTTCTATGGTAATCAAGCATGAAATACTAAAACAAGAATACAAAAGTAATTTAAACGATAACCAACATTAATTCAAAACAATCGATGTTCAACAATTACCCATGGCCGCAGCCCCAGAACAAGGGTCTTTAGCAACTAATACCTAAGAAAAAGAAGAAGAAAAGAACCCTAAAAAGTATTGACAATTTTTCCTTAAAAAGTGTCTTCCTTAAAGAGTGTTCTCCAATAATTATTTCTATGGACTATTTATAGATGTAGAAAACCCTGAATAAAATAACTGAGTCCAAAACAAATTAGGAACCCAAAACCAAAACGGAATTGGATTCCTACGTCCGCGTGAACACTGCCCAACCGTCTTCATGCTTGATCTGCTGATTGACACACGTGGAACCTTGCATATTTGCAATTCAATTCAACTTCTCTTTTTTTATATTATATATTATTATATTCAATTTAATCCATTAAGCTGTCTGCTTGATTTTCCTTCTAGAATCTTCTATTTTTAATTCGTTTAAGCTCCAAACTTCTTCATCTTCCCACCAATTTAATCCTACAAATAAAATACACTGTTTAGCACAATCCATTAAATTCATGCTACAAAAAGACAAATATAAATAATAAATATGAGGCAGAGCTTCTTGAGGAGCTTCTCATTCCCCATTCTCAACCGCATTCCTCCGAACGTATGCTCTTCAAGAGGCCATATCTTGAAAAGCATCGGATAAGGATTAGGAGAGAGACATATAAAGTTACACTCTATCGTACGACTTTAGAATGATGAAAGAAGTAGAATTTCCTAAACATCGTATAGCCTCTCATTCATAAGTGTGGCACGCTTCACACTCATGAACGAGACTCTACTCGATGTGGCTTATGATACATCCTAGAACCTTTGTAAACCTTGTGCTCTAAATACCACATTTGTCACGACCCAAAGTATACCCTAGGTGTAACACGGCGCATAGGACCCCGGGAGGCCCCACACAAGCCACTTAGCATACATCATACAAGATAATAAAATTTAAAGAGTTCAAAGAAAGCATTTCATATAAACGAGTTTTACAAAAGTGGAAGTCTAATCATTAGTCTCAATGCCATATAATACATCATAGGAAAGGTGATTGTGACGTAACCCATACATCACATACAAAGTCTGAAAGAAAAAGTCATAAAGCTATAAAGTCTCTCGGTTCTCGAAACATGAGGACTTACCAATCACACGAAGCACCAAAATAAATGTCTAGCCACGAGTGTGCGAGGTAGGAACATCGGACCCTACATTCATGAGATAATGTAGGCACAAGTATGCATTAGTACATGGAATGCTATAAGTATGAGACAATATGCATAAACATGAACATGATAGTAAAAATGACTTAAATCAAATAGGCATGATCATAATGAGACATTAAAAGCTTTATAGAGAAGAAAATGACAAGAAGATCAAAGGATATAGTCAAGTACATTAATATAAAGGACATAAGAAAACTCTGAAGAAAACATAATCATTTTGTGGGATATTAGCTTTAACCGACAATAAGACCATGAGAGCTATATCATGGAATACGGTATATGTCCCTCATATCGAAAGAAGGAGAAACTACTTGCCAAGGTAGAATCCGTACATATCATCATTTGCTAAAGTGGATCCACTAGCTAGGTCATTTAAGACAATCCTACGGGAACACATAGTTTGGAACTAGAGGTTGCTACTAGAGAGTACCCTATTTCAGCCTCCATCTCAATGCCCTCTTGGTTCTAAATCTAAATCCCAACGGAATAAATAAGAAAGTAAAATAGCAATTTAACATAGGGAAAGGCAATGATCAACACCAATCCACACTTTCGAAATCAAAACGTAGAATAGCTCCTTCAACATTATTCAAGCACAGGTGAGAAAACCTTTCACCCATGTGAATTTATTGTGAGAAATACCTTCCACAATCATGATAATCATAGTAAGTGAGAAATCCTTTCACTATAGTATCAATACTTTCCTTTCAACGCATCATTTATTCATTTACAATAGCTTCATGAAAACATGCATATCTTCATAAATTCATAATTCATAATTCATGGGTTCATCATAGGATCAAAGTTCAATATCATAATTTAGGCAGGGGTCAATGAAATTTCGACTAAATATCATAGATTAACATCAATTCTTTCATTAGAATAATTAATTAAACATAATCAATCATAATTGGAAGAAACACACATTCATTGTGTTGAAACCCTAATTTGATCAATTGGAAATTTAGTTGGAAAATTGAAATTTATGTGGACCCCATGGAGGAAAGGATTCCATGGGTGAATGCACACATACCTCTATCCTTTAAGCCCAAGGAAATGGAGAATTTTGAGACTTTAATGGAACCCTAGCTCTTCTTCTTCTTCCTTAGACTAGAGAGAATTTGGGAGGATGAATTTGGTCAAGTTTTGGGAAATTAGGAGAATGAGTTGCGAATGGGTATTTTGAGGGTTAAAATCCTTTAAATATGGCTTAGGGTAGAAGGTAAAATGACATATTATTGGGTTAAAACATTTAGGAAAAGACCCAAAAGCCCCTTAAAAATAATTGTCGAGTCCCTACCTATGGGTTGGACCTATGTTCCGTTGGTCCTTCTACGGATTGTCCTGGTCAACCGTAAGTAGATTCAGAATCTTTGATCTGGACCAACCCATCGACGGGACCCATGTACGATTGGCAGGTCTACCTACTGTCCATACATGGCCAACAGTTGAAACCAACATTAGGCCTTAAAATTTCACTAAGTCTGAGAGTGACCTACGAGACCTACCTACGACTTGTACATAGGGTAACGAGCCATCTTGGTGAATCGTAAAAAGGTTTCTGAGACTTGATTTTAGAAAATTATTTTCCCACTACCTACGGGTGACATCTACGGTTAGTAGGTGCTTCTACCAGCAGTAGGTGGGAGCCATAGATCATGCCTGCAACCCAAAAACTACATTTTCCTTCTTTTCCAAATCTGAGGTGTTACACTTTCATTTTTGAATGCAGACTCCTTTTGCAAGCTGATATGTCTATCAAATTGGTAATTCTGGTAACTGTAAACCTCAAATGGAAAAAATATAGCATCATAAGGAAACAAAGTACCATTCATCAATTAGCTATACCTTTGCCTTAATTGATTCAATACGATGCAACAACTATTTTGCACTCCTTTTTTCTGAGCCACACAAAATACAAATGCCAACATTCAAAATCTTTTCAATGTCCGAACGTGAAGCAACCAATATGCAGATGTTTAAAAGGTTCATAGCATGTGAAACCAAATTCATCCTTAAATAACAACATCGATAGAAATATTCAGCATCCAAATTGATGCTTTCTCTGACTGAGCCATGTAAGCTCGTAGAGCATAGTCTAGATGGGAAATATGTCCACATATGTGGCCATCAACTACTATTGCTTCACATCGAATGTAACTGTACCTATCATAGTCCAAACTGATAAGATTACAACAAAGGATACAACAACAGTCTCGGCAAAAACCAGACTCATTGCAACATATATAAAAAAAATAAAACCTGGTCTCCGAAAAAGGATATTCTGGTGTTAGACTACTACAGATTTTGTTTCCTGCCTTACAAGTAATGGCTCCGAAAGGAGAATCAGACAGTAAAGACTACATTTTTGTCCCTGAAGATGTATTCCTCTCTTTTATATATGAGTAAAAATTTATATATAAATTAAAAAAAAAACAAATTTGGCATTAGGTCAGTAAACAAATCCATTAAGCACTAGAAAGAGACACAACAACGTATACTATCCACTACCAGTAGTGGCTGAGCCAGGAATTCAAGTAAAGGGATTTGAAAAAAAGTTTTTATGCCAAGGAGATCAACAACTTACACATATGCAAAAAACTTTATATTCCCTATCTACATAGTGTAATTTTTCAATGAAGCTCTGTCCCTGACTATGTGCACAAACTGTATAATCATAGACGTAATTCACTTCAAATATAAAAAGATCTATCGAAAGGAAATAAAAAAAATAAAAATTTGTGTGGACTGACTAGATATTTGTAATGAATAGGAAACTAAGCTCAAATCAACATTTTTCTTAAAATCCAAGTTCTTGAGAAAACTCACGAAGTTTGACTTCAAAATTAGCTATTAGGTGATAAAATCTTGAAGTAAATAGTGGGTAATAAAGATGGAGAGTTAAAATCGTTACCCAATCAAAGAATTTCAAAAAACCCCTTTAAAATCGCCTCAACCGAGCTTCCAAATTTAAAAAATAGTGAAATGGGGATGAAACCCTGATTTTGGAAAAGAATTCTTTCCAGGTCAGTTTTACTCTTCGCGGTCGCAACACCATACCTCGTGATCGCAATCAGTAATGCTGGTCAACTCATTAATTGACCATCGTGACACAGGGTCACACAATCGCTAAGCTCAAGACACTATTTCTTCACGATCGCCACATCCTCCACATGATTGCAAAGCATAGGACTACATACCTACGCGACCGCAACCAAGAGCCTCACAATCTTCAAGAAGACTTAACAGGCATCAAATACAACACATCAGCAAACACCAAGACTCAACAAAATCACTGATAGATCCTCGGGATTTTTTCGGAAACCCGTACTCACAAACTAGATATGATACCCAACTAACTCGATATTCCAGGCTCAATGGAACCGTTGGATCACGGATTCGAGGTCTCCTTTACCAAAAACCCATTAAAGTCGCAATAGACTAACTTCCCCTTAAAAACACCTAACTTCCCTCGAAACCTCTGAAAATTCAACCAAGACCTCACCTAGGCCTAAATACACCCCCCGAATCCAATGGTGTCGTCAAAATTCCAATCTGAGTGTCTAATCTCTGATTGTTGACCAAAGTCAACTCTTGGCCTAATTATACTTAAACTTCCAATTCAAGGGCTCAAATCCACGAAGAGGACTTCAAAACTATAAATGACCACACCCCTAGAGCAGATTACACATTCGGAGTTGATGGAACTGATGGAACACCATTCTGAGACTCGTAGCTTCGATTGTTGCCAAAAACCACTTTTAACAACTTCAGGTCTCCAAAACTCTAAAACTTCCAGAAGTCCCAACTTTTCTATCCAATTTCAAAGCAAACTTCATAAACTGACCAAACATGACTTGGGACAACTATCGAGAGAGATAAAATGTTAATGTTTTCTAAAATTTCTAAAAATAACCATTTGGGTCATTACATGAGGATGTGATGGTTCAGACACGTACAGAGAAAAAGCACAGATGCTCTAGTGCAGAAGTGTGAGAGGTTGGCTATGGATGGTTTCAAGAGAGGTAGGGGTAGGCCAAAGAAATATTGGGGAGAGGTGATTAGACATGATATGTGGCAAATTTATCTTACCAAGGACATGACCTTAGATGGGTTATGGAGGTCACAAATTAGGGTAGAAGGTAAGTTAGATAGTTAAGTGTTGCCTCACTTATTTCTGTGTACTATTAGTTGTAATATTACCCTTGTAGTTTCTTGTCCTTTGAGTTTAGTTATTTTTTTTGAGAATTGGTAACAATGTATTCTTTAGCATTGAAGATGTGTTGGGGACCTTTAGAATCAGAAAAAGATATAAAGTGTAATACTTACAAGGATCCTAAGAATTCTAAAAGTTGATCTGAATCCTCCTCTAATCATACCTCTTTACACCAAAAAAATAGAGATACAATGCAATTCCATTTAACCTTGTGAATGGAATTGGATATATCTTCAAAATTCCTACTATTTCTCTCCTTCCACCTTTGAGTGTGGCTATTACTTATTTCTTTGTGTAGTTAATTATTGTTTTACCTTGTTTTGACTTTTGTTCACGTTAATTTGTAAGGTTGTATATAGTATCTTTCTATGACTTTTTCATTTCTATTATTTCTTCCTCTACCTATTTTGGACTATTTTTTCTCTTGAGATAAGGGTCTATCATAAATAGTGTCTCTACCTAATTAGGAGTAAGGTCAACATACACTTTACCCTTCTCAAACCCCATTTTGTGAGATCATATTGTGTGTCATGACCCAAGATATACCCTAGATATAACATGGCGTATAGAACCCCGAAAGGCCCTACACAAGCCACTTAACAGACATCATACAAGATAATAGAAATAAGGATTTCAAAAATACCAATCTCGTGTAATAAAAGCTTTTGATAAAGCAGAAATCTATCATAGTCTACACAAGCCATCTAAACATCAAAAGGAGTGGTTGAGACGTAACCCATACACCACGACATCATCTGGAAGTACAAAGACATAAATTAAGTAAATATGTGTCACTCCTCGGAACATGAGGACTCACCAACTCTTGAATCCTGTAGAATAATCAACTAGCCACGAGTGTGAGAGGTAGGAGCATCGAACCCTACATTAATGAGACTATCTAGGAACAAGTATGCATTAGTACATGGAATATACTAAGTATGGGGTAATATGCATAAATAGACATAATAGCATGAGGAGTTTAAACATGTAAGGCATGACCAACATTTGTACATTTAAAAGCTTAAAGAAGTAGCAACCTATAAATCATAAGATATGGTCAATGCATTTAAAAATAAGAGACATAAGAAAGCTTTGAAGAAACATATTCATTTTGTAGGATATTAGCTTTAACCAACAAGTATATCCCTCAAACTGAAAAAAGGGGATTCTACTTGCCAAGGCAGAACCCGTACACATCATCTTTTCCTAATGTGGATCCACTAGCTAGGTCATTTAAGACAATCCTACGGGGGCACGTTGTTAGGGATTAGAGGTTGCTACTAGAGACTACCTTATTTGAGCCTCCACCTAAAAGCCTTCTCGGTGCTAAGTCTAAATCCCAAAGGAATAGATAAAAGTCAAATATCATTACAACATAGGAAAGGCAATGATCAACACCAATCCACATCTTTAAAATTAAAACATAGAACAACTCCTTAAAACACAATTCAACATAGATGAGAAAACCTTTCATCAATGCGAATCCAAATATGAGAAATACCATTCACAATCATGATCATAGTAGCATGTGAGAAAAGCTTTCACAATAACATTGATACTTTCCTTTCAAAGCATCCTCAAATCATTTACATCAATTTTATATAAAAAATTGCCACGACCCAAAAACCGAGGTCATGATGGCACACATTCCAAAACTACCCTGATGTGTAAGCCAAAAAATAAAACACATACGAGACTCCCTAAGAGGAAGTCGGGCCATAACTGAAAAAGAAGAGAATAACAATGAAGAATTTTCCAAAGCTTGGTGTCATAAGTGTAAAGAACATCTAAAATAATCCCTGAATATAAGTACATCATAAGTCTCTGAAAATAGTAAAGACTGAAATGGAAGATAGGGTTAATTGCAATCCGGAGCACAGGATCTCACCACTACTCCGAAATGAGCCTCCTCGATAGATAATCAACCGCCATGAGGAGTACCCTGACTAGAATCTGCATCAAAAGGGATACAGAAGTAGGGGTGAGTACAATTCACATGTACTCAGTAGGTCTGACCGACTGAGTATAAGGAATTAATCAAACTTATGAAATAAACTAAGGAAAGCTTCCACCTATATATAGACAAGTTCCACTCCAGCATCGGTGCCGCCAGTTTATATAGAACGGCGCGAGTAAAGTAACACATAAGTCATAGTAATATCAAAGATCATCAAATAAGACACAAGCACAAAGATTGATGCAATGCAATGAAATGATGCAATGATGTGCTGGTATGGTGGAATCAAGGCTGTCATACAACCCGTCGTATACACCCTATCAAGATAAGGCTTCCAGACAAGGACCCATGGGGGACTTGCAGTCCATATACCAAATCACACTCTCAAAATCTCATCAACTTGCCACCTAGCTCGTGGTCAAGGATATAAAAAGTGTCTCATTTTATTTCTCAAAAAGAATCTCCACATTTCTCAACTTCCCTAGATCAATGATATGATAAATGAGGATGAATGCATCATAACGCATTTGGCATGGAGGCAATAATCAACTCAACATGTAATGAAAGGTTCAAAGTTCTCAAAACTCGACCAAATCATGTTAAACACCCTCATATAAAAATAATGGGAAAGAGTTCATTTGAAATAAGTGAGCACCATGTAGAAAAGCATTTCATTTCTCAAAGTATGCTAAAATCCCCAACTCAACCCCTCTCTCAGGCATTACAAGTCAAATACTGTTACAAGTCTCTCTCACAGGCAACTCATGAATCACATGCTCACAAAGCGAATAGAGTAACAAATAAGGCTCCCACATGGGCTAAACTGTACAAATAAGCCCCCACACGGGCAACATAATATAATCAAGCTCCCACATGGGCATCACAATATACTCAAGCCCCCACACGGGCATCACAATATACTCAAGCCCCCAATCATGCATCACAATAAAATCAACAATCCTAAATCATATTACGATCACGTCCCAAAGCCTATGACATAAGAATAATCAATTACCCAATCCCAGTCTCAAAGATGGATAGCCAAACCTACCTCGAAGGCCGAAAACTTCACCCGAACACTCTACCGGAGCTTTAACCTCAAATACCGACTTCGAAATGATCCCCAACTATCAAGAATGGAAAGAATTCATCAAAAGTAGTTCAACAATACCCATATTTGAAGGTTTAAGAATCGGGGTTAAAATCGTCCAAAAATCACCTCGAAAATAAAAAGGGCAAAAGTAGAATTTTAGTTGAAAAATTAGGTTCTACATATCAAGAGGAGTTCGTGGTTGAAAAATCTATTAAAATCGAGTAGGAAACGGATTTGAAATCATGAAACTACTAGTTTTGAAATTCGGGGGAAAAATCCCAAAACCCACATTGAGATCCTGAATTTTAAAGAGCTTTGGAAGATAAAATCGTTAGGAAATGATTTAGAAATGATAAAGAGACTTATTCTAATGAATTTCCTCAAAAGATTTCTTCAAAATTCGTCTGTCCTAAGCTCCAATTGTGTAACAATGGTGGAAATGAGAAAAAGAAGGAAGAAACCCAAAATATAGGCTATTTTCACCCAAAAAGGGTTTGTTGACCACGATCAACTTGCACCAACACCATTCAAAACATGTTTTTAACCCTCGAAACTCATTTGGAACGCTATAAACATGAACCAATAGTGCAAATTGATCAGAAAACATGTTTCAGAGCCAATGGCATTGTTTGATTTCTGGAAAAAAGATTGTTATGAACAAAATACCCCTACGGACTTCTTTTAGGCCTAAAACTCAACTTTTAGCCTAAATACCCAAAATAAATTTTAAGGTCTAGAGGCTCTAACCAACCACCCTACTAGACCAAACTTGAAATTCTAGACATAACGAAACTGACAAAATCACCATCAGATGCTTGGATCTGGGAATGTTAACCAAAGTCAACGATCTCCTTAAAAACTCCACCAAAGGTCTCAAAATCACTAAAATCCTTCCTGGTCGCATCGGGGACCATACCAACCACTCTCAGAACACAAACAAAGCATGAAACTGCTAAGGTGAAAGGCCAAAATGGTCATTTCACATAAAAAGGTAATTTCACAAGAGTTGAGACATTACGCCATACACCACTAAAACACTCGTTCATCCTCGAATGAAAGGCAAAGTAAAGTACCTGAAAGAGTGAAAAGCTAAGGATATCTGCGATGCATATCGGACTCCACCTCCCAAGTAGCCTCCTCAACCGACCAGTGTCGCCACTGAACTTTCACTGAATCAATATGCTTTGACCTCAAATGTCTAGTCTGTCTATTCAAGATAGTAGCAGGCTCCTCCTCAAAGGATAAATCTTGATCCAATGCAACCGAGTCCCACTGAATCACATGAGAATCATCATGACAGTACCACTTAAGCATCGAAACATGGAATATGGGATGAACGGCTGATAAGTTTGGAGGCAAGGCCAATATGTAGGCTACCTCCCTATACTTCTCCAAAATCTCAAAAGGGCTAATAAACCTCAGACTGAGCTTTCCTTTCTTCCCAAACCTCATCATACCCTTAGTGGGTGACTCTTTGAGCAACACTCGCTCACCAATGGCAAAAGATACATCACGAACACGCCTATCGGCATAGCTCTTCTGCCTACTTTGGGCGGTCACAAGGCGCTACTAAATCAATCTCATTCTATCCATGGAGTCTCTCAATAGATCAGTACCCCAAGGTCAAACTCAAAAAGAATCTAACCATCCCACGGGAGATCTACACCTCCTCCCATACAAGGCCTCAAACGGTGCCATCTGAATGCGGGAATGGTAACTATTGTTATAGGCAAATTCAGCAAAAGGTAAGGAATGGTCCCAATGACCACCAAAATCCATGGCATAAGCCCAAAGCATGTCCTCTAGTACCTGAATAGTCCGCTTAGACTGACCATCGGTCTGAGGATGGAAAATGGTACTCAACTCAAGCTCGGTACCCATATGCTCCTGCATAGAACTCCATAAATGAGAGGTGAACTGCGTACCTCTATCAGACACAATGGAAATAGGCACTACATGCAACCGAACAATCTCACGGATGTAGATCCTAGCTAACCTCTCCGCATTGTAGCTAGTCTTCACCAGAATGAAATGAGCCGACTTGGTCAACCGATCCACAATCACCCAAACAGAGTCATACTTACCCAAAGTCAAGGGTAACCCAGTCACAAAGTCCATTGTAATGCGCTCCCACTTCCACTCGGGAATGGGCATCCTTGGAATCGAACCTCCCGGTCTCTTATGCTCATACTTCACCTATTGACAATTCAAACACTTAGCCACAAAATCCACGATATCTCTCTTCATACCACACCACCAGTAGTGTTGTTTCATGTCATGAAACATCTTTGCCACTCCTAGGTGAATTGAGTACTTCGAACAATGAGCCTCCTCCAATATCATACGCACCCTATCACCAACATTAGGAACACAAATACAACAACTAATCCTAAAAAATCCCTCGGGATCAAGAGAAGCCGACTTAGATTCACCCCTCAACACTTTGTCCCGAATCATCCTCAACTTATCGTCATCAAACTGGCGGGCACAATTCGATCCATCAAGGAAGGCTAAAATACTTTGAGGTGTCGAAATATTAAGTCAAACCATATGTCTAGAAAATGACTGAACCTCTAATACCAAAGGTCTCTCCTCCGCCTTAAGGAAGGCAAAGCTACCCATACTAGGTGCTTTTCGACTCAAAGCATCTTCCACTACATTAGCCTTGCCCTAATAATAAAGAATGGTGATGTCATAATCTTTCAACAACTCCAACCACCTACGCAGCCTCATGTTCAGATTTGGCTAAGAAAAGATATACTTGACACTACGATGGTAAAGACCTCACAATGCACCCCGTAGAGATAGTGCCTCCATAACTTCAAAACAAAAACCACTGCCGCTAACTCCAAATCGTGAGTAGGGTAGTTCTTTTCATGTACCTTTAATTGTCGAGAAGCATAGGCTATGACTCTCCCCTTCTGTATCAACACACCACCCAAACCAACACCCGAAGATCACAGAATACAATAAATGCCACACCCTCCTCGGGTAATGCTAGAATATTTGCCGAAGTCAATAACTCCTTGAGCTTTTGAAAGCTCACCTCACACTCATTGATCCACTAAAATGCTACAGACTTTTGAGTAAACCTAGTCAATGGGGCTGTGATGGAAGAGAAACTCTAAACAAACCGACGATAATAACCCCCTAACCTAATGAAACTCTAAATCTCGGTAACTGGAGTAGATCTATACCAATCAAGAACCGCTGCCACCTTGGCCGGATCAACCATAATCCCATCCTTGGTCACCACGTGACCCAAGAAAGCCACAAACTCAAGCCAAAACTCACATTTGGAGAATTTTACATACAACTTCTCCTCCCACAATCTCTGAAGCACGACCCTCAAGTGACGAACATGGTCGGCCTCATTCTTGGAGTAAATCAAGATATCATCGATGAATACAATCACAAAAGAGTCCAAATAGGGCTGAAATACCCAGTTCATCAACTCAATAAAAGCATCTTGGGCATTAGTTAGCCCAAAAGACATGACCACAAACTCATAATGCCCATAACGAATCCTAAAAACGGTCTTCGGGATATCAGAATCCTAAACTCTCAACTGATGTTAACCCGACCTCAAGTCAATCTAGTAGAACATCGATGCACCCTGAAGCTGGTCAAATAGATCATTAATGCGAGGAAGAGGATATTTGTTCTTGATCGTTACCTTTTTCAATTGTCAATAGTCAATACACATCCTCATAGTACCATCATTCTTCTTCACAAATAAGACTGGTGCACCCTAAAGTGAAACACAAGGCCGAATAAACCCTTTCTTCAACAAATCTTCCAATTGTTCCTTCAATTCCTTCAACTCAGCCGGTGCCATCCAATAAGGAGAAATGGAAATGGGCTTGGTTCCTGGCTCCAAGTGAATCACAAAATCAATATCACGGTCTGGAGGAACACTTGTAAATCTTTAGGAAATACATCCATGAACTCTCTCACCACTCTCGTGGTCTCTAAAGGAGATAATCCTTAGTGAGATCACGAATATGGGCCAAATAAGACAGGCAACCCTTTTCCAACATACGGAAAGCATGTATATAAGATATCAACCCCTTTGGATAAGAACTCAGAGTACCCATCCACACTAATCGAGGAAAACCAAGATAAGCTAAAGTCACGGTCTTAGCATACCAGTCTAGAATCGCATGATAGGGAGATAACCAATCCATACCTAATATCACATCAAAATCAAGTATACCTAATAAGATCAAGTTCGCCCAAGTATCTCTACCCAAAAACGTCACTACACAACCCCGATACACCACTAAAGTCTCGCCTACCAGGGTAGAGACGCTAATAGGTACTGCTAGGGGCTCACATACATAATCAATATCTGCATCAAAATTATTCGGCACATAAGAGTAGGTGGACCCGGGATCAAACAATACTGAAGCAGAGCGATGGCAAACTAGGACAATACGTGTAATAACTGTATCAGAGGCCTCTACCTCAGCTCTACCTGGAATGGCATAACATAATCTACGATCACCACTGGCCTGGGACCCACCACGAGTACCCCCTCAAGCTCCACCCTTGGCACCCTTGGTGCCACTTCTAGCACTCTGTGAATCACCTCTGACCGCTGGAGCTGGTGTAGAACGAATAGCCTGTGACCCGGGCTGAACAATAGAAGGAACACGTCTGGGGCAATCCTTTGCCTTATGCCCAAACTCATCATAAACATGGTAGCCTCGAGGACCCGAACCTCGGGGAGGATAACCAAAAGTGTCGACACGTCCTCCCAAACATGAAGAACCACCATGACTAGTTTGCCAAGGCCTTCATCCACCTATACCATTTGTACTCTGAATTGCTGCATGTACTGGCCTTCTCTGATAACCATGGGTGCTCGGACCCGAATACTCTCTACCTCTTGAGGAATGTCCACTGAACTGACCCTGACAACGGAACCTCTTGGTGCTGCCCTATCTAGTGTATCTGATGCTCTCGATCATCGTGTCATGATCAGTAATACTCTGAAAGGAGCCACCCGATAGCACAAGAGAGATTGTGGCCTCCTGTAGATAGCTGGTGAATCCCTTCACCAACTTGTGGATCCTCTCAAACTCTGTAAGGATAATCAACATAGCATAACGAGACAACTCATGAAAATAAGCCTCGTACTGTGATACTGATAAAGAACCCTGCTCTAGCCTCTCAAACTCATCTCTGCGCTAATCGCGAAGGCTATACTGCACAAACCTCTCAAGGAACACCTCAGTGAACTGCTCCCAACCAATCATAGGAGAACCAGCAGGTCTGCGAGCAAGAACTGATCTCCACCACTCCTTGGCCACTTCTGCAAACTGGTAGGAAGTGTAAGTCACTCCATGTTCCTCTAAAATACCAGGTTGAACAACTTGTCCTGGCAGTCAATCAAGAAATCATAGGCCTTTTCCCCCACTGTATCGTCAAACCCGGGGGGCGCCAATCTCACAAACCTCTCAAAATACTTCTGCTCAGACACGGACATGGCTGCACTAGCAGAAACTGGCGGAGCTACAAATCTCGAAGGTGCAATAGAGGGCACTAGAGAAGAACTAAGAGTCTGGAACCCCACACTAGGCCCTTGAACTGGCAAGGTAGTACCAACTGTAATAGGGGAGCCTGAAATGCCCAGAAGAATACAAGGAGTAGGGGCACCGTACAATCTAGCCAATAACCGGACAAGAAACTCCTGGAGTACCTAGGTACTATCGGTAACTGAAGGAGGCTGGGTTTACCTCTGCTCCTCAGCCTACTGCTCGAAATCATCCTCATGCTCCTATATAGGCTAAGGTGATGCCTCCCTGGTCAGTCCTCGAGGTGGTGGTGCTCCCCTCGCTCAACCATGACCACCCCTACCTCCTCTGCGTCCCCTGCCTCTCCCACAGACTAGGGCTGGGGCAGTAGGTACGGCCTCACCCTCACTGACTCTGGCTCTAGTCCTCACCATCAGCGTAGAAAGAATAGATTAGAGGTATACAACACTTTGATATGAATGAATCTCACGAAAGGAATCAATGAAAGGAATTTCTCCTAGTAATTATCTTATAGCCTCTCGAAGATAAGTACGGACGTCTACGTACCGATCCGCAAGACTCTACTAGACACTGTATTCTTTAACTTATGAAGTCATGATGGCGCACATCCCAAAATCACCCTGATGTGCAAGTTGAACAATAAAACACATACGAGACTCCAAAGAGGAAGTCAGGCCACAACTAAAAAGAATAGAATAACAACGAAGAATTTCCCAAAATCTGGTGTCATAAGTGTAAAGAGCATCTAAAATAATCCCTGAATATAAGTACATCATAAGTCTCCGAATAATAGAAATGACTGAAATGGAAGATAGAGTTAATGGCTATGCGAAGCACAAGATCTCACCACTACTCCGAAATGAGGCTGCTCGCTAGAAAATCAACCGCCATGAGGAGTACCCTTACTAGAACCTGCATCAAAAGGGATATAGAAGTAGGGGTGAGTACAATTCATATGTACTCAGTAGGTTTGACCGACTGAGGATAAGGAATTAATCAAACATATGAAATAAACTAAGGAACGCTTCCACTTGCATACAGAAAAATCCCACTCCGGCATCGATGCCGCATGTTTATATAGAACAGCGTGAGTACAGTAAGCACATAAGAATAGTAACATCAAAGATCATCAGATAAGACACAAACAAAGATCGATGCAATGATGTGGTGGTACGATGGAATCAAGATTATCACACAACCTTTTGTATACACCCTGTCGAGCTAAGGCATCCAGACAAGGACCCATTGGGGACTCGCAGTCCATATACCAAATCACAATCTCAAAATCTTATCATCTTTCCACCTAGCTCATGGTCAAGGATATAAAAAGTGTCATTTTTTTTCTTAGAAAGAATCTCCACATTTCTTAACCTCCCAAGATCAATGATACGATGAATGAGGATGAATGCATCACAACACATATGGCATGGAGGCAATAATAAAATCAACATGTAATGAAAGGTTCAAAGTTCTAAAAACTCGACCAAATCATGTTAAACACCCTCATATAAAAATAATGGGAAAGAGTTCATTTGAAATAAATGAGCTCCATTTAGAAAACCATTTCATATCTCAAATTATGCTAAAATCCCAAACTCAACCCCTTTCTCGGCATTACAAGTCAAACAGTGTTACAAGCCCTCTCACAGGCAACTCATGAATCACATGCTCACAAAGCAAATAAAGTAACAATTAAGGCCCCCACACAGGCTAAATTGTACAAATAAGCCCCCACACGGGCAACATAATATCATGAAGCCCCTACATGGGCATCACAATATACTCAAGCCCCCACACAGGCATCAAAATATACTCAAGCCCCCACACGGGCATCACAATAAAATCCACAATCCGAAATCATATTACGATCCCATCCCAAAGCGTATGAAATAAGAACAATCAATTACCCAATCCCAGTTTCAAAGAAGGATACCCAAACCTACCTCGAAGGCCAAAAACATTACCCAAATATTCTACCAGAGCTTTAACCTCAAATACCAACTCCAAAACGATCTCCAACTATCAAGAATGGAAAGAATTCATCAAAAGGAGTTCAACGATACCCATATTGCAAGGTTTAAGAACCGAGGTTAAAATCATCCAAAAATCACCTTGAAAATGAAAAGGGTGAATTGGAATTTTAGTTGAAAATCAGGTTCTACACATCAAGAGGAGTTTGTGGTTGAAAACCCCATTAAAATCGAGTAGGAAACAGATTCAAAATTATGAAATTACTAGTTTTAAAAATTGGGGGAAAAACCCCAAAACCCACATTGAGATCTTGAATTTTAAAGAGCTTTGGAAGATAAAATTGTTAGGAAAATGATTTAGAAATGGTAAAGAGACTTACTCAAACGAATTTCCTCAAAAGATTGCTTCAAAATTCGTCTCTCCTAAGCTCCAATTGTGTAACAATGGTGGAAATTTGAAAAACAAGGAAGAAACCCAAAATATGGGCTATTTTCAACCAAAAAGGGTCTGTTGACTGCGGATCTTGCACCAACACCATTTAAAACATGTTTTTAACCCTCGAAACTCATTTGGAACCCTATAAATATGAACCAATAGTGCAAATTGATCAGAAAACATGTTTCGAAGCCAATGGAATCGTTGGATTTTTGAAAAAAAGTATTTTTATGACCAAACTACCACTACGGACCTCTTTTATTTATAAAACTCAACTTTTAGCCTAAATACCCAAAATGAATTCTAAGGTCTCGGTGCTCTAACCAACCATCCTACTAGAACAAACGCGACGTGCCGGATGCAATGGAACTGACAGAATCACCATTCGACGTTCGGATCTCAGAATATTGATCAAAGTCAACATATCCTTAAAAACTCCACCCAAGGTCTCAAAATCACTAAAATCCCTCGCGATCGCTTCGAAGACCATACCAACCACTCCCGGAACACAAATAAAACGTGAAACCACTAAGGGAAAGGCCAAAATGGTCATTTCACACAAAAATGTAATTTCACAAGAATTGGGACATTACATATGCATATCTTCATAAATTCATATTTCATAGTTCATAAACTTTATCATGGGTTCATAATCCAAAATCATGGATCATGCATGGGTTCATGTGAATTCAACTCAAAATCATGTAATTACTTCAATTCATGCATTGGAAGATATGAATAAATCATTAAAACCATAATTGAAAACAACCCATGAAGATAGAATTGAAATTCTAACTTGATTAATTGAAATTGAATTGAGAAATTCAAAACCATGGGGACTCGGAATGGATTCCATGAGTGAATACCCACATACCTTGCTACTCAAAGCCCAAGATGAATGGAGAATTGCAGACCATGGAGTAAACCCTAGCTTCTTCTTCTTCTTCCTGAGGTTGAGAGGGAATTAGGAGAGTAAATTTGGTTGGGTTTTGAAGAATTAGAAGAATGTGTTTAAAGTGGGTAGATTTAGGACTTAAAGGCTTTATATAGGGCTTAGGATGAAGGCCAAAACGACATATCATAGGGCTAAAACATTTAGGAAAGACCCAAAAGCCCCTGAAAATTAACTGGCGAAACTTCCTACGGTTCATAGGACTTTCTACGGACTGTCTTGGTCAACCGTAGAAAAGTTCAGAAACTCTCAACTTAGACCAATCTTTGACGGGACCTTTTTACGACTCGTAGTTCTTCCTGCGGTCCATAAAAACCAACTTGACCTTTAAAATTTCACTAAGTCTGGGACCTACCTATGAGACCCCTCTACGACTCGTATAACATTGACAAGCCATCCTGTTCACTCATAGAAAATTTCAGAGACTTGATTTTCAAAAATTATTTTCCCCCTTTCTACAAGACTGGTCTACGACCCATAGAAAGTTCTACGAACTATAGACTGGTCTCGTAGACCTTAACCAGTAGCCACAATTTATGCAATCTTTTCCCTTTATGAAATTTGAGGTGTCACATCTCCCCTTGGGAACATTCGTCCTCCAATGGAACTCAAGGCAACATAAAAAAGGGCAGTGGAAGAGATTTCAACAACCCAATATGAATGCAATAAAATATATGCACATAATCAAAGAGAAAATCTACTCCAAGCTAACATATACTTTAAAGCATCATTTCGTAAAACATACATGCATGCATAAGGAAACATGAGAATGACTAAGACACATGAATCCGCAAGAATGAACCATGAGGAGCTAAACACCTCAAGTTAGAATAGGATTGGAGGGAAAGAGATAAGGATATCGGGACATCATATCAGCCTCGGCTTTCCAAGTAGCACCCTCAACCAATTTATTCCTCCACAATACCTTTAAAGATGCAATTTCCTTGTACCTCAACTTTCTAACTTGCCTGTCCAAGATCTCAGTTGGAACTTATTCATAAGAAAGACTTTCTTTTATCCAAGACTCTCCAATGGTACAATAGATGTTGGATCACCAATATGTTTCTTCAATAAGGACACATGGAAAACCGGATGTATCGATGCTAACTCATTGGGCAAATCAAGTTCATAAGCAACCTTACCAATACGCCTCAAGACTTGATAAGGACCAACATAACGGGGACTAAGCTTCCCTTTCTTACACAACCTCATAACACCTTTCATAGGTTAAATTTTCAACTAAACTCAATCATCATCATCAAACTTAAGATCTCTTCTTCTAACATCGACATAGGACGTTTTTCGACTTTGAGTTGTTTTCAACCTTTCTCAAATAAACTGAACTTTCTCCATAGCCTCATATACCAATTTGAGATATATCAAGGTAACCTCACCAACTTCAAATCAACCTATAGGAGATCTACACCCCCTACCATAAAGAGCCTCAAAGGGAGCCATACTAATGCTTGAATGATAGTTATTATTATACACAAACTCAATCAAAGGCAAATGATCATCCCAATTACCCTTAAAGTCAATCACACAAGATCTCAACATACCCTCCAAAGTTTGGATGGTACACTTAGCTTGCCCATCAGTTTGAGGATGAAAGGCCGTACTAGGCTTGACATGAGTACCAAGGCCTTTTTGGAAAATTTTCAAAATAGAGAAGTAAATTGGCTACCACGATTGGAGATAATGGATAGGGGCACTTCATGCAACCTAACCATCTCCTTTAGATACAACTTCTTCTGCCAAATAGGAAACCTTGATGAGAAGAAAATGAGCTGACTTCATCATATAATCAACAATAACCCAAATAAAATCATGTTGCCGCCGGGTGCAGGGTAAACCAACAATAAAGTCCATAACCTCCCGGCCTTTGATGCTTAACTTTTACTTGTTGATAATTAGGATACTTATCCACAATATCCTTCTTCATCCCATTCCACCAATAGACCTCCCACAAATCAAAGTACATCTTGGTGGCTCCTGGATGAATGGAATACCGAGAACTTTGGGCTTCCTACAAAATGTGCTTCCTCAAATCCTCAACATTGGAACACACGAACGACCTTGATATGGAAGCACACTATCTCTCCCTTGGGAGAAAGCCTCTATGGCTTTTTCAGAAACTGACTTCTTCAAGTCAACTAATACTTGATCAAGATCTTCCTTAGCTTTTTCACATCCGATACAAAAGATGATTCCGAACCGTTATGAACAACTACACCACCTTCATTAGAGTCAACCAACCAAACACCCAATCGAGCCAAGCTATGAACATCACGAACCAATTCTCTCTTGTCATCTTCAACATGTACAACACTACCTATTGACAATCGACTCAAGGCATCGGCCAACCCAGTAAATTAGTAATTTGATAACCATAATAGATTCATTGCATGAGATGTGATACATGAAACCCAAACTATGTTGTAGCCTTGCAATTGCCTCGTACTTGTTTAACACACCAAAAACAAAAGTTGTCCACAGTAGCTACTTTTACTTTTTTAATTATCGCAATAGTGGTATAGAAAATATTAAGTTCCTGATTCACTTGTGTTACTTTATAGATTTGATAGAATTGAATACAAATTGATTGTAAGTCCCTTGGTACGACAACTCGATTCTAAAAGAGCAAGCTATTACTTCTACAACTACGTGTACATGCGTGTGCTATTGGGAGCAACAAGTTTTTGGCGTCGCTGCCGAGGAACATTCAAATTAATTTATATTTAATTCTTTAAAGTCTACTAGTCAACTGTTAAAGTTCTAATAAACTTGATCTTAGCTGGTTGTTGTGCAGGTAGTAAAAGCTAAATTCTAGCTCAAAAAAGAGATCTTGGTCAACCAAACAACGAACCTGAAAGAGCTCTTCGACTACAAAGAAAGCTAGCAAACCATGGGGGAGAACATGAATTGGGAATAGGTCTCCAGGGAAACAAGGAGGAAAACCTAACTAAAGATTGTGAGGAACGCATGGAAGAAGAACAGGTGGCGATACCGGTAGTGATAGCTGCAAGGCAAGTCCATGATGTGGCAGTCCCACTCACCACCAATATTACATCGAGCATTCAGAAACCGCCACCGGGTGGCCGATTTGAGCTAAAGCAAGCTATGGTGCAACTCATTCATTCGACTGGGTAATTGTCACGACCCGATCTCTAGAGTCACGATGACGCCTACCACCCCACTAGTAGGCCAGCCAAAACCCTATCCCAGAACTTAACAGTAATGGGACTAAGGGTGGAAACTAACCGTAACTAAGCGGAAACATAAATGAGAACACACAAGAGAAGGAGGAAACGAAAGCAAACCTATATATATACAAGACAAATCCCAGAACCTGGAAGTCACAAGTACAAAACTACTAACAAGAATACAAGTCCAAAAAGTGGACCACAGAAACAAACTGCCTCGAAAGCAAAAGACAAGTCAAAATATAACTACAAAATGAGACAAGTAATCCCAGAACGCTATGTGCGCACCCTCGTCTCCTGAACAGACATCTGCAGGCTCGAACTCAACGCTGATAACTGGTGCTCGGACCTGCATCACAAAAACAGATGCAGAGTGTAGCATGAGTACAAAAACAACGGGTACCCAATAGGCATCATAGGCCGACTAAGCAAGAAAGGTAAAAACAGGCAGATAAGATAGAATCAATACAACAGAGGTCAACAGAACAGGAATAGAATAAACGGAAAGTAATATAAGAATATCACAATTAAACCCAACTGGGCCCTCCATAAGACCCGCTAGGCACACTCAAGAACAGACAAGCAAGAACCCGAACTGACCCCCATAAACCCGACAGGTACACAGAGAATCTACACTACTGAAACAAGGGAACCCAACTCCAAAAGCCTTAACACCCATGGGCCTTGAACTTGCTAAAGATAGCACCTGGGCCTCGAACCCAACCATCAGTCTCAAGCTGGAAATAACTTACTCTAACCATGTAACATCAGCCTCAGACTAGAAATGATGGCCTTAAACCGTAAATAATAGAACCTGGGCCTCAAACCCAAACCATCAGTCTCAAGCTGGAAATAACGGACTCTAACCGTGTAACGTCAACCTCGGACTGGAAATAACGGTCTCGAACTGTAAATAATAGAACCTGGGCCTCGAACCCAAACCATCAGTCTCAAGCTGGAAATAACGGACTCTAACCGTGTAACGTCAGCCTCGGACTGGAAAATAACACCCCTCGCTCAACAGTTTCAAGCTTGAAATAACAGGCTCTAACCGTGTAACGTCAGCCTCAGACCGGAGCTAGCCGCCTCAAACTGAATAAAGCCACCACCAACCAACTCCACACAAGGCTAGACACCGCGGGATGCCACCCCCACAAGGATATACCCCGAAGGCTTCCAGCCTAGCATAACCCAACCGTCAATCGGTGCAATAGCAAAATCTTTCGGCAGCACCCCAGAACCACAGAGATAGGAAGAGAAAGGATAGAAGGTCCGAAAAGCCATGAGTTCTCCTAAATTAAGGCCCATACTATCATACCCAAGTCTGCTATACCGGTCTACAAGGATTCAGTCCATCAGAATCGACGTCGAATACGTACTCAAGTCAGCCAGGTGCATGGGACTAAGGCAACACTACCTAACCTATTCTAAGGTAAAAAATCACCGCAATCAACAAAACACAAGAAAATAACCAGAACCCATGCATGCAACAACAGATAACCACCCAACAAATAACCCACAACAAATCATCAACATCCCAAGTCAATAACCCATACTAAAGAATGATACTAGCCCCGAACAGTCTAAAAATCAATTCTAAATGAAGAAATCCAAGAAGAAGAACAGAAATACTTGCTACCCAACCCTGATTCACACAAGTCGATAAGTAATTACGCATTCAAGCTCAATCTAGGAAGAAGGGAAGCGGTAACCTACCAGAAGGCCGATCACGTGCGCTCCAAGTAATTCTCCTGGAGCTTTCCCCTTCTGAATGGCCTCAGACTGCTGCCACGTTGTCAAAAATAGAGTCACAACGTCAATACAGTCGTTTAGACACTAAAATCATCAAAATCGGAGACAGACCAATTTTGGAGTCAAAATTGGGAAATGTGGGACCTGCTCTGGATTTTCAAGAATTGACTCCGTGAAGAGGTCCCAAATCCTCCCCTGAACTTATATTCAAAAATGGAACACCCATCAGGGCTTGGATCAGCTCCGATAGCCAACAACAGAAAACACAAAACTTTACAAAATAGGCCTAGGATAGCAACTTACGCCTAGAATTCATGGAAATCGAGGAACACCCACTACTCTCCGAGCCAAAACCCACTTAGCCAACGTAAATCCAAGCACCCGGGACTTCGAATCACCGAAAACCGACAAAAGATGAGGGAGATATGAATTTCTAAACATTCCATCCAAATGAGCCTCGACCTCCCTTTTTAAGAAGTGCCAACCGCTGAACTTTGCGAACGCGGCCAAGGCCCCACGAACGCGGAGGGAAAATGAACACTACTCCGCGAACTCGGCCAGGGGCTCGAGAATGCAAATAGAAGGGATTCACACCTCCGCAAACATGGAACTCTATTCGTGAATGCAGAGAGAAGACACCCCATGCCTTCTAAACCTCTGCGAACGCGGAATCCTATCCATGAACGCAAAGAAGGATACCTCAGACCTCCTCGAACACGGAGTAGACACACTTACACCTCCGTAAATGCGAAGCCTATCCCGCGAACGCGGAGAGAAGAGGTGTCTGTAGATATCAGTTGCACCAGCTGAGTTTTGGACAATTCAAAAACTCTGACGGGGTGCTCGGAATTCGTTCGGAACCCCGTACACCCAAAGGAGATAGGCTACCCCATCAAATTCGACATTCCAAACTCAATGGCGTAGTCAAAATTTTCATACAAGGTTGTTTCGATGAAAAGTGGGTCCCACACCCAATGGGCCATTTTAGCCAAATTCTACCAAGGGCCTCGGAATTTGATCGGAAGCTCCCGAAAGTTCTCGAAGGGTCATTCTAGACCAAACTCAGCATTCCGGAACTAACTGCTCTGACGAAATTCACATCTGAGTGTGTTTACCAAGAATGTTGACCAAAGTCAACTTTAAGCCAAATTACGAAGGCTAAAGAGCTAACTTGCCCCAAAATCATACCGGAAACCCCGGGACTAAGGCCAACCATGCTTCTAGCCTAATTTGACCACTCCGGAGCTGATGGAACCGTTCGAATTCCCATCTGAAGTTGTTTACCTGAAGTTATGACCGAAATCAACTTTTCAAGGTTCAAAAGCTCCAAAACAGGAAAACATGCATAAAAACCAAACGAACAACCAGACAACCAAACCTACAGTGCCAGCAAGTCAATAATGACTTGGGGTCGCTATAGGAATGCTCTAACGACAGAAAAGAGGCACAAACACGCAAATGACCGAAGGGTGATTACAACATCCACTACTAAAAGGAGATTCGTCTGCGAAAGTATGAGTCAAGAAGTACTTGAGGGCTCAAATAAGCTAGGGAACAACTCCCGCATCTCCCGCTCGGTCTCCCAGGTATCCTCCTCAACTGGACAGTGCCTCCAATGGACCTTAACTATAGGAATGACTCTCGACCTCAGCTGCCGCACATCTCTGGCTAAAACAGCAACTGGCTCCTCAATATAGGTCAGGCAATCATCCAATTCAACGGCATCATAGTGGAGCACATGAGACTCATATAGAACATATCGGCGCAGCATCGAAACATGGAAAACTAGATGAGTAGCTGAGAATGCTGGAGGTAAAGCTAACTCATAGGCTACCTCACATACTGCCCTTAAAATCTCAAAAGGCCCAATATACTTAGGGCTAAGCTTTCCCTGCCTCCCGAATCTCATCACGCCCTTCATGGGTGATACTCGGAGGAATACTCTATCTCCCACGGCAAATCTCAATGGTCGACGCTTGCGATCTGCATAACTCTGTTGTCTACTTTGAGCCGTCCTGAGCCTATCCTAAATCAATCTCACATGCTACAAGGTCTCCTGAAACAGATCTGTACCCCTCGGCCTAGGCTTCGTAGACTCAAAACCAACCAACTGGAGTGCGACAACGCCTACCATATAAGGCTTCAAACGGGGCCATCTGAATGTTGGAATGGTAGCTGTTGTTGTACGCAAACTCCGCCAAATGCAAGAACTGGTCCCATTAACCTCCAAAATCCATAACACAGGCCCGCAGTATATCCTCAAGAACCTAAATAGTATGCTCCAACTTGCCATCGGTCTGCGGGTGAAAAGTTATGCTAAGATTGACACGGATGCTCAACTCCGCCTGAAGTACTCTCCAAAAGCTGGAAGTGAACTGTGAACCCCGGTCTGATATGATAGATACAGGCACACCGTGCAGACGGACTACCTCCCGAATGTAGATACGGGCTAACCTCTCAGCACTAAAGGAAAAATGAACGGGAAGGAAGTGTACTGACTTGGTCAATCGATCCACGATGACCCAAATATTGTCAACACCTTTAGAAGTCAGTGGCAACCCCACAACGAAGTCCATGGTGATGCACTCCCACTTACACTCAGGAATGGGCAACCTTTGCAACTCTCCACCAGGCCTCAAACGCTCGGCCTTCACCTGCTGGCAACACAAGCAATGGGACACATAGTCTGAGATGTCCCTCCACAAAATGCTCCACCAGTAGTGCTGCCTCAAATCACGATACATCTTAGCTGTGCCCGGATGGATAGAATATTTGGAATCATGGGCCTCGCTAAGGATCAGCTGGATCAAATCACCAACTCTCGGAATGTACAAACGGCCAGCAAACCTCAAAACCCTATTTGAGTCTAGGGTAACCTGCTCAGCATCACCTGCTATAACCTTGCCTATGAGTGCCACCAACGCCTCATCCTCTAACTGATGACTACAGATCTGATCAAGCAGAGATGACTGAACCCCTACATAAGCTAACACCCGGCTGGAATCTAAAACATCAAGCCTAATCATATGATTGGCTAAAGACTGAATGTCCATAGCTAAGGGTCGTTCTAAAATAGAAAGAAAGGCTAGACTACCCATACTTCCTGCCCTCTGACTCAAGGCGTCCACTACTACATTCGCCTTGCCCGGGTTGTAGAGAATAGAGAGATCATAGTCGTTCAGGAGCTTGATCCAACACACTGTCTCGAATTAAGATCCCTCTGGCTCATAATGTACTGAAGGCTATCGGTATAGATCTCAGAATGAACTCCATAAAGGTAATGCCACTTGATCTTAAGCGTAAAAACTACCGCTGCCAACTCCAAATCATGAGTGGGGTAGTTGCGCTCATGCAGCTTAAGCTGCCTCAACGCAAAAGAAATAACCCGACCCTACTGTATCAGAACATATACCAAACCAATGCCGAATGCATCACAATAAACCGTGAAGCCCTCGCCCTCAACTAGTAGAGTCAATATAGGAACAATGGTAAGAAACTCCTTAAGCCTCAAAAAGCTCCTCTCACTCTCCTTCGACCACACAAAGGGAACATCCTGGCAAGTCAACTGAGTCAGAGGTGCTGCTATAGTGGAGAAACCCTTGACAAGGCGCCTGTAGTACCCTGCCAATCCGACGAAGCTCCGAACCTCAATCACAGAAGTTGGCCTAGCCCAATCACGAATAACCTCAATCTTCACCAGATCTACCATAATGCCATCCTTGGACATCACGTGCCCAAGAATGGTACAGACTCAGCCAGAACTCGCACTTTGAGAAGTTGGCATAAAGCCGATGATCTCTCAAAGTCTGGAACACTATCCTTAGATGCTGCTCATGCTCACCATGGCTCCATGAGTATACCAAGATATCATCAATGAAAACTATGACGAAGCAGTCCAGATACGGCCTGAATATGCAAGTCATCAAGTCTATGAAAGCGACAGGGACATTAGTCAACCCAAAAGACATCACTAAGAACTCATACTGGCCGTAACGAGTCCTAAATGTTGTCTTAGGGATGTCCACTGCTCTAACCCTCAGTTACTGGTAGCCAGATCTCAAGTCAACCTTAGAAAACACTGCGGCCCCTGAAGCTAATTTAACAGATCATCAATATGAGGCATGGGGTAACGATTTCTCACCATCACCTTATTCAGCTACCTGTAGTCAATACACATCCGCATGGTACTATCCTTCTTCTTCACAAACTAAACTGGGGCACCCCAAGGCGATACACTAGGCCAAATGAACCCCTTACCCAAGAGGTCCTAAAGCTGAACACTGAGCTCTTTGAGCTCTGCAGGTGCCATACAGTATAGTGAGATAGAAATATGATGCGTACCCAACTCCAAATCAATGGCAAAGTCAATATCTCACTCTGGGGGAAGGCAAGGAAGGTCGGCAGGAAACACATCAGCAAACTCTAAGACTATAGGCACTGAATCAACTGTAGGGCTCTCTCTACTAACAACTCTAACATACGCCAAATATGTCAAACATCCGCCAGCCACTAGCCTCAGAGCCTGAACATAAGAAATCACTCCAATCGGCATGTGACAACAAGAGCCCTGCCACACCACCGGTGGAATACCAGGCATGGCTAAAGTAACGGTCTTGGCATAGCAATCCAAGCCCGATGAAGGGATAGCTAATCCATGCCGAGAATAACATCAAAATCCACTATACAAAGCACAATAAGGTCGACCAGAGTGCCCTGCCCCCAAATAGTCACCACACAAGATCTAAAAACTCTATCCACTACTAAAGAATCCCCTACTGGGGTCGAAACACGCAAAGGCACAGATAAGGGCTTAGGACTCACTCCCAATCAAGGCACACAATAATTCGACACATACGAATAAGTAGAACCAAGATCAAATAAGGCTGAAGCGGACTGATTGCATAAAAGAACCGTACCTGTGATCACATCATCAGACGCCACGGCCTCCGCTCTGGTTGGAGCTGCATAGAAACGGCCCTGGGCACCTTTACCCCGTGCATCCACTTTACCGCCTGTCCTGCCTCCTCGGGGACCTCCTCTAGCACCCTGTTGTCCTCTAGCTAGAGGTGCTACCGCTGAAACCGGTCTCACCGTATGAGGAGCTGGTAAAGCTGATCTGGAGATAGGGCACTCCCTAGACAAATGACAAAGCTCCCCACAAGTAAAGAAACCCTGTGAAGATCTGCTCACCGCTGAAGGTCGGCCACCTCGACCTGATGAACCTGCCTGGAACCCAACTCCGCCCTGACTTGGGCCGGCACTGTGCCCACTCTGACAGTGCTGGTCACCCTCTAAGATCAATACTGAAGCCTGGAACGGGTGACTGGGCTGACTTGGTTGGAACCTCTGATGAACACGGTCTGGGGTATCCGGCGGCCTATGACGGGTCTCGCTGATGGTATCATCTAGCCTGGCCCTCTTGCCGGTGCCCCCGTGGGCCTCATGATGGAGCTTCTTAATAGTGTGGGCATGGTCCACAACATCAAAAAAAGAATGGCCCACTGATAACATAGACTGTGACTCAATCCTCAACTGCAGCCTCAAACCTCTAACGAAACATTAAACCCGCTCCTCCTTTGTAGGCATAATCATGGTGGCATGACGGGACAACTCAAGAAATCTGGCCTCATACTCGAATACTTTCATGGAGCCCTGCTCCAACCTCGAGAACTCATCATGAAGTCGATCCCTGACGCTCTGGGGAATAAATCAGGCCAGAAAAGCCTCTGAAAACTCTGTCCACGATACCGGTGGTGATCCAGCTGGCCTGGACTCGATGAAAGAACGCCACCACTTTTTGGCCGATCAGTCTAGCTAATATGCCGCGAAGTAGGCTCCCCTCAACTCCACTAGGCCCTAAGTTTGTAGTCGCTCCCGGCAAATAGTAATAAACTCATGGGTGTCCTCCCCTACAGCCCCGGAAAACCTCAGCGGTGATAGCCTAAGAAACACCCCTAGCATCTTCTGCTCTCGCAGTGGCATAACCCCATCCAAAGGGTTTGGCTGAACTAAGGGCGGTGCTGGTGGGTGATAAACCTCTGGAGCCGCTACCGCAGGCTGGCCCTGCTGTGCTGGAATTAGCTCTAGGACTGGTGCTGGGGCCGGCTGCTTCTGCATACCCTCGATAGCTGCTACTATCTGGGAAAGCATGCCTTGAAGATCAGGGGTGGCAGCTAGTGCGGGCGGTGGCTGGGCTGGTCCCGACCCCACCGGCTGAGAAGGAATCTACTCTCTATGAGGCTTCACCTCTGTCTCCAGAGTCCTCGCTCTATCGCGGCCTAATGTCACAACACCACCTCGACCTCAGGGTCGATCTCTACAACGCGTGCGAGCCATCCTGAGTGAAACACGTGAAATTTCATGAAACCAATCAGACAACGACACACGAACAGGGATCAAAGTAAGAAAACCTCGTACGGACACCCTGTAACCTCCTAAAGATAAGTCATGGACGTCTCCACACTGATCCGCAGGACTCTACTAGATGCGAGCTCTGTACAAGTGAGGCCAACGAGCCTGGGGCTCTAATACCAACTTGTCACGACCCTATCTCTCAAGTCATGATGGAACCTACCACCCCATTAGTAGGCCAGCCAAAACCTTATCTCAAAACTTAACTGTAATGGGACTAAGGGTGGAAACTAACCTCAACTAAGCGGAAACATAAATGAGAACACACAAGAAAAGGCGGAAACGAAACCAAAACTCTATAAATACAAGACACCTCCCAGAACCTAGAAGTCACAAGTACAGAACTACTAACAAGAGTACAAGTCCCAAAAGTGGACCACAGAAACAAACTATCTTGAAAGCAAAACACAAATCAAAATATAAATACAGAAGGAGACAGGTAATCTCAGAACGTCATGTGCTCACCCTTGTCTCCTGAACAGATAGTTGCAGGCTCGAACTCAACAATGATAACTGGTGCTCGAACCTGCATCACGAAAACAGATGCAGAGTGTAGCATCAGTACCAAAACAACAGGTATCCAGTGGGCATCATAGGCCGACTAAGTAAGAAAGGTAAAAACAAGTAGACAAGATAGAATCAACACAACAAGGTCAACAGAATAGGAATAGAGTAAATGGAAACTAACCTAAGAATATCACAACTAAACCCAACTGGCCCCCATAAGACCCGCTAGGCACACTCAAGCACAGATAAGTAAGAACCCGAACGGACCCCCATAAGCCCGATAGGTACACAAAGAATCTACACTACGGAAACAAGGAAACCCAACTCCAAAATCCTTACAACCCATGGGCCTCGAACCCAATAAAGATAGCACCAGGGCCTCGAATCCAACAATCAGTCTAAAGCTGGAAATAACAGGCTCTAACGTGTAACGTCAGTCTCGAACTGGAAATAATGGCCTCGAATCATGAATAGAACCTGGGCCTCAAACCCAAACCATCAGTCTCAAGCTGGAAATAACAGACTCTAACCTTGTAACGTCAGCCTCGGACTGGAAATAACGGACTCGAACCATAAATAATAGAACTTCGGCCTCGAACCCAAACCATCAGTCTCAAGCTGGAAATAACAGACTCTAATCGTGTAACATCAGCCTCAGACTTGAAAATAACACCCCTCGCTCAATAGTCTCAAGCTGGAAATAACAGGTTCTAACCGTGTAACATCAGCCTCGGATCAGAGCTAGCCGCCTCGAACCGAATAAAGCCACCACCAACCAACTACACACAAGGCTAGACACCATAGGACACCACCCCCACAAAGATATCAACCGAAGGCTTCCAGCCTAGCACAACCCAACCGTCAATCGGTGCAATAGCAAAATCTTCCGGCGGCATCCCTAAACCGCAGAGATAGGAAGAGAATGGATAGAAGGTCCGAAAAGCCACGAGTTCAAAGAGAATGGATAGAAGGTCCGAAAAGCCACAAGTTCACATAAACTAAGGCCCATACTATCAGACTTGAGTCTGCTAGACCAGTCTACAAGGATCTAGTCCATCCAAATCGACATCGGATACATACTCAAGTCAGCCAGGTGCATGGGACTAAGGCAATACTACCCTAGCCCATTCTAAGGTCAAAAATCACCGCAATCAACAAAACACAAGAAAATAACTCGAACCTTTGCATGCAATAACAGATAACCACCCAACAGATAACCTACAACAAATCATCGACATCCCAAGTGTAATGACTCTCTAGGTCATTTATGTGGTAATGCCTCTTTTCTATCGTTTAGAGCATTTCTGTAGCAACCTCAAATCATTTATGACTTGCTGGCATTGACTGTTCGGTCTCCTGATCGTTCGTTTGGGTTTTATGCATGTTTCCCTGTTTTGGAGCTTTTGAATCTTGAAAGTTGATTTCGGTCATAACTTCAGGTAAATGACCTCAGATCAAAATTATGACGGTTCCATCAGCTCCGGAGCAACCAAATTATGCTAGAAGCATGGTTTGCCCGAGCCCTACGGTTTTCGGTGTGATTTTGGGGCCAATTAGCTCTTTTGCCTTCGAAATTTGGCTTAAGGTTGACTTTAGTCAACATTCTTGGTAAAGGAGCTCGGATTAAGATTCCATCAGTGTGGTTAGTTTCGGAATATCGAGTTTGGGCTAGAATGACCCTTCGAGAACTTTTGGGAGCTTCCGATCTAAATCTGAGGCCTCCGGTAGAAATTGGCTAAAATGGCCCAATGGGTGTGGGACCCACTTTTATCGAAACGACCTTGTATAGAAATCTTGACTACGCCATTGAGTCCGGAATGTCGAATTTGAGGAGGTATCATATTTTGTTTGCATGCACGGGGTTCCGAACGAATTTCGGGCACCCCGTAGGAGTTTTGGAGTTGCCAAACCTCAGCTGTTACAGCTGCTGGTTAGTGCAGATATCCAATCTCTTCGCATTCGCGGGATAGGCTTTGCATTCATGGAGGAGAGTAGGAGTCTACTCCGCATTCGCGGGCGAGTTGCGTCGCGGACGTCTAGAGTCTTGTGCTCTGCGTTCGCAGAGGCCTGTGTGATCTCGGGTGCTTGTTCTCCGCATTCGCGGGCCTGGGGCCGCGTTCGCGGAGGTCTGTGTGTTGGTGGAGATCTTGCTTTCTGTGTTTGTCGTGCTTTGGAGGGTTCCTCTCCGTGTTCGTGGAGCCGTCGCCGCGTTCGCGGAGAAGAGCGTGGATCAGTGCTTATATATAGGAGGTCGACGCTCATTTCGATGGAAGCTTTGAAAATTCATATCTCCCTCCTCGGTTATCGGTTTTCGGTGATTCAAAGTCCCAGACATTCAAAATCTTGTTGGCTTCGTGGGTTTTTAGTTGGTTAGCATTGGGTACTCCTTGATTGTCGTGAATTCGAGGCGTAAGTTGCTTCTTGGCCTATTTTGAGAAAAGTTTGTATTTTCTATTTGTTGGTTATTGGAGCTAATACGAGCCTCGCTTAGCATCCCATTTTTGGTCGTAGGTTCGGTGGAGGATTTGGGACCTCTTCACAGAGTCAATTCCTGAAAATCCAGAGCGGGTCCCACATTTCTGATTTTGACTCCGAAATTGGTCCGTCTCCGAATTTGATGATTTTAGTGTCTAAATGACCATATTGACGCTGTGACTCTATTTTTGACAGCGTGGTAGCATTCTGAGGTCGTTCGGAAGGAGAAATCTCTGGTTGAGTAAATTGGATCGCGCGTGATCGGCTTTTTAGTAGGTTACGGCTTCCCTTCTTTCTAGATTGAGCATAATTATGTAAATGCTTGTCGACTTGTGTGAATCTGGGGCTAGTTAGCTAGTATTGTTCTTCTTTTCCGATTTCTTCGTTTAGAGTTGATTTGTCGGTTGTTCGGGGCTAGTATATGTTGTTGCATGTGTGGGTTAGGGTTATTTTCTTTCGTTGTGTTGATTGCTTGTGTTTTTCGGCCTTAGATTAGGTCAGGGTAGTATTGCCTTAGTCCCATGTTCCTGGTTGACTTGAGTATGTATTCGACGTCGATTCGGATGGACTAGATCCTTGTAGACTGGCGTAGCAGACTTGGGTCTGATAGATTGTGCCTTAGTTTAGGTGTTTTCGTATCTTTGGATCCTCTATCTTCTTCTCTCTTTCTATCCCTGCGATTGTGGTTTATTGCGTGAGAATTTCACTGTTGTATCGGCTATCGGTTGGTTTATGCTAGGCTGGGAGCCTTCGGTGGATATCTTTGTGGGGCTGCGGCCTGTGGTATTTTTCCTTGCATCGTTTCATTATTGGTCCTCTGATCTGGTTCGAGGTTGTTAGATCCAGCACACAGCTGACGTTATTCGGTTAGTATTCGATATTTCCAGTGCTAGCCTATAGGGGGTAGGTTCCCGCTCCGGTCCGTAGGTCACGTTACACGATTGCGCTAGGTATTTCTAGTGCGAGTCCGTGGAGCAGAGGCCACTAGTCCCAGCTACGCAGCTGATGTTATCCGGTTGGAGCTGGTATTTCCAGTGCTAGACTTTTGAGCGTGGGTTGGTTGTTCCAACTTGAGGTTGATGTTACTCGGTTCGAGTCTGGTATTTCCAACTCATGATTGATGATTGGGCTGGGCCCAGGTATTATTCCAGCTCGAGGCTGACATTACCCAGTTTGAGTCTGGTATTTCCATCTCATGACTGACGATTGGGCTGGGCCCAGGTATTGTTCCGGCTTGAGGCTGACGTTACCCTGTTAGAGTCTGCTATTTTCAGCTCGTGACCGATGATTGGGTGGGGCCCAGGTGTTATCTTTTCAGGTCCGGGACCCATGGTGTTGAGGATTCTGGAGTTGGATTTCTTTCATTTCTGTAGAGTAGCTCTTCTGCGTACCTGTCGGGCTTATGGGGGTCCGTTCGGGTTTTATTTTAACTTGAGCACGAGTGTGCCCAGCGGGTCTTATAGGGGGCTCAGCTGGGTTTAGCTTAGTTGTTCTTGTTGCTTTCCACTTTCTCTGCTTCCGTCCTATTGACCTTTGTTTATGCCGATTCTATCTTATCTGCCTGTCTTTACCTTTCTAGCTCAGTTAGACTATGATGCCTACTGGGTACCTGTTGTTGTGGTACTCATGCTTCACTCTGCACCTATTTCGTGATGTAGATCCAATCACCAGTTATCAGTGTTGAGTTCGAGTCTGTAGTTGTCTATTCGAGAGACGAGGGTGAGCACATGGCGTTCTGGGATTACCTGTCTCCTTCTGTTATTATATTTTGACTTGTCTTTTACTTTCGAGACAGTTGTTTCTGTGGTCCACTTTTGATATTTGTACTCTTGTTAGTAGTTTTGTACATGTGACTTCTAGTTTCTAGGAGGTTTCAGTTAGGTGTATAGTTTGGTTTCATTTCAACTTTCTTGTTTTGTGCATTCTTGTGTTGCTTCGGCTTAGTTGAGATTAATTTCCACCCTCAGTCCCATTACTATTTATTTTCGGGATAGGGTTTTAGCTGGCCTACTTGTGGGTTGGTAGGCGCCATCATGACTCGAGAGATCAGGTCATGACAAGTTATTATAGAGCCCCAGGTTCGTTTGTCTCAGGTGTACAGAACTAACATCTACTAGAGTCCTTAGGATCGGAGTGGAGACGTCCGTTACTATCTTCGAGAGGCTACAAGATGTCCTTAGGATGTTTTCTTATTTTGATTCCTGTCTGTGCATTGTGTCTGATTGGTTTCATGAAATCTCATTTGTTTCACTCTGTTACAGGATGGCTCGCACGCGCAGTAGAGGTTGGCCCCTAGGTCGAAGGGGTGTTGCGGCACCATGCCGTGTTAGAGCAAGGACTCAGGAGCTGGGGCCTCGAGTGTATCAGATTCCTCCTCAGTCGGTGGAGCCGGGACCACCCCAGCCACCGCCCGTACCAGCTACCATCCCTGATCTTCAGGGAATGCTTGCCCAGATCTTAGCTGCTATCAAGGGTATACTGTAGCAGCTCCGTTGCGAGGCCCAAGGGGGCAGCGGATAGAGGGTCAGACAGAATGGTGAGCTTATGGGCCCCGTCCTAGGACTAGAGTTACTCGAAACCAGGTTTACCATAGGTTCCACTCAAGGCAGTCAAGTCGCCCATATCAGGCAGCATTATAGATCTCAGAGGGTGGCTAGTACCGTCAAAGTGGGCATAGCGCTGGCCAGAGTTAGGGCCAAGGTAGTTTCCAGTCAGGTGCATCAGGTTGAGGTGGCCGACCTTCAGTGCTGAGCAGATCATCGTGGGGTTGATTCACTTGCGGGGAGCTTGGTCATTGGGCCAGGGAGTGCCTTGTTTCAAGGTCAGCTTTACCAGCTCCTCAGGCGGCAAGATCGGTTTCAGTAATAGCACCTCCAGCTAGGGGAGGATGTCAGCAATAGGATGCTCGGGGAGGTCCTCGGGAAGGCAGGTCAGAGGGTAGAGAGAATGCTCAGTGTAGAGACGCCCAGGGCCATTTCTATGTAGCTCCAGCTAGAGCAGAGGCCGAGGCATCTGATGATGTGATCACATGTATGGTTCTTTTATGCCATCAGCCCGCTTAAGCATTATTTTATCCTAGATCTACTTATTCATATGTCTTTGATTACCGTGTGCCTCGTTTGAGAATGAGTCCTGAACCCTTATCTGTGCCTTTGCATGTTTCGACCCCAGTAGGGGATTCTTTAGTAGTGGATCGGGTGTGTAGATCTTGCTTGGTGACCATTCAGGGGCAAGACACTCTGGTTGATCTTGATGTGCTTTGTATGGTGGATTTTGATGTGATTCTAGGCATGGAATGGCTATCGCCTCACCATCTTGGACTATTATGCCAAGACCGTGACTTTAGCCATGCCTGGTATTCCGTCGGTGGTGTGGCAGGGCTCTGCAGTTGCACACCTATCGAGGTGATTTCTTGTATTCAAGCCCAGAGGCTAGTGGATAGCGGATGGTTGGCATATTTGGCGTATGTTAGAGATGTTAGTAGGGAGGGCCCTACAGTTGATTCAGTGCCTATAGTCTAAGAGTTCGCTTCCTGTCGACCTTCCTGGCCTACCCCCAGAGCGGCATATTGAGTTTGCCATAGACTTGGAGCCAAGTACTCATCCTATTTCTATCTCACCGTATCGTATGGCACCTGTAGAGCTCAAGGAGCTCAGTGTTCAGCTTTAGGACCTCTTGGGTAAGGGGTTTATTCGGCCTAGTGTATCGCCTAGGGGTGCCCCAGTCTTGTTTATGAAGAAGAAGGATGGCACCATGCAGATGTGTATTGACTACAGCCAGTTGAATAAGGTGACGGTGAGGAACCGTTATCCTATGCCTTGTATTGATGATTTGTTCGATCAGCTTCAAGGTGCCACAGTGTTTTTCAAGATTGACTTGAGATCTAGCTACCATCAGTTGAGAGTTAGAGCAGTGGACATCCCTAAGACAACATTTAGGACTCGTTACGGCCATTATGAGTTCCTAGTGATGTTTTTTGGGTTGACAATGCCCATGCCGCCTTTATGGATTTGATTACTCGGGTATTCAGGTCGTATTTGGAATCCTTTATCATAGTCTTCATTGATGATATCTTGGTATACTCGTCGAGCCATGGTGAGCATGAGCAGCATTTGAGGATAGTGCTCTAGACTTTGAGAGATCAGCGGCTTTATGCCAAGTTCTCAAAGTGCGAGTTTTGTCTTGAGTCTATAACATTCTTGAGGCACGTGGTTTCCAAGGATGGCATTATGGTAGATCTGGCGAAGATTGAGGCTATTCGTGGTTGGGCTAGGCCCATTTCTGTGACTGAGATTTGGAGCTTCGTCGGATTGGCAGGGCATTACAGGCACTTTAACAAGGGTTTCTCCACCATAGCAGCACCTCTGACTTGGTTGAATCGCCAGGATGTTCCATTTGTGTGGTCGGAGGAGTGTGAGAGGAGCTTTCTGAGGCTCAAGGAGTTTCTTACCACAGTTCCTATATTGACTCTTCCAGTTGAGAGCGAGGGATTCATGGTCTATTGTGACACATACGGCATTGGTTTGGGTTGTGTGTTGATGCAGCAGGGCCAGGTTATTTCTTATGCGTCGAGGAAGCTTAAGCTGCACGAGCGCAACTGCCCCACTCATGACCTGGAGTTGGCAGTGGTAGTTTTTGTGCTTAAGATATGGAGGCATTACCTTTATGGAGTTCATTGCGAGATCCATACTGATCACAGAAGCCTTCAGTACATTATGAGTCAGAGGGATCTTAATTTGAGGCAGCGCCATTGGATTGAGCTCCTAAAGGACTATTATCTCTCTATTCTCTACCATCCGGGCAAGGTGAATGAAGTAGCGGATGCCTTGAGTCGGAGGGCAGGGAGTATGGGTAGTCTAGCGTTCCTTTCTGTTTCGGAGCAGCCCTTGGCTTTGGACATTCAGTCCTTAGCCAATCAGATGGTCAGACTTGATGTTTCATATTCCAACCGGGTGTTAGCTTATGTGGGGGTTCAGTTATCTCTACATGATCAGATCTGTAGTCGGTAGTTTGAGGATGAGGCATTGGTGTCACTTAGAGATAGAGTTTTGGCAGGTGATGCTGGGCAGGCTACCTTAGAGTCAGATGAAGTTTTGAGGTTTGCGGGCCGTTTGTGTGTCCCAAGGATTTATGATTTGATTCAGCTGATCCTTAGCAAGGCCCATGATTTCAAGTATTCTATCCATCCGGGCACAGCAAAGATGTATCATGATCTGAGGCAGCACTACTGGTGGAGGGATATGCGGAGGGACATCTCAGACTATGTGTCCCGTTGCTTGTGTTGCCAGCAGGTGAAGGCTGAGCATTTCAGGCCTGATGGAGAGTTGCAGAGATTACCCATTCCTGAGTGGAAGTGGGAGAGTATTACCATGGACTTCACGTGGGGCTGCCACGAACTCTTAGAGGTGTTGACAGCATTTGGGTCATCATGAATCGATTAACCAAGTCAGCACACTTCATACCTATTCATACTTCCTTCCATGCTGAGAGGTTAGCTCGTATCGACATTCGGGAGGTGGTCTGTCTTCATGGTGTGCCTGTTTCCATCATTTCAGACTGGGGTCCACAGTTCACTTCCATCTTTTTTAGAGTATTTCAAGAAAAGTTGGGCAGCAGAGTGGATCTTAGCACAACTTTTCACCCACAAACTGATGGCCAGTCGGAGCATATTATTCAGGTTCTTGAGGATATGTTGTGGGCCTATGTTATAGATTTTGGAGATCAGTGGGACCATTTCTTGCCCTTGGTAGAGTTTGCGTACAATAACAGCTACCATTCCAGCATTCAGATGGCCCCGTTTGAGGACTTATATGGTAGGTGTTGTAGTACTCCAGTTGGTTAGTTCGAGTCTATAGAGCCTATCCCGCGAGGAACAAATCTATTTCAGGAGACCATTGAGCATGTGAGGTTGATTCAGGATAGGCTCAGGACGGCTCAGAGTAGACACCGGAGTTTTGCAGATCGCAGGTGTCGACCGTTGAGATTTGCCGTGGGTGATAGAGTATTCCTCCGAGTGTTGCCCATGAAGGGCGTGAGGAGATTTAGGAGGCGGGGCAAGCTTAGCCCCAGGTATATTAGGCCTTTTGAGATTTTGAGGGCAGTTGACGATGTGGCTATGAGTTAGCTTTACCTCCAGTTTTCTCTACTATTCATCTGGTTTTCCACGTTTCGATGTTGTCGGTATGTTCCAAATGAGTCTCATGTGCTCCAGTATGATTCAGTTGAGTTAGATGATCGCCTGACCTATATTGAGGAGTCAATTGCTGTTTTGGCCAGAGATGTGAGGCAGCTGAGGTCGAGAGCCATTCCTGTGGTTAAGGTCTGTTGGAGGCATCGTCCGTTGGAGGCATCGTCCAGTTGAGGAGGCTACCTAGGGGACCGAGCAGGAGATGCGGGAGAATTTCCCTAGCTTATTTGAGCCCTCAGGTACTTCTTGACATTTACTTTCGAGGACGAAATTCCTTTAGTAGTGGATGTTGTAATGACCCTCTAGGTCATTTCTATGTTAATGCCTCTTTTCTGTCATTTAGAGCATTCCTGTAGCGAACCCAAGCCATTTATGACTTGTTGGCACTGATTGTTCGGTCGCTTGGTCGTTCGTTTAGGTTTTATGCATGTTTCCTTGTTGTGGAGCTTTTGAACCTTGAAAGTTGATTCCAGTCATAACTTCAGGTAAACAACCTCAGATGGGAATTTTGACGGTTCCATCAGCTCCGGAGCGGCCAAATTAGGCTAGAAACATGGTTTTCCCGAGCTTTGAGGTTTTCGGTGTGATTTTGGGGGCCAGTTAGCTCTTTTCCCTTCGAAATTTGGCATAAGGTTGACTTTGCTCAACATTCTTGGTAAACGTACTTGGATGAAGATTGTGTCTGCATGGCTAGTTTTGAAATGCCGAGTTTGGTCTAGAATGACCCTTCGAGAACTTCCGGGAGCTTTCGATCAAAATTCGAGGCCTCTGGTAGAAATTGTCTAAAACGGCCCAATGGGTGTGGGACCCACTTTTCATCGAAACAACCTTGTATTGAAATTTTGACTGAGCCATTGAGTCCAAAACGTCAAATTCGAGGCGGTAGCATATTTTTGTTTGCATGCACGGGGTTCCGAATGAATTTCGGGTACCCCGTCGGAGTTTTGGAGTTGCCAAAACTCAGTTGTTGCAGTTGCTGGTTAGTGCTGACATCCTATCTCTCCATATTCGCGGGATAGGCTCCACGTTCACGGAGGAGAGAGGGATTCTACTCCACGTTCGCGGGCCAGTGGCCTCATTCGCGGAGGTCTGGAGTCTTGTGCTCCGCATTCGCGAAGGCCTATGTGATCAGGGGGTGCTTGTTCTGCGCATTCGCGGGCTTGGGGCCGCGTTCGCGGAGGTCTGTGTGTTGGTGGAGATCTTGCTCTCTGCATTTGCGGGTCTAGGGCCGTGTTCATAGAGCTTTGGAAGGTTCCTCTCCGCGTTCGCGGAGAAGAGCGTGGATCAGTGCTTATATATAGGAGGTCCAGGCTCATTTGGATGGAAAATTTAAAAATTCATATCTCCCTCCTCGGTTATCGATTTTCGGTGATTCGAAGTCCCAAGCGTTCAGAATCTCATTGGCTTCGTGGGTTTTCTATTGGTTAGCATTGGGTACTCCTCAATTGTCAGGAATTTGAGGCGTAAGTTGCTTCTTGGCTTATTTTGTGAAAAATTTTATATTTTATTGTTATTGGTTGTTGGAGTTGATCTGAGCCTCGATTAGCATCCCATTTTGGGTCGTAGGTTTGGGGGAGGATCTGGGACCTCTTAAAGGAGTCAATTTTGGAAAATCCAAAGCGGATCCCACGTTCCTTGATTTTGACTCCGAAATTGGTCCATCTCCGAATTTGATGATTTTAGTGTCAAACAACCGTATTGACGCTGTGACTCTATTTTTTTACAGCGTACCAGCAGTCTGAGGCCATTCGGAAGGGAAAATCTCCGGTTGAGTGACTTGGAGCGCGCGTGATCGGCTTTTTGGTAGGTTACGGCTTCCCTTCTTTCTAGATTGAGCATGATTGTGTAAATACTTGTCGACTTGTTTGAATCTGGGGCTGAATAGCTAGTATTGTTCTTCTTCTTCTCCTTTTTCTTCGTTTAGAGTTGATTTGTGGGCTGTTCGGGCCTAGTATCATGTTGTAGGTTGGGTTGTTGGCTTGGATTGTTGGTATTTATGCTGTGAATTATTTGTTGGGTGGTTATCTATTGTTGCATGCGTGGGTTCGGGTTATTTGCTTTTTTTGTGTTGATTGCTTCTGTTTTTCAGCCTTAGTTAGGTCAGGGTAGTATTGCCTTAGTCCCATGTTTCTGGTTGACTTGAGTATGTATCCGACGTCGATTCTGATGGACTAGATCCTTGTAGACTGGCATAGCAAACTTGGGTCTGATAGATTGTGCCTTAGTTTAGGTATTTTTGTGGCTTTGGATCCTCTATCTTCTTCTCTCTTTCTATCCCTACGATTGCGGTTTATTGCGTGAGAATTTCGCTGTTGCATCGGCTATCGATTGGTTTATGCTATGCTGGGAGCCTTCGGTGGATATCTTTGTAGGGCTGTGGCTTGTGGTGTTTTTCCTTGCGTCATATCATAATTGGTCCTTTGATCCGATTCGAGGTTGTTAGCTCCAGCACGCAGCTGACGTTATTCAGTTAGCATTCGATATTTCCAGTGCTAGGCTATCGGGGGTAGGCTCCCGCTCTGGTCCGTAGCTGACGTTACACGATTGCTGCCAGGTATTTCTAGTGCGAGTCCGTGGAGCGGAGGCTACTAGTACCAGCTGCGCAGTTGACGTTATCCGGGTTGAGCCGATATTTCCAGTGCTAGACTTTAGAGCATGGCTTGGTTGTTCCAGCTCGAGGCTGATGTTACCAGGTTCAAGTTCGATATTTCCAGCTCGTGACTGATGATTGGGCTGGGCCCAAATATTATTCCAACTCGAGGCTGACGTTACCTGGTTCAAGTCTAGTATTTCCAACTCATGACTGATGATTGGGCTTGGTCCAGGTATTGTTCCGACTCAAGGCTGACGTTACCCGGTTAGAGTTTGATATTTCCAGCTCATGACCGATGATTGTTTGGGGCCCAGGTGTTATCTTTTCGGGTCTGGGACCCATGGTGTTGAGGCTTCTGGAGTTGGGTTTCTTTAATTTCTGTAGAGTAGCTCTTCCGTTTACCTGTCGGGCTTATGGGGCTCCGTTCAGATTTTATTTTAACTTGCACACGAGTGTGCCTAGCGGGTCTTATGGGAGGCTCAGCTGAGTTTAGCTTAGTTGTTCTTGTTGCTTTCCGCTTTCTCTTCTTCTGTCCTGTTGACGGGGTGAGCACATGGCATTCTGGGATTACCTATCTCCTTCTGTTATTATATTTTGACTTGTCTTTTGCTTTCGAGACAGTTGTTTCTGTAGTCCACTTTTAGGACTTCTACTCTTGTTAGTAGTTCTGTACATTTGACTTCCAGTTTCTGGGAGGTTTCAGTTAGGTGTATAGTGTGGTTTCGTTTCAGCTTTCTTGTTTTGTGCGTACTTGTGTTGCTTCTACTTAGTTGAGATTAGTTTCCACCCTCAGTCTCATTACTATTTAGTTCCGGTATAGGGTTTTGGCTGGCCTACTGGTGGGTTGGCAGGCGCCATCATGACTCGAGACATCGGGTCATGACATCAATTCAACAACCCATACTAAAGCGTGATACTAGCCCCGAACAGTCCAAAAATCAACTCTAAACGAAGAAATCAGAGAAGAAGAACAATAATACTAGCTACCCAACCCAGATTCACACAAGTCGACAAGTAATTGCGCATTCAAGCTCAATCTAGGAAGAAGGGAAGCTGTAACCTACCAGAAGGCCGATCACGCGCGCTCCAAGTCACTCTGCCGGAGCTTTCCCCTTCCGAACGGCCTAAGACTGCTTCCATGCTGTCAAAAATAGAGTCACAGCGTCAATATGGTCGTTTAGACACTAAAATCATCAAAATCAGAGACAAACCAATTTTGGAGTCAAAAATAAGAAATGTGGGACCCGCTCTGAATTTTTTAAAATTGACTCCGTGAAGATGTCCCAAATCCTTCCCCAAACTTGTATTCCAAAATGGAACACCCATCGGGGCTTGGATCAGCTCCAAACAGCCAACAACAAGAAGCACAAAACTTTACAAAATAGGCCTAGGATAGCAACTTATGCCTCAAATTCAGAGTAATAGAGGAACACCCACCACTCTCCGAGCCAAGACCCACACAGCCAACGCAAATCCAAGCACTCGGGACTTCGAATCACAAAATATCGACAAAAGATGAGGGAGATATGAATTTCTAAACATTCCATCCAAATGAGCCTCGACCTCCCTGTTATAAACAATGCCAGCCGCAAAACTCCGCAAACAAGGAGGGAATAGGAACACTACTCCGCGAACGCGAACAGAGGACATGAATGCGGAGAGAAGGGATTCACACCTCTAAAAACATTGAACCCTATCTGCGAACACGGAAAGAAGACTCCCCCAGGCCTCCCAGACCTCCGCAAACGCGGAGCCCTATCTGCGAATGCAGAGAAGGATACCTCAGACCTCCGCGAACGCAGACTCTGGCCCGCGAACACGGATTAGACATACTTACACCTCCATGAATGTGGAGCCTATCCCGTGAACGTGGAGAGAAGAGGTGTCTACAGATATCAGTTGCACCAGCTGAGTTTTGGACAATTCCAAAATTCTGACGGGGTGCTCGGAATTCATTCGGAACCCCGTACACGCAAAAGAGATATGCTAACCCATCAAATTTGACGTTCCAAACTCAATGGCACAGTCAAAATTTCCATAGGAGGTCGTTTCGATGAAAAGTGGGTCCCACACCCAATGAGCCATTTTAGCCAAATTCTACGGGAGCCTCGGAATTTGATCGGAAGCTCCCGAAAGTTCTCGAAGGGTCATTCTAGACCAAACTCGGTATTTTAGAACTAACTGAGCTGACAGAATTCTCATCCAAGCGCGTTTACCAAGAATGTTGACCAAAGTCAATTTTAAGCCAAATTTCGAAGGCTAAAGAGCTAACTAGCCCCAAAATCACACCAAAAATTCCGGGACTCAAGACAACCATGCTTCTAGCGTAATTTGGCCACTCCAATGCTGATGGAACCGTCAGAATTCCCATCTGAGGTCGTTTACCTGAAGTTATGACCGAAATAAACCTTTCAAGGTTCAAAAGCTCCAAAACAGAAAAACAGGCATAAAAACCAAACGAACGACCAGACAATCGAACCTATAGTGCCAGCAAGTCAATAATGACTTGGGGTCGCCACAGGAATGTTCTAACGACAGAAAAGAGGCACAAACACACAAATGACCTGGAGGGTCATTACAACAATTCACTAGCCTGCCCCATGAAGATCCCCAAGTGCACATCAGGAATGTTTTGGAGATAAGAGACACTTGTATTCCACATGGGTATCAATTGATTATGTACGATTGACTCTCTTCCTATTCTCATTATTGGGAGAAGCTAGGCGGTGGTTAGATTCTAAGCCACCCAACTCCATCACCACATGGGACTATTTAGCGAAAAAGTTCCTTAATCGATTCTTTCCATCTAGCAGAACAGCAAGATTACAAAGTGCTATCTTGAGTTTCAAGAAGAAAAGCAGGGAGAACATGTACCAAGCTTGGGATCGATTTAAGCAAATGTTACTTTCTTGTCCACATCATTATTAGGCGAACGAAGTACTAGCTCATACATTTATTGAAGGTCTTGAATATAATGCAAGGGTAATATTGAATACTGTAGCAAGAAGGCAAGATATGGAAAAGACCTATAATGAACTCATTTAACTCTTGGAAAATTTTTCCGAAGGCAACCCGAATTGGAATGCTGATACGCAAAGGAACACCGTGCAAAAGGCTATAGGTATGTTAGAAGTGAATCAAGCTACACACTAAATGCGAAGCTTAGATGCGTTAGCAAACCACATTACCACGCAGTTCAAGCAATTATCAGTCGGGCAGCAACAAGCACAGGTAAATGTTGTACACCAACTGCAAGAATGGTGTGAGGTTCGCGGAAGTGGAGACCATGTGGCTGAATATTGTTGCTCAAACCCAGACTCTCTAAACTATCTAGGGAATGCCCAAAGAGGTGGAGGCACGCAGAACTACGGTAACACCTATAACTCGAGTTGGAGGAATCACCCCAACTTCTCATGGGGTGGAAATCAGAATCAGCACCAAAACCAGGCACAAGGGCAAAACCAATACCGATAACAAGGGAACGGGCCGTAGTATCAACATCATAGCCAAGGTAATAATCAAGGTACGAAGCAAGGCGGCATGACTAATGAGGAGTTGTTTCAAAAGTTGAGCACAGAGATAAATACAAAGGTGGATAAGATGGGAGAAGAATTGATAAGCACCCAGTTATCGCAGAAAACTATGGAAAGGCAGTTTGCACAATTGGCTAATGCTATAAATTTTCATCCACAAGAAGGTCTTTCGGGTGACACGGATCTAAACCCAAAACAATTGAATGCGGTGAGTATAAGAAATGGGTTACAACTAGAGGAGCTAGCCTCAAAGAAGAAAAGTCCTGAAATAGTGAGTGGAGAGAAGAAGTCAAAAGAGGTGGTAAAAAATTTGAATGTTGAGAAGGTTGTTCCTCAAGTAAAACCACCTCCTCCTTTTCCACAAAAGTTCAAAAAGCAGAATGAGGATGAATGCTTCGATAAGTTTCTCTCTCTCCTCAAACAAGTTTACATTAATCTACCTTTGGTTGATGTTTTGCAGGGAATTCCTAAATATGCCAAGTATGTGAAAGAGATAGTGGCAAAGAAGAGGAGATTGATCGAGTACGAAACCATGGCACTCACTGAAGAGTGTAGTTCCAGAATTCAGAATAGATTACCCAAAAAGTTGAAAGATCTGGGTAGCTTCACAGTGCAAATCACCATTGGCCAAAATGTTCATGCCCGAGGGTTATGTGATTTGGTTGCTAGTATAAAACTCATGTTGGCATCCTTGTACAAGAAACTTGGATTAGGTAGTCCAAAACCAGCAACGATCATCCTCCAACTTGCTGATCGATCTGTGGCGAGGCCGAAAGGAGTAATAGAAGATGTGTTGGTACAAGTGGGGTCGCTGATCTTTCCTATGGACTTTGTGGTCCTAAAGCTTGAGCCCAATCCTGAAGTTCCATTTATTTTGGGATGACCGTTCTTAGCCACGGGGTAAGCATTGATTGATGTAGCAGCTGGGCAGTTGACCATGAGAGCTCATAATAAGGTGGAGGTGTTTGATGTCTATAAAACCTTGAAATTGCCTTCTATCTATGAAGAGTTGTCTGCCATTACTGTTGTTGATCTAGCCGTAGTATCACATTGTATGATTTTCAAAGACCCCTTGGAAAGAGTCTTGGTGGAACATGACATAGATGGAGATACAGACGCTCAAGAACTAGCCGCTTGTCTTAATGTGGCGCTAGTGGAACACAAAAAGGTGTAGTGGAACTATTAGAGCGAGTGTTGGGTCCTCCTCCCAAACCCTCGATTGAAGAGGCACCTAAATTGGAGCTAAAATATCTTCCGGTGCACTTAAGGTATGCATACTTGGGCAACAATGAAACTTTACCATTGATACTTTCTGCAGAACTATCTGAAGCACAGGTTGATGCGGCATTGATGATTTTGAAGCGAAGGAAGAAAGCTATTGGGTGGCAGATGGCTGATATTCATGGGATTAGTCCAGCGTTGTGTATGCACAAAATCTACATGTAGGAAACCACAAGCCGAGTGCACAACACCAACATCGGCTAAATCCATTAATGAAGAAAGTAGTGAGAAAAGAAGTGATCAAGTGGTTAGATGCTGACATTGTCTACCTTATCTCCGATAGTAAATGGATAAGTCCTGTGCAGTGTGTACCAAAAAAGGTGGGATGACAGTGGTGAAGAATGAAAAGAATGAGTTGATTCCCACAACGATTGTTACTGGATAGAGGATCTGCATGGACTACCGAAAATTGAATGATGCCACAGAAAGGATCACTATCCTGACTCTTTCATTGATCAGATGCTTGACCGCTTAGCAGGGAAGGAGTACTATTGCTTTTTAGATGGGTATTCAGGAAATAATCATATCTTGATTGCACCTGAGGATCAGGAAAAGACCACTTTCACTTGTCCCTATGGCACATATGCATTTAAACGCATGGCATTTGGGCTTTGTAATGCTGCTGCCACGTTCCAGAGGTGTATGATGGCTATTTTCCATGATATGGTGGAGGACTTTGTAGAAGTATTCATGGATGACTTCTCCATCTTTGGGAAGTCCTTTGAGGTATGTCTTCAAAATCTTGATAGAGTACTTGCTCGTTGCGAAGATACCAACTTGGTGCTTAATTGGGAGAAATGTCACTTCTTGGTCCGAGAAGGCATAGTTTTAGGTCATAAAGTGTCTAAGAAGGGACTCAAGGTTGACAAAGCTAAGGTAGAGGTTATTAAAAAATTGTCCCCTCCTATTTCTGTCAAAGGGGTAAGAAGTTTCTTAGGGCATGCAGGTTTTTACTGGAGATTCATCAAAGATTTCTCCAATACTGCTCGACCTATGTGCAGTCTCTTGGAGAAGGAGGTGAAATTCGAGTTCGATGAGATGTGTCTAAAGGCGTTTGAGGTGCTGAAGTGGAACTTAATTGAAGCTCCAATCTTGATTGCTCCTAATTGGGAGCTACCATTTGAACTCATGTGTGATGCAAGCGATCTAGCAGTGGGTGCAGTCTTGGGGTGCAAGGAAGACCCTTGATGTTGCTCAAGCCAATTACACAGTGACTAAGAAGGAGATGCTTGCTCTAGTGTTCACCTTCAACAATTTCAAATCGTATTTGGTAGGTACCAAGGTGATTGTTTATACTGACCATGCAACTATTAGGTACCTATTCAACAAGAAGGATGCCAAGTCAAGGCTAATTCGGTGGATATTGCTTGTCCAAGAATTTGACCTTGAGATCAAAGACCGGAAGGGCACTGAAAATCAAATAGTTGATCATTTGTCAAGGTAAGAAGACTTTTCTCATGTGCATGAAGGGGAACGAATACATGAAGCATTTTCGGATGAGCAATTGATGGCCTTGGACATCTCCCAAGTGACGTGGTATGCCGATATAGTGGATTTATTGGTGAGTGGCGTGTTCCCCCCGAGAGCAACAACCTAACAAAGAAAGAAGTTGACACATGATGCTAAATTATATATTTGGGATGAACCATTCTTGTTCAAACAAGGAGTTCACCAAGTGGTACGAAGATGCATTCTAGAGAATGAGGTCAAGTAAGTACTCGAGAGTTGTCATGCAAGACCTTATGGGGGGCACCATATTGCAATCTGGCTTCTTTTGGCCCACTCTATTTAAAGATTCTATGGCTTATGTGAAGGGGTGTGATCAATGCCAAAGGTTGGGCACTATACCGAGAAGACATGAGATGCCCCTAAATAATATTCTTGAGGTGAAAATCTTTGATGTGTGGGGTACTGACTTCATGGGTCCCTTCCCACCATCGAGTGGAAACCAATATATTCTTGTGGTTGTTGATTATATGTGCAAATGGGTTGAGGCTGTAGCTCTTCCCATGAATGACTTAAGAGTTGTGATTAAATTCATCAAGAATCACATTTGCACGCGTTTAGGGACTCCAAGGGCAATTATAAGTGATGGAGGTAAGCACTTTATTAATCATCTAGTGAAAAATGTTCATGCTAAGTATGGTATCCGGCATAAGGTAGCTACAGCTTATCACCCCCAAAATAGTGGTCAAGTCGAAGTATCAAATCGTGAGGTGAAGCAAATATTGTAGAAAATAGTGAATGCGCTGTGAAAAGATTGGTCAGAGAAGCTGGATGATGCATTATGGGCGTATCGGACTGCATACAAAACACCTATAGGGACTTCTCCCTATCACATGGTGTTCGGAAAAGCATGTCATCTTCTGGAAGAGTTAGAGCACCAAGCATACTGGGCGATAAAGAAGTTGAATCTCGACCCTGAGCTAGCCGGTAGGAAGAGAATTGGTCAATTGCACGAACTTGAGGAGTTTCGGCTCCACGCATACGAGAATGCAAAGATTTACAAAGATAAAACCAAGAGATGGCATGACAAGCACATAATCCCTCGCACTTTCACTCCAGGGCAAAAGGTACTGCTCTTTTATCTACACTTAGATTGTTCCCTGAAAACTACGATCTAAATGGAGTGGGCCCTTCGAAGTGGTGAGGATGGCCCAGCATGGAGTGGTAGAACTCAAAGATAAAAATGGCTCGTCATTCTTGATGAATAGGCAAGGGGTCAAGCACTACTTTTGAGAAGATACGGATCGAGATCGTGAAGCTCTAGAGCTAAATGATGAATGATCCAAGCTGGGTCAAGCTGCGACGTTAAACCAGGCGCTCCACAAGAGGCAACCCGTGAAAACTTGTAATAATTAGCTAATTTTTTCTTTAGTTTGATTTTTAACTTTGTAGTTAGTTTAATTTTTCTAGGATTTAGTTGCAGTTTCTTATCTAGGTATGATTCTTAGCTAATGTAGATTCATTGTAATAGCTAGGAACTATAAACAAGAAAAATACAAAAAGATGAGTCGTGCCACGACCTAAACTGAGGCGCTGGGGGGAGGCAACCCACCAAGGCTCTAATAGTGTTTGTTAATGATGTAGGTATATTGAAGTTGAGAAAGTCAAGGCGAAATGACCCCTGGCTGGCATGCGCACTGTTGGCGCTCCACGCCAGGGTGTAAACTACTGGGCCACTGTGGCGCCATAGTGGCACGTCGCGCCAAAGATGTTTCAACAGTGGCGCACTGTTGGCGCTGCACGCCAAGGGGGAAACTACTGAATGTTCTTCACGGCACTTTGGTGGTGCATCACACCAAGAAATCCCTAGGCAAGCGCATTGCTAGCGCCTCACGCCACCTGCGAAATTGCTGAAACCCTTTTCAGGCGGGACACAGGTGCCCCACGCCATGCCTTCACCCGACAAATCTGAACCACCTGACCCACCATAAGCTCCCGACCCACACCTCCTATTTTCCTCCAAAATTCTGATACCCACTAAATTTTCATCTCACTTTCTCTCTCTAAACCCCTACCCGACCGAATTCCCCCAATTTCTTTCATCTTCTTCAAAAACAAAAATTTTCCCCTTCTCCTCACTCACTTACTTCCACCCAAAGTCCCAAATCCTCCATTAATCCTTCCCCCAAGCTTTTTCTAAACCATATTCCTCCATCCCCAACACCCAAAACCCACAAATCACCACTAAAAATCAAAACCCCACCCACGCCACTGTCCATATCCGACCCACCCTTACCCTTCCCCAGAAAAAAATTTTCTTTCCTTTTTTACTCTCTTCTAGTTCAAATGGCACCTAAGGGAAAAAATTTTGAGGTTGGCGCGAGGAGCAAGCGGTCTCGGAATGGAACTACCACCGGAACATTTAGTACACAACCTCCATCTAGGCGGTTTGAAAAATAAGTGGTGGAGCACTATGGTGTGGATTGTTTCGAGTGCCAAAAGGAGGCCAAGTACCTCGGGGATGAACATGTCAATGAGCTAAGATTGCAACTTGAATTTCCTGACATTTATGAAACCGTCTATAATCTTGGGCTGCAGTAGATTTTTGTTGATCAAGGGGATTGTAATCTTACCCTTGTACGTGAATTCTATTCTAACTGGCTCACTGAGCAGTGGTTTAATCATTTGGTGGATGTTAGGGGACAGACGATTCGATTTACTTCTAGAGTGCTTAATTCATTTTTGGGCACACCCCATTGTAAGGCTTCTGAATATAATCGGTTGAAAGACACCTCTCCCTATATTGATACTAGGCATACCTTGTGTGGTGTTGACTCCGCGGCTAGGTGGGAGCGCAACAAAGATACGGGGAGACATGTCCATTTCCATTATTCTCATCTTAATCAAAAAGCGAGGGTATGGTTGAAAAATTATGTGTAGTGTGCCGTTACCTTGCAAGCACACGACGAAAGTGACTAGAGACCGAGTTGTCCTAGTGTACATGTTGATGAAGGGTATGTCTATCAATGTGGGGTCTATACTAAGCCAGAACATGATGAGGTTTAGAAACAACAAGCAGTGGCGCTTCTGTTATGGCAGCTTGATGACACGATTTCTGCGAGCGGAAGGCATTGAAAAGGAGGTGCATGACTTGGACGTAGCTAGGGCCCCATACCTAGTATGCAACCTTGTGAATGTGACTCGTACGAAACCGTAGGACATGTCTCATGGGCCAGTTTTATCTACGGCTGATAGGCAAGCAAGAGATGATAGTTGGATCGGGCGGATGTTTGGCATGGTAGAACTACAACTTCGCATTAGAGGTCGCCCTGTTATGGACGGGGAGATGGAGACATTGGCCGAGTGCTATCCACTGATGGATATTGCCATGTATATGTGCAAAATGGGCCCAGCTTTTCAAGGGCCGGTAGATGATGATGAGGCCACTGTCGATAAGGAGCTTGAAGATGAGGATGATGATGGTGGTGATGAGGCTGAAATGGCATTGATGGCAGTAGATGGTGTCACATCTGTGGAGGATGGTCGTGATGGTGACGACGATGAGGCCTAGAGGCCTAAGGGAGTTTCTCTCTAACTCTATACTTTGTGTTTTATTGCGCAATGGGGGCAGTGCTTTCTTTTCAAGTGTGGGGAGTAGATGAATTTCCTTGTACATATTTTACTGCTTTATCGAGTCTTTTTTCTCTTTATAGGTGGGTTCCTTGGCTTTTGTTTTCGGTTCTTTTCCTGAGGATAGTCCCATTGAACCGACTAGGACTAGTGTTTTGTTTCAGTATGTTGAGTTGTAGAGTCGTAGAAGTGACTATTCCCAATGATGGATGGATGACGACCGTCTTAAGGGAAAATTAGTCACTAGGAGTAGGTGAATAAGAAACCGGCCATTTGGTATTTTGAAACCTTGTCTTAAAAGTTAGCCAGACATCATGTGTAGTTACACTTTTATATGCAACTTGAATTGAAATAGTAACCTTGAAACAATTATGGGCTCTTTGTTTGACTCTGAATTAATAAAGTCGGGCTTAATTGTGTGGAAACACCGTAATGCGATGTATATGAGCATACTAAAATCAAGTCCTCTTGATTCCATGATGAATACTTTGTGAAAATTGATGTACACTACGGGCAAGCTTATTGCATGTTACGATATGTAGGAATTTCATTTGTGAGAGGGAGCGTTCAATGTGGAAAAATTTTGAAAAAAAGGCCTTGTATTGAAATAAATGTGCGAAAATAATGTTTGTACAAGTGAAGGTTGTACTAAAAATTGGTGAGGGCATCCTTGACACATGTTTGTGTGTGTTGTTGTTTAGTGTGTTTTTATATGATTGCATTAGCCCGAAATTATGGAAAAGGAGTCATTCATTGAGGTTATGTGTTGTTCATAGGGGTGCTAGCATAAAGAGTTAAAAATGTTGGGTGTTGCATAATATGTGTACTGCAAAAGCATGATTAAATATGTTTGGTTGATTTTGAGGCGGGTAGATAAGTCCAAAGGTAGTGATGAAAAGGTGATAGTGAAAAGTTTGTTCGAGGACGAACAACAGTTTAAGTGTGGGGTGGTGATCTTAACCATATTTATATGCCAGCTTATCAATAATTACCCACATTAGTCTTGTGTTTCAGAATAATCTTTAAGCTATTCGTTGTGTTTTGAGCAACTTGCAATGATTATGCACTATGACATGTGATAAGATTATGCAGGAATTTTCAAAGGTAAATGGAGTCGATGGAAGAAAGCGCGAAGAGAGAAGCTTGAATACAAGGCAAGGAAGCACGTGCCGGATGAAATGAAGAGAAGAAAAATCAAGCCTGGCAGCCCCTGGCGTACTGTTGGCGCCCCACGCTAGGCAGTAAACTGCTGAGGCATGGTGCTGGCACATTGATGGCGCACCATGCCAGCCCTTGCCCGACTTTTTCAGCAAAATTTGAAATTAGAACTCCGATTTAGTCAAAAATTGGAAAACTATTTTTGGAACTCTATAAATAGGACCCTAGTGTTATTTTGTAAGGGGGTCGACTACTTTTTGGTGTGCAAGAGCAAGAGATAACAATTCATCTTAGGCTTCAATTCTCTACTTCTTCTTTAATCTTGAATTTGATGAAAACTATTGTTTTTGAGTTTATGAACATTAGGAGTGGCTAAACCCTTGTTCTGGGGCTGTAGCTACGGGTTATTGTTGAACATCAAATTGTGTTTGAATTCATTATTGGTTATCGCTTAAATTAATTTTGTATTCTTGCTTTAGTATTTCATGATTGGCTACCATAGAGATAAATCTATTGTCTATTTTTGGACTCGAGAGATGAAGAGGTAGATAGACCAAAGAATTTTAAAAACTTGATCTAACTTTCATATCACTTGTTTAGATTCATGTTTAGGAGTGACGCCCGGACGAACACCAAGCTTGGTTACGAAACAGGATGAAATATAAATGCTCACCAATTAGGACTGCATATCCCCGCTCAACGATGTAGTTAGACAGCTAGTTAGAGTAGGTGATTAGAGGTCGAGAGATCATGATCATAACATTAACCCTGTAAATCAGTAATTTGATTACCATAATCGATTCATTGCATTAGATGTGATACATGAAACCTAAAGCATGCTGCAGCCCTAGAATTCCCTCTTACTTGTTTAACACACCGAAAATCAAAGTTGTCCACAGTAGTTACTTTTACTTTTCGAATTATCGCAATAGTGGTATAGAAAATCTTAAATCAGGATTCACTTGTGTTACTATATAGATTTGATAGAATTGAATACAAATTGATTGTAAGTCTCTTGGGTACGACAACCCGGTTCTAAAAGAGCCAATTATTACTTATGCGACCACGTACACTTGTGTGTGCTATTGGGAGCAACAATACACTTAATATTTAGTTAGCTATCTCGATATATCTAAACTTGAATCATAATATAATATCACAACCAAAATTCAAACATCGAAACTATATTAAGGGATTTGTAATGTCAATCCGTGAGTAAATAAGATTACGGAACCTAAGACCATCCTATACTCTATATACATTATTGTTCAATCATTTGCCCATCATTACCTTGTTATTGATCATTATTATCATTGATTTCCTACCCCAATTCTTGTCTCCACAATCCATTTCATATTAAGTATGTTGCTGCACTTCAGTTCCTCCTTATAACAATATAAAATTTCTCAGGGCTCATTAATTAACATATTCAATAATCAATGCTAGGAAAAGAATTGTACCTGACGTTCTAAAGAACTCACAATTGCTCTTCGTAGTTAGTAAGTCTGTCGCATCAGGCTTGCGGTAAGACAAAAAAATATGCTAACCCTATCTCGCTTTAATTTTATTTTATATATATATATATATATGGTCAAGTTATATAGGGTATTAAATAAATTTCAGTCTTAACCTATTAACCATCAAAAAAATAATTATTTACTAAATACCCATCAACTAAATAACCATAGTTAAATCAATGGAAAAATTACTAAAGTACACACCTTTAAGTATATTATTTTCCATTTGTCCCTATATCTTTTAAAAATAACTAAAATCTCTTATTTTAATAATGTATCCATATTAATGTATTAATGTATCCGTGCTTGTATTAATGTATCCGCGCTTTCATTAATGTATCCGGATTGGATTAATTTTATTTTCATAATGTATCCATATTAATGTATTAATGTATCCGTGCTTGTATTAATGTATCAGCGCTTTCATTAATGTATCCGGATTGGGTTAATTTTTATTTTAATAATGTATCCGTATTAATTTATTAATGTATCCTTGCTTGTATTAATGTATCTGGGCTTTCATTAATGTATTCGGATTGGGTTAATTTTAAGGGATTATTGTAATTAGAAAAAAAGTAGGGATAGATAGTAATTTCATCTTTACACTATGTGATTTATGTAACTTATCTTAAATAAATAGTTCAAAATTTCTGTTTAAAATTTACGAGAAGGTTCTTTTATGAAAGAAATAGGTCTAGTGTTCAAAATGACCTGACGGATCGTTACAAAAATTGTAGGTGAATAACATTCTACCAACTTAGAATCAAAAACTTTTACTTTATTTGGCTGGTTTTGTGTTTGGAAGTAGCCCAGCTACAGATCAAAGTGAGCATTTGAGTGATCAGTTTTTTTCACAAAAGCTGCAAAGCCTGATGTTGGCGATGAAAAAGCACCTTCTAATGTTGATTTGAAGAAAGGCATTGATGGGTTGAAAGAACATGTTGATAAGAAATTTAAAGAGATTCTTGAAGCTTTTAGTTCCTTGAAGAACAACTTAGATGTAATATAGTTTTTAAGTTTTAGTGATATACCATATCAATATCATATTTTGTGTTTTGTATCCTATTTTGTGTTTTGTATCATATTTATTTTTGAAATGTCTTTGATATGCACTGTTTGTTTTTAATGCTTATGTTTTTAGAATTATAATACTGAATATTCGCTCTTGTAATTTAAATATTGTCATTGTTGATTTAAGGAATATACCATCGACTTTTTCATGCATCATGTATGATACCCTCAGAGGTTCATATGCTCTGTTGATATCAGGTTATATTTTATATTGTTTTTTGATAGATTTATAAGCCGTCTATTTCTATCATTATATATTTTTAGTTTCTATTTGATCAACACTTTTGCAGGGGAGAAAGAAGAATGAACATGATAACTTTGGGAATAATGTTGCTACAGATTTGGGTAACGATGATGTAGAATCTCCATGCCAGTCTTCTAAGTATCCTATATTGGAAGATGGTGATGATATTCAATTATTGAAGGTTGATGTATGTATTGATGGTGAGACGTCCAAGAAGTTGAAATGTAAGATGCTTCTTGAACAAGACTCCGATGTTGATTTTATTTTTCTTTCAAAGCGTGCATCTGTTCTTGATGCTATTGAAGAAGAATATTATAGGAAAAAAGCAGGTGCAGTATCTACAAAAGATCAAGATTATGTTGATTATTTGTTTGGTGATATTAGTGAATCTCAATTAGCAGCTATTACACAGGTTGTTGTTGCCATGGTGACGATTAAATCTGATGCACATTTGGATGTTCCTGTTGGTGTTAGAGATGTTGATCATGAAGCTGATACTTATTTTAAAGGAAATGTCATAGCTGAGTCAAAAATTGATAGGTCTTTGAAAGGAGATGTTGTTCTGGAAAATGAAGTTGGTGCATCTCCAACCACAGCGATTATGACAAAGTTTTTGTCTGATCATGGTAACACAGATGGTGAAATTGATTATGAAGTTGGTCTAGGTTCTGGAGCTGCAATTTTCACTGAGTCTGACTATGTTGCTGCTGAGTATTTTATTTTTGAAGCACTAAAGTAGTGGAGATCTGTAATGATGCAAAGACCCTAGTTGTGCCGCAGTCACTCAGGAATATGTGTCCTGGTCCTGCACAAAAGTCATCATTTGTTGGCGGATCTGCAATTAATGAGTTAGGTTTTGTCTCTGTGAAACGTGTGAAACGACGGTCACCATTAATGCCAAGTATTACATTAGTTGCTGACCCTTTGATTGAATCGTCGCTTTTCCAGTTCATTGACAAAGACATGATCACAAAAAAGTATGTATTTGACTTTTTATTTTGTTTTTTCGTGTTGTCTATATTTTTAAAAAATAAACGTGTATTTTGTATATTTTTACAGCAATAGTGTTGCGGTGTATTCAAAAGAAAATAATGTTCTTAAACCATCTTTTGATTTTTAAGAGTCTTCTATTGCATCAAAGACTTGGTTTCATCAATGTATTATTCTGGAAGACCGTTATCTGGCAATGTATGTTTCTGTAATATGTATGTTGTTAATTTTTATAAATTCATTTCGTGAGTAGTATATACTTTGTGCCTGATATCTCTATACATGAATGAATATTGAAAATCTTAATATTTACAACTAAAAAGTATATGTATATTGTATAGTATCAGTGACTAATTACTTGGGTGTGAATACTGAAATCTTTGTGGCAATATTAGCAATTACTGAAAATTACAGTTTTGTGAACAAATAATTGTGTGATGCAAGTAGTTGCTAATGATACTAACTTAACAAAGAGTATATGTTATGATGGTATCATGTACGAGTTAGTATTTTTTAGTGAATGAATTGTGAATTTATGAATGATACCATTTCAATATACATATACTGTGTTGGTATCATGTACTTTTTTAGCATTTTTTACTATGTTCTAGTTCTTCATTTTCAGCTTTTCTGCTATGTACTTTAATTAAATATATCATATCTTGCAGCATCTGAATATCATTTTCTATTATCTTAGAAAGAAGGCAAAGTATGAGAAGAAGCCATTAAAATGGACAAAAATAGACAACTTCTTTAATCAACTAATTTTTAAATTGTAAGCAAAGATCAAGGTGGGAGGGAATCAGGCATCCGATCCCCTGTTTCAAAGGCTGCTAACATTTTGAGTATATGTATGAATATCGCTTGTTTTGTAGCACCTAATGGACTGAGGTTGATCATCTGTTGTGTCAAATTCATGTGTCTGGTAAGTGGCACTGGATACTGAGTATTTTTTAGTCCATGAGAGGTGCTTTGTCTCCGATTCTTTGCGATCTCCACAATCTAAACAGACGTTCTTCATTCAATCAAGTCATATTCTGTGTTGTCGTTGTTTTTGCAAAATATCAACTTCTACACTAATCGCACAAACATTATATTGGTAGATGACCTTCATCAAGGTCATTAGTTAGATGAATTGGATGTTAATATGGTTCAAAATCTGCCTATGCAGGAAAACAGGTATTTTAATTTATTATTTACTTTTTTTTTTGTTTTTTGGTCACTCTTTTTAATTTTGCTTTCTTTTTTATTTAGTGACTATGGTGTTTTAGTTGCGGCATTTGCTGAGTACTTTACCGAAGGTCTCCCAATACCTACTGTTATTGACAATTTAGAGATATGACGATATTCGCTCAAGATATGACAAGTTACTATGGGCTTATGGTAAGCAGAAATAGTTTGATGAATAGTGTAGTGAGTCCAAAAATACCGGAAGATTGGGGAAGCAACATGTGGGAAGAAAGCAATCCGTTATGTGGGCGCCAAGTCCAAGTTCCTTCTCTTCTTTCTTTTTTCAAGTCACGATCAAAATAATGACATTTTTTTTTGTTGAACTATTAAAATGAAAATGTGCTTTTTGAAGACAAATGACCTATATGTTTTTGATAATCACAGTGTTATCTGAGTAATTTCTGAACAGTTTAACCAAAATGATAACAAGAGAGCATATGAACATATTCTTTTGCAATCAGTAAGGTATTTGTGTCTGATTTTTTCTATGCACGAATGAATGTTTGGAAACCTTAATGATCCCAACAAAGTATAAGTATAAGTGTATATATATATACACACACACTAGTTTATTATCCTTGACTAATGAGTAGGGTGTGGAGAAGAAACATTAATGATACTAATACAATATATATATATACTCTTTTAGTATCACTCAATAAGGAACAGTTTGTGAACAATGATACCATAAAAATATATATATACTCTTATAGTATCACTTACTAATGAGTAATTTCTGAACAAGAAACCTTAATGATGCCACAAGAATATATATATATATATATATATATATATATACACTCTTATAGTATCAATCACTAATGAGTAATTTCTGAACTACAAACGTTAATGATATCACAACAATATATATATACTGATTTAGATTCATTGACTAATAAGTAGGGTGTTGAGAAGAAACCATAATGACACCAATACGGTGTATAAGAATTACCAATATGTTGTACACCGTTTGGACCTCGATTTAAAATGGGGTATAACAATTAAGGTTTCTAATTCGCACCCTACTCAATAGTCAATGATACTAAACCAATATATATATAGATATATATATACTTTATTGGTATCATTAAGGTTTCTTGTTCACACCCTACTCATTAGTCAATGATAATAAATCAGTAAATATATATTGTTATGATATCATTAAGGTTTCTTGTATATTGGTTTAGTATCATTGACTATTGAGTAGGGTGCAAACAAGAAACCTTAATTGTTATACCCCATTTTAAATCGAGGTCCAAACGGTGTACAACATATTGGTAATTCTTATGCTATTTTAAAGAGTTGCCACCTAATTATTTCAAAGGTGAATTAGGATACCTATTTTGCTAAAGTGATGCTAAGTTGATCTCTAAATTAAGGTCTACTTAACCTTATGTGATTCTAGGTACGGGTTCTAATTTATTCCAAAGGAAAGCTGTAAGGCATCCTTTAAGATCCGTTAAAAATGGTTAATCGGTAAAACTTATGTTAATTAATTAAAAAGAAACAAGGATGCTAAAAGATTAAAAAGAGCCGAGAAATTAAGTGAGAAAAGATTTTGAATTTGAAATTAATGGACAAATTTGACACTTCAAAACACTTTTGTATTTGGAAATGAAATGACTTGTGTTTTTCTTTTGAAAATAACAAATAATCACTTGTTTAAAACAACATTGTCTATACAAAAAAATATAGTATGAAAATGCATACTAAAAGAAAGACATCCGTACGTGAAGTAATATGCAAGCCTTTGAAAAAAATAGTGTTTATGCCTTGAAATCAATAACACATACTACACTTGAAAGACTCTTTACATTTTTTTTTATCAAAAGCCTTTGATGAAAAGTTTTAGCTAATACTTAAATATAACTTATACAACCTAAACTACAAACATTGGTAAAACTAGAACGTTTTATTTTTTTTAAAAAAAGGGTTGGCAAATGAAACAAAATCTGTTTTTGTGCTTATTTACAAACTGGACTTCGCTGAAAAATGAGTCGTTTGAAAACCAAAAGAATTCATTGTTTCACATATTTGAAGACTGGTCAAAAAACTCAAGAAATAATATTGATTTTTTAAATAAAATATAATCATAGCTGCTTTTAAAAATTCTTCAGAAATCATGAAAATTATAAGTTGAAAGACATATAAAATGAACTAAGTTAGAGTTCACAGAAAAATTAAGTCGTTGAAATTCCCTCAAATAAAATATTTAATCATCTCCCTCTAAGTGATAAGCTATTCTAAGATAGTTAAACTAAAATCACATATAAACAGTCACACATAAGATGCAAAGTAACTAAAGAAGTATAAAATATTTTAAGAATGAAATAATCATTCACTCCCCCCCCCCCCCCCCGCCCCCCATTTATCTTGCCTTTGTTCGGATATCTTAGAGAGGGGAGAGTGAAACAAAAATGGGTATAACACACCAGATCTTCTTTTGTTCTCACTTTCGTTTCTGTTCAAAAGCGTTATTAGGGAACTAGATGAATAGATGAGTGATAATGAAAAGGATGTGCCATCCTAGGATGTAGAGGCAGCGAGGTCGAGTCTCGAAATGAGTGTTAAACCCCAAAAATATCTAAGTTAAGACCCGAACTATTCTTCATTTATTTATAAGGTCATGTCGGATAATTCTTAAATTATACTTAGGTGTTAAGGCCAATTCTTTAGTGTGGGAATAGTTTTGGATATGAATTAAGGTCACTAGAATCCCCTAGCACAAATCTAAGTTGAAAACTTCCTTACCGATTAAGTTTGGATATAAGTTTCTACTTAGATCAACATCAAATGATTATATCACTCAGCTTATAATGATTTAGGTGGCCTATGACCTATCAAACTAAAGGGCTATGAGTCATCTTTCCAACGCCACCAAGTTTGCCTCATTGCGAGTTCAGAGTAAAACGTTATACCCGTTTTAGTGAAGCCCTGTCAGACAGTCGATGTTCTACGACAGAACCTACGGATGGTAGAAATTTCGACAAATGGTAGATCATTCCGTGAAGGCTTGCTGCACTCTTTTTTCAGCAACTTTTTGCACGCGTTGTAGGGTTATTTTTGTTCTTTTCTAAGCTTTTTAACCCTATTCTAAATCATTTTTGAGTATTTTAACTGAGTATATCATTCAACTAACTAGTTTTCCTCTCAAAATCATCAATCAAAACATTCAAGTATTTAGAAATTCCCTCAAAACTCACCTAGGGTTCCTCTTCTCCATCAAGAACCCTAAAAGCTTCAAGTCAAAAATTAAAGATTCAAAGAGAAACCTTCCACCCAAGGTTTTCCAAAGTTCTTCCACTCTAAGAACTTCATAAAGGAGTTTCTTTTATCAAGAGCAAGCACCAAGATTTCAAGATCCAAGGTTTCCTCCAAAAAGCTAATGTTCTTCCTCAAGCCCAAGATAAAATCAAGTTACCACAAAAGTTTTCAGTTTAATAGCTTCATAATCAGGTATGTAAGCCTATTCATAGTGATGGAGTGAGTTCCTCCTCACACCCTACATCTCAATTCAGTCAGTAAAAGTTTACTCTAGGTTTATACCCTTAGTTTCGAGAATTCTTGATATGAGTTACGTAGTTGATTCTGAGTTCTAAATCCTTGTTCATGAGTTGTTATATATATTACTATACATTGAGATCCTTGATTTGTTGTTCATGTTTATATTCCACATGAACCCTAATCTTTGAGTTTCGATTGAGAGTCTTTGAATGAGCATCGTTTGTCATAAATTAATTTTTTTGAGGAGTTAAAAGAGAGTTCAAGAGTTAACTTTAAAGCATAATTTTTGAGTTAAAGTTAAGGGAACTATATGATTCCCAAATGTTTCATTTTTACAGGAAGAAAGAGAGTATTAGCTTTAGAAAAGTAAAAGAGTAAATGTAGGGTCCTATCCTTAGATTTGAGTATTCTTGAGATGAGTTGATGTTGAGTTCTGAGTTTTGAGTTCTTGAGTTTTTGATTTTTGAATTTCTATTCATAATTATTGAATTGCCGTATATTGTTTATTGAGATCATTGAGTTGATTGTTCATGTCTATTTTTGTCATGCCCGAAGCCTACACCCTAGACGTGGCTGGCACTTAAGAACCACTGCTAGTCACCAAGCGAACCCTTGACATGGCTGACTACTTAGCGGAAGACTGACTCAAGCATTTAAGGGCTTAAAATAGAAGTAAATCATTAAACTATAAAATGCTTATCTCATACTGTCTGAAAATAATACTCAATACAATAATAATAATTTGCAAAACATCTCAAAGGAAAAAAAAAGTACTGAGATCACTCTTCAACTCTATCTACATATGAAGCTCTATGGTTCAACATGGATGTCGGGACAAGATTCACGACACCCTAAACTGACTAAACTGAAAGGAAAGGGGGAGTCCTCCAAAATGCAAGGAAGCTCACCAAAAGCTAACTGGAGTGCCAAATGATCTCAACAGAGTGCTTGTTGATGATCCTGAACACCTGTATCTGCATCATAGAAAGATGCAGACCGAATGACATCATTACATTGAATGTATGAGTATGTATTAAAGCTGAATGAGTAAGTAATTAAATTGATAAGGCTGGAATAATACTCACCTCAACTCAACTCAATACAAAGCAATAATAAGAGATGAAATACTTAAAGCTTCATAAATAACAGATGCTAACTCAAGGATGTATATAAAAATACAATAAATTACTCTTTACTTTTATTTGGGAGATTCTCTAACCGACAACCATCACTATGAGCTATGCAATGATACAATGTCTCGCCCACGCTACTAGAACTGTCATATACCTTACTGGGGTATAGAACACCTCAACTAAGTGCATCCACTAAAGCTATGCTCAAAAGCAATAAGGAGTCATCTAAAAAGTATTATCCTTTACACATGTTGGCAACATGGTTTATGGGGAATGTGAGTTGTCTGAACTCATCCCCATATCGGTGCTAAATACTACTCCCAATAAATATATATACTCATCCTCAAGTAGAAATAATCTTTCTTGGTTTTAAGGTAATTACTCAAAATAACTTTTTAAAAGAGTTAACTGCTCTGAAATATCCTGAACTCATAAACTCTTTTTAGAAATCAAAGTTTCTCTTTTCTCAGTGTAAAAATGTTACATTTGGGAATACTTAGTTCCCTTATATTCTTTATCAATCATACATAAACTCTTCTCAAAACTCATCTTTGTGTTTCTCAGAAAATTCGTTTTAGATCATTGTTGGTTAAAAAGGGTTCTCAATAATAACTCAATAAAATCTCTTGAACTTTTCCCTTAAACTCACTTTAGTTTTGAAAGTGCATTAAGACATATGATTAGGATATGCATGAACTTTCAAATGTAAATGGAGTCTATAGGAGCTAATACAGAGAAGGGAAGTGTAGCCACAACTTAAAGAAACACGTCCGGATGAAACAAATAAGAAATCGGCCCAGGCGACCCCTGGCGCACTGCTGGCGTGGGGCGCCAGGCCCCAAACTTTAGACAGTGGCCTGGGGCGCACAATTGACATGGGACGTCAGGCCCCAAACTACTGAAGGCCAGCCTTGGCGCGCTGCCCCAGGGCCCTCCCCAACATTCTCGATAAATTTCAAGTTAAATTAGGACCCCAAATTGGTGTAGAATTAGAAAATTTCTCCTAAACTCTACTTGTCTTTCAAACCCAAAATCAATACATGAGAAACTTTCATACAATTCCTTTTTAAAACATAACTTTACTAAATCAATAGGATTCATGTGATACTAAGCATGAACAACATTATAAGATTCACAAAAACAAAGGAATCAAAACTTAAACTGCTAGAGAACTGAATTCAATATCAAGAACTACGAATGGATCCTTTAGATGTGACAATTTATGGCTGAATTGAGATGTAGGGCGTGAGGAAGAACTATTCCAACACTATGAATAGACTTACATACGTGGAAAGAACAATGGTTCTTGGCGAAATCGATGGAAACTTGAAGAACGCTACCCTAGCTTTTTCTCCTCTTGGAACCTTTCTCTAATTCATCTAAGTGTTAAAGAACGTGAAAAGATATTTTAACACTGTTTAGACCCTTAATTAGGTGAAGAAAAACGTGGCTTAGGCTTAGAAGGGGTGGGAAAAGACCCAAACTACCCCTCTACAAAACTGACGAGGTATCTTAAAAGGAAGGTTCACTAAAACGGGTATATCTCTTTATTTTGAACTCGCAATAAGGCAAACTAGGTGGCATTGGAAAAAGGACTCAAAGACCTCTAATTTGATAGGTCATGGGCCAACTAACTCATTCTGTTCTGAGAGATATGATAGTTTGAAGTTGAGCCAAACTTAAAAACTGATGGGTGACTTGTACGGACCCCTCTTTAGCCCTTATCGAAGTCCGAGGTGTTACAATATATCCCCCTTGGGAACATTCATCCTTGAATGAGATCAAACTAGGAATAACAGGGGTGGGAAGTGTCTAACAACCCAACACAAGCACAAAACATGCAAATAGCATAAACTCAACATATCAACTTAAAAAGTACTTAACAAAAAGTTAGTACCTTGGTCTGGAATTGATTCAGAGGAAAATAGGTGAGGGTATCTCTTCTTCATATCCTCCTCGACTTACCAAGTAGCCTCCTCAACAAATTGTTTCCTCCACAAGACTTTGACAGATGCAACCTCTTTCGTTCTCAACTTGCAAACCTGACGATCAAGGATCTGAATTGGAATCTCCTCATAGAACAGACTGTCCTTTACTCCAATACTCTCAGTAGGCACAATAAGTGCAGGATCACCCAAACACTTCTTTAGCATAGAAATATAAAACATTGTATGAACTGCTGCTAATTCTGGTGGTAGTTCAAACTCATAAGCCATATTACCAACCCTCTTGGATATCTGGTAAGGACCAATGTATTGGGGACTAAGCTTTCCTTTCTTACCAAACCTCATAAAACCCTTCATGGGTGAAACTTTTAGATAGACCCAATCATCAACCTCGAACTCCAAATCTCTTCTCCTAACATCTGTATAGGATTTTTGATGACTCTGCGCTTTTTCAACCTCTTTTGAATTGTCTTCACCTTCTCCATGGCTTGGTGAACCAAATATGATTCTATCAACCTAGCTTCACCAACCTCAAACCAGTCAATGGGAGATCTACACCTTCGCCCATATAGAGACTCATACAAAACCATCTGAATGTTGGAATGATAACTATTATTGTATGCGAACTCGATAAGAGGCAAGTGGTCATCCCAATTATCTTTAAAATCCAAAATACAATATCTCAACATGTCCTCTAAGGTCTGAATTGTAAGCTCTACTTGACCATCATTCTGAGGATGAAAAGCAGTACTAACCTTCACCTTCGAACCCAAACCTTTCGTAAATGATCTCCAAAACTGTGGTAAACTGAGCACCCCTGTCTAAGATGATGGACAAAGGAACTCCATGTAGTCAAACAATCTCATGAATGTACAGATTTTCATACTCTTCTGCTGTATTGGTAGTCCTTACTGGTAAGAAATGGGTTGATTTGGTCATCCGATCCACAATCACCCAAATGGAATCATGATGTCTGCGAGATCGCGGTAAACCTATAATGAAATCCATATTAATCATCTCCCACTTCCGTTGCTGAAGGGGTACATTCTGAGGCACACCAAATGGCCTTTGGTGCTCAGCCTTGACTTGTTGGCAATTTGGGCACTTAGCAACAAACTCTGCAATACACCTCTTCATACTATTCCACCAATAGACTTCTCTCAATTCATGGTAGATCTTTATGGAACCGGATGGATCAAATATCTGGAACTACGAGCTTCTTCCATGATCCTCTCTTGAAGATCATCCACCTTTGGAATACACAATCTACCTTGATATCTCAACACACCATCTCCCCCTTGTTCAAAAACTATCACCTTCTGCTTATGAACATTTGCCTTTAGTTCAAGTAAGAGAGGGTCTTTGTCTTATTTCTCCTTCACTTCTGACACTAAAGATGATTCGGCCATATTCATCTCAACAACTCCACCTTCACTGGAATCTAACTACCAAACTCCTAAATGTGCAAGTCTTTGAACTTCCTTAGCCAATTCTTTCTTGCCTTGTTCAACATGAGCAGTACTCCCCATGGACAACCTACTCAAAGCATCAGCAACAACATTAGCCTTACTTGGGTGATAGAGGATACTCATGTCATAATCCTTAAGCAACTCTAACCACCTCCTCTGTCTGAGATTAAGCTCCTTCGGACTAAAAATATACTGGAGAATCTTATGGTTTGTGAACACATCCACATGAACACCATAGAGATAGTGACGCCATATTTTGAGAGCAAAAACCACTGCTACCAACTCGAGATCATGAGTTGGGTAGTTCCTCTCGTGAATCTTAAGCTGCCTGGAGGCATAGGCTATAACCTTACCATTCTGCATTAACACATAACCAAGCCCCACTCTGGATGCATCACAATAGATGACAAAACCCTCAATACCTTCTGGTAGGGTCAACACTAGAGCAGTAGTTAACCAAGTTTCCAATTCCTGAAAGCTTTGCTCACAAGCTTCAGACCATTGAAACTTATCCATTTTCTAAGTCAACTTAGTCAACAAGGATGAAATAGATGAAACCCCCTCGATGAACCTTCTGTAGTAGCTAGTCAATCCCAAGAAACTCTTTATATCAGTTGGAGACGTGGGTCTGGGCCAATTCTACACTTCTTCAATATTTTGGTCAACTCAAATTCCTTCACCAGACACAATATGGCCTAAGAATGCCACGAATTCAAGCCAAAACTCACACTTAGAAAACTTGGCATATAACTCTCGATCTTTGAGAGTTTGGAGGACTATTCTACGATGACTAGCATGGACCTCCTCATTTCTCGAATATATCAATATGTCATCAATAAAAACAATAACAAACATGTCGAGATACTACGTATATACTCTGTTTATAAGATCCATGAATGTTGCAGGAGTGTTAGTCAAGCAAAAGGACATAACAAGAAACTTATAGTGACCATAACGGGTCCTAAAAGCTGTGTTCGAGATGTCACATTCTCATACTAAGTGATAGATGCACCCTTTAGAAACTAACTTTCTGGCCTTAAGGTATGAAATAAAATGACCTTTAAGCACTGCTAAATTACTCCTCCACTCTAAAACTGGCTCATAAGGAAACTGAAACTTGACTACTCAAGTTCTACAATCGACTGAGGCATAACAAGCATAAAACCAGTCCATACCTACAATGACATCAAAATCCACCATGTCTAGCTCAACTAAGTCATCCATGGTGTCTTTGTGATAGACAGAGATGGCAAAATCACAATAGACTTTTCGGCAATTATAAACTCACCAATAGGTGTGGAAACACTAAAGGGTTCAAGAAGTTGTTCGGGGGAAATGTTGAACCTCGTGGCTACATAAGGAGTCACAAAAGACAAACTCGCACCTGGATGGATATCAGTCTCATGATATGAACCTATTCATATACTAATATGGTAGCATTCAATAATTGTTCATTTTCTATTGATTATTTATGAATGATGTCACAACAGTACAACATATATTATTTTGATAGCATTCAGTAATTGTTCATTTTCCACTGATTATTTCTGAATGATACCACAATAGTATGCCATATACTATTATGGTATCATTTAGTAATTGTTCATTTTTCACTGATTATTTCTGAACGATACCATAATAGTATGTCATATACTGTTATGGTATTATTCCGTAATTGCTCATTTTTTTGAATGTCTGATTATTTCTTAATGATATCAGAACAATATTTTATATATTATTATGACATCATTCAGTAATTGCTCATTTTCTCCTGAATGTCTGATTATTTGTAAATGATACCATAACAATACTGTATATACTATTATGGTATCATTCAGTAATTGTTCATTATCCACTGAATGTCTGATTATTACTGCACGATACCACAACAGTATGTCATATACTTTTATGGTATCATTCAGTATTCCTGCAATTTTTCAAAATTGTTTCATCAATCTACTAAAACACCATGTCATATACAAGATGATGTATAGGCATTATACCTGTTTTTGTAAGATCTCAGAATTTTATATTGAAAACCTGCATGAATTAAATGTCGTTTTACAACTTGAGCTAGAGTGAATTTGTTATTGTAGATTTGATAAATTTGAATTGATTGTTTGGAGATGTCTGTAATTATGTCTGTGAAAGTCATCTCCTTAGTATAAACATTAGCAGCAAGATCAATTTCATAGGATATATTTTTTCATAAATCAGTAGCTTTATATTTTATCGAGATGTCTCTAGACAAACAGTCATTGATGTCATTTTTTCGATTGTTTTGTAATTGTAGGCAATAATCAGCATATAAGATATAATATCAGGATTCTTCTTCTTCAACCCGAGGTAAACTTTGACGTCCATATCATTTGATATTTTCAATTGTGGAATTTTTGTGTAATTGCATAGCTCATGTCGATACTTTCATAAACATTAGTTTTTAGATGATTTGATAATTGTGTTACAAAAATTTTAAAATTCGTTGTAGCTTTTACCATTACTTCATTAACATCAAAGTTGATGTACTGTTGCTGTGAATTCCAAATCTCATTATGTTGTAAAAGAATTGGTATTTGCTCCATTGATTGATAGGAGTGATTGAGTGTTGATTTAAGTTAGGGAAAAAGGAGAATTGTGAATGAAGAAAGAAGGAGAATCGTGGATGAAGGAGAATGGGGGAAGAAGGGGAATTGACTAATGGATCAAAGTTTTCCTTTTTTGATTTGTTGAAGTAAGGCAAATTACCTCTTTGTAAGGAGATTTAGCCTAAATATTCATTAGGGCTTTTTTAATTAGTTAAGCGAAATTAGTTTAGACATATATTGTAATTATTTGGTGGGGTATCAATGTAAGGGGTATATGTTTGTAATTAATTTTCATTTATGGGGTATTTGCTTAGTTTCTCCTTAAATAAATTTCAAATTTGTCCCATTAAATATTCAACTAAATCAATTATTTAAAAAAATATCCATCAATTATATAACCGTAGTTAAACGAATATTTCCAAATTTCCATTTAAAATTTACGGGAATGATCTTTTATGAAAATATGAGTTCTACTACTCAAAATAACCTAACGGGTTGTTACAGATACATATCTATATTTAATAAGAATTTAATATTCATTCCTATTTATATGATGCACTTTGACTTGACATGAAATTTAAGAAAAATATGGTCCAAAATAAGTCATTAAATATTCGTGTGATCATAAATCATTTAATTAAGGTAAAATGAAAATTTTAAAGTTAATTTTTTACTAAATATAGAAATATGTCATTCATTTTGAGATTGACTAAAAAGAAAGTAAACCATATAAATTGAGATAGAATAATTTTTTTTGTTTCATGTGACGTACTAGGGAGTTAATAGTTCCAAAAATCCATAGTTGAGGAGGGTAATCAAGACTTCTGATAGTTTACAGGGATAATTAGTTTCAGAAATTCATGTTTGAGGGGATAATTAAGGCTTCTCATATATAATTTATGTGTGTATTTAATAAAAATGTGCCGAATTTAAGGAAGATTTTAACTATTCACTAAAAAAAACATACAATAAATTAGGTAAAACCATCCAAACAAGCCGTTGGCAAGGATGAGTTCTTTCTAAACAATAACCATAGTTGTTTTGGCAAATACCCCTTTTTGGCTAATTTAATTTATCAGCTTTAAGTTATTGTATTTAGTAGAGTACTGATATAGAAAGTTTTAACTAATAAAGAAGTAATTAAATAGGAGTTGGAGTAAATCTTAATATTGGAAAAATTACCTAATTACACGACTTAAGATAACATAATCTCTAAAAATCTCTAGCATTTAAATTAATTACAAAAATCCCTTTTTTCCTTCTCTGTCTCAACATTTGGATACATAACTCCACCTCTATTAAATACATTACAACTTTGTTTATATACAATGTATCTGGTGCAAATGTTATTGTTCATACATAACCCCAATTATTTCAAATCTAAATCAGTATGAATCTAATTTATAGTTATGTATCTAATACATAACTTATGTATCGTTTGCTATTTATCAGGCGAAGAAGCAATGTATCTGTGAGTTCTGAAATATTCAAAATTATTGTAATTTGGGAAAGTTTTGGAATAGGATGTAATTAGCGCTCAAATTATTGGAGTTTCTGTACTTTATACTTTAATATTTTCCCTTAAATGTATATTGAAATGTTGTTGGTTTGTCAAATCATTGACGCTCAATATTTTTGTGTACAATATTTTCCAGTTGTTTTTGACCCATTGTTTTTATTAGAGATCAAAAATGATAGATACAAGTGTCTTTATACACCAACAAAATATTGTTTCTCCCAATTGCATGTATTCCTGGAAAAGAACCAAAACCAGGAATACATCGCCCTCTTTTATCCTAAATCTTCTTGATTCTATATTGAATTTTGCATTTTATATGCGTATATCCAGGTTTGAATCAACAACTATTCATTCATAAACATAATTCTTAAAATTCTTTTAGAAAATATTTATTTTCGTATTCATTCATAATTTTGTTGTTCATGTTAAAGATTTTGTTACAGAAGATTGGCGACGATGCCTGAAATAGAATTTGGTGTGCACACGGTGAGATCTCATGGGGCTAACGTGGCTAAAAAACACAAATGTGATTGGTTGATTTTACTTGTGCTTGTGGCAATGGATGCCTTCTTGAACTACATTCAACCTTTCAATCGTTATACTAACTTGAAAATGTTGGAAGATCTCAAATTTCCTTTCAAAGAACATGACACCATACCAATGTGGGCAGTTCCTGTACGTATTTACTTCGGAATTTAACTTATATATATGTCAATAGTTTTTCATGTTACTAGTTAATTCATTTGTTGTGGCTTGTTACTTGTAACTAACTACCTTTAAGTAATGTGATAGCATAAAAGAGTGCTATACATCCAATAGCAAGTTACTACTTCTATTTAGGGGTGGATCTAGAGGAGAAGGAGGGTGTTCGATAAAAATATTATATTGTATATAGGGTAGATTATCTAGGTATATATATAAATCGTGAATTTCCTGAATAATGTGCGAAAGGTTAGCTCGGTGATTCAGGATATTTGAAATGCACCCTAAAAATTCTGAATCTGCCACTTCTTTTATGCGTTGTGGTAGAAATGAGTATTCATTTTCTGAGGTTTTATTTACCCCTTCCGTTTTTTGATCATTTTTCCACTATAACAGATATTTGCAGTAATTCTACCATGCACGGTATTTCTCATTTACTATCACTACAGGAGGGATGTTTATGATTTGCATCATGCCATATTGGGTGAGTTTTATTTAAAGTTTTGTAAGGAGAAAACAATTTTTTATTTCTTGGATTTTCATTGTAGTTAATACTATGAAATTGATGACCTTTTGCTGGTTAATCTAGGCATCCTGTATTCTGTTCTAGTGACTGCAGTAATCACCGATAGCATCAAAGATGCTGTTGGTCGTCCACGCCCAAATTTCTTCTATAGGTGCTTCCCCGATGGAATCGAGGTGTGTCTCCCTTTTACACTTTAGCATAATATTATGGCTTGAACTTCGGATATCCTTTCATGTGGTCCAAAATATGATCCAACTCAAAAGTTCTGTGGTTCAACCTAAGTGGATACTATGTGAGGTCTGTGCTAGGCGCAAAAATTCAACTTTTATTGTTTATGGCAACAGGGGAATTGGAAAGGACACGGCCTAAGAGTTCGAGAATTCATGAGATTGTATTGGCTTGCTTTCATCATAGTTGAATTTTCTCTATGTGTTGTTTGATAACTTGTGTTCATTTTTCTTCTTTTTATACTGTGTGATTGATTGTGTGTTTGTTTTTCTGAGTATGTCATAAAATAACAGTTAACTCGAAAAGTTTGACTTCAACTCCTATATTAAGATACCTTTTCCAATTCATATGCAGGCCTTTGAACCTAATGGGAATGTTAATTGTCATGGCGACCCTAAAGTTGTGAAAGAAGGATATAAAAGCTTTCCCAGTGGACATACCTCATGTTAGTAGTTTTCGTTTATTCTTAGTTTCTTCGTTTTTGTTAGTTTTCTTCTCGTTTATATGTTTACACTTGTCAAACAGGGTCATTTGCGGGCCTTGCTTTCCTCTCGTGGTACTTGTGTGGAAAAGTGAAGGCTTTTGACAGAACAGGCCATGCTGCAAAACTCTGTATTGTTCTGCTTCCTTTACTATTTGCTGCATTAGTCGGAATTTCTCGGATTGATGACTATTGGCATCACTGGACAGATGTATTCACTGGATCCACTATAGGTTAGTTCAACGTTACTATCCAACGTTTGTATAGATTCACGTCTACTTTGATAAGTTTTCAAACTAACATTGCTTGTAGTTGGCCTTCAAATGAACTAGTAGTGTGAAAAAACTTTACACTATCAATGCTCGCGCCTTTTAATTATCAAATTCTGACTATGCTATTAAGAGAAATAGTGTAGCTAAACATCTCATTGTTTTTCCTACAGGAAGCGTGGTTGCCACTTTATGCTACCTGCTTTTCTTTCCATTCCCTCATGATATCAATGGTACAGTCTCAAGTCTCCGAAAACAGAATGAATCTCTTAGTTCAATGTCAACGAATATCAACAATACTAGTTATTTTCTAAATCTTGTTCATTTTTCCATGATAACAGGGTGGGCACCTCATGCATCTATCAAAATGAGAGAAGATATTGAATTGCATTCTACATCAATAGGAATGGACACCGTGTAATGCAACGAGAGTACAAGAGGTAACGCTCGTTATCCAGGCATGAACAGTAATGCAAGATGTTGATGTTGTTGGAGACGGAAGGAGATATTGAATTCAGATCTCTTGGAGCCTTGTCGAAAGAGCAAATATAAATCATCTAAACCTTTGTACTCTTCTTTTAGTTACGTTGGCTCAGTCTCAAGTCATACATATATATCAAAAGAGTTGTACAACATGGAGGGAACATTGTTCCTTACCTCCTCTTTTTCTATGGGGAGAAAGAAAAGGCTCAAACTCTTACAAAACAGTCTTGTTGTACATTTGTATCTACTTCTAAATTAGATGAAAGAGATTACTCCTATTGCTGGATTCGAAAGAATTAAGACGTCATGCTGAAGCTTACAATTGCAAATAATGTTGGGGATAAATCAAATGACAAAAATTTATATTAAAAATATTGAAACTGTTGAGAGAAAATTTCCCCCTAAACAAAACTCTTAAATGACTACATTCTAGATGCTATTATGTTCCTTTGATATGAGAAGAGGGATGTTCAATTTATAGAGTTTCAAAGTTTTCCTCCAAGGAAGGAATAAACAAATATAAAAGAGAATTATATTTTTCTTTCAAAAAAAAATAAGTAAAAGCAATTATGATAATGCTAATATAGTAAGAAAACCAGGATAAAACCTTACTATCTAGGTACAAATGTAAGATCACTAAAGATACCAACAGATATTCTTATTGTCATAAAATATAAATGATGAGTTAACATATAAAACAACTTCTTGACCGAGCAAGGGCATGAGCTATCTGTTGGCCTCTCTAAGGCAATTTTAAAAATATAAAAATTATGTGGTAGAAGAATTTGTTTAGTTTTCTAACAACTTAAAAAATATTTAGTATGGTGGTTAACGCACATCTTTGACAACTCTTTATATGTGATGCTTATACCAACTCCATAAAAGTTATTTGGGCTGAATGTAACATTTCGGATTCGAAAAGTGGAAAATTTTTGTTTCAGGTCTGGTGCCAGTATCAACGGAAGTCATCTACGGATCGTAGGTCGACTTACGGGCCATAACTATGCGCCACCATAGGATGATTGTATTAGATAGACATTAGCTAGTGGATCCACCTAAGCTAGAAACTATGGTTCTTACATTGGCAAGTAAGGGCACCTCTTTTCGATTTGGGGTAGACACCGGATTCCATGTTATAGCTCACATGATCTATGTCGGTTAAGGCTCACTTCCCACAATAATAAACTAAGGTTACTTTCCAAATGCTTTTAAGCATATGTCATTTTAAGGTGGTTTCCTTGCATTGACTATGGCTCTTTACTTCATATTTTTTATCATGTCATCGTATGATTTACTTGGTCATTATATCTTATGTATAACCCTTTTTACATGATTTTGTAACCTACATGCGTAGTTATCATACTTGGTATATTCTTGTACTAACGCATACTCTTGCCTATATGTTCTTATAAGTGTAGGATCCGGCCTATCTCCATCCACCCATGGCTAGTCGTTGCGTTCGAGAGTTGAAGATTTGGTGAGTCCGAATATGTTCGAGGACATAGCCACATTTACCCTTTATGTCATTTTACTTTTAAAACTTGTACGGATTACGTCCCACTTTCATTCCACTCATGTATTAGATGGCTTCGAGACTACGTCTAGACTTTCGCTCTTTCGATATGAATTGTCTTTTAAACTCTTGCTTACTATTATCTTGTATGATGTATGGTAAGTGGCTTGTATGGGGCCTTTTGGGTCGTATACGCCATGTCACATCTAGGGGGTACTTTAGGTCGTGACAAACTTGGTATTCAGAGTGCAAGGCTTTAGAAAGGTCCTAGGATGTCTCATAAGCCACGTCGAGTAAAGTCTTGATCATGGGTGTGAAGCGCGCCACACTTATGAATGAGAGGTTATAAGATGTTTAGGAAAATCCATTTCTTTCATCACTTTAAAGTCCTGTGATAGAGTTTAACTCTATATGTCTTTCTCTGAATCCCTATCCAATGCTTTTCAGGATATGGCCACTCGATGCTAGGAGGAATGTGAGAGAGAATGTGGAACAAAAAGCTCTTCAAGTTCCGATCGACCCTTTAGTTGAGCAAGTGACTAATGCGGAGTTTAGGGCTGCTTTTTAAGTGTTAGCCCAAGGCATGACGGTCCAAGCCAATAAGGAGGCTATAGTCCTTGTGAACCCAAATGTGGGTATGGCGGCATCTAGAGTGAGGGATTCACTAGGTTGAATCCTCCGGAGTTCCATGGGTCTAAGGTTGAGGACGATCCTCAAGATCATTGATGAGGTGTATAAGGTGCTAATGATCATGAGTGTAACCTCGGTGGAAAAGGTGGAGTTGGCTGCTTACCAACTCAAGGGTGTGGCTCAAGTGTGGTTTGAGCAATGGAAGAGTGAGAGGGCGGTTGATGCGGGTCCTCTTGATTGGGAGAAGTTTAAGTTTGCTTTCCTTGATAGGTTCTTTCCCCTTAAGATGAGGGAGGCAAGGGTGCTTGAGTTCATCAACCTTCATCAAGGAAGCATGAGTGTGAAAGAGTATGCCTTGAAATTCACACAATTGTATAGGTATGCTCCTACTATGGTTGTCAATCCCAGGGCAAGGATGAGTAAGTTTGTGTCGAGAGTGTCCGAAATAGTAGTCAAATAATGTCGTACCACCATGCTTATAAATGATATGGACATTTATCATCTAATGGTTCATCCTCAACAAATAGAAGAGGAGAAACTTAAGGAAAAGTCTAGGGAGGCAAAGAGGGCTAAGACCGGTGATGGTGACTTTTCACACTCAAGGTCCGATGGATAAGGTCGTCCTAAGTTTCGACAAAGGTTATTCAGTCAAGGTTCCTCCAATGCTCCTTCTAGATCCAGCAAAGATAGGGTGTCTAACTCTAAGGCTCAACGAGGAAATGGTGGAGGATCTTTATCGACTACTTGTGCTAAATGTGGAAAGAGGCATGAGGGTAGATGCTTTACCAGTACGGATGGTTGCTTCGGTTGTGATAAAAGTGGTCATAAGATAAGGGATTGTCCATCACTTATGGCTAAGGGAAGAGAAGGTAGACAAGCTCCACCTAGAGGTTCGGGTTCAAATGCTCCCAAGCAAAACCGGTTCTATGCACTCCAAACTTGACATGATCAAGAGGGTTCTCCCAATGTGGTTATCGATATGTTGAAAGTCTTTAATCGTGATGTTTATGCTTTGCTTGATCCCGGTGCTCCCTTGTCTTTTGTGACGCCATATGTGGCTATGAGGTTTGATGTTCTTCTGGATGTGTTGTTAGATCCTTTCTCCGTCTCTACTCCTATTGGTGAATCTATCGTGGCTAAGAGAGTCTATAGGAATTGTCCCGTCTCCTTATCCCATAGAGTCATTCATGTTGATCTTGTAGAGCTTGATATGTTAGATTTCGATGTTATTCTTTGGATGGATTGGTTGCATTCATGTTATGCTTCTATTGATTGTAGAACCCAGGTGGTCAAGTTTCAATTTCCAAATGAGTCTATCCTAGAGTGGAAAGGGGGAAATTATATGCTTAAGAGTCGATTTGTTTCTTTTCTTAAAGCTAGGAAGATGATCTCTAAGGGTTGCATATACCATCTTGTTCAGGTTAGGAATATGGATTTCGAAACCCCTATCTTTGAGTCGGCCCCCGTTGTTAATGAGTTTTTGAAAGTGTTTCTCGATGATCTACCTAGTGTTCCACCCGAAAGGGAAATAGACTTCGGTATTAACCTTCTCCCAGATACGTAACCTATCTCTATTCCTCCTTATCGAATGGCTCCGGCAGAACTTAAGGAATTGAAGAAGCAATTAAAAGACTTGTTGGATAAGGGCTACATCAGACTAAGTATCTCTCCATGGGGTGCCCTAGTATTGTTTGTTCGAAAGAAGGATGGTTCGCTTCACATGTGCATTAATTATCGGCAATTGAATAAGGTTACTATTAAGAATAAGTATCCCCTTCCAAGAATAGATGATTTATTTGACCAACTTCAAGGAACGAGTTACTTTTCCAAGATTAACCTTCGGTCGGGCTATCACCAATTGTGGGTGAAGAAAGATGACATCCCAAAGACAGCTTTTCGGACTAGATATGGCCATTATGAATTCCTAGTAATGTTGTTTGGCTTAACAAATTCTCCGATTGAATTTATGGATTTGATGAATAGGGTGTTTAGACAATACCTAGATATGTTTGTGATCGTGTTCATCGACGCTATTTTGATTTACTCAAGGAGTGAGGGTGAGCATAATTATTATTTGAGGATCGTGTTGCAAGTCCTCAAGGACCAACAAATCTTTACAAAGTTTAATAAATGTGAGTTCTGGTTGAGGTCCGTGGCTTTTCTTGGTCACATTGTTTCCGGTAAGGGTATTGAGGTAGATCCTAAGAAGACGGATGTGGTTAAGAGTTGGCCTAGACCTCTATCCCCTTCAGATATTCGAAGTTTCTTGGGTTTGGCTGGTTATTATGAAAGGTTTGTTGAGGGGTTCTCTTCGATTGCCTCTCCATTGACGGTATTGACCCAAAAGAAAGTTAAGTTTATATGGTCAGAAGCATGTGAGAAGAGCTTCCAAGATTGAAAGATAGGCTTACCTCCGCTCCGGTGTTAACTCTACCAAAAGGATCTGATGGATTTGTTGTGTATTGTGTTGCCTCAAGAATTGGGTTGGGATGTGTCCTTATGAAAAATGGGAAAGTGATTGCTTATGCATCAAGGAAACTTAAGATTCATGAAAATAACTATCCTTCCCATGATTTAGAACTAGCGGCGGTTGTGTTTGCTCCAAAGATTTAGAGGCATTACTTGTATGGTGTCCATGTGGATTCTTCACCAACCACAAGAGTTTGCAATACGTGTTGAAGCAAAAGGATCTTAATCTTTGCCAAAGGAGATGGCTTGAGTTGCTCAAGGACTATGATATGAGTGTCCGCTATCACCCCGGCAAGGCGAATGTGGTGGCGAATGCCCTTGGTCGGTTATCCATGGGTAGTGTTACTTATGTTGAGGATAGTAAGAAGGAAATTGTTCGAGATGTTCATAGATTGTTCCGATTGGGTTTTCGGTTGATTGATTCTAGTAAAGGTGGTGGTGTTGTTCATAATAGTTCAGAATCATCCCTTGTGTCTAATGTGAAAGCAAAGCAAGGTCTTGATCCAATTCTGATAGAATTGAAGGAAGTGATGCTTAAAAAGTCTATTGAGGCTTTCTCCCAAGGGGGGATAGTGTACTTCGATATCAAGGTCACTTCTGTGTTCCGAATGTTGATATCTTGAGGGAGCAGATTTTATCGGAAGCACATAGTTCCCGATATTTCATTCACCCGGGAGCCACCAAAATGTACCGTAACTTGCGGGAGGTCTATTGGTGGAATGGAATGAAGAAGGACATTGCGAAATTCGTGGCTAAGTGTCCTAATTGTCAACAAGTAAAAGTTTAGCACAAAAAGCTGGGAGGATTGTCCTAAGGTATTGGTATTCCCACTTGGAAGTGGGAAAACTTGAATATGGATTTCATTGTTGGTTTACCACGCACCCGTCGACAACATGACTCAATTTGGGTTATTATGGATCGTATGACGAAATCGGCTCATTTCATTACCGTCAAGGTTTCTTATTTGGCGGAAGACTATGCTAAGTTGTACCTAAGGGAAATGGTTAGGTTGCATGGAGTGCCCCTGTCCATTATATTCGATCGTGGTATACAATTCACTTCTTAATTTTGGAAATCTTTCCAAAGGGGCCTTAGTACCGGTGTTAACCTTAGTACGGCCTTTCATCCTCAAACCGATGGGCAAGTAGAATGTACTATCCAAACTTTGGAAGATATGTTGAGAGCTTGTGTGATTGACTTCAGGGTAATTAGGATGATCATTTGCCTTTGATTGAGTTTGCATACAATAATAACTATCATTCCAGTATTGGTATGGCTCCATTTGAGGCTCTTTATGGTAAGAGGTGTAGATCTCCTATAGGTTGGTTCGAAGTGGGCAAAGTTACTTTGATAGGTCCCGAATTGGTACATGAGGCCATGGTGAATGTTCAACTTATTAGAGAAAGGTTGAGGATGGCTCAAAGTTGATAAAAGTCGTATGCCGATGTTAGAAGGAGAGATTTAGAATTTGATGTTAATGATTGGGTGTACTTGAAACTTTCACCCATGAAAGGTGTAATGATGTTTGGAAAGAAAGGGAAGCTTAGTCCCCGTTATGTAGGCCCATATCAGATTTTGAGGCGAATTGGCAAGGTTGCTTATGAACTTGACTTGCCTAACGATTTAGCAATAATTCATCCATTTTTCCATGTCTCCTTATTGAAGAAGTGTGTTGGCGATCCGGCATCTATTATGCCATTAGAGAATCTTGGTGTGAAGGAGAGTCTTTCTTACGAAGAGGTTCCGGTTGAGATTTTAGACCGGCAAGTTCGGAAGTTGAGAAATAAAGAAGTTGCTTCCGTTAAGGTCCTTTGGAGGAATCAGTTAGTTGAGGGTGCTACTTTAGAGGCCGAGGCCGATATGATGTCCCGCTATCCTCATCTCTTTCCCTCCACCCATACTCTATCTTGAGGTATTTAGTCCCTCATGGTTCACTCTTTTGGTCTCATGTGTCTTAGATATTCCCATGATTCCTCAATTATGCATGTTCATGAAAAAGATTCATTTTGAGAAAATGAGCTAACTTGATTGATTTCTTCATGTTTATGTGCATTTGAGTATATATTGCATATAGACCTTATAAGATGATGCTTTGAACATGCTTTAGCTTGGAGTTGATATTTCCTCCTCAGATATGTGCATTTATGTGATTGCATTCATGTTAAACTATTAGGTTTAATTCTTATCCTCCTTATGATGTCTTAATTTCTCATTCGAGGATGAATGTTCCCAAGGGGGAGATATTGTAACAACTCAGATTTGAAAAGACGAAAATTCTGGTTTTCAAGTCTGGTGCCACAACCAACGGAAGCCATCTACGTATCGCAGGTCGACTTACGGGCCGTAGATAGGAACCGTAGGCGGCAAAGTGATTTTCTTTAAAATGTCAAGTTTCAGGATCCTTTCTACCACTCAACAGGACGGTTCGTTATTATTTCTATGAACCGTAGGTACGTCTCGTAGATTCTTTCACACTTTGTGAAATTTTAAGGGTTCAAGGTCGGACTGACGATTGGTATGTACGGTCCGTCAATGGACCTACGGACCGTACATGGGGTCCCATCGTTTGAAGGTCCAAAACCATAGTTTCTGAAATTTTCTATGGTTGACCAGGACGGTTCGTGGTTGGACCTACGGACTGTAGATCGTGACTGTAGGTCGAAGCCAACAAGTAATTTTCAGGGCTTTTTGGTTTTTTTCCTACTTGATCTATTCCTATTCTAAGTCGGTTAAGCCCCTAATCCTAGACCCTATATAAGGCTTCTAAGCCTAATTCTACTCTTTTCTAATCACTCCCAAATTCCCTCCAAAGTCTTTCCCCAAATATTTCTCTCTCTGGAATATTGAAGAAGAAGAAGGTTCTAGGGGAAACATTCAAGTCTCCTAAGTTCACCATTGATTTCAAGTCTTGGCATCAAGGTATGATAGCTTTCACCTATGGAGTCCTTTCCTCCATAGGGTTCATAAATTCTCTAATTTTCAAAGCTAGAATTCTCAAATTGAAATTAGAGTTTTCTTCTATCTCATTGGTTCTTTCAAATTATGATCTAATTGATTAAATTGAGGTTGTTTATGCCTGAATTAAGTTAATTCAATGATTTTAAGATGAAATTATATGAGCTCATGCATGATTTATGGTTTTCAAGCTATGATTCTATGATGAAATTTATGAATGATCAAAAGATAACTTTTATGAAGATATGCATGTTCAATTTATGAAATTATGATTAAGATTTATTTTGAAAGGTGAAGCATAAATGTTGTTGTTATTGGGTTGTGAAAGGATTTCTCTCATACTACTCAAAACATCATTTGTGAAAGGACTTTTCTCACATGAAGGATTCATAAGGGTTGAAAGATTCTCTCAACTAAACTTTGAATCAAAGATTAAGGAGCTATTCTAATGAAGGGACAAGAGACGATTACCCATGTTCCCTAATAATGATAAGATAAGCTATGAATTAAGATTAATCCGTGGGAATTATGGTTAGCACCGAGTGGATATTGAGATGGAAGCTCTCCCGTTAATAGAGACTGGGTTTCTAGTAGCAATCTCCTTATCCCATAACTATGTGCTGACATAGGATGATTGTCTTAGATAGACATTAGCTAGTGGTCATGGTAGTAGTACCTGCACTAATTAACGACATGACCAATTCATTGTCACAAATATTAACATTTTTTCCACATAGACCCAGTAATGCAGTAGTTTAGCAAGAAATAGTTAACATAAATTCCAAATCAAATTATTTCATTGTCGGTCTTCAACAATTTTCTATATCATTCTATCAACATGCACGTCATTGTAAAACATACTTTATAATTTAAATATAATAAAATTAATTGTGATAATTAATATTAATAAAAATAATTTAAATTAAATAAAAGATGTAACAAGTGTTCCAAACACCAACGTAAATAATTGATAGCAAATAATAATTTAATACTCAATAGCAATTTGAGAGAGAGAGAGAAATTAGAGAGATCATAGAAAGGTTTACGGGGAAAATTGAGGAGATGTATTAATAGTCTTTAGTTTATTTAACTACTTAAGACAAAATGTTACCTAAAGGTCCTAAGCACAAATCTTATGAGTCAAAATATTTGTTTTATTCCTATGACTATTTGGACCTATTTAAAACATTATTTCATTAATTAACTACTCATAAAAAATCTAAAATTAACACAAAAGGCCTAGGTAAGATATTAAACATGCATTACTTATATAAATGAGGAAACAAAAATTAAATAAATAGATATTAAGGATCGAGAGACAAACTATATTTGGATCGTTCATTAACCTATAAGCCCACAAAAACACTCGGCAATAGCCAAGTCATAAAGCTTTTGATCCTTAGCCTAATTCAACTTTATTTTTTGGGATAACAATATTAGGCGAGGCAAAATATGATCCAATGTCATGTTACTTCCTTGTAATTCACTTTGTATGATTGACTCTCTTAAATGTTTGAAGACAAAATTAAAGATAGTTTAAAGTAATCTAATGTAATAAAAGTTTATTGATTACTGTGTTGAAAATAGTGTGAAGCTTAAAAGTGGTTAGTGTATTCAAATTTGAGAAATGATATAAAATATGTCAATTCTTTTTTAAAAAAGTGTGTGATTCAAAGATTAATAGTAAAAGAAGTATAATTTGTCGAGCCTTCAAAACTTTTAAAAGAATAAATATCAGTTAAAACAAAGAAGTAACATATTGCTTTATTTTACAAAGATGTGTATGACGCCATGTACAAAGTGAGTTAAAGAGGTTGGCAGTAATTTTAAGTTATTTTGAAGTTTTGATGATTTAATAAACTATGTGATCTAATAGGAGACCTGATCCCATGAGAATAAACATGAGAGATTGAGAGTCGGTTACAAGAAAAGGACATCAGTAAAAAGCTGCAACCATTGCCACTGCGGTGGTTGGTGTGTGTATGTCTGCAGAATAGCAATACTCTCAGCCAATAGCATTGCTCCAAGGTTTGTGTTCATCTTATAATAGTCTTTTCTCCAATGACAATACATGAGTTTCTGCATTCTAAAGAAATACATAGCAAAATCTATTCTCTCAAGAAATATCGCTAGAAGAATAGCAAAGGACCCGATAGAGTTATCATTCGTTCTTAGTTGTTATTTTGGATTATATTTCTGTGCTTATTCATTATCTATTCTTAAGTTATAAAGGAACCTGGTCAGTTCGAGCCATTATCCATCATTCTGAATTGCAGCTAGAATTAGTTATGTCGGGTTCTTGAATTCTAGATCAGCTAGGGTTAGTTGGTGTAGTAGGCAATAGAGGTATTGCTTTGATTTGAGTAATAGAGTTGTTACACTAAGGGGGAAGGGATTAAGAGTTTAATTCCTAGATTACTAGAGTTTGTAATCTGAATCATTGCTCCTTTTAATATAATTAAATTGGGTTGAAATCATGTGATACAGGTCGAAATTTTCTCCTCCCTTGAGCAAGGGGGTTTCCGCGTAAACTCTTGTCTTTTTTACTTTGAGTTAATTACTTTCTGCATTGTTATTGTGTCAAGGGACCTAGTCCATTGATTAACAGTGGATGCATATTTTCTATTAATTGGTATCAGAGCTAAACTCTCTATATGGTTAGCACCGAGATTGAATCCTAGTCTTTAAATGACTGCTCCATTGAATTTGGAAGAGTGGCAATCATCAACTAGGCCACTTCGATTTAATGGTCATTTTATGGTTGGTCGAAAAGTTGTATGCATGACTTCCTCAGCCCCTCATGGCTGAGGATAGTGAACTCTGGTATATCATCCTAGATGGTCCTCATATTCTTATGATTGATGTGAAGGAAGGATAAATCACCACGATTGTTCTTAAAACCCGACAACAATATAATGAAGTTGATAGGAAGAAGATTGAAAAGAATTACAGAGCAAAGAAGCTGCTAGTGTGTGGTGTAGGAGCAGATAAATATAACAGGATCTCTACGTGTGAAATTGCCAAGAAAATTTAGAACTGCTTAAAAAATGCTCGTGAAGGAACTGCACAAGTGAAGGAGTCAAAATGGGATATGCGTACCACTCAGTATGAAAACTTCAGCGTGAAGGAGGGTGAAACCATTCAAGAGATGCATACCAAGTTTACCTCCATCACGAATGAGCTTTGTTGCTTGAGAGAACCCATTCATCTAAGTAAATAGCTCAGGAAGGTACTAAGAATTCTTCCTAAGTCTTGGGCGAGTATGGTGGATGCTATCACCGAAGAAAAGGACCTCAAGATTCTTACAATGGATGCGTTGAATGGGAATCTTCAAACTCATTAGATAAATAGGCAACAAGACTAGTGTGGGCTACCTCTCCTATGTGGTTTGCGAGCTATTGCATAGGAACGGGGGTTTTACCGTGTGTGCACCCAAAGGTAGCGATTGCAGGTTTCCGTTGTCGTAAAAAAAAAATAGGCAACAAGACTTCTCCGAGAAAGAAGTAAAGAAGGATAAACCAATGGCTCTTAAAGTTTCACAAAGTGAGATATTTGAAAAAGATGAGGAAATGGCCTATTTAACTCATCGATTGCAAAAAATTGTGAGGAAACATAGAGGTTTCATGAAGAAACGAAACTCTAGCAAGGTAGCTACTACTAATGATTCGTGTCACAAGTGTGGCAAACCTAGGCATTTCATCAGAGGTTGCCTATGCACAAATTAGAGTAAAAAGAGTATGTCAAGTCTGGAGGAGACAATGACAAACGGAGGGACTAGGCGCTGATAAGTTTAAGAGAAGAGCAATTGTTGACTATGTGGTGAAGAAGGCTCTTGCCATCTGGGGAAACACCTCAAGTGATTTAGAAGAATCTGAACACCCCGAGGATGCTTCCATGCTTGCAGTAAAAGATGATGAAGAATCTTTGACGTTTTGTTTTCTTTCATTGAAAAATTAGAAGATAATGATGTTGATGAAGAGGTAACCCTCTCTGATTTTAATTAAAATCTGAATATCTTTTCCATTAAAAAAATTGAGAAAGTTATCCAAAGTTTTGATTGATTCAATCAGTGAGTTGACCATTGAGAAGGATCTCTTAAACAAAAATTTATATATTTTTCAAGATGAAAAAATTGCCTTGTTACCCAAAAGTCTGAAATGGAAGAACAAATGGTGGTTCTAGAAACAGAAAATATAAAACTTAAAGAAAAGATAAAAGGGGGAGACTATAGGGAATTCAAAAGGAAAAAGCGAGGCTAGTAGCTTGTAGCTTGAACTTGAAAATAAGTTAAACACGAATGAAGTGAAGCTGTGAATGGCCTTCGAAAGGAATGCTCAGTTAGATAGTGACCTGGTTCGTGTTAAAGAAGAATTGAAAAAATCTCTCAAATAGACTATCTCCTTAAAATTACTCACAAATCTCACTAGTCAGGGACATAATGATGGAAGAGATCTAGGGTGTGTGAAAATAGATCCTCCTTATAATCCCCACAAAAAATATGTCTCTGCTTCTGATAACATGTTGTGTGTTCATTGTGGTCGAAATGGTCATCTTAAGAAAGACTGCCCTATTTGGAAAAGACTTAATAAAAAAATTTCAAATTATTCTAAACAAAAAAAATGGTCAGAGGAAGGGACCTGGTCTTGCTTCTGGTCCTAATTTGAGGAGAACCAATCTACCTTGCTAGACAAAACTTTATCATGTCACTCCTTTGTATGCTCACTGGGAACTCATACTCAAGTGAGTTCCCAAAGCTAACAAGTGATCTGTTATACAGGTGAGAGCAGGTAGCAACAGTCAGTGTTGGTTCATGGACAATGGATGCTCAAAGCACATGACTGGAAAACTAAAAACTTCTTCACTCTCAAGGTACTACAAGGTAGAGGTGTCTCATTTGGAAATAGAAAGAAGGGTTATATTCTTTGTGTAGGCAGAATTGGGAAGTATGTGGAACACTCTATAAAATATGTGTACTATGTCAATAGGTTGAAATACAATCTTCTAAGTGTATCTCAGATTTGTGATAAAGGAAATAAAGTCAAGTTTCTTTCAGATAAGTGTGTGGTTACAAACTTGATATCTCGGGAGGTGATCTTGATAGCAAAGAGATGCAGGAATATGTACATTATTTATTTGGATACCGATCGTAGTGGCAATCTCACTTGTCTCAATGCTCAAAATGAGAATGTTGACTTATGGCACAAAAGGCTTGGTCATATGAGTGTTTCTCTATTGAACAAACTTATGACAAAGGACCTAGTTCGCTGATTGCCAAAGATAAAATTTGCAGATGACAAAGTTTTTGATGCTTGTGTCAAAGGGAATCAAACAAGATCGTCTTTCAAGAAAAAGAAGCAAGTGCATACCACCAGACCTCTTGATTGCTCCATATAGATCTTTGTGGTCTTGTAAAGATTCAAAGTAGGAGTGGAATGAAATATATTTTTGTGATCATGGATGATTTATCTTCACCAGAGCTATATTCCTAAAGTCCAAGTATGAAACCTATGATGTACTAATGATATTTGCCAAAATGATCTAGACGAAGCTGAACAGCAAGATTTTAGGGATAAGATCTGATCATGGCACTGAGTTTGAAAATGCCAAAGTTAAAAGTTTCTATACTGAATATGGAATTCATCATAATTTTCAACTCTCGAAACACCTCATCAAAATGGTGTGGTTGAAAGGAAGAACAAAACCTTGATTTATATTGCTAGGACTATGCAATCGATTTCGATCTTCCAAAGAACTTCTTTGCTGAAGCTATTAATACTGCTTGTTATGTGACCAGTAGGTGTTTAATCAGGTCTATCCTAAACAAAACACCTTATGAGCCGATGAATAATAGAAAACCAAAACTGAGTTATTAGAGGGCTTTTGGTTGCAAATGTTTTGTTCTAAACAATGGGAAAGATGATCTTAGGAAGTTTGATCCCAAGAGTTATGAAGGAATATTTGTGGTATACTCTTCCTCCAGCAAGGCACATTGTGTATATAAAGAAAGGATACTGTGCATTGAAGAAAGTTTCCAAGTTATTTTTGATGAGTCTAGAGGAATTGAAAATCTAAAAAAAAAAGATAATTATGAGATTGAAGAGTTGCTTCATATTCAAAGGGATAAGTCTTAATAAAGAAATTGTTGAAGAACATCCCCCTGAGGAATCATTTCATCAAGAAGAAGCAGATGAACCTAATGAACCTGAAGAGGGACCTGGTCTGCTAGACAATACTGAGCAAGATGATGTAGCTCAATTTAATAATACATATTCTAAAAGTGAAAATGTGGTAGCAGATCAAGCTCAGTAGTTGGTGAGGAATTCAAGTTCGTAGCATAGATCATCTCATCCACTGGATAATCTTATTTCCCCTTTGAATTCTGGAATGCACAGTAGATCCAAAACAAGAAATACGGTCGCATTCTCAGCATTCATATCATCTATTGAACCCAAATATATCAAGGAAGCATTGAAGGATGCTTATTAGGTTAATTCTATGCAAGAAGAGCTACATCAGTTCGAGAAAAGTAAGGTATGACACTTGGTTCGGTGACCAGCTGCAGAACTACCATAGGGACATAGTGGGTGTATAAAATCAAGCTTGATGAAGATGTTGTAATAACAAGGAACAAATCTAGACTAGTCGTTCTAGGGTATAATCAGCAGGAAGACATTGACTATGGTGAGACCTTTGCCCCTGTGACAAGGATGGAGACAATCAGAATACTTATTCCATTTGCTGCCTTCATGGGTTTCAAACTGTATCAGATGGATATGAAGAGTGCATTTCTAAATGGCTATCTAAAGGAAGAAGTCTATGTGAAGCAACCACTAAGTTTTGAAGACTTTGATCATCCAAATCATGTGCTCAAACTGGACAAAGCCCTCTATCAACTAAAACAGGCTCCTAGAGCATGGTATGAAAGGTTTTCCAAATTCTTTCTTGAAAATGGTTTCAAAAGAGGAAAAATCAACAACACTCTCTTCTTAAAGTCACAGGGAAAGAAACTGCTAATCATTCAAGTGTATGTTGATGACATAATATTTGGAGCAACTTCTGAGTCCTTGTGTGAAGAATTTGTAGTACTCATGGGAAGTGAATTTGATATCAACACGATGGGAGAATTAAGCTTCTTCTTGGGCTTGCAGATCGAGCAAATTGCAAAAGGTACCTCCATTTTTCTAGAAATATATATCAAGGAGTTGCTAAAGAAATTTCAAAAGATGGATGCCAAACCGATTGATACTCCAATGAGAACCAACTCTAAGTTGGATACAAATAGACATGGTCCAGATGTGAATAAAACAATGTATAGAAGAACTATTGGTTACCTCTTGTATCTAACTACTAGCAGACCTAATATTGTATTTAGCATTGGAATGTGTGCAAGATTCTAGGCTTGTCCAAAGGAATAACATTTGAAGGATGCTAAGAGGATCCTCAAATACTTGAAGAAGACAGGGGACCTGGTTCTATTTTATCCATCAGGAAACTCTTTTGATTTCATGGGATATGTTGATGCAAACTATGCAGGGTATCAAATTGATAGAAAAAACACCTCAGGAGTGGCTCATTTTCATGGGTCATCTCTTATTTCTTGGGGAATAGAAAAACAAAAATTTATTTCTCTTTCAACAGTTGATGCAGAGTGTGTAGAAACTGTAAATTATTGTACACAACTCCAATGGATCAAACAACAACTTGAAGACTTTGGAGTACAGTTACTCATACTATCCCTCTCTTGTGTGATAACACCAGTGCTCTCAATATGGCTAATAATCCAGTTTAGCATAAATGGACAAAGTATATTGATGTGAGACATCATTTTCTGAGGGATAATGTTGACAAGGGTAACATATGCATGCAATTTTGTAAGACTGAATATCAAATTACTGATATTTTCACGAAAGCTCTAGGTATGGACCAGTTCGAGAAATGCAAATTGAAGTTGGGGATGCTGAAACTTGACTGAACTAATCCCACCTGAAGCAATCAACCTCTGTCTTGACTATACCTGGGAGCATGTATCCTTGTTTTTGGTAATGTATGTTTTGGTAAATTTAGTCTCATACCTTTTTAGGCATACACATATGGTGGATGTGTGGAAGGAAAGAGGGGCCGGGATAGATCTTGGCAATGTACATTCAAACTACAGAGAGGGATCCGATCCTTTCTCAAAGGTTAGCACTCTCAACATTACAATCTAATTACTTATGAGAACCATTGTAATTGCCACGTGTCAGTCATCCGGGTTTCTTACCATTTTCCAATCATTTGAATACCAAAAACACTCCCTTTCATAGGACTGACACAACCTTTCATCTCTTTTTATACGCCACGTTTCCTTCAATCTCTCCTAAATTTGAAATTTGCTTCCAAAATCAAAATTCAAAACCCTCTTCTTTCTACTCTCTAAATTAATTTTAAAATGTCTCAAACCATCCCTCCAATTGGGGAAATGTTGAAGATTGTTGACGAAATTGACCCATCACTATTCATCAATCTAATAGAGAACCCATCTGCTTCAACCCCAACTTCAACCATTCCTCTGGTTGAAGAAGCAGGAACTCCTGTAACTGAAGTTATTCCAACTCCCATCTAAACCACTCCTTTGGTTAAAGAGATGAGAACTCCTGAAGCTAAGGTCATTGTTACACCTAGTGCCAAACCTTCTTCACAAAACCCTTACAAAATTGGTACTCCTGAGTGCTCCCCAGCCTAGATCTGAATGCTTCTCAAGAATCTTCTCCATATAGATCTACTCATGTTGAGGTCCAATTAGTGAGAAATGTTCCTAAAATTAATCCATCTCAATCAGGTCATGTCTCCTCTGTTGTGTCTGAACTAAACTTTGATGGAGATTTACCATACGAAAAAAATGGAGGGTCAAATATTCTTGCAGCCTCTGAGGAGATGGGTGTGAAAAAATTGACTGAGATGAAGAAGGATTCTAGACCTTTATTCTCAAAAGAGGTAACTAAGTCACCAGAACCTTTTCTTGAAGAGACTAAGCACAAGTTTGACCAAACCCCTGGTACCGGCTTACCTATTGCTACAAATGAAGACGATGAGGATGAGGATAATGTATCATTTTCATGGGGAATACAAAGAAGGCAAGTTATGATTTCAAAATGGAAAGAAGAGGTTACTAATGAGAAGGTTTTGAAGCCCAAACCCTACTCTGAAAGAGGTTCTTCAAAGAAATTGTTGAGTGATGCCATGGTGGAAAGTAAGGTTCATACATTGGATAATAGATGGAAAATAAGACATGGTGTGATCGATGAGGACCAGATCCCTGACGTTGATCTGGTTGATATTTCTAACCAAAAGGGAGAAAGTGATGTAGAGTTCGAGGATATTACTACTGGTGTTGCAAAAAGAAGGGAACATGTACTGAAGAAAAAGCCTTCTCAGAAACCAAGAACTGAGAATGCTTGAACACAAAGGCCGAATGTATCAAAGAAGAAAGGCAAGAAAGAACTAGCTAAGGAAAGAAAGAAGGAAACTACAAAGAAGAAAAGAGAAGAGTCCTCTAATGAACCCCTTTGGTGAACTAAGTTCTGAGTTTGATATGCGACCTGGTTAAAAAAGTAAGAAGAGTAAAGTTGAAAAAAATTGACCAAGGAAAAAAGGGTTAGTATTTTGAGAGCCCAAAAAGTTTTGAATGGAAGGGTGCTTGACCCTGATATGAGAACCAAACCAGGTATGAAGAGTTTGGTTGATGCGGTTGAGTTACAAAGTTGGACACATTTGTTTGTAAGGCATGTGCCTATATTGCATGAGTCAGAAGTAACGGACTTCTATTACAACATGGAAACTGCAGCAGATGGGAGTCTTAACACTCAAGTAGTCAATATCATCTTCCATTTGAATAAAGAGGTTTGGGGAGAAATTTCGAGGGTGCCTAGGGAACGGATCAAAACAGTTGCTGGAGGATCCCCTTCAAAATTGTTTGTTCGGGAGATTGGCAAACTCCCAAATCTTAGTTGTGTAGGTATTCCCAATAAAAAATCTCAAGGGGAAATATCAGCTCTATTTTGAGTTTGTCAATAAAGTTCTCTTACCAAGATTTGAAAAGAGAACTATTGCCTCTGCTGCATATGTGTTTCTAATAGAATCTCTTAGCAAGGTTGACTTTATCAATCTTCCTTCAATCATGTTGGAGAATATGCACAAGACTATATTCGTCAATGATGGAAAACATGGGATATTGCTACATTTTGACAAAGGTGTCAAATATTTTGAGATTCCTCTTGGCTGGGAGTTAGAGTACTTGTGAAGCAAACCATATTATGAACACTCTTATGGAATGTGAGTGTGTGGAGGGATGAATAGGAACAAACAGCAAAGTCTCCGAGCTATTGGTAGAATAGGAGCAACTGAAGCATGAGTTGGAAGGCATGACAGTAACTCTTGCTAATAGGGATGCAAAGATTGCTCACCTAAATGCTCAGGTTTTGAAGGCCAAGTCAGAGGGACCAGGTGGAGATGAACTGGGTGCTTTGAGAGTTTAGAATGAAGACCTGATTACTAAGAATGTTGAGCTCAATGAAAGGTTACTAAAGAATCATGCTAAGACTGATGCTAGATTGACCCTCCTCCTCCAATCCCTCACTTCCAAGCCTCCCTCATCATAATCTCGTATGTTTGTCCCCTATTCTTTTTGTTTAAACTCTTTAGTGGGAATTGTCCAGTTCTCTCTGTTATTTTACTGCACTATTTTTACTGTTAATGCTTTAATTTTAGTAAATGATCTGCCTTGTGTCTACTGACTTATCTCAATACTTTATTCATTTCTACTCATGCTTAGTGCTGCCCAAGTGGCCATGAATTTGCTAGAACTATATTCTTAATACTTGGTTTACTGCTTTACTTTCTTATGATGTCAAAAGGAGGAAAATTGCTAAGGATTTGAGGGATCAATATCTATAGGAAAGGACCTGGTCATGTTGATAGGGGGAACTGGTTGTTAGGGGGAAGAAGTTGAGTGAGTTTGCATCATCAAAAAGGCAGAAAATGTATTCTAAGTTATTTTGAATTTTTGATGATTTAACAAACTATGAGATCTAATAGAGGTCGTGATTCCATGGAGACTGAGAGTCAATTACAAGAAAAGGATAGTTGTAAAAAGTTGCAACCACTGCCACTGCATTGGTTGGTGCGCGTCTGTCTGCAAAGCAGTAATACTCTCAGCCAATGGCATTGCTCTAAGATTTGTGTTCATCTTATAATAGTCTCTTCTCCGATGACATAACCTGAGTTTTTACATTCTTAAAAAATACATAGCAAAAGACATTCTCTCAAGAAATATCTCTCGAAGAATAGCAAGGGACCCAATAGAGTTATCATTCATTCTTAGTTGTTATTTGGGATTATATTTTTGTGCTTATTCATTGTAAGATCTATTCCTAAGTCATAAAGGAATCAAATCAGTTCGAGTCATTCTTCATCATTCTGAGTTGTATCTAGAGTTAGCTATGTCGGGTTCTTTAATTCTAGATCAGCTAGACTTAGTTGGTATAGTGAGCAGTAGAGGTATTGCTTTGATTTGAGTAACAGAGTTGTTACAGTAAGGGGGAATTAAAAGTTTAATTCCCAGATTACTAGAGTTCGTAATTTAAATCTTTGCTCCTTTGAAGATAATGGAGTTAGGTTGAAATCCTGTGAGACATGTCGTGGTTTTCTCCTCCCTTGAGCAAGGGGGTTTCCATATAAACGCATGTCTTGTTTTCTTTGAGTTATTTACTTTCCACATTGTTATTGTTTCAAGGGACCTGGTCTATTTATTAGTAGTGGACCCATATTTTCTATCAATGACCTTCACAATCATTCTTGTTATGTACTTAGCCCCTCGCTTGGGGTGATGTCTCCACTCAATAGTATGTAAGGATGACCTCCACGGGACAATTCCGCTTTATCATAGCTATGATTTAGCTTCATGTAATGATTCTAGTCGATCTTAGTTTTTAGGTAATGGAAGAAAACAAAACAAAACAACAGTAGGATAAAAAATGGAAATAGGGACTCCTTAAACCAATGAGAGAAAAAATATGCATGATTTACATTGAAAGGAAACTCACATATTAAGCAAACTTACTTTAAACACATTTTACAAGATAAAATATTCTTTTTTTCTTTTTATGACAACGGAACCTGCATCCGCTACATGGTAAACACTACAAACCATTTTGGACAAGTAAACCGCACTAGGCAACTCCTATGCAATGAGCTCTTCCAAAAAAGCATGTTCATATCGACAGGAAGTTTTCATATAACATAGAACTTGATGCATCATCTTTCCATCAAATAGACAGGAAAAGATAAATAGGGAGATCAGACTCGGAACCATTTCATTTATGAGAAGTAATTGTAGTCATTCAACACCACAATCATCATATATATAGCAAACTGATTATTGGAAAATTTTATATATTAGAGATAAACAATATAAATACCTGAATCAAAACGTCCTCAACAATTGGATTATGCTTGAAAAGTAATTGTATTTGGGGGAATTAATACAAGAGTTGTACAATTTGGAGGGTTGTTCCCCTTTTGACTTCTTTTTTACTTCTCATAGCATCTCTCTCTGAAGTTGAAATCCCGAAACTTAAATTATTTTTTCTTTTCTTCAAAAGATAAAGATCCATAAGGAGAGAAATTTTTTCTAAGAGATTTCCCCCAATTTTTATGAAGCATGCTATGCTTCAGAAAAGACTATTTGCAAGTGGGAATGCTTTTCCTAACTGCTAACTTCTCCAATTTATTAATTTCTAAAAGTCTAACGACCTGATCCATTGTTATTCAAAAGGCACTTCGTGGGAAATATCAAAAAATCCTGAAATATGTTGCCAATTTAAAAATTAGGATACACGACAAAAATTTTAAAACTTGAATCGATCTAGACGGATGTCAGCCCGCCATAGAGGGAAGACTCCGATTATGGCGGCGCCGTTATAGCGCCTGCATGGCTACTATAGCAGAGTTGATGGAATCAGACCCTAGAAACGTGAGTTCTTTTATTTTTCCTCCCACTTTTCATTTATAAAATAGACGAGAGATACTCTAAAAAAACCCTTAAGCAGCTCTATGCTCGAAACCATGGAATGGAGGGATTTCAGTGCAATGAAGGTTAAAACCCATGGATTTTCGGTCTAACTCTATTGGTATTTTCCCCCATATAGCCAAAAGTTCATATTCAGAGTTCTTCAGCAGTTGCTTGACATCCAGGTAGGCTAGACCTTTTTAACTGAGTAGTTAAACCTATATTTGCATATCTTGTAGATTTTTGGGAGATTGCATGTATAGGCCTTTGGGTACATAGTTTGGATAGTTGACGTGGATTTAGTCGTGGTTAAAGCTGATAATGGTTTTGCTTCGTCAATGTGACCTTACTATGATTGTTGGGGGTTATTCTGGGGATAGTGATTGTGGGTAATTGGATTATGATCCACAAAATCTACAAAAATCTATCTTCACCTTTGTCAACACCTAGGGACATTGTCATCCTATAATTTACTCAACAAATACATGTATATATTTTAATCCATTACTATCTCTAATTTTTTTCTACTACATTTCTAACTTCATCTTTTGACTCTAGAATCATTCTACTTATGACTTACAACACCTCAAATCACAATATCCCTTGAGTGGAGACATTACCTAAGACTTGAGACATATACTCTACCCCTTAAAGGTATTATTCGCACTCAATTTTGATAAGGGTGTGAATACACATCTTACTTAGGCTCAAATGCACGATTCATATAAACAAAAGTATACCTCCTTGAAACAAGAGACTCAAATGCACTAATGGAACTTCCATAAACGCTTGTGCAATATCTTTCACCTTTGATGATAGTACTTGGAAGTACCATATTTGATAAGAATTTTTGTTTCATTCCATCTAACTCCTCGAAGATGAGACATAGGGAAAAATTGTACTTAGACACGAATCATCATTGGTTATGGAAAAGCTCTATAGCACAATCTAGAGTATGAAAGAAGTGTAGTATTTTCTAATGTCACATAGCCACACTTATAAGCCTCCCTATTATAAGTGTGGCTCCCTTCACACCTATAAGAATGACTGTACTAGTCAAAGATTCATACACATATTAGGATACTTGAATTTATTGCTCTGATACAAAGTTTGTTACACCACTGAGCCTAGAAATAAGGTGGGACCAACAGTCGATGTCATTACTAGCCCGAGTGCACTCATAAAATGACATTAGACATGAGCATACATCTATCCATAAGAGAAACATAGTTTAAAAGTATTTGAAGAGACAAGTCTTGTAAAAGAAACATGTTGCATAAATGTAAGGCATGGTACTCAAATGAATGACAAAGGACACAAAGTTCAAAAGTGAAGCATAACTAATTCTCTATCTATGAAGCATCTAAACATAACTAAGTAATGTCTACTAGGACAAGGACCTCGGCATACATTTAACATATAAGCATAAAGTACGAGAAAAACTTAGACTAAGTCCTGGAGATTGAAAGGGGCTCACCAATAGCAGAAGAAATGGGACCTAGCGAGCGACGTGATCATGTGTTGGTGTACTTGAGTTTGCGTCAATAAAAATATACAATGCCCCGCCCCCCAAAAAAAGGATATAAGTACATATGAAATAGTATCTTATGTAAAATGGCATAGTAAAATAGCATGTACATATCAAGATCAATAGAAGCAGTCAACATAGTCATAACCGTACATAGGAAGGTTAAAAGATGAAGTCATTTAGACTTCCTTAGGGATATTTCTTGTAACACCTCGAACGGATGGAACAGGAAAAAGGTCCAAAAGTTGGCTACTGGGTAAGGTCTACGAGACCAGTCTACAGTTCGTAGAGTGTTCTACGGGTTATAGACCTGTCTCGTAGGAAGTGGGTGAAAAACTTTGGAAAATCAAGCCCCAGTATCTCCTTCTACAATTGACCAAGACAGTTTGTCGAATGGACTATGGACATTAGGAAGGTCCCGTAGAAAGGTTCAAGACTTAGTGAAATTTTTGGTTAAAGTTAAGGTCTATGGATGGGTTCTACGGACCGTAGGAATTTTAACGGTCCATAGAAGGGTGTCGTATGAATTTGGCCTATTTTAGGTCCTAGTAGCTCGACTTACGGTTGACTAGTACGGTCCGTAGGAATTTATACGATCCATAGGTCTAAAACATAAGGTCCTTTGGCAGTTTTAATTAAGGGTGTTTTGGGTCTTTTCCTACCTACCCAACCCCTAAACTACGTTGTTTTTACCTATAACTACCCCAATAACGTATTTAACCCTTAAAACCCCTTCAACCGTCAATCACTTCATAAAATCCCCAAATTCCCTCCAAGGTTTTCTTCTCAAATTCTCTCTCAAATTCAAAGAAGAAGAAGCTAGGGTTTCCAAATCAAGTCTCTTTTTCACCATTTCTTTTGGGCTTTGATCCTAAAGGAATATAGGGTTTCATCAATGGGTTCCATTCACCCATTGAGCCCTAAAGATTTCTCAATTCTCCAAGTTCAATTTCATCAATTTGATTAGGTTTTCATTCAATTCTTCATGGGTTCTAATTGTGTTGATTCAATTGTCTTAATTTGATCTTATCATGATTGTTTTGACTCAAAAACATGATTTCCCATTGATTTCACATGAACCCATGCAATTTCCATGATTTTGAACTTGAATTTTTAAAGGCATGAATTTGTGAAGAGGCTATGTATCTATGAATGATTTTTCATGAAAGTTATGCATGATTTATGAAAAGGAGGTTTTAAGATATAGGTTTCTTTAAGACAAGCATCAATGAACTTGTGAAAGAATTTTCTCACATATTAAGGAATCATTATTAGTGAATGATTTTCTCACACATGTTTGATTCAAGATTTAATGAGTTGTTCTATGATGTTTTAAGTTTGGATTAGTAACTTAATTGTATTTTTACATGTATGATGATATGGTTATGTTTATTACTAATTTTGTTGGCACTTTACTTAGCTCCAAGGGGATATTGAGATGGATATTCTCCCGTTAGTAGAGGTCGGGTATCTAGTAGCAATCTCCTTGTCCCTAACTACGTGCTCCCGTAGGATTGTCTTAAGTGACATAGCTAGTAGATCCACCTAAGCTAGAAGTTTAAGGTATTTGCCTTGGCTAGCAAGGACATTTCTTTTCGGTGTAGGAGCAAGACACCAAATTCCTCATTATAGCTCACATGGCCTATGTCAGTAAATAGTAAATATCCCACAAAATGAATTAAGTTACCTTCAAAGATTTTATGAACCTTTCATTACGATTTTAAGATGCATTGACCATGTTCATAGTTTATGAATCTTCTTTAAAGGTTTAAATGTTTTAGCTTGGTCATGCATATCATGTTTTCCCCTTATGTCCTCTTATGATCATGTTTTCCCCTTATGTCCTCTTATGATCATGTTTAAAAATTTTATGCATATCCCTCATACTTAGTACATTCCATGTACTAATTCATACTTGTGCCTACATTGTTTCACTAATGTAGGGTCCGACGATCTTCCTCTTCCCGTTAGTGGCTAGTTGCTTGATCGCTTGAAGTTTTAAGAGTTGGTGAATCCTCATGTTTCGAGGACCATGTCACCTTTACTTGTTTCCTTATGTTTCAGTTTTTACACATTGTAAGTTGTGTACGGGTTAGGTCCCGACCACTTCTTTTGATATAGTAGAATGTCTTGTCGAGACTATGTTAGACTTCCACTTTTATGTCAAATGCTTTAGTTTGATATGAACTCTCTTTATTTCTATGTATTGTGTTGTATGCATGCCAAGCGACTTGTGTAGGACCTCTCAGGGTCTTATATGCCATGTCACGTCTAGGGTATACTTTGGGTCATGAAAAACTTGGTATCGAAAGCACCAGGTTTTAGAAAAAGGTCCTAGGATGTCTGAAAAGTTGCATTGGGTAGAGTCTTATTCATAGGTGTAAAGCACACCACATTTATGAATAGGAGGCTACAAAGCGTTTAGGAAATTTCACTTCTTTCATTACTCTAAAGTCGTGCCATAAAGTCTATCTCTATAAAGATCCTTCTCCTAAATCTTGTCCGATGCTTTTTAGGATATGGCCCCTCTAAGAGCTTATGTGAGAAGGAATGTGAGTGAGAATGTGGAGCTCGAGGTTCCTCAAGTTCTGGTTGATCCTCTGGCCGAGTAAGTGACTCATGCTGAGTTCCTAGCCGCTTTTCAAGTGTTGGCTCAAGCTATGACAGTCTAAGCTAATAGGGAGGCCATTGCACCCGTGAACCAAAATGTGGGTACGGTGGTGACAAGGATAAGAGACTTCATGACTAGGATGAATCCTCCGGAGTTCCACAGTTCCAAGGTTGATGAGGACCCTCAAGAGTTCAGTGATGAGGTGTATAAGATAGTGGGAATTATGGGATTGTCTATGGTGGAGAAGGCTAAATTGGCTGCTTATCAACTTAAGGGTGTTGCTCAAGTTTGGTTCAACCAATGGAAGGAAGAGAGGGGTGTTGATGTGGGCCCTCTTGATTGGGACAAATTCAAATGAGTTTTTTTGGATTGTTTCTTTCCTCTTGAAATGATAGAAGCAAAGGTGATTAAGTTCATTAATCTATGTCAAGGTAATATGAGTGTGAAGGAGTATGCTTTGAAGTTTACTCAATTGGCTAAGTATGCTCCAAAAATGGTTGCCAACTCAAGGGAAAGTATGAGTAAGTTTGTGTCGGGTGTTTCCGAGTTGGTTGTCAAAGAATGTCGTGCTGCCATGTTGATTAAGGAGATAGACATCTCCCATTTGATAATACATCCCCAACAAATCAAGGAGAAAAAACTAAAGGAGAGATCTAGGGAGTCCAAGAAGGAAAGAACCGGTGATGGTGACTTTTCTCATTCTAGGTCCGATGGACAAGGTCGTTCTAAATTCTAACAAAAGTTTTTTGATCAAGGTTCTTCTAATGCTCCGACTCCTAAGTTCAACAAAGATAGGGTGTCTAACCCTAAGCCTTAAGGAAATGGTGGAAATGGATCTTCTATATCTACTTGCACTAGGTGTGACAAGAAACATGATGGCAAATGTTTGGTCGGTACGGATGGTTGCTTTAATTGTGAAAAGAATGGACATAAGATTAGAGATTGTCCATTGCTTTCTACTAAAGGAAGGGATGGTAGGCAAGATCAGCGTAGTGGTTCCGATTCGGGTGCTCCAAAGAAAAACAAAGTTTATTCTCTTCAGACTCGACAGGATCACGAGGGTTCTTCGGATGATGTGACCGATATGTTGAAAGTCTTTCATCTTGATGTATATGCTTTTCTTAATCTGGGTACTACGTTATCCTTTGTTACTCCTTATGTGGCCATGATATTTGAGGTTGGTCCCGAAATCCTTTCTAATCCCTTTCATGTCTCTACTCCCATTGGTGATTTTATTGTTTCTAAGAGAGTTTATAGAAATTGTCCTATTTCTATTTTTCATAAAGTCACTCATGTTGATCTTGTAGAGCTTGATATGTTAGATTTTGATTTTATTCTTGGGATGGATTGGCTCCATACATGTTATGCTTCCATAGATTCTAGGACCCGATTGATCACATTCAAGGTTCAAAATGAACCTATCATGTCATAGGGAGGGGGAATTGTATTCTTAAGGGTCATTTTGTTTCTTGTCTAAAGCTAGAAAAAAATTTTAAGGATTGCATTTATCATCTTATTCGGGTTAGGGATACAGATTCTGGAACCCCTACTCTTGAGTCAGTTCTGATTGTAAATGAATTTCCAAAAGTGTTTCCCGATGATCTTCCTAGTATTTATCCCCAAAGAGAAATAGACTTCGGTATTGACCTTCTCCCAGATACACAACCTATTTTTATTCCTTCTTACCATATGGCCCTGCAGAACTTAAGGAATTAAAGGATCAATTGAAGGAATTAGTATATAAGGATTCATTAGACTGAGTATCTCACCATGGTGTACCCTGGTGTTGTTTGTTTGAAATAAGAATGGTTCCCTCTGAATGTGCATAGACTATCGACAATCGAATAAGGTTACCATAAAGAATAAGTATCCTATTCCAAGGATAGAAAACTTTTTTGACCAACTCCAAGGAGTGAGTTACTTCTCTAAGATTGACCTTTGGTCGGGTTATCACTAATTGACGGTGAAGGAAAATGACTTCTGAAGATGGCCTTTTCGAACAAGGTATAGTCATTATGAGTTCTTGGTTATGCCTTTTGGCTTGACGAATGCCCTGGCGGTGTTTATTGATTTGATTAGTAGGGTCTTTAAGCAATATCTTGATATGTTTGTGATTGTGTTTATTAATGATATATTGATTTACTCACGGGGTGAGGATGAGCATGTTGAACATTTGAGGATTGTATTACAAATTCTTAAGGATCGTGAGTTGTATGCTAAGTTTAGCAAATGTGAGTTTTGGTTGAGGTTTGTTGCTTTCCTTGGCCATATTGTCTTCGCGAAGGTATTCAAGTCGATCCTAAGAAAATTAAAGCGGTTAAGAATTGACCTAGACCTTTGACCACTTCAGATATACGGAGTTTCTTGGGTTTCACCGGTTACTATAGAAGATTCATGGAAGGATTTTCCTCTATTGATTTGCCTGTGACAACATTGACTCAAAAGAAAGTGAAATTCCTATGTCGGAAGCTTGTGAGAAGATTTTCCAATAATTGAAAGATAGACTCACTTCGGCCCCTATGTTGACATTTCCGGAAGGATTAGATTGCTTTGTAGTATATTGTGACTTCACGAATTGGCCTTGGATGTGTTTTGATGAAACATGGGAAAGTTATCACTTATTCTTCAAGGCAATTGAAGGTGCATGAAAAGAATTATCTGATTTATGATTTGGAGTTAGCTGCGGTGGTGTTTGCTCTAAATATTTGGAGGCATTACTTGTATGGTGTTCATGTAGATGTGTTTACCAACCATAAGAGTTTAAAGTGTCTGTCCACTCAAAAGGATTTGAATCTTCACCAAAGGAGATGGCTGGAGTTATTGGAGGATTACGACATGAGTGTCCTATATCATCCTAGTAAGGCGAATGTGATAGCGGATGCTCTTAGTCGACTATCAATGGGAAGAGTTGCTCATGTTGAGGATGACAAGAGAGAGCTAGTTCGTGATGTTCATAGATTGGGACGATTGGGTGTTCGCTTGGTTGATTCTAGTAAAGGTGGTGTAGTTGTTTAGAACGGTTCCAAATCGTCTTTAATATCGAATTTGAAGGCTAAGAAAGATCTTGATTTGATATTTGTTGAATTGAAGAAATCAATTTCTAAAAAAGGCATTGAGGATTTCTCCCAATGGAGAGAAGGTGTCCTTCAATATCAAGGTCGGTTATGTGTTCCGGATGTTAATGAGTCGAGAAATTAGATTTTGACAGAAGCTCACAGTTCTCAGTATTCTATTAACCCAGGAGTCACCAAGATGTACCGTGATTTGCAGAAATTCTATTGGTGGAACGAGATGAAGAAGGATATTGCAAAATTTATGGCTAAATATCCGAATTATCAACAAGTGAAAGTTGAGCATCAGACCCGATGGTTTGGCTCAAAACATTAGTATTCCTACATGGAAGTGGAAAGCTTTGAATATGGACTTTATTACGGGTTTACCTCATACTCGGCATCAGTTTGACTCCATCTGGGTTATTGTAGACCGAATGATGAAATTGGCTCACTTTCTTCCCGTAAGGACTTCATTTTCAGCCAAAGATTATGCCAAGATTTATATAGAGAAATGGTAAGGTTGCATGAAGTGCCCTTATCCATTATCTATGATTATGGCACTCATTTTACATCTCAATTTTGGAAGTCATTTCAGAAAGGTCTGGTACCCAAGTGAAACTTAGCACGACTTTTCATGCTCTGACTATAGGCAAGCCGAGCTTACCATTCATACATAGTAAGATATGTTGAGAGCTTGTGTAATTGATTTCAAGGGTAATTGGGATGATCATTCTCCTTTTATTGAGTTTGCTTATAAACTCAGCATACATCATACAAGATAATAGAAATAAAGATTTCAAAAGTAGCATTTTCATATCAAAAGAGTTTGACAAAGCGAAAGTCTAACATAGTCTCAACAAGCCATCTAATACATCAAAAGAAGTGGTTGGGACGTAACCCATGCACCACATACAAACGCCTGAAAACTGAAGTAAAGAAAGCAATAAAAGTGTCATGGTCCTCAAAAACATAAGGACTCACCAACTTTTGATCTTCGAATCGTCAATGAGATCAACTAGCCACAAGTATGAGAGGTAGAAGTGTCAGACCCTACATTAGTGAAACAATGTAGGCACAAGTATGTATTAGTACATGGAATGTACTAAGTATGATAGCAATGCATAAAAGGTATGAAATCATGCTAAAAAGGACTTTACATGACATGCAATGACCAAATTAAATCATAAGATAAAAGGGTTAGAAAACACAAGTCATAATCATGGTCAATGCAATCTTAATATGTTTAAAACACTTTGTGAGATACTCGGCAATAACCTAGTTTATTATTGTGGGATGTTTACTATTAACAGACATAGACCATGTGAGCTAAAATATGAAACTTGGTGTCTATCCCACACCGAAAAAAGATGTCTTACTTGCCATGGTAAGGACCATAACTTCTAGCTTACGTGGATCCACTAGCTAAGACATCCTACGGGGAAATGTAGTTAGGGACAAGGAGATTGCTACTAGAGATTCGGTTTCTACTAATGAGAGAGCCTCCATCTCAATATCCTCTCGGTGCTAATATATATGTAAAATCCCATGGAATAGTCATTAATCATATTCATTTTATCATCCATGGAAAGGCACAATTAAGGTACCAATCCAAGCTACAGTCATTTAGAATAGCTCCTTAAATCTTGATTCAACTTAGGTGAGTAAACCTTTCAACCTTATGAATTCTTATGTGAGAAATCCTTTCACAATCATGATCATATTAATATGTGAGAAAACCTTTTTACAGTTTCATTGATACTTTCATCTAAAAGCATCCTCAAGTCATAAACATCAATCTCATAAAAGCATGCATATCTTCATAAAATCATAGTTAATTTCATAAGTTTTATCATGTGTTCATAGTCAAAAATCATGGATCATGCATGGGTTCATATGAATTCAACTCAAAATCATGTAAATACTTCAATTCATACATTAGAATATAGAAAATAGACAATTGAATCATAATTGAAAAGAATTCATAAAGATTGGAGAAAATCCTAAATTTGATCAATTAAATTTTAACTTGGAGAATTGGGATCTTTAGGGGCCCAATGTAGGAAAGGACTCTACTGGTGAATACTAACATACATTCATGATCAAAACCCAAAAGCTATGGTGAATTGGAGATCCTTAGTCGAAACCCTAGCTTCTTCTTCATTAGTTTGAGAGAGAGTTGGAGAGGATAAATGTAGTTGGTATATGGAAATTAGGAGAATGATTTAGAATTGGATAGTTTTAGGACTTATAATACTTATATAGGGCTTAGAATAGGGATGAAAACGGCATAGCTTTGGTATTAAATACATAGGAAAAAGACCCAAGAATCCCTTAAAAATAACTGTCAGACCTTCCTATGATTTGGACCTACGAACCGTTCTAGTCAACCGTAAAAAAGTACAAAAGCCTTAAATTTTGACCGACTTTGACGAGACCTGTCTACGGCCCGTAAAACTTTCTATGGTATGTAGACCCCAACTGTAGAACTCAACTTTGACCTTAAAATTTCACTAAGTTTGAGACCTTTCTGCGAGACCTACCTACAATCCATATACCATTCGACGGACCGTCCTGGTCAATCGTAAACTCAACTTCAAAAACTTGATTTTTCCAAATTCAACCCCACTTTCTACGGATACCTTCTACGGTCCGTAGAAGCTTTTACGGCCCGTAGACTGGACTTGTAGAACACAAGCAGTAGCCAAAACATGTTTTCTTTTTTATTTTTCCAAAACGCGAGGTGTTACACGAGAGGACAATAGGAACACATGAAATTATCTAGAAGAGGCATTGCGAGATGACAATAGGCACTCATGAAGCCATAAAAAGAAGCATCTATTAGGACCATGAAGTATTGAAACAACCCACTTAGGTGGGTGAATAGGTCCACTAATATCCATGTTTATACATTTCAAGAACGCATGCGACTCAATCTCAACTTTTGTTGGTGATGGAGTGCTCACAATTAACTTGCCTTGATAACAAGCAGTACAAGAAAATTCACCATTTAAAAGAATCTTAGATTCTTTAATGAATCTTCATTTGAATATTTAGATTCTTTAATGGATGTCCATTTGAATTTTCTATAATTCATCTCATCATTATAGACCCTAAATGTCCTAGACGATCATGCTAAAGTACGAAAGTATATTAGTAAACTTCTTATTACCATAGAATGTGTTTCAATTGTGCTAATTCTTGTCTAATACAAGCCAGAAAATAAAGTAGGAACTTTTCTATAACACATGTCTGTCCAGGCTTGGTGATACCAAGATATTCAAGATTCATTTCATCCATTGATTTGATATGATAACCATTTTCACAGATAACTTTAAAACTCAACAAGACTTAGGAGAAAACGTAGTATTATTTATGATGAGTTCAACTCCCTTAGGCAAAATTATAATGGATCTTTCGAAGCCTTCAAATATTTCCTTTTTTGAATATCGTGTGTGAAGGACTAGAATCAATCAAGCAAACTATCATATATATATATATGATAGTTTTTTCAGTAAGCAAGAAAACTAATAACAAAATAAAAAGTAGGAATAATGCATAAGTACCCCTAAACTATGACCGCAATTTCAGTGACACACTTTAACTTAACTAGAGTCCTACTATCCCCCCCCCCCTCCGAACTCATTTTTTGTATTTTCATGCACATTTTGTACTGACATGGCACCTTCAACCAGGTAAGTTGGCTATATTTTGTACGCACGCACCTGCCACGTGTGTAAATATTTTTTTTAAAAAAATTATTTTTTAAAATCTTCTTATTTCTTTATATTGTATTCAAATTAAGTTAATACACATAATTTTTTTTAATAAAAATTGGCTTGTATTTAAACTTTTTTTTAACCTTCACTCATTGTTTTTTCTCTTTTATTTTTCTATTGATTTTATTTATTCTTTTTATTTTCTTTATCTTTTCTTTTGAGTTGACTTCAAATTTAATTTTAAATGCTTTGTATTTAAAATAAGTTAATTTCGAACGGATATCAAAATAAGTGAAGAAAATCAAATAAAATATAAAAAAATTAAAACGTTTACAATTAAAGGACACTTCTTAATTATTTTTTAAAAAAAAAATTACACATGCTTTTTAAAAAATAATTAAAAGTGAAAAGATAAGAAATTAATGAAAGAAAAAAATAAAAAGTTTAAAGTGAGGAAGAAATTAAAATAAATATTTTACAAAGAAAGACATGAATGTGTTCAATTTATTCACTCATCCCTTGCCTTCAAGAGAGTGTGCACACTCTCTATGCCACGTCAACTTTTAAGGTGTATTTATTCTATTTTAAAATAGTTTTCTTGGGGAGGGGGGGGATAAGAGGACCCTAGTTAAGTTAAAGTGTGTCGCTGAAATTTCGATCATAGTTCAAGGTGTACTTATGCATTATCTCTAAAAAATATATATTATTTAATCAAGTCAGAATCAAATTAAATTAAATTCAATAATATAACTAAACTCATTAATACTAATTAAAAGACTAGTATTCATGCAAACACCTATCTTTACATGATTTGATCAATAACTATTATCATTAGCAAAAAAAATTAAAAATTGTTCATTCTTCCATAGCCATCTAGAGTCGCGTGATGGTAACATGTTATGAAACTATAGAGTAAGAAGAAGAATAAAGTAGAGAGAAGATTTATTATTTCTCTTGAGGGATATTCAGGGATTAAGTGATACCTACAGATGAATTACAATGAAGAAAAATCTTTTTATCTATAAGAAAAAACTGACTTGATCCCTAAGTAGAATTCCTAACTTTTCTCCAAAGAAATCCACATAACAGACATTCACTATAATACAAACTATAACATAAATTTCATATATAGTTAAATCATAAATGGGGTCTTCAACATGAACATATATAAAAGAGATACCTCAGAAAATAACCACAAAAAAAAGGAGGGAGTGATGATCACTTGTTGAAATTAAAGTTTCAATTAATTATGTTTACAAGTGGAAAAGAGGAATCCAAAATGTAACAGTGATGTAATTAAGAGGCGTATTTTGGGGGGTTTTCCGGATTTACAGAATTCATGTTAGTTCCCTCCCTAGATCATATATAGTAGTGTTATATTTTTTAAAAAATAATTAAATATAGATGTGTGAATCCACGCTCAAAATATTATATAATGCGATAATGATTGGATTCACCTTTTTAGCAGGACCGACTCAATAAGATTGGGGCCTGAAACAAAACTTTAGAGAGGGGCCCTAATATTTATTTATTTATTTAGGTTTTTTTTAAAAAGAAATATTGTCACATGAATGCAACTATTTAAATTATTTAGGAGTTCTTGATTATGGAAAATTATGTCACATTTTTCACCAACTTCTTGTAGATTTTCTTTTTGAATTTTATTATTATCTAGCTCAACTCTATTAGTGATTTGTTCATTTGAAGAACATTCCCATATTTTTCTATTCAAGATTTTGAAAGAATGGTAACAAAGAGAAGCTTTGGGAAATTTTGTGACGATGTATTCCATAACCAAACTCTTTATTTGTACAAGCACTTTTCATAAAATTAAAAGAAAAAGAAAATAAACTATATACTTATCCACTTGTCACTTTCTTATTTGTACAATATATAACAAAAAAATATTCTCCCACATGTAAGTCACATGAGTGGAGCTTTCTTGAGCTTCTTATTTCCTCCAGTTGTCCCTTGATCAGATGGACAAGATTGTTTATCTGGTAATTTGATCAAGGGATGTGATCCTCCCACATCACTAAGAGACAAAGTCTTGATAAACATAGACCTTATCGAACTTTGATCTCTTTGTCTGAAAGACCTTTATTATTCTCTTCGTCTTTTTCCTTTGCTCGATCTTCTTTCTTTGAAAGAAACTACATTCTGATTGTTAAAACACTTAGGGTCGTTTGGTAGCTGGATAAGGCCAAAGTTAATACATGAATAACTTAGGGTCGTTTGGTAGCTGGATAAGGCCAAAGTTAATACATGAATAACTTAGTTATTCATGTATTAATTTTATACCATGTTTAGTTTGCAAATAGGATAAAAGTTATTCATGTATTAATTTTATACAACGTTTGATTGACAGATTTTCAAATATTATATAAAAGTTATTCATATATTATTTTTAAACGGTGTTTGGTTGCGTTTTTTGTAATCTTACATAATTAATACTTGTATAACTTATGAGGAAATCTATTTATGATTTATCCAGGATAGAAGGTGAATAAGTTATGTGGGTATTAGTTATACATGTATTAAAATGGTAAATTACACATTCGCCCCTATTAATTTACTCTTTATATTAATTTACAACAAATCAAATATATTAAGCAAAGTACTACCGATTTTCTTTTTGAGTTTTTTTCTTGTTAATTGCTTAATTACTTTTAATTTCTTTGCGTATATTCTTGTTAATTGTGTTCTTTTTAGTTAAAAATTCATGTTCTAATTTTTTTTGCTTAAAAATACAAGTTTTAATTTTTTTAGTTCTATTATTTATTTTAATTTAAATTACATATTACTTAATTGCTTAATCATATTGAATACAAATTACTTAATTACTTTCCTTTATTTGTTATTTACTTTGTTATTTTTATCTATTGGTATTTATTTAATTTTAATGAGTTATTATATAGTTAGTTATTTTAATGGTTATAATAAATATTAGCTCACTAATTACTTTTGAAAAAGAAATAAAAATTAGCTCACAAATATATTGTAATCTCTATATAACTAATAATTGCATAACTAATACATGTATAACTAAATCATGCATAACTAAATCATGCATAACTAATACATGTATAACTAAACCCTGCATAACTAATAAATGTATAACTAAATCCTACATAACTAATACATGTATAACTAAACCCTGTATAACTAATACATGTATAACTAAACCCTGCACAATTAATACATGTATAACTAATACCTACATAATTAATACCCACATTACTAATACCTGCATAACTTTATCCAGCTACCAAACGACCCCTTAGACTTAGGACTAGTTGGCTGCAATAGATATAGACCTTCTCCTACTTCACCAAAAGCTTGAGTGTTCTTCATTAAAGGGTCCTGGAAGAGGCAACCACTAGGAGTGAAAAGAAGATCACATTGATACTGATTACATAACTTATGAACAGAAATTAAGTTATATTTAAAATCAGGAACATGGAGGACATTTGCAAAGTTAGTTTAGGCAGAATAGAAACAGTCCCTGCATGAGTGACAATGATCCTACAAGAATTGGGTAGTATTATACCAATTGCCACAGGAAGTGGAACTAAGGATATAAAAGATTTAGAATCAAAGCACATATGTTTTGAAGCATTTTCTTGAGTGTTTTAGAATTGTACCAGCAATTGCACTTGCATTTATTCCTCCAACGGATGATCCTCCTTGTGCCATTTTGGCATCCCTCATGACATGTTGAACCAAGCGATTGTACTACTCCTTGCTCATGTGCTGATAGTAATTGTTGTTCCTTGCATCACATTGTTCCTTGCTCATGTGCTGATAGAAATTGCTGCTACTTGCATCCCCTTGATTGATAAATGGGATATCAACCTTTTTTTGCCACAATCACACCATTTGCTTTTCCTTGATTTTCTTTTGATTTTATAAACTCAAAATCATCAGGAAATCCTATCGTTCTAAAACAATCTTCTTCAACATGTCCTATTTTTCCACAGTATGTGTAGCGCACATTAGGGTTATACTTCACCCTTCTTGGTTTGTTTTTCTGAGATCCCTTTCCATTTCTTTGTGTATTATTAACATATTTATGCTGATTATCACCTGATCTCCTGAATTTTTGGTTTCCATTTTTGGGTAATTTCTTCCTTGTGTAGTTGCCATGAATGAAATCCAATCAGAAGTGTAGTTAGCATTGACATACACTTCCATGTGGTTCTAATCATGTAACTATAGGGATAAGCATGATCCATGTTTTGCAGAGGATTCATCATCAAGATGTTTCCTCTTGCTTGGGCAAACGCATCATTCAAGCCCATCAAAAACTGAATTAGTCTTTGATCTTCAAGTAATTTGGCTAGCTTAGTTTTCCCTTCACAGGTGCACACACATGTGCAACATACGTTCAGATTCAATGAGTCTACTTCATCCCACAATCGTTTTAGCTTTGTGAAATAACCAGCTACATCACTATTCCCTTGAAATAATCCTGAAAGTTCTTTTTGCAAGTGGTACAATTTAGCCCCATTTGAACTTTCAAATCGGTGTTCGAGGCTCTCCCAAATCTCTTTGGTTGTTTTGGAGTAGATAACGCTATCTCCAATATCTTTTGCCAAGGATTTTAGTAGCCAAGAGATCACCATGTCATTGCAACATGCCCATTGCTAATAGCTAGTAGCATCCAGATCTGGAACTTTGCAAGAGCCATTGATAAATCCAAGCTTCTTCTTGGCTGATAAAGCAATCAGGATAGACCTTCTCCAACCTCGGTAACCTCTTCCATCAAAGACTGCACTTATGAGGGTCATTCCAGGGAGTCTGAAGGGTAAAGGTAATATGGGTGATTGATGTCAATGGTGTTTCCACTATTTTGAGAATTTGAGACATTTACATTGGTACCAATGTTATCAGTGTTGCTGCTATTGTCTCCCATTATTTGGATGAAGATTGATTGATGAGGAAAGATTGATCGATGAGAAAAGATCAGAATCGAGTTACTACTCTGATACCATGAAAGAATTGTAACAAAGAGAAGCTTTGAGAAATTTTCTTATGATGTATTCCATATCCAAACTCTATATTTGTACAAGTACTTTTCATAAAATTAAAAGAAAAAAAAACTACTTATCCACTTGTCACTTTCTTATTTGTACAATGTATAATAGAAAAATATTCCCCCACATGTAAGTCACGTGAGTGAAGCTTCTTTGAGCTTCTTATTTCCTTCAGCTGCCCCTTGATCAGATGGACAAGAATGTTTATCTGGTAATTTGATCAAGGGTTGTGATCCTTCCACACCACTAAGATACAAAGTCTTGATTAAACATAGCCCTTATCGAACTTTGACCCATTTTGTCTGAAAGACCTTTTTTATTCTCTTAGTCTTCTTCCTTTGCTCGATCTTCATTGCTTCATTTAGTTATAGAAGAAGGTGATGTGTAAATGTCAATAGATTTATTATTTGTAAAAAATCTATCAACAGCTCCTTTTTGGAATTTATTTAATTTTTCAAGTTTTCTCTTTTTTTTTCTCTTTTTATAAAATCACAATCATATTTTCTAGCTGACATATTCAAATTGAATAAATTTTAATAACTTATGGACTAAGAATATCAACAATTACAAATTTTCAAGAAAAACTACTAAATAAAGTTAAAATAATAAACCTAGTTAAAAAATTTGATAAGTTGATATAACAATATTGAGATAGTGTTGTGTTTCTTCAATATAATGATTGTTTATTAGCTTGTTGCACTTTTTGAAATTTTGAAGAAGTCACCAAAAAACATATTTGGTTCTTTTGTAAATTGTAAGCAACAGTAACTCAATATGTTTTGTAGGAGAGAGTTCAATATAAAAAATAAAAAAATAAAATAGAGGATAAATGTAACGCCCCCAGAGGGTATCCTAGGCGTGGCCGACACTCAGAGACCATTGCTGGTCCCAAGCGAACCACTTGGTCTGATCACTCATTCAATCACTCAGCGGAAAACTTAGGTAAATCAAAGAAGGCACTCAAGTGGGCTAACAATCAACAACTCAATAAAATGATAGTTTAAACACTTAATTCAAATCAACTCAATATCGTAATTCAATAATGAAATTGTAGTTTAAAAAAACAGACTCTGAAAGAATCATTCTAACTCAACTCTGACTCTGTCTATGAAGCCTCTAACTGACTCGTAAGAAGGTACCGAGACAAGCCCACGGCTACCTCGAAATGCTGAAAGTAAAGACTCAGGAGCACCTCCGAACACAAAGAGGTCTCACCAAAACACTGGGTGGAATCTGACCTTCAACAATACGCCTGTTGAGGATCTCTATCACCTGTGTCTGCATAATAAAACGATGCAGGCCAAATGGAGTCAGTACATGGAATGTACGAGTATGTAATAAAGCTAGAAAGGAACTTACTCAAAGATACTCAACTCAACTCAACTCTAAGAAATAGCTCAACTCACTAAAGAATACAATACATGTAAAACAATGCTTTTCAAATCGACTTAATCATATGCAATTTCAATCAATTCAAAATCATTTATTTTTATATGGGAGTTTCTCTAACCGACAACCATCACCTATGAGCTAGTGATGATACAACGCTTTGCACTACCGTTGCCGCAGCCGTCCAATACCTTGCCGGGGTAAGGGACGATCAACCATCTTTGGATCCATAATCAACAAGTCCTCTTTTGGGACAATAAGGAAACATCCGAATTAACGGTGCGATCCTATCCTACGCTGGCTATGTAGTACATGGGGCTTGAGTTATTCACACTCTTACCCAAATCGGTGCTCAATACTACTCCCCAAATCAATTCATTATATTCAAATCTATCAAGAAACACATTTCAAATCATTTCATCAAGTCTCAGTGGACCTATCAAAACTCAATCTCATCTCAACTCATCATATTCTTTCGTTTACAAATCATATGCTTTCAAACCATTCACATCTCATTAAAAATCTTTTCTCAAAACCATCATTTATGCTCAAAACTCATACTTATTTAGACTCAATAGAATATGCTTCAAATCAGTTAAAAATCATACTTTGTTCAATACATGAAAACCATCAATCCCAATTCAAAAGTAAATCGTAGTAAAACCATGATCATTAATTCAATTAGGGTTCATGGGAATGTAGCCATGAATGATAATCTCAAGACGTAAAAGTGTAGAAACAACAACTATCTCAATGCATAATTCAATAGAACTCAAAGAACAAAGAATCAACTCAAATTCGAGATTCAAGGAATTAGGGCTCAATTCAACTTATACTCAAAAATCAATAGAATTTAGATGTAGGGCGCGTGGACAAACTCAATCCAATTCTATGATTAGCCTTAAATACCTGGAACGATGATTATCTAAGCGGAACTCGAAGGTCTCAATGAAAGCTCATGAAACCCTAGCTTTTCTCCTCTTCAATATTGCCCTCAATAATTCTAAGTGTTAATGAGAGCAAAAGCATGTTGGGTACTGATAAGGGACTAATTTTAGTCCCAAAACGTCAGGGTTTTAATTATAAAAGGGTGGGAAAAGATGAAAACACCCCTCTTTAAACTGCCGAAATGACCTACGGGACCACCTACGGTTCGTGGTTCGACCTACGGACAGTAGGTACCATCTGTAGGTCTTGGGTCCTCAAAAATTGAATTTCTGAGCTTTTTTGACGACTTGACAGAACCACTGACGAGACCTACCTACGGCTCGTCGTTCAAACGACGGACCGTAGGTTGGGTTCATCGGTCACAGACTCAGAAACTCTGATGTGACAGTCTCTGGTAAAATGGCCATTACTTTTTACTTCGAGCTCAAAAAATGGCAAACTTGGTGGCGTTGGAAAGAGGACTCAAAGACCTTTAATTTGATATGTCATGGGCCACCTAATTCATTATGAACTGGGAGATATGATCGTTTGAAGTTGACTCTTACATGAACAAATGCGAAAACTTAACCGATAGAAAGGCTCTGAACTCAACGTAGTGCTAGAGGTCTCTTATGACCCTAAACAACTTCCAATACACCTCCCACTCATATTAATGAACCTTAACACATAAGCACAAGTAGGACACCACCCGGTTCAAGCTTAGATACTTACAACGAAAGATTCGGATTCTAAAAGGGAAAGTTGTGGGGTGTTACAATAAAAATGATGAATATAAGGTAAATAATAATATATGCTCAAATTATTTGGAGATAAATAAGGAAGTACAATTCTCCATGTAAGGAAACTATTCCAAAAAATTATTTCATTACCCTAGGAAAGTGATAACTAACCATTTTGAATAAATTTTATTTTTTACTTCATACCCGTTTTTTATTTAAAATTTAAAAATACATATAATTTATTTTTAAAAAAATATTTAATATATTTTTTTTAAAAGGGAAAATTATACAGAATAGCAAATATTTAAATCATATTAAATGTTATAGTTACTGTTTAGATAAATTCTAATTTGCAGCTATAGTTTTGCCCATTCTTGTTATTCGTCTGATTGTATCATTCGCCTGATTTGTATAAATCTAAATTTTGTATAATTCGGTTCCTGATTGTATAAATCCAGAATTATGTATATGTTTACTCTAGCTATTTGTATACGATTTATGAAAAATTCATAATAAATTATCTTGTTTGTATATTGGCAAGCGAAATATACAAACGGAGTTTTGGAAAAAAATCATAAATGTATAAATACAAAATTTGTATATACTTGCCCTATTTGTATATTCACAAGCGAAATATACAAACGGGCAGAAATATACAAACCGCAGCCTCCATAGCAAACGAAACTATAGCTATGAAGTGCAATTATCGAAACTATAGTTATAGAACCTTATTATATCTATTATGTTTGCTATTTCTAAAATTTTCTCTTTTAAAATGGGACCTCCAAAAATATGGGCCCAATCAATGTCCTTAGTGGCCTAGGGGTTAAGATGGCCTGCTTTTTAGGTAAGGTTAGAAATTTAAGTATACTTACCTAAATCTCATAGTGTAAGGAGTAAATTACATCATATCTCTACTCTTTTTAAATTTACAAAAATCCCTTAAAATATGAGTTATCTGGATACATTCCAATATGTGTGATACATAACAATTGATACATTAAGTAACTGTTCTGTTACCATTAAAAAGGAAACAAATCATAAGCATTAATATGAAATCCACAAATCACATTGATGTCAATCTCTTCCAAGTCATAACAACTTCAAACAATTCAAAATTCAAATTTTCTTCTCTCACTTCTCTCTCAAAATCGTCTCACATTAAAAAAAAAATTGAAAAAATTATCTGGTAAATGATGAATGTATTTATTTTGTTGAGACATTCAAGAATATGGGAAAGCGATGTGAGTTATGAACGATACAAAAGTGATGGAATAGTTGTTGGACAAACAATTTCTTTTGTGAATCTTTTTTTTTTAAAATTAAAGTAGACCAAATTGGTCTTTTATTAATCAGAGAAAAACAGAGTATTTACATGTTTTAGGCCCAAAAGTGGCCCAAAACCAATATAGAAATCCACTAAAAACAAAAATAGAAAAGAAATAAAGAAAAAACTACAAAGATAGGAAAGTTAACTTTCCCAAATCTATCTTTCATCTTTCTCTTCAAACCTGTAAGCTCCTCTTTGCTTTCTTCAAATCAATGGGAACTCCTCACCTTAGCAATGGAAGACAATTCAATGTCTTTTGTCGAAAGTAGTACGAGATATGCTTGATGTTTCATAGTCATCTCGCCTGGATTCAAATTTCAAATTTCTTCAAGCAAATCATCCAATATTCTTTCAATTTTCATTCAAAATTTACGCAAAATTGGAGAAGATACATCATGAATATCTCGATTTTACTGAGAAATTTAGAAATCATTTTTTTGAGATGGACGAAATCCCAAATCGTCCAAAATTCTTTCAATTTTGATTTAAATTGGACGAAAATTTGAGTCGATACATTAAGAATATCTCAATTTTGTTAAGACATTCAGAAATCTAAGAAAGTGAGGTGAGGTGTGAACGATACAGAAGTGATGGAATTATTGTTTGACAAAATATTTCTTTTATGAATCTCAAATTAACCTACCAGATACATTAGAGAAGTAAAGATTACACGTAAAGTGTTTGGTTTTAGATGGATACATTACTTTTTGATAGTTATTAAGTATTAGGCGATACATGTAGTGTTAGTTTGTATGAATGTAACATTGCTAAAGAATGTGTATTTAGCAATAATTCGTATGAATGTATCATGACCATTAATGTGTATAAGATACGTGTGATACACATTAGTCATTAATATGTATGAGATACATATGGTATTAATTCGAATGTATAATTTTTTATCAATAAAGTGGGCATGATACAAAAATAACAAATTATTAAAAATGATACAAAAATAACAAACAGTAACACATGATACAAAAAATAACAAATAGTAATCCATTATATAAAAATTGTTCAACAGTTAAACATGATACAAAAATTGTCCAACAGTTAAATATGATACCATACGTATCAGCAATTTTTTAAGATGAAAAAAATAAAAAAATTGAAGACTGAAGTGATGGAAAGAGATCTACCTCTTGAATAACTTGAAATAATTAATTAGAAAGAGAAAAGATTTGAAATTCAAAAAAAGATTAATGGAGGTAACTGTGGAGAGATTTGTGGCGTGAAAAAAGGAAGAAAAATCTTGGGTATGAATTTCAAATTGATGTATCCGGAAAAGGGGATGATAGGAACAAAAGAAGAGATTTTTGATAATTTTTGAAACGGTAGAGAAAATAAGAAAATATGATTAAAAAAAAGGTGTGTAGTTAGGTAAATTTTTCCGAAATTTAAATTTTATATCTATATTGTTTTTCTTTCTTTCTAAAATTGGGTAACACCTTTCTAAATGGTTATAAGAACACTTTTTGCATATTAATAGATATTTTTTTCTTTAATCTTTGAATACTTTCAAACATATCACATTGGAATTTTCAAAAAAAAAAATAAATTATCTCCGTAAATTTTTTATATAGTTAAATCAAATGTTTATATTAAAACAAGTAGTAGTGGATGATATAACATACCATCAATGGATTCAACCGATCTCAATACCTTCGATACGAAATATAGCACCACGTATTTTTTAAAAAATCAATGCTATTTTAAAAGATAAGAATTAATTTAGGATCTATAATTTTAAAAGTTTAACTGATTCAATGATAAGAACTTACAGGTCAAATCAATCAAATTTATATTTTAAACTATCTTAGATTCACTTTTTTCGTAATAATGCATCTATCCTTCCAAAATCCTGAATATGCTTCTAGACGAGAAACTCTGAACTTTGCAGCAAAATGCAAGTACCGTTTATTTTTTCTTCCCAATTTTCAATTTTTTACACCTTAAATTATTGTGAAACCCCAAGTAAAAATTTTACCTTCTAAACCATGGCTAAATAAACTAATTAAGAGTATACGATCTAATCAATGTGGAAAAAGAAGGAAAATATGAAAATAATTGTTGGGACGAGTTGCTACAACAGTCTATGAAAACCATGTTGTACTCTCTTCGTCCCAAAATATTTTTCATATTTTATTTTTTAAAATTCAATTTGATTAATTTTTGGAGTTAAATATCTTTAAATTAAAAATTATATATTCAAAACTATATAAAAAGTATACAAGTTGTAATTTTTCTCATATCAATATGATTTTAAAAAATTATATCTTAAAATACTAGTTAAAGTTCAACAAGTGTTTGACAAATATTTTGAGATGGAAAAAATATTTAATTTGAATGCACTTGGAATTTTGGGGTGGAAGTTTACAAATTTCTGAAAACTTTGACTTGAACAATGAATTTAGTTAAACAAAAAAGGCATAATAATAATAATAATAATAATAATAATAAAAAGAGAATTGGTCGCATACAAAAAGGAAAAAGCAATTTTTTCGCGTACATATATACTGCAAATAAGGAAAATAAAATCGAAAACTAAATTGGTATCAATTCGTATACTACAGTTAATAATATTTAGTTTTTTAAAAAAATATCTAATCCATTAAATAACAATAGAAATAATTTAATAATTTAATTCTACAAATTAAAGTAACTAAAAGGTATAAGGCAGAAGTACCTCCTAGACTAAGACCGAAATCTCAGACACATACCTTAACTTAACTAAGGTCTTATTACCCGAACTCATTATTTTTGTAATTTACGTAGAGTCACGGAGTGTGCCACGTAAGCCAAAAGGTGTACAAAATTATTAAAAAAATGAGTTCGAAGGTAATAAGACCTAAGTTTAGTTAAGATATGTCTCTGAGATTTTAGTCATTGTGTCTTATCGCTAACTAAAATAAATGTACTACTAACCACTAGAATAATTATGATGAATGTGGCATAACATATATATACTTGTTACTTTCTATCCTTGTAATTTCTTATTCTCATATGCCTGTGGATATTCAGGATCAGGCTTATCAAAGTAAGATAAATCTTCATCAGTCAATGGTTCAAACGGTTGATCGAATGATTGTAGCAGCCAAATTTGTGCAGCATATAACGATCCATCACAATTGGGAACTACATTCTCGATTTTTATGGGGACATCTTGAAGATTTTTGAATAAACTAACTTTCTTGGTAATGAAACACACAACAGAGTCTTCATGTTTGATTTGGCCACGTTCTCTTAACAAATCCATTGTAATTTTGTCAAGACAGTATTCTTTCACAATCCAGTATACAGTTTCTTTATCGTCACTGCTACTTTCTTCATCAAAACGAAAAGTTTTCTTGTACCCAATCCGTGATCTTTCTTTGTCCAAAATTTCTTTACTATTGTCTCGTCCTTTCCATTTGCGACCTCCAACAATTGATCTGTTGAAGTTTTTACCATTGATGGTTTTTCTCTTTAACTGAGTAAAGAAATAGTTTACATGATCATTACCCTTCGTCTTCGTCTTCTCTTCAATAGATGATAAATTTTGGAATAATTCACCTGGCTCCTTGTTACCGTACAAGTCTATATACGGAATATCATGGTATTCAATAGGCATTCCACGAATGAATTTCGTTAAACACCTTATCAGATCTTCATCCGTATATTTCATCCTGTGTTTCTTCTTTTGTTTTAAAAGTTGAAAATAATGTGAATTCCAACTTAAAAGAAGTTGAGAAGATGGAGAAATATTGTAAAGCAAGAAAATATATATAAAGAGGAAATAATTAAAGACAAAACGTATATATTTCCTAATTTGTGTAGGAAAGTAATTGAAGTTGTAAAAATAAATTTGAAAAACTTAACCTTATTGGAGTTATAATTTATTTTTGGAAAACTTAACCTTATTCGAATAGGAAACTAATTGGAGTTATAATTTATTTTTGGAAAACTTAACCTTATTTGAATAGGGAACTCATTAAATTTGCGTGGTTTCTTTTAACTTTTCAACCATTATTTCTATATTTGTGTCGAGAAGTTCACCATGGAAAGTTCCAGTTTCTGAGAAACAATGTCCAAAGACGCACGGGCGCTCCCACATTGAAGGTTTCGGGTGCTCGAGCAACTATTAATCTCGTATCGAACTATATATATATTTTTTATAGAAATTTGAACGAATGGTATAAAAGTAAACAGTGAGCACCTAGGCAACAAACATTGCTTGGTGTAGTGGTCGTTTGTGGTTACTTAAAGTTGTATATTGTATCTGTTGTGACCAGGTTTGATTCCTACTATGGTATTTTTTTAAATTTTGAAGACCAACTTTTCTTGGAGCACTCACTTAAAATCCTGGATCCGCCACTGCAAAGACGTCATTGGTAGAGTCAAATCAATACACAGTTGTTGAAACAAACCCGATTTCCAATACAAGAACTAATATATATTGTTATCGCTGAATACAAGTTACAACGTCGTAGAATACACACAATAAAGTAATAACATACAGAGATTAACATAGAAGAAGGTAACTAGAAGGGGATGAGATATTAGAACAGAGAAAGGGGATGAGAGATAACTGAAAGCTAGAGCTTCAACATAAATTTTGCATAACCGTTCTTTCTAATCCCTAGACATTTTTCACAATAGCTAATTGGGCCTGGATACCGTATAAATCTCTCCAACATTTTACTCGGCCCAATGATATCAACTGAATCAGTCATATTTACCAGGTCGAGGCCATAGGCCCTTATGAAGTCATCATGGATGACAACAGTTGCTCTCGCCAAACCTTTTATTCTAAAATTTGTACAGGTCAAGAATACATATGTCTTAATTAATTATCAATTTCTTAGTATTCCTGCAATGCTCAGGTCCGTGCGAGTTCGAGAGTTGATGAGATTATATTGTCTTGCTTTCATCATGGTTGAATTTTCTCTATTATGTGTGGTCTGAGAACATATACATATCCAACCAAAACTTAGAAAACATAACAGTTAACTCGAAAATTTTGACATCAACTCTTATACAAATTTCAATTCATGTGCAGGCCTTTGAAGCTAAAATTGGGAAAAAAGCTTTCCCAGTGGACATACTTCATGTTAGCAGTTTTCATTTATTCTTCAATTTTGTTCTTTTTCTATTTGTTTATAAGTTTAAACTTGTCAAATTATAGGTATTTGCTGGAAAAGTGAAGGCTTTTGACACAAGAGGCCACTCTCTATTCTTCTGCTTCCTTTAATTAGTATTTGCTGCATTAGTCAGAATTTCTCGGATTGCATTAGTACTCCAGAATTTGATACATATGAAGTTGTAGAATGAGATATTATGAAGTCCGGTTTAATTAGAATCTGTGAAAGTGTTTGTGTGTATTGAAATTGTCATATGAGAAAGATTTTCAAAGCGAATTCAGTCGAGAAATAAAAGATGTGGAGAACTTTACACTTGATCTGTGCTTAAGTTATATGAAATTAGAGGCCTGTTTGGATCTGTCAATTTAATGCCTAAAAATCGACAAAGTAGTACAAACATTTCAGACTTAAAACACATTTAGAGGTGTCATTATCTGACCATGTTCCAGCCTTTGAAGCAGAGGCGTATCCAGTATTTCGAGATGACGGGTGCACTATTGTAAAAAGGTGGATCTAAGATATAAATTTGATCGAATATATATATTCATATATAAGATTCGGATTTCTAACCTCACCTAGAGAGGTGCACCTAATCATCGTCACATAATATGATACTCCGAATATGGGTTTACACATCTATATTTCAATATTTTTTAAAAATATAACACTATTATGTATGATCTCGAGAGGGAAGCTGGGTTCACGTGAACCCGGTGACCCCCCTTAGATACGCCCCTGCTTTGAAGTATCGATCTCCTAATAGGCATACTGAGATGTTCAATTCCAACTTGTGTAGAACAACTGAAGAGCTGACATATCTAGCATGCAACAAAATGGAAGTGATTTGCATTACGTTTCAAGGCCGGCCGGGAAGTCTCCTCATTCTCTTTTATTCAGAGAAATTCACTTCTCCCATGAACAAATGAAGACTACCACTACTGAAGCAGGTATAGAGTTTGATTGCTTTAAAAAACTCCAAAGAATTTGTCCTTTTTTCTGGGAAGGATCAATGTCAAAGCAGTAGACTGCCCCTCCCTTTGATAAGGATGTAGCTTTTGATACATACCATGAAGCATCAACCATTTTCCAATCCTGTTACACTTATAAACATTACAGAGAAGTCTATTGATACTGAAGCTCAAAATTAAATTGAACAAAGTAGTAAATAAGATCAATGAAAGGAAGTATATATATTGCAAAGACACCAACTACTCAAACTCAAAACACTTTTTCTGGCAAGATTCAGACCAAGTAATCTGTATTATTATTGTGCAATTCCAGTTTTAGTCCATGTGTTATTTGACTATGCACATTTAATCTTCAATTATTTGAAAGTGTGAGGCTTTGGTCCTTGAAGTTAACTATTTAACATAATGATTGTTTTAAAATATATATAATAAAATAAATAGAAGAGTTGGTGATCGATTTTAAATAATTGAAGAATTATGTGTATAAAAAATTTGAATTTAATAAAAAGTAAATGTTAATTTTATAAAAAATTGAAAGTTCTTAAAACACCATTGATATCCTTAAGGAGCTCGTCTTTGACCTTGATTAGTAACCATTGAAAAAGAGAGGAAGAACAAGTTGCAAATGAATACAAAACAGAGCAAACGGAGAAGCAAATGAAATTAACTTATATATTTAAAATAATCATTCTAATTGTTATATTTTTTAGAAATATATAAAATATAATTAATTTTAATTATATATATATAATTCTTCAATATTTAGAATCACCAACCCTTTATTTTATTTTATATCTTTTCAAATAATCAGTATGTTAAATAGTTAACTTTTGTTAACTTCAAAGATCAAAATCGCACACTTCAAATAATTGAAGATTAAATGTGCATAAGCAAACAATACAGAAACTCAAACTAGAATTATACAATAATACAAGAACTAAAACCGCCGCTATTTCTTTATTATTAAAAGTCCAGCTCGTTGCAGGTTACAATAGTTCAAAATAGTGGTGGCAAATGGGCGGGTTGGGTAAAATTTGGGCGGGTTGAAAATGGGTAATAATTCAACCCGCCCATATTTCATATAGGTAAAAATGGGTTGAGTAAAATACAAGTTTACCCATATTTTCATGAGCAAATAGTACTTTATTTTAGAATTAAACACGGATAACATGTTTTAGTTTTTTTTAGATGAAAAATGTTGAAAATACTTTATTTAGTTTTATTGTATCATCAAAGTCAAAACAAATCCTATAACTTTTCAATATAAAATAAATTTATGTAATAACAAGGAAAAAATATTTTTAATTTTCAATTTTTATTTTTTATTTTTTCCAAATCAACTTCTTTTCTTCAAATTTAATGAAAATGATTTCCTTTCGAAAATTAAGGAAAACATTTTCCAAAACTTTCCTCCAGCCTCAAATTACAATTTTTTTCTTATCCTACCCCACCCCTACCCCCGACCACCCACCAGCCCCCACCCCCACTCCCACCCCAATTTATTTATTTTTTAGAGTTTGTTTTTAAAAAAAAAAAATCAATTTCAAATTTTAACCTTTTTTTTACCTCACCCCACTCCCTACCCCAGACCCCCCTCTAGCCCCCTAACCCGACCCCCCACCAGCCCCCTATCAGCCCCCCTCCCCAAAAAAAAATAATTTAAAGCTTGTTTTTTAAAACATATTTTCAATTTCAAAATTTTTTTTTTTACCCCATCCCACTCCCACCCCGACCCCCCACCAGCCCCCCACCCCCCTCCACCAATTCTTTTTTTTTAAATTTGTTTTTAAAAAAATATTTTTGATTTCAATTTTTTATTTTTTTTACCCCCTTCCCCTCCCACCCCCCCGACCCAACCCCCTACCAGTCCCCCACCCCCCCCATTTTTTTTAAGTTTGTTTTTTAAAAATATTTTCTATTCACCAACCAAACATAAGAAAATAAGTCAAAAGGAAAATATTTTTTACTCACCAACCAAACATGAGAAAATAAATCAAAAATTCACTTGTTTTTCAGGAGAACATTTTCCTTCATACCACACACCCATAGTATATACGTTTTTGGAGGGTTAAAGACTTTACCTCTTCAATTATAGAGAAGAATAATTAGAACATAAAAAAGAAGAAAAGTTACAACATTTTTAGTGATATCATTGAATTTTGAGTGAATAAAAATTGAAAGCTTAACCAATTTGGCAGACCCATATTTTACCCATGAATACTCATATTTCTATGGGTTAAATATGGGTATATACCCATATTTTAGCCATCTAAAAAGTCACTTACCCAACCCATTAAAATATGAACAGATTGGATGGATTACCAAAATATGGGCTCATTTTACCGGTACTAGTTCAAAGTGAGCCTCACTATTGCTTGTTTATAGTTAGTGGAAGGAGTTTTAGCAGGTTATCAAGCCATTCAAACGAAAAGTGTGCAGAGATGAAAAATATTTCACACCCTTGATTCTCCCCTATGGATGGAATATATTGGCATATATATAAGACTAGATACAAAAGCCCAGGCAAGTTTGGGCCCAATATATATTACTTTATTTGTTTTAATTTATGCGATGCAGATAGAATTAGAAAAGTCAACTAAATTAGTAATATTTTTTTATATTTTAAGTTGTTAATTATTGTGATTTACGTAGCACATGTGAAATTTTAGAGTTAATCAATTTTTTAATATATTTTTAAAATATTTTAAATTATTAATTATTGTGATTTATGGTATTCTCAGTTAACTTAATTTTCAAATAATATATGTTACACCCTATGTCTCAATTTATATGGCACAACTGAAATTTCGAAAGTTAATCAATATTTTAAATTGGTAATTATTGTGATTTATAGTACTATTTTTCATAATTTTTAAATACATAATATAGTAAAAAAGAAAATAAAAGAAGAAATACTAAGTATAAAATTGAGGAAATTGAGGAGGAGGGCAAATCAGTCAATTGACCGATTGACCTTAAGCTCCTCAAACATTCACTCTTATAATATCCAAACAAATATTTAGTATGTCTTTTTAATTATTTTAAGTTGTTAATTATTGTGACTTATAGTGCTCTTAATTAACGTTTAAATAATATATGTTATTTTCTCTGTCCCAATTTATGTGGCACATGTGAAATTTCTAGAGTTGATCAAATTTTTAATAAGTTTTTAAATATTTTAACTTGTGAATGTTTTTAACGTAATTTTCAAATAATATATGTTATTCACTTTGTCCCAACTTAGGTGGCACATGTGAAATTTTGAACTCAACCAAATTTTTAGTATGTTTTTTTTAAAAAAATATTTAAATTATTAATTATTGCAATTTATAGTACTCTTAATTAACATAATTTTTAAATAACATATGTTATTTTCCCTGTCCCAATTTATGTGGCACATGTAAAATTTTGAGAGTTAATCAAATTTTTAATATTCAAATAATATATGTACCCTTTATCCCAATTTATGTGGCACATATAAAATTTCGAGAGTTCATCACATTTTAATATGTTTTCAAATATTTTTAAGTTGTTAATGCATTACAGGTAAAATTTTGAGATTTAACCAAATTTATAATATTTTAAGTTGATTTTTAGTACTATTTTGTAAATGCATAACATATAAAAAGAAAAATATTAAAATAAAAATAAATTAAAACGAATAAAATACAAAATATAAATAGAGGAAGTGGAGGAGAAGGGTAAACCGGTCAATTGACCGGCTGACCCTAAGCTCCTCAACATTCACTCTTATAATATAGAGCAATATTTAAAACTTATAGTCTTACACATGTTTATAAAAAAAATTGTATGGTTATAAAAGTTTTGAAACAACAAAAACAAATGTGTTGTAAATATATTTATGTGGATGTCCATAACTTCAAGGTGTAATTACAACATAATGTATAGTAACTCCCACACCTCCATAACCTCCCCCTTGATATTCCTCCATAACTTAATTGGTTAATGTCTCCATAACTTTCATGGTTAATGTCATGTTTATGACTAACCTCTTGTATGCCTCTATGTAATACTATAAATAGAGGCATTAGAGTTCATATTGGACACACTTGAAGATTTGGGAAACACTTGAAAGAAAGAAAGTCATTATATTGTTATTCTTGTCTTATATTCTTCTTATTTTTATCTTCATATTGCTCTTCTGTTCTTAAGTTTTTACAACACGTTATCAGCACGATTGTTCTACTATTGAAGGATTGAAGCAAAGTAAATATAAAGAAGGTAAAAATAATCGTGTTTATTTTTCTCTCTGGAACAAGGTAAATTACTATAGAATCTATTTTATTTTTTACTTTTGATTATGCATCATTAGTTTTTTGACCATCTCAAAAATGATTTTGATATCTATGTTTTCTCTTGATTAGCACATGTTCTCATCAGTTGAATATAATCATGATTTCCTTTAAATTATGTATCATAATTAAGAAATATATGGTCACCGTAATTGATAATATTTTTAAAGGGCTTGAGAGAGAGCCCTATTATATTGTGAACTATTATGTTATTGGTTGAGGGTAAGACGGTGAATTCAAGTTTCACCGCACCAAGTGGGTAAGACATCGATTTAAAGTCTCAGTACATCATGATACTAAAATGTTGGGTTCAAGTCCCATTGATTTATGGGCTAAGGCTTCTTTATATGGGTAAGACATTGGGTTTTAAGTCCTAATGCCCCATAGTGATGATATGATGATGATTAAGGCAAAATAATATACTTTTGACTAAAAGTCATGAGATTTGCTCAATTAATTTGCTCCATTCTCTTATGTGAATGTGGTAGCATGGCATAATATGTCTGAAAATGACAAGTGGTTGAATGTATGAATATGAGTGTGGTAAAATATTAATGTCATCATTGTGGTAATAAGAAGAAAGAGCACTATGGGTTCTTAAGATGGTCCTTCAAAATGTGAAAGTAATGTTTACCATTAATTAAAGTGGTATGAAAGGTTATTTGACACATTGTTGTGGATGCAACCCAATTTGAAAAGTTTTGTAAATCCTCCATCAAAATAAAGGAATACAAAGTGGTAGTACATTTGACCTTTTAAAGTAATGCCGAGGTGGGACAAATAAATTTGATAATGTCAAAGTATGGCAATGAGTTTCTAACAAAAACTTATGGAGCATGTACAAACGGTTATAGTCCATTTCTTGAAGAGAATGTGACTTGTGTTTGTATGGATAAGGATATGTTAATGTATGGTTGGATAAATGTCACATCTCACCTCTACGGGAGGTTTGAGAAATTGAAAAGAAACATTTTGACATAAATAGTCATTTGGTCATATACTTTGAGTACATCACAAATATTGTGGTATGTTTTATTATGAACTATTGAAGGACAAAAGAAAGAAATAATTCTTTACTATAAAGGTTGTGCCCATGATCAAAATAAATATTTTTGTGTGGCAACACAAATTTGTCATTGGTTGTCAAGAAACAAGTCTTGCGTGTGAAAATTTTAACCATGACAATAAGAATATTTTTTCCTCCTTGAAGGACATGATAACCATACGATTGGTGTCGTGCAATTTGTGGTAATACACAAAATTAATTGAGAGTTCCGAAAGGGCTAATTTGTTACTATTCGGAGGAATGAAATTGTGTATAATATTGAAGTTGTAGTAAGTCTCAAAAAAAAACTTTTTATGTTTCGGAGGAACTGAATTTTTTTAATTATATTGAGACTATAAATTATGGGAAGATTTAATATCTCCATACTGCTACAATCAAAATGGGTTATAAATATTTACGTATAAGATTACCCATTTTTTCCTCTTGTTTGTTGTTTACAAATATGGGCATGATGATGGAATCACATGCAAAAGTAAACTAGAAGTTTACTAGAATAAATATCAGTTGGCATAATCGGTTGGTCATTCCGGTTCAAATGTGATGCAAAAGAAATTGAGAATTCATGTGGCTAAATGTTGAAGAAATAAAAGATTCTTCAAGAATTCTCTTGTGTTGCTTGTTCTCATGATAAAATAATCATTGTACCGGCTAAGGTTGTGATTGTATCCCTTGAAATTATTTGGAACATATAAAAAGGTGAATATGGGCCCATTCATTTGCCATGTGGACCGCTTACTATTTTAATTTAATAGATGCATCTATTGTATGGTCACATGTGCATTTGTTATCAACTTACAAATTGATTTTTGTAAGGTTGTTTGCTTGAACTGTTAAGTTAAGAGCACAGTTCCAAACTATAAAATTATGTTGATAATGCTCGTTGGTTTAGCAGAAATTGTATGCCTCCAATTATAGCTAGACCATTGATTATGAGAATAAAACTCTCAAACAAAATTTGGTATGAGATGAGTTTGTTTAACATGTATGCATCAAGCCAACAAGGTTCTCCCATCACAATTGGTTCAGGGTCAGGAACCAAATAATTTCCATCTAATTTTTTTTTGATGTGTGCACATATGATTTTATTGCTCCACCACGCACAAAGATGGATCCCCAAATAAGGTTGGGGGGTAAATGTTAGATTTCCTAACATTAGGGGGAGATATAATTAGCAGCTAAAAATTATGTGTGGGGTGAATTATCCAGATCCTCGTTAAAAAAAAGAACTCGAAATTCAAGAGATAATTCATTTGCAAAGTGTTGCAAATAATTTGCCAGATGTATTTGCTGACCCAATATTTTAATTAAGCTGTAAATGTTCCAATAAATGGTTCTTGAAGGACAAAATCTATGGTACGCCAGAAGCGTGATAGACCAATCGATTCCAAATGTAAAACTCCTTGAGGAAGGATTGGAGCAAATTTTCAAAATGATCATGATAATGAGGCAAGTGCTTTAAAAGAGCACCATAACATAACATTTCATAAAACCTTGGAAAAGGTTTAGGTACCTGAAAATGATGAAAAATAAAGAAATCTCGATAAGTTATGTCTATTGGAATCGATATCAAAATGACCGTCGACGGTATCTTTGATATGAAGTAGCACTCAATGCTATAAATGGTGACGAGGATCTTGAATTTAAATCTGTCATATAGTACGGACAGATAAATGATTGGCCAAATAAAATGCACTATTCAAGTATATTTTATTTCACTTAGAAAAGTGATATTTTAGAACTTATAGTTCATAGATCAAGATATATAATGTCAGTGGGGTACACATGAATCATTGTGCGAAAGTATAACCGTAAGATATAAAGTAGGTTTGTGCCTCGGGGCATAAAGAATTTTCACAAAAGTCCTGACATTATTAAATGGAGATATATTCTCTGGTGCTGGATGCAATGAGGCTTGTTTCAGTCTGGCAATAAATGAAATACTTGAATATGTATATAATAAATGATTATTATGTCTAACTAGACGATGAAGGTTATATGAAAATCCTTGAAGGATTTAAATGGTCTAAAAGCAATTCCATTGAGTATCCAGTGGTTCTCAGATTACTTAACATATAGAAAGAATCAAATTCTATCATATGAAAATGCTTTGCACATACTATGTCTTAGTGCAATTGATGCACTTATTTATCGTGCTATTATTATCCATGAGATAATATTTTTATTAATGTGCAAGCAAGATATAGTTCACTTGGAGATATTTGATTGATATCGAATGGGTATTGGTTTAGTATTTCTAACCAATATTGTCAAGGTTTTCTTGGTTATATAAATGCAAGGTATTACATGAAGTCCTTTCTTCAAACAGTCATTTTGCATATGAGGGTACCGTCATATTTTCAAATTTACAAGGCAGTCAATTATTGATAAATATTCAAGTCTGATCAAGATAGTAGCAACTTATAAAGCAAGTACTCAACACATAAGAGATGTGTATTTTTTTTTTGAGGAGAAGGTTCCAATATAGTATGAAGACAATGTTTCTTGGATAACTCAAATGAAAGAACAATATATTGAAGGAAGCAAAATAAGCATATTTCGCCGAAGTTCTTTCCAAGCACGGTCTTCAACAAAATTTATACAAGATTGATATGTGTTATCTCTGAAATGTTAAGTGATGTTTTCATCAGGGGGAGTAAATACTCGCTGCACTCTTTTTTCCTTGGCTTAGGTTTTGTCCCAATGAATTTTCCAAGCAAGATTTTTAATGAGGCAGCAACCAACGCATTTTACAAGATATATGTACTCTTTTTCCTTCACTAGAATTTTTTCCAAAGGGTTTTTTCTAGTAAGGTTTTAATGAGGCATATTTTCGGACATCCAAGGGGGAGTGTTGTAAATATATTTATGTGGATGTCCATAACTTCAAGGTGTAATTACAACATAATGTATAGTAACTCCCACACCTTCATAACCTCCCCCTTGATATTCCTCCATAACTTACATGGTTAATGTCTCCATAACTTTCATGGTTAATGTCATGTTTATGACTAACCTCTTGTATGCCTCTATGTAATACTATAAATAGAGGCATTAGAGTTCATATTGGGCACGCTTGAAGATTTGGAAAACACTTGAAAGAAAGAAAGTTATTATATTGTTATTCTTGTCTTATATTCTTCTTATTTTCATCTTCATATTGCTGTTCTGTTCTTAAGTTTTACAACAAAATGAAAATTTTATAGTTATATACTGCATCCATCCTATATTAGTTGATCATTATACTAAATATAGTTGTCCCATATATTAGTTGATCACCTTACTATGTCTAAATCAAGAAAGCATTAATTAATTTTTTCCTCATTAATTCTTTTTGAAAGTGTTCACATTTATTTGTAAAATTCCCAAGAAGTTTTTAAGGGGTGAATTAGTAAAATCATCTTTTTATTTATAATTTCTTAAGTACCGTGCAAAATGAAAAGTGATCAACTAATATGGGACAAAGGGAGTAGATATTTTTAAACATAAATATTCATTATTTCTTTTAAAACAAATTAATAAGACAAAAAATAATGTCACCTAAATTAAGATCCGATAAAGCTAGTAATAGATAATAATAGACTTGCCTCATTAAACCACACAACATCATTTATCAGTTTTAATTCTATAACTAGTTTAGTTATCCGCGCTTCGCACGGTTGAAAGAAATATAAAATATGAACAAATATTAATATTATAATTTTTGTAATATATATTAATTAAACATCTTTTCATTATTTTATTATTTTTTTAATCCGTGATTCTTTATATAATTTATAGAATATGTGTGAACATCGAAGATTAAATATGAAATTATTTATTTAAATCAATATATATTAACTGAAATGAAAAAAGACGAAGAAGATAATATAAAAACCGATAATGCAAACTTAAGAAATAGAATGTTTCATTTAAGTATTCATAAACAACAAATTTTAAAAGTATTCCTCTTAAATTATTTCAATGAAATTTAAAAAAGAAACAGATTACTAAAAGAATATTCATGTCAAGTGGCCAGTAATTATAATACCTCAAATCTCTCCATAATAATTTTCTAGTCTTCTTCTCATTTTTACACTATTTGATCTTTCTCTTTAATCCTGCCAGAAGCAATACATTACAAAAATTGATGCACTACAAAATGAGAATTATAAGAAAGTAAATTAAAATTCCCCATATTACATTCTTGCTCAGAATCAATGTAAAATATCAATAACTAATTTACAGAATGAGAAGCTTAAAGAGTAAAATTATACATAATATCTTTGTTATTAAATATTCTTTTATTGCACAATGAAATGTGCACAGGGACACAACAATTAGAAATTGCATACCCAAAAATAAGAAGGGAAATAAAAAATATATATAAAAAGTAAAATTAAGACATCATTATGCAGAGGAATGAATTGCGCTCTATATATATAACTATTGGTAATTAAGTATTCAGAGAAAAACGTGAGCTTTATCAAAGGTTTAATTAAGATTTATTGCAAAGTTACGTGGTGGGTTAAATTTTGTTAATGAATATTTAATGTATGAGGTCTTTTTAAATCCAATTAAATAATAAATTATTTAGAAAAAATGAAGAAAGAATATCAAAAAAATGAGTCAGGAGTATATTTAGATATTTTTAAGGAAGAAAAAAAAGTATATAACCTTTTATATGCCTAAATTTAATTAATACTCCATATAGAATAAAAATTTAATAACAACAAAATTTATAGTTGATTTAGTATCTAAATTGTATATTTGATCGATAATTTTTGTTCAAAACGTAGAAGTCCTCCTCCTCTAACAATTTCCTCATTCTTATTTTCTTATGCGGCAATACTTTCATCCATTCAATCACAAGTCAGTCTTTTGATGTGATGAGTTTTTTTTTAGACTATTTCATGAGAAAATTGATCAACAACTTTCAACAAATAGGGAATATTACAAATAAATAGTAAATTTATTGTTTTGATAAATCAAATGAAGAAAAGAACTTTTGAAATAAAAGATTAACCATATAAATAATAAGAAAAATTAATCTATTTACATATACTCATACACACAGATTGAGAAGCACATAGATAAAATGATCGGAGGATATAAAATAAAAATATTGTGATAAGAAAGTATGGTGAAAGACAACAAAAATTATAATATCTTGACTAGTCGGCTTACTCTATCAAAAACTCATATTCTTTGAAGATCAAAATAAAAATTTCACTTCCGAGTCCTAAATCAAACTGAACAAAAAGAAACATAATTATCCATCATAACAACACAAAATCACCAAAAAAATATAATCTGCCAAATAAAATTACATTCACCAAATTTGAAACATAGAAATTATAAAGAAAGAACATTTAAATAAATTCTTATCAAGCAAATATAATACATCAATAAATTACTAAAAAAACACAAAATAAGGTAAATAAAATTACATCATAGCCAAAAAAATTTATGAGACAAATGAAGAATAGATAAAAATGTAGATGGGTTGTTGGGATGACTACGGTATTGTATGAGTTAGAACTAAGAACAAAAAAAGTAGTATTTGTAGGTTGGTGTATTTTTCAAACGGAAATGAAAATGATCTCAAAGGTTTCTAAACGGAGTGAAACACAATTAGTGGTAGTTAAGATTGAGTAAATGCAAAAAATTAGTAACGTAGATTGATTTGCAGAATTATTACTCCAAAAAAAATTAATAATTAAGAAAATGTAATTAATAAACATTTTAAAGATTTTCTAATACATCATATAATAAATGGAAATAATTGAGAAAAATGTCAAAAATTTGAGAAAAAAAGATAAATATCATTCTTGGCTTTAGAATTATGCCACGTCACCTCCTCTACGTTTAGCTTTATTATATATATAGTAATCATATTCTTATTTCATGCCCATAGTACCCATGTTTCATATTGAATAGCTTTCGATAGAAAGTGACTCATGTTCAAATCTATATCATTCTTGCTTTGTAAACCCATATAAGATGACTAAGGTACTCAGACTCTAATAGTGCTTTATATGCTGATGTTTCTCACAAATCGTGCAATGATTCTTTTCTCAGATTGTTATAAGAAATTTTGATGAGAACATTAAAGGTTGTAGATTTCTTTCTTTAACATTTCTTTGAAATTCTATGTCATGATCTGTCACCTTATAATCTTATGTGAATGTTCGTGTCATACATGCTCTAGTTAAGTTCCAAAGTTATAGTATGAACTAATCCTATCCATTCTAGTAGGGAAGTTCTGAAATCGGATAGATAGTAAGAGACAAAGAATAGCTCCTTTCTATTTCAGTTCAACTTGACCATCATTCGAGGATGAATGATCCTAAGGGGGAGATATTGTAATCCTCCAAAAAAATTTAAGCTAAGATCCGAACCTTTCTGTGTATGCGTATTGGTCCACACTTGGTGATTCTTAATTGTGCATAGGTGTTAAGATATATTCCTAAGTGTGGGAAGTGTTTTAGAGATGAACTAAGGTCATAAGAATCGTCTAGTACAAAATTGAGTTGAAAGCTTCCTTACTGATTGATTTTCAGTGCATGATTTTATTTGGATAAACTTCAAACGACTATATCTCTTAGAATATGAAGAGTTAGGTGACCCATGACCCATCAAATTAAAGTTCTACGAGTCTTGTTTTCAACCTCACAAGGATTATGTCAAACGGAGGTCCGAGTCAAAAGTTATGATCACTTTAGTTTTATCAGACATTCTATTTTGGACGCGTTTCGTTGGCGATGAACAATTCTGAATCGGTGAAACGCCAGTCTAGCGCCAATTGAGGAAAAATTAAGAGGTTTTTGTTTTGAATATGCATTTCACTAGCGTTGAAACAATTTTTGATAGGTTTTTCATCGGTCAAACGTTGGTTGGGGAAATTATTTAAGTCGATTTTAGTATGATTTTTCTCACTTTGGCCATTCTTTCAGGGCTTAGAAGTAGTTTTTCTCCTCCTCTCCTACGCCTTCATCAATCTATGTGATAAGAATGAAAGGGGCAATTGAAAGAAATAAAAAAACATATGTGAAATTATCGAAATCTAATCGAATTTATGAGTAACAAAGGACTTTATACCTTCACCTCTCAATTGAATCCGATCAAACAACAATAACCCTAACTCAATCAAAAATGAGAAAACCAAATTGAATCCACAAATAGGGTAACTCGATGATCGATTAAGCTAGAAGAAGTTAACACAAGCAATATCGGGAATCCACCCTAATCACTCAACGACAATTACCAACTATGAACTACACTAATGCTAGCTACACCTAGAAACTACAAGCTTCAAAACTTTCAAATATTCAATTCATCATAATATTCATAATCTAAGTCTTCCAAAATAATATAACTACTATTTATACTAAGGAAATAAAGAAGATACTTCTTTGACAATTTTACCCTTAATGAGATAAGGGCATTGTTTGATTGTCTTCTTTTGTGAATTCTTGAATTCATGAGATGACCATTTGCACATATGACCACTTTCTTTCTTCTCTTCACTTTGATGGACCTTTAACACATTTTATGTCTTTATTTGGTGTCCATCAAGCTCCTCTAAAGCTATCATATGATCTTTGCTACCCATGCCGTTATCACTAAGTCCTTCTCCATGAATTCAAGTTTTCCAACTCAAATTCCTTCATCTATTCATGAATCATTGATAAAAATCATAACCCTTAACCATAGGATTTTCAAGAAATGAATCCAAGAATTTCAAGAAATATATTGTACCAGGATCCACTCTGTACCCTTTCAAGGAAGTTTAACGCAATGCTAATCCTCGCCTATTTATTTGCATAGTTGAAAGTCAAACGAAATGAGGTGACAAAATAATTCTTGATTGTTCTTCTTCAAGTTAGGGTTATTCATTAAGATTTGTGAAGTGTTTAAGGTATGTAAGACTATCATAGTGAGGCTGAGTTATTCCTCACACCATACATCTACAGTTTCAATTACTAAGATCAAAGCAAGTGTGTTTATCCAAAGTCCATGATTTTTGAATTCCATTATTTCGAATGTGTTCATTGTTGATTCTATTATTGAAATCATTATACTTTACATTATTGAGGATCTTTGATTGATTTAGGGTTCATGCTATCCTAACATATGGCCCCCTTCTCAACTAAAGTAATTTGAAAATCTTGTCATTTTATTTCTTATGCATCATTTTCATGAGTAAAATATGTTTCATTATTTTAAGGAAGTCTTTCAAGAAAGAGTTCAAGAAAGTATATTTAGTTTCAAGTGCATTACATTAGAAAAGTTTGAAGAAAATATATTTTGCTTCAAGTAGATTATTTTAGAAGAGTTTCAAGAAAGTATAAACAGTTTCTTAAGGAAAACATGTTCAGTTTTACTGAAAGCATATCTCAGATTTGAAAAAGTATGATTAGATTTTCAGAAAAGTAAAGTCAAGTTTTAAAGTAAAGTTCAGTTCAGATCAATTTTGTTTTACAGAAGCATTATTGAGCATAGACGAAAAATATGAGATTATCAGTTTTCTCTTAAAGTGGGACACTTTCGCTAAAGTGAGACATCTTTATAGTTATTAAGCATTATAGCATTATATGAAGAGTAGTATTGAGGATCGAGTTGGGTAAGGGTTTAGATAATTCAAACCCCATAACTGTGCTGCCAGCCAATGATAGGATCATGCCGTTGATTTGAGCAACTCCTCAAAAAGCTCCTAGTGAGATTGGATCCTTAGTTTAGTTTGTCCTTTACCCTAGCAAGGTACCACATGGATCTAGCAATGTGGGCAAGACGTTATATCATCATGATGCTCAAAGTGATGGTTGTCGATTAGAGAAACTTCCCAATAAAAGTAAATTATATTATTTTTAGAATTTGCTACTTTTGTATACATATTCAGTTGTAAAGCTTGATTATTAAAGTTCACATGCATGCTTTACTTTTCAGTTGACTATTTATAGTCTACCTTTAGATTTACTCTTTCATTTCAGTATATTAAGTTTACCAAGTTATTTATTTAGTTATTTTACATACCGTACATTTTATGTACTGATACCATTTGGTGCTGCATCTTTAAATGATGCAGATTCAGATATTGAGGATCGACATCAGATGCTTCACCAAGATCTTTTCACATACCGCCTTGCTTTCGGAGGGCTCGAATTTTTTTTAATATCTAGTGGACATTTCTAGTAAAGTATTCAGGTAGCCGTGGGTCTTGTTCAAACACCTATCTCCAATTCAGTAGAGGCTTCACAGACGAGTCAGTTGAGTCTTATTATCAGTTGTTTTATCAACATCACTTATTTAAGATTTATTACTTATAAATGATTGAAGTTATTTTTACAGCAGTTGCATGTCCACCTTTAAACATCTTCCACATTTTGTTTAGTCTTCGGTTTAGTAGTAAGTTAGACCAAGAATTCGTCTGGGACCATAAATGGTTCTAAGTATCGACAACGTCTAGGGTGTAGACTTGGAACGTGACAATAATGATAATAAATTTCAATCTATCTCTTTTTCCAACTGCTTATGTTCTCCCCCTAATGTTGGATATATCGATTCATCAAAAAGATAATCAACAAATCTTGCCTTAAATAAATCTCAAGTCATAGGCTTCAAATATTTTATAATTGAAGGAGATTTATACCCAATATGTTTCGCCAACCTTCTTTAGAGGCCATGTTTTTGTATTTTGGTGGAGCAACTAGAATGTATACCGCACACCCAAAAATTCTAAGATGAGAATATTTTACTCTTGACTAAAAGTCAATTTTAATGAGGAGAACTCTTGATAACTAGTTGCTTTATGCGCACCAATGTTGTTGCATGCAAAATAGCATGCCTCCACATAAAAAGGGGTAGTTTTGTTCTCATTAGCAATGATCTAGTTATCAATTGAAGACATTTACTCAATGATTCTTCTAAATCATTCTGAGTATGAACATGAGCAACTGGAAGTTGAACTATTATTCCAGTACATATACAATAATCATTATATGTCTGAGATGTAAACTGAACAGCATTATCTAGACGAATTACCTTTATTGCGTAGTATGAAAATAATGATTTTAATCTTATTATTTGAGCCAACAATCATGCAAAGTCATGTTGTGAGTTGATAATAAGCACACATGTGACTTTCTAATAGAAGCATCTATTAATATCATATAATATTGAAATGGTCCACATACATGGTGAATTGACCCACATATACCACCCTATGTGATTCAACTATACCAATATTTGTATGGATCCAAGTCAGGGTTACATTCTAGAGGATCTGTTGCATTCGTGAATGATATATTACACATGGAAAATAAAATTTCTAATTTTATTTCTAGATTTCATAATTCAATTTGGGAGATTGGGACTTGGTTTTGGGAAATTTCAAATAAGTTTTGCTCAATATCTTCTTAGGGTAAGATTTTAATCTTCTATTTATGAATTGTCCATTATTTTAGCATTTAATTTGTGTTTAATTATAGTTGATATTCAAGGATTTTTTTTCCTAAGTTGATATTTATGAAATTTCAAATTTAGCGTGCTTTTGGAGAGCTAACTGTAAAGCTTTTGGGGATTAGTGTAATTTTACCAAAACATTCTAAAGCAAAGAAATATTAATCCAGTCAGGTAATCTCTATGTTAAACTTAACTATTGTCTCATCTAGAACAATTATTCTCATCAAGAACCTTTGGTGTTTAATGTAAATTTGTAACTTTAGGATGAATTTAACCACTTTTATTTTAAAGAAAAAGAGGAAGCTCGAGATACGACTCTAGGATGACTTCTAGTAGACACTATCACTTGGGTTGTACCTCTACCTTGTCCCATGCCCCTGTCGTGTACAGGAGGTATGGGATCCTAATCTCTGACAATCACAAAATAGGTACTCACCATCTAGGAGAAAATGAAATAAGAGTAAGAAGTCATAGGATCAAATACGCACGATTAGGAATGAAAGAATAGGAGCTACTTTGTTCGTTCTGATTATCTAAACTTTTAAGTTTCACTATGGCGATAAAAGGGATACTTAATGTAACACCCAAAGCTTCCAAGGGATTTTAAAATGCAGAACTCACCTGAAGACAGTGACCTACGGAGGCCCCCGACGGGCCGTAGATGGATTGACGGGCCGTAGGTGGGAACTGTCAATAGCACTATGAAATTTCAGGATTTCCAAGTTTCTGAACCTTGACCTACGGAACAGCAGGACGGTTCGTAGTCCAGTTGACGGGCCGTAGATAGGTTTCGTAGATGCCTTCCAGACTTAGCAAAATTTTCCACCCAAAATGAACTTTCTGAATCAATTGACGGAAGAGCAGGACGGTCCGTAAATTGATGTACGGACCGTAGATCCTGTCCGTCGATTGGCCCCGACAGTTTTTAATTAAGGGTTTTTTTGGTCTTTTTCCTAATTGTTTACCTATTCAGCTAAGTCGATTATACCCTTAATCTTAGACTTATAAATACTTTCTAAGCCTAATTCCTTTATTTCTAATTCATTCCAAAACTCTCCTCTCTCAAATATTTCTCTCTCTACAAAGAAACTTTCTCAACTCTCAAGGTAGAAGAAGGAGCTTTAATCCTCCATTGAAGACTTTCAATCTTCTCCAATTTCTTATGGATTGCTTTGAGGTATGATAATGTTCACCATTAGGAGTCTTTTCCTCCAATGGGCCCTTCCTCTTCTTCATGATTTTCAAAGTTTTACTCTAACCCAATTGAATTAGGGTTTGTGATCAATCATTGTGGGTTCTTCAATTATGATTCCAATTATTGATTTTATGATTCCTAGCGTACGATTTAGCGTGATAAAGTAACTTAGTGCACGAATTAGCGTCAATTACATGATTTGATGTAAAGATTTCATGAAACCTCATGATCCCAAGCTAATTCTCCCCAATTTGATAATCTATGATTTGATTGTTGGGTTGAGTTATGATTTGATGAACTTTATGAATTCTATATGAAATCAAGCATGAATTATGAATGAATTGAGGATAGTCTTATGAATTTAGCATGATCAAGTCAAAATCATGATTTTCCTCTATTATGTGAGTTCATTCAAGTATGGGTAAATTGTCTTAATTATGGCTTTCTAAGCATGAGCTTGCATTGAATTGCATGTTATGAGTTGAACTTGCATGAATCCATATGAACTCTATGAACTATGAAATATGAGCATGATGAATTAAGGGTGCTTTGAGAGTAAAGTGCCAAAGTTATGATATGATGATGCTATGGTCGAGTAGTGAAAAGGTTTCTCACGTAAACCTCCAATTATGATAAAAGAAGAACAAAGAGGCGATTACCCATGTTCTTAAAGAGCTATTCTAACGATGTAAGTTTGGACAAGGTCCATGAAAGATGAACATATATAAGCATGATTTTAGCTTGAATTGGTAACCCTAGTTGTACCTTTTCATGTTTGATGATATAAATATGTTAATGACTAATCCGTGGGAATTATGCTTAGCACCGAGTGGATATTGAGATGGAAGTCCTCCCGTTAGTAGAGGCCGGGTCTTCTAGTGAAAGCTCTCCCGTTAGTAGAGGTCGGGTTTTCTAGATGGAACTCTCCCGTTAGTTAAAGCCGAGTCTCCTAAAGCAATCTCTATCCCATAAACTATGTTGCCACCATAGGATGTTGTCTTTAAGTAGACATTAGCTAGTTGATCCACATAAGCTAAGAAGTTCATGGTCTTACCTTGGCAAGTAGGACACCCCTTTACGGTGTGAGGTAGACACCGGATTCCATGTTGATAGCTCACATGGTCTTATATGTCAGTTAAGGCTTTTCCTCACCAGTTAATGAACAAGTGTTCTCATGATGAAGTAAAGAAAAGAAGGAAAGATGATTTAGCTTGCTTTTGGCTTGATGTATGCTTTATGTTTCATGTTTCTCATGTTTATCATGTTTTTAGCTTGGCCATTGCATGTCATGATTTTGTCTCTATCTCTAGAATGATTTATGTGTTTATATGCATTGCTATCATACTTAGTACTAAATTGTGCTAACGCATACTTTTGCCTGCATCAACTTCCTTGGTGTAGGACGTGGCAGTTCTCCTACTCGTGGCTAGAGCATTGACGTAGAGTTGGGAAGAAGACTTGGTGAGTCTTCATCCATCCGAGGACATGGTCTAGGTGTTCTTATTTTTCATGTCGTTTCTTTTCAGTGTTGGATATTGTATTGGGCTGCGTCCCTATCACTTTTATTCGTATTCTATGATGTTAGAAGGCTTTGAGACATGAGTTGTAGACTTCCACTATTTTTGAGTGAAGTTTTGATATAGTATGCTCTTTTGAACTCTTATTTCTCTATTATCTTGTATGTTATGTATGCTAAGGGCTTGTATGAGGCTTCTCGAGGTCTTGTACGCCATGTTACATCTAGGGGCTACCCTGGGTCATGACAAACTTGGTATTGAGAGCACAAGGTTTTAGAAAGATCCTAGGATGTCTCATAAGCCGCGTCAAGTAGAGTCTTGTTCATGCGTGTGAAGCGCACCACATTTATGAATGAGAGGCTATAAGGCGTTTAAGAAATTCCACTTCTTTCATTACTCTTAAGTTATGCCATAGATTTTAACTCTATATATCTCTCTCCTAATCCCTATGATCTGAGGCCAAAAATATATATTTTTATTATTAATTACCTCACATTTAGTATTTTTATTTGTCCTTTTTGAGCATGAATTTTATGGATTGTGCTAAATTGTGTATTTTATTTGTAGGAGTAAATTGATGTAAAGTTGAAGAAGTTTGGAGCTAAAACGAATTAAAAATGGAAGATTCTAGAAGGAAAATCAAGCAAGCAGCTTAATGGATTAAATTGAATATAATAATAATATTTTATATATGCATCAAAGTGCAGACGGTAAATTCTTAAGGAAATAAACATATTGCCACGTGGCAAGAAATCGAAGACTCACAAATTGAGGCGGTGCACTGTTCACGTAGGAATCCAATTCTGTTTTTGTTTTGGGTTCCTAATTTGTTTTGGATTCAATTATTTTATTCAGGGTTTCCTACATCTATAAATAGTCCATAAGAATAATTATTTAGGAGGATACACTTTGTATGGAAAAGTTGTCAATACTTTTTAGTATTCTTTTCTTCTTCTTTTTCTTAGGTATTAGTAGCTAAAGACCTTTGTTTTGGGGCTGCGGTTATGGGTAATTGTTGAATATCGATTGTTTTGAATTAATTATTGGTTATCGCTTAAATTACTTTTGTGTTCTTGTTTTAGTATTTCATGCTAGGCCACTATAGAAATAAATCTATTGTCTATTCTTGGACTCGAGAGATGAAGAGGTAGATAGACCAGAGAATGCAAAGAGCTCGTTCTAACTTCGTTTAGATTCGTGTTCAGGAGTGACGCCCGGACGAACACCTCGCTTGGTTACTAAACAGGATGAAACATAAATGCTCGCCAATTAGAACTGTCTATCCCCGCTCAACGATGTAGTTAGACAACTAGTTGGAGTAGGCGATTAGAGGTCGAGAGATCATGATCATAAAATCAACCCTGTAAATCAGTAGTTTGATAACCTTTGTTAATTTATTAAATGAGATGCGATACATGAAACCCTATGCATGCTGCAGCCTTGGAATTGTCCCAATCACTGTAAGTTAATCTTAGTGTTTAATTCTTGCATTCTTTTATTTCTTTTGATACTCTTAAATAAATAATTAGACTAGTATAATTTAGTAAATAGTTAATTGATAAGTCCATGTGGGTTCGATATTCCGATTCTTAAAGAACCACTTATTACTTCTGTAACCACGTACACTTGCATGTGCAATTGGAAGTAACACCCTATCCTACGCGTTTCAGGATATGGCGACCCGAAGAGCTTACGCTAGAAGAAACATGGCAGAGAATGTGGAACAAGAAGCTCCTCCTCAAGCTCCTCACGTTCTGGCCGACCCTTTGGCGGAACAGGTGACTAATGCAGAGTTTAGGGCTGCTTTTCAAGTGTTGGCTCAAGCCAATAGAGAGTGATGGCTCCCGTGAACCCAAATGTGGGTACGGCGGCATCAAGAGTGAGGGACTTTACGAGGATGAATCCTCCGGAATTCCATGGCTCCAAGGTTGAGGAAGATCCTCAAGAGTTCATCCATGAAGTGTACAATGTGTTCATGATCATGGGTGTGACGCTGGAAGAAAAGGCGGAGTTGGCCGCTTATCAACTCATGGGTGTTGCCCAAACTTGGTTCAATCAATGGAAGAGTGAGAGGGCGGTTAATGAGGGTCCTCTTGATTGGGAGAAATTCAAGGTTACTTTCCTTGATAGGTTCTTCCCTCTTGAGAAGAGAGAGGCTAAGGTGCTTGAGTTTATCAACCCTCGACAAGGAAATATGAGTGTGAAAGAGTATGCATTGAAGTTCACATAATTGGCTAGATATGCTCCGTCATAGTTGCCGACCCAAGGGCAAGAATGAGTAAATTTGTGTCGGGAGTGTCCGATATGTTGGTGAAAGAGTGTCGCATCGCCATGCTTGTGCATGACATGGATATTTCTCGCCTCATGGTTTATGCTGAACAAATTGAAGAAGAAAAGCTTAAGGAAAGGTCTAGGGAGACCAATAGGGCTAGGACCAGAGATGGTAACTTTTCCCATGCAAGGTCCGATGGAAATGGTCGTCCTAGATTTCGACCAAGATTCTCTAACCAAGGCTCATCCAATGCTCCTCCGAAGTCCAACAATGATAGGGTGTCTAACCCCAAGTCTCAAGGAGGGAACAATGGTGGTTCTTTATTGGCTCCTTGTGCCAAGTGTGGGAAAAAGCATGAAGGTAGATGTCTAGCCGGTACGGATGGTTGTTATAATTGTGGAAAGAGTGGTCACAAGATGAGGGATTGTCCATCTCTCAAGGCCAAGGGAAGAGAGAATAAGCAAGCTCCACCTAGAGGATCGGGTTCGAATGCTCAGAAGCAAAACCGATTTTATGCACTTCAGGCTCGTCATGAGCAAGAAAGCTCTCCCGATGTGGTTACTGGTATGTTAAGAGTTTTCCATTTTGATGTTTATGCTTTGCTTGATCCCGGTGCTACCTTGTCTTTTGTGACGCCATATGTGGCTATGAGGCTTGATGTTATTCCAGATGTGTTGCTAGATCCTTTTTTTGTTTCCACTCCGATTGGAGAATCTATCATGGCTAAGAGAGTTTATCGGGATTGTCCCGTCTCCTTATCCCATAGAGTCCCTCATGTTGATCTTGTAGAGCTTAATATGCTAGATTTTGATGTTATTCTTGGGATGGATTTGTTGCATGCTTGTTATGCCTCTATTGATTGTAGGACCCGAATGGTCAAGTTTCAGTTTCCAAATGAGCCTATCCTAGAGTGGAAGGGAGGAAATTATATGTTTTGAGGTCAATTTGTTTCTTATCTAAAAGCTAGAAAGATGATCTCAAAGGGTTGCATTTACCATCTTGTTAAGGTGAGGGATATAGATTCCGAGACCCCTACTCTTGAGTCGGTCCCCGTTGTTAATGAGTTTTTAGAAGTGTTTCCCGATGACTTGCCCGGTATTCCTCCCGAAAGGGAAATAGACTTCGGTATTGACTTTCTCCGAGATATGCAACCTATTTATATTCCTCCTTATAGAAGGGCTCCGGCGGAACTTAAGGAACTAAAAGAGCAGTTGAAAGACTTGTTGGATAAAGGTTTCATCCGGCCAAGTATTTCTCCATGGGGTGCTCCGGTCTTGTTTGTAAAGAAGAAGGATGGTTCATTCTGTATGTGTATCGACTATCGCCAATTGAACAAGGTTACCATTAAGAATAAATATCATCTACCAAGGATAGATGACTTGTTTGATCAACTTCAAGGGGCTAGTTATTTCTCTAAGATCGACCTTCGTTTGGGCTATCACCAATTAAGGGTGAAAGAAGATGATATCCCGAAGACGGCTTTCCGGACTAGGTATGGTCACTACGAGTTCTTGGCAATGTCGTTTGGATTGACAAATGATCCAGCCGCATTTATGGACTTGATGAATAGAGTGTTTAAGCAATACCTTTACATGTTTGTGATTGTGTTTATTGACGACATTTTAATCTACTCAAAGAATGAGGGTGAACATGTTAATCATTTGAGGATTGTGTTGCAAGTCCTCATGGACGAACAACTCTTTGCGAAGTTTAGTAAATGTAAGTTTTGGTTAAGGTCCGTGGCTTTTCTTGGTCACATTGTTTCCGGTAAGGGCATTGAGTAAATCCTAAGAAGACGGAAGCGGTTAAGAATTGATCTAGACCTTTATCGCCTTCAGATATCCGTAGTTTCTTGGGCTTAGCCGGTTATTCTAGGAGGTTTGTTGAAGGTTTTTCATCCATTGCTTCTCCATTGATGGCTTTGACTCAAAAGAAGGTTAAATTCGCATGGTCCGAAGCATGTGAGAAGAGTTTTCAAGAGTTGAAGGATTGACTTACTTCGGCTCCGATATTGACTCTACCGGAAGGATCCGATGGTTTTTTGGTTTATTGTGATGCCTCAAGAATTGGGCTAGGATGTGTTCTTATGCAAAATGGGAAGGTCATTGCTTATGCTTCAAGACAACTTAAGGTGCATGAAAAGAACTATCCTACTCATGACTTGGAATTAGTGGCAGTTGTGTTTGCTTTGAAAATATGGCGACATTATTTGTATGGAGTACATGTAGATGTCTTCACCGACCATAAGAGTTTGCAATATGTGTTTAAACAGAAAGATTTGAATCTCTGCCAAAGAAGGTGGCTCGAGTTGTTAAAAGACTATGATATGAGTGTTCTCTATCACCCCGGTAAGGCTAACGTGGAAACGGATGCTCTTAGTCGATTATCTATGGGTAGTGTTGCTCATGTTGAGGATGGTAAGAAAGAGTTGGTTCGCGATGTCCATAGATTGGCTCGATTGGGTGTTAGATTGGTTGATTCTACTAAAGGTGGTGTTACGGTTCACAAGGGTTCCGAATCCTCTTTTGTGCATGATGTGAAAGCTAAGCAAGGTCTTGATCCTAACTTGGTTGAACTAAAGGAAGCGGTACTCAAGAAGTCCATAGAGGTTTTCTCCCAAGGGGGAGATGGTGTGCTTCGATATCAAGGTCGTTTGTGTGTTCCCAATATAGAGGGCTTAAGAGAACAAATTTTATCAGAAGCCCATAGTTCTCGATATTCCATCCACCCAGGAGCTACCAAAATGTACCGTGATTTGCGGGAAATTTATTGGTGGAACGGAATGAAGAAAGATATTGTGGAATTTGTGGCTAAGTGTCCTAATTGCCAAAAAGTGAAAGTTGAGCATCAAAGGCCGGGAGGTTTGACCCAAGATATTAGTATTCCTACTTTGAAGTGGGAAGATGTGAATATGGATTTTATTGTGGGTTTGCCTCGCACGAGGCGACAATTTGATTCGATTTGGGTCGTTGTTGATAGAATGACAAAGTCAGCCCATTTCATTCCCGTCAAGACTTCTTATTCGGCGGAGGATTATGCTAAGTTGTATTTGAGGGAGATGGTTAGGCTGCATGGAGTGCCGTTATCCATTATCTCCGATCGTGGTGCACAATTTACTTCTCAATTTTGGAAGTCGTTCCAAAAGGGTCTTGGTACTCGTGCTAAGCTTAGTACGGCCTTTCATCCCGAAACCTATGGGCAAGTGGAACGTACTATTCATACCTTGGAAGATATGTTGAGAGCTTGTGTAATCGATTTCAAGGGTACTTGGGATGATCACTTGCCTTTGATTGAGTTTGCTTATAACAATAGCTACCATTCTAGTATTGGTATGGCTCCATTTGAGGTTCTCTATGGTAGGAGGTGTAGATCTCCTAAAGGTTGGTTTGAAGTTGGTGAAGTTTCTTTGATAGGCCCGGAGTTGGTGCATGAGGCTACGGAGAAAGTTCGACTTATTAGGGAAAGGTTGAAAACGGCTCAAAGTCGACAAAAGTCCTATGCCGATGTTAGGAGAAGAGAATTAGAATTCGATGTGGATGATTGAGTTTACTTGAAAATCTCACCCATGAAGGGTGTAATGAGATTTGGGAAGAAAGGGAAGCTTAGTCCCCGTTATGTAGGACCATATCAGATCGTGAGACGTGTTGGTAAGGTTGCTTATGAGCTTGACTTGCCTAATGATTTGGCATCTGTGCATCCGATTTTCCATGTCTCATTATTGAAGAAGTGTGTTGGTGATCCGACCACTATAGTGCCATTAGAGAATCTTGGCATAAAGGATAGTCTTTCTTATGAAGAGGTTTTGGTTGAGATTTTAGACCGGCAAGTCCGGAAGTTAAGAAATAAAGAAGTTGCTTCCGTGAAAGTTCTATGGAGGTATCAATTGGTTGAGGGTGCTACTTGGGAGGCCGGGGTCGATATGATGTCCCGATATCCTCATCTCTTTCCTTCCGATCCTACTCTAGCTTGATGTATCTTGATCCTCATGGTTCATTCTTTTGGTCTCATGTGTCATAATTGATTTCCATGATTCCTTGATTATGTATGTTCATGAAGAGTCTTATATGATTATTTGCATTTGAGTATGAGTTGCATAAAGTCTTCATGATATGATGTGTTGATCATGCTTTAGCTTGGAGTTGATGTTTCCTCTTCGGATATGTGCATTTATGTGATCGCATGCTAGGTTGGGTTGTTAGTCCGTGTCTATTACCCTTCTCAAGATGTCTTGATTCTCATTTGAGGAAGAATGTTCCCAAGGGGGAGATATTGTAACACCCCAAGCGTACAAGGGATTTTAAAATATAGAACTCACCTGAAGACAGTGACCTACGGAGGCCACCGACGGGCCGTAGGTGGGAACCGTCAATGGCACTGTGAAATTTTAGGATTTCCAAGTTTTTGAACCTTGACCTACGGAACAGCAGGACGGTTCGTAGTCCAGTTGACGGGCCGTAGATGGGTTCCGTAGATGCCTTCCAGACTTAGCCAAATTTTCTGCCCAAAATGAACTTTCTGAATCAATTGACGGAAGAGTAGGACGGTCCGTCAATTGATGTACGGACCATAGATCCTGTCCGTCGATTGGCCTCGACAGTTTTTAATTAAGGGCTTTTTGGTCTTTTTCCTAATTGTTTACCTATTAATCTAAGTCGGTTATACCCTTAATCTTAGACCTATAAATACTTTCTAAGCCTAATTCCTTTATTTCTAATTCATTCCAAAACTCTCCTCTCTCAAATATTTCTCTCTCTACAAAGAAACTCTCTCAACTCTCAAGGAAGAAGAAGGAGCTTGAATCCTCCATTGAAGACCTTCAATCTTCTCCAATTTCTTATGGATTGCTTTGAGGTATGATAGTGTTCACCATTAGGAGTCTTTTCCTCCAATGGGCCCTTCCTCTTCTTCATGATTTTCAAAGTTTTACTCTAACCCAATTGAATTAGGGTTTGTGATCAATCATTGTGGGTTCTTCAATTATGATTCCAATTATTGATTTTATGATTCCTAGCGCACGATTTAGCGTGATAAAGTAACTTAGTGCACGAATTAGCGTGAATTATATGATTTGATGTAAAGATTTCATGAACCCCCATGATCCCAAGCTAATTCTCCCCAATTTGATAATCTATGCTTTGATTGTTGGGTTGAGTTATGATTTGATGAAGTTTATGAATTCTCTATGAAATCAAGCATGAATTATGAATGAATTGAGGATAGTCTTATGAATTTAGCATGATCAAGTCAAAAGCATGATTTTTCTCTATTATGTGAGTTCCTTCAAGTATGGGTAAATTGTCTTAATTATGGCTTTCTAAGCATGAGCTTGCATTGAATTGCATGTTATGAGTTGAACTTGCATGAACCCATATGAACTCTATGAACTATGAAATATGAGCATGATGAATTAAGGGTGCTTTGAGCGTAAAGTCCCAAAGTTATGATATGATGATGCTATGGTCGAGTAGTGAAAGGTTTTCTCACGTAAACCTCCAATTATGATCAAAGAAGAACAAAGAGGCGATTACCCATGTTCTTAAGGAGCTATTCTAATGATGTAAGCTTGGACAAGGTCCATTAAAGATGAACATCTATAAGCATGATTTTAGCTTGAATTGGTAACCCTAGTTGTACCTTTTCATGTTTGATGATATAAATATGTTAATGACTAATCCTTGGGAATTATGCTTAGCACCGAGTGGATATTGAGATGGAAGTCCTCTCGTTAGTAGAGGCCGGGTCTTCTAGTGAAAGCTCTCCCGTTAGTAGAGGCTGGGTTTTCTAGATGGAACTCTCCCGTTAGTTGAGGCCGAGTCTCCTAAAGCAATCTCTATCCCATAAACTATGTTGCCACCATAGGATGTTGTCTTTAAGTAGACATTAGCTAGTGGATCCACATAAGCTAAGAAGTTCATGGTCTTACCTTGGCAAGTAGGACACCCCTTTACGGTGTGGGGTAGACACCAAATTCCATGTTGATAGCTCACATGATCTTATATGTTGGTTAAGGTTTTTCCCCACCAGTTAATGAACAAGCGTTCTCATGATGAAGTAAAGAAAAGAAGGAAAGATGATTTAGCTTGCTTTGGCCTTGATATATGCTTTATGTTTCATGTTTCTCATGTTTTTCATGTTTTTAACTTGGCCATTGCATGTCATGATTATGTCTCTATCTCTAGCATGATTTATGTGTTTATATGCATTGCTATCATACTTAGTACTAAATTGTGCTAACGCATACTTTTGCCTGCATCAACTTCCTTGGTGTAGGACGTGGCAGTTGGCTAGAGCATTGACGTAGAGTTGGAAAGAAGACTTTGTGAGTCCTCATCCATCCTAGGACATGGCCTAGTTGTTCTTATTTTTAATTCTTTTCAGTGATGTATATTGTATTGGGCTGCGTCCCTATCACTTTTATTCGTATTCTATGATGTTAGAAGGCTTTGAGACATGAGTTGTAGACTTCCGCTGTTTTTGAGTAAAGTTTTGATATAATATGCTCTTTTGAACTTTTATTTCTCTATTATCTTGTATGTTATGTATGTTAAGGGCTTGTATGAGGACTCTCGGGGTCTTGTACGCCGTGTTACTTCTAGGGGCTACCCTGGGTCGTGACACTTAATCCATCAATGTTAATTGTAGGCTACTGGACTTTGAGGTGAGATTTTCACAATATTTGCTTTGTATATTTAATTATAGATTATTTTTTAAAAGAAAAAAGATTTTTTTGGAACCTCTATGGTTAACAACATATAATAAAATATTTCTTTGATATAGTAATGGTCTTGTACAACCAAAACGGACTTTTCCACGTTATAAAGGATAGTAAAGTACACCAACTTAATTGTTCAATGAAGTCAATTATAGATTTCAATTTAAATCTAATACAAATTTTCATATGCCTCTTTATAATAAGAGTGGGGCATCATGTGACTATGATAAATATAATGAGTATATTGCTTTTGTTAATTGACATTATAAAATATTATAAAGTATTGTAATTTTTGGGTATTTAATTTTACAAATTTTATTGATTGTGATAGACATTAGATACATTTATAAAAGCGGAAATTAACTGTATCGTACCTTAAACAAAGAAAAATATAGACGATTCAAATAATTTTAAAAAGTGTAATTTTGATTATACATCATAAAACAATCAAAAAATTAGTATGGTGCATTTTTTTTTTTTAAAAAAAAACAATCGAACCAAACCAGTGATACCCCCTGTATACTTCCCTATTATAAAAACAAAAGCAATTAATGGTGTGACTCTTTTCTCCAAAGGGTATGATATAGCCTCAACTTTGTCATTTAGAGCTAATATACCCCTCGTTACAAAAGTGGCTCACATATACCCCTACCGTTGCAATGACTCATATATACCCCCACCATTACAAAAGTGACTCACATATACCCCTACCGTTTCAAAAGTGAAAAACAATAATTTAATTATTTTTAAATTTTATCTTTTCAAAAAAAATCATGTATTTAATCTTTTTCACACATAAATTATTTTTTGACTTCTTTGATTATTTTTATTTGAGTTTTTTTTTTTTCATTCTTTATTATAGAAATAAGAGAAATAAAAACAAAGAAGTGTGAGTGGAAAAACATTAAAAAGTTTTTTAAAAAATAAAATTTATTTTTTTACAGCTATATTGTAATTTAGTTTTTATAGCTGTATAAAAAATATTTGGGACATCTATAATAAATTTTACAAGAAAATAAGTGAAAAAATAAATATGATCATCAAAAAGTAATAAAAGTTTAAATTAGTCGGTAAATAAAAACAGCCAAAAGAAAAAATTGTGTGAGAAGGATCAAATATACCTCTACATGGATTTTTTTTTTAATTAAAAAAAGTTAAGAAATTAATTTAAAAATTATTTTTTCACTTCCGTTAGAGAAAAAGGGTATATGTGAGTCATTTGTGTAAGAGTAGGGGTATATATAAGCCACTTTTATAACGAGAGCTATATCAGCTCTAAATAGCAAGGTTGAGGGGTATATCAAATCCTTTTCCCTTGATTTTATAGTCATTTACAAACTTGTTTTTAATTTTTGTTATTTTCAGAAGAGATTTTTATTTTTTACTCATGTAAAATAGTTATTTCCTTCTATTCAATTTATAAATGATAATAAGAGATTATTTGCTCACAAATTTCTTAAAATAACAAATTAAAGTTCATACTTCTATTCATAAAGGAGTTTAATTCCACAAATAAAAGTAACTAAAACAAGTGTACTACTACTAACCACTAGAACAATTATGATTAATGCTCCATAACATATATGCATCTTACTTTCTATCATTCTGATTTCTTGTTCTCATATGCTTGTGGATATCCAGGATCAGGCTTATCAAAGAAAGCCAAATCTTCTTCCGTCAAGGATTCAAATGGTCCATCCAATGGTGGCAATAACAAAATATCCGCATCACATAGCGTCCTCTTATCACATCTCGACGAATTTGGGACACAATCAAGACGATTGGAAACTACATTCTCAATTTCCGAGGGGATATTTTGAGAATTTTTGCACAAACTAACATTGTTCGCAGTGTTACCCACAACAGAGTCTTCGTGTTGAGTTCTTTCACGTTCGTTTAACACCTCCATATGTTCTCGTTAAGGCAGTATTCTTTCATAATCTAGTACACGATTCTTTTATTCACATTCACTTCTTTCTTCATCAAAACAAAAAGTTTTCTTAAACCCAATCACTGATCTTTTCTTATCCAAAGTTGATGTACTCGTGTCTTGTCCCTTTTATGAGATCATCCTGAAATTTCGTCCTCATTACATATGAGAAAACACTTTTTTTTAAAAACGAAAAAAATGAGAATAATGTGAATTTCAACTTTAAATACAGAAAAAAAATCTGAGAAGATGTAGAAATATTCTAGAGCAAGAAAATACCTTACAATATATAAAGAAGAAACAAAGGCATTAACAAGTATTTCCTAATTCGTGTTGCAAACTAATGAGAGTTGTAAAAACAAATTTGGAAAAATTAATCTTAATTCAAATGGATTTTTGAATTCATTAAGTTTGTGACATTTAATTTCTTTTACCACTTTAACAACCACTATTTTGATATTTATCTTACATTATTTTTTTTCTAATATATATATATATATATATATATATATGACTCAAATTAATATATTGATATCTGCGCCAATCAAAATTCTTTGGTAATGAAGAGTATCAACTCGAGAAAATACGAGATTGAAAATCTCATTTTTATTGATTTGATTTATAAATTTAATAATCCAACACAATTAGTTTTATTTGGAAATTTAACAATCATAATCAACCCCACTTATGTACCCTTTAACTACTATCAAAGGACAAAAACAATGGCTTGCCTTGTTTCTCCTAATCAAAGTCCATAATTTTAATTGATTCAATTTTCTAAAAACAATTATAGATAAACAATATTACATTTCCCTTTAGTAATAATACAAACAATTTTTTTTTATTTAATAAGCAAACTTTAAATATATTATACCGTCATCACCAATATGATTGTTCCTAATTAATTCTGAAGTTCTTGTTTTATGTTTCTCTAAAGAAGGAAGGGTCAAAAATATCCATGAACTATAAGGAAAATGTCTAAAAATATCCTTCATCTACTTTTTGGTTTTAAAATACCTTTCTATTCATCTTTTTAGTCTAAAAATACTCTTTCATTCATCTTTTTGGCTCACTTATACCCTTAAAACTAACAACTCTTTCTTTTTTTAAAAAAAATAAATTATTATGTGTCATTTTCTTATTCGATGAAATAAAAATTCCACCTCAACTAACTTTTTTCCCATAATTTATTCAAGTCAAAATAATATATCTCTTCAAAATTCTAATTTTTATTTTGTATTTGATGTTGGGTTTTTAAAAAAAAAATATTTTGGGATTATGAACAAATTATGGAAAAAATTTAAAAAAGTCTTTACAAAAAACTAGTATATATGTAAGATTTTTATTTCCTTCGACTGATCGATTTCTCCTTCTCTGTCTCCTCTTCCTGCATGTTAGTAATGCTTTCTACTAATTATATATGAACTATAAATGAGAGGAGCAACAAATTCTGCATGGGAAAGTTGGGCAAATCATACACAAACAAAATCTTAAAAAAAACAATATACCTCCATGATCCCAAAAAACTAAAAAAAATAAAAAATTACACCAAATATTAAAATATTAGTAGTTTTCTAAAAGTTTTCTTTCAAAGATTTTTTTTTTCATAATTTATCCAAGTCAAAATAATATCCTTCTTCATAATCTCAAAATAATAAAAAAAATACAACAAATATAAAAAATTATTAGATGTTTAAAAATATTTTTGTGGGAGTCTTGAAGAGGTATATTATTTTGGTTTGAATAAATTATGGGGAAAAATCTAATAGAGGTGGATTTTTTATTTCATCTAATAAAAAATGACACATAATAAATATTTAAAATAAAGGTGGATGAAGGATATTTTTAAACCTTTTCCTATAGTTCAAGATATTTTTGACCCTTTTCCGTTCTCTAAATGAAATATTTTCAAAATAAGACATAAAATTTCTTCCTGATTAATTATGTCATTGCCTGTTCTTAGGAACATTCAATCTTTTTTTTTTTTAAAAAAAAACATATTAGTCTGTAATAGTATTTTAGAAATTACTCAAGCGTATTTCGATGTTTTTATTTATTTATTTTATAAGGAATATTCGTTCTTAAATGTCTGACTATATTTTTAAATAGAATAACATGTTATAAGATAAATGAACGAGAAAATTTATGTTTGAACTTTATGTTATTTTAAGATATTCTAAGGCTAAAAGACCAAAAGAGGAAAAAAAAAACTGAGATAATCTATATTTTCTTATTAATTTCATATTTCTATTATATTATGTTTGAACTGAGAAAAAAATTTCATATTTCTATTAGAGAGAAAAAAAAAGACCAAATATATATCATGTTTGAACTTCATATTTTCTTATGAATTTCAAGATCGAAATATATGGTTCAATTACTTCTAATGACAAAACCTAGAGAGACCAAAAATAATCTATATTTATATTTATTTATATTATATTAAAAGCACGAAGATTTTTAGCAAAATGTTGTTCATTTTTCTTGCTTTTTAAAAATGAATTTCATACTAAACAAAATCGTGATTTAGTTATTTTATAATATTTCGAGTTTTGAAATTAACTAAAGTTTGATTATTAATTTTTTTCCTATTTTAATTACCTAGTTTGCACACATATTGTACCTTTAATTTATGGAACATTTTATTATTTCCTTATATTCATTCATTAAAAGGTTTGAGTTTTATTCAATGAAATTAATTATTTATCATGCAAGACAAAAGTCACCTATTCCTACTCATCATTTATCAAAGTAGAAACAAGTTATATGGAGGAAAAAAGATATGTTAGTAATATAAAGATATTGAAATAGTTTTTACTCAAAGCAATTTCAACACACACAAATCTAATATTTAGGACTTCTTCAATATTAATATCTTTTAGGTATTTGTTCTAAAATTTTTATTATTAATTAATTTCATCTTCATATATTTATTACTAGCTCATAATTGTGATTTATAACTTATTCAGGTTAAAAATTGAAAAAGAATTGTAGCGCACTGATTGTAAAAATATATAGGTTATATATGTAAAAATGCATCCTAATTTTGTTCATTAATTTTTAACTATGTGAGTCCGCATTAGGTAACTATGTAGAGCAATAAGAATTAGCTCTAAATTTTAATTATAGAATTATCAAAGCAATTCTTAATTTCTGTAATTAATCAGAGGGTTAACCTATTCAAAGAGGCTTCTCCGATTTTACACAAATTAAGCTAGTTTTTTTTTATTTGGTAACAGATTTCATAACACTAAGTGAGAATTTGAGATGTCTGAGATGAAATTAACCAAAACTTAGTATGATTGCAAATTAGAGATTCAACATAAAGGATCATCTCGATGAGTACACAATCAGAAGATAACAAGTCATGCAAAGACAGAGGTTACCTGAGCTCCACTTCCTAGCTAACATCGTTTCACCGAGATGCCGATGAAGCTCCAACCGAAAAAGCTTCTCCGAGTCGGTGATGTGGTGAAGAAGACGATTGAACACTCAACCTTACTTGCCGTTTCAGTGATTACATATTTCCTTTTGTATTGTTTTTTTCCGGTTAAGATATTGGGCCTTTATGTTGGGCCGAATCTCTTAATTTGTTTTTGTAAATATTGTTATTTTTTCGTTATAAATGACTTGTCTGGCTAATTTTAATTTTAAAAAAATAAAATTATCAAAGTCTAAATTTATGTTGACCATTAAAGTAGATTTCACCCTAAAAGAATTCGTAACACCCCGTATTATGCATATGCTAGTTCTATTCACATGACACTCGACATAGCCCTATCGTCTAGGTGAGGGACCAAGGTTCTTAAATGAGCAGTGATGATTTTAATTAGAGCGGAAGGTGTTGTGATACCCCACACGTTTCAGTTTGCACACTGCAAAGTTAACCGTGATGAAAGTATTTAAACTCAAGATAGTAAGATGGTAATCGAGCTTAAAGTTCAAAATTAAGTGTTAAGGTAAACAAAAGAGATTAAGATTTATAAAATGGAATAAAATATTGAGCTGCTTGCTGGCTTAACTAAGCTACTAGGTGCATCACCTACTTGAGCTATATGGATCTAGTTAAAAAGGCCAAAATTAATGGATCAGATTTAGGCCTATGTTAATGGACTCATTTGAGGTCCAAACTAAGAAAAATAAAATGAAAATGAAATAAAAACCCAGCAGCCAAATCTGCCAAGGCCCAATGTAGCTAAGCCCAACTAAGGAAAAGGAAAAGTAGGTGCATCACCTACTTTGACCTTTTGAGCAGCTTGATGTACGTAAATAGGTGTATCACCTACTTGACCAGTTAGTGGTTGAAAATGGAGCTGAAAAGGGAGGTTCTAGAAGATTTGTTTTTAAGGGTCAAGAAACCTCAATATAAGTTAAATATTGGCTGGAATTTCCACTCATTTTAACACACAAAATTCAGAATTTAACTCCAGCTTTCTCTCCCCTTTTCTCTGAAGGCTTAAAACAACAGCCATAAAATTCCCTCTAGGGTTCTTGAAGAAACCCTCATCTTTGAAAGACAAGGTAAGTGAAAACACTTATGGATTTAGCTTAATTATCCCATGGATGACTAGGAAAACATGTTATTTATGCTTAAGTATAAGGACAAGGGCAGAATGTTTCCATAAGTTGTTACTAATTTTTTCTTGGTTATTAAGAGACTTTTCTCTTCTTCTTTGGTTTAAGTGTGAAGGGAAGTTTAAGTTCCTGAAGAGTTCAAGTTAAAAGGAGAAGTTGCAGAAATTAAGATTTAATAATCTGAAAGGAAGGAGGTTAATTCATTGTAGTATCTGAGTTGTACAACAAGGTATGTAAGGCTATTCGATTCCATATTCTTTGGATGAAATCTGAAATTTGTGATTACTATCAAAAGTGAGTTTCCTAAGCTCAGTTCCTAGTAAAGGAACCATAGTGGCAGCGTACAATCTCCAACATGGCTAACGATATTTTCCCTCGAGTATGTCAAGTTACTCAATATATGTTCGTTACTCTATAGTTATGTGTTCATGTGCTAGTATAGGAATGGTATTCACAGCATCAAGCTTGGTGAATTCTCCCCTTAGTCAATTAAAGTCAATTGTGTCATTTGAGCTCATAAGTAATACATTGATGTTATATAGGTCCTTATGTCGTTGTTATTGCCTTAAAGTTATTATTGTCATGTCTTCTACTACTGGTCCGTAGTTCCAAATCTCAAAAATGATTATGACCACCAAAACAACAATCTCAAAGGATTAAAGAAACTAAGTGAAGTAATTTATATAATTATGGGAGGCAGCCCAGGGGCAAATGCCTAGCATGGGTTGATCCCATTTGGTATAGAAGGGTGGTAGCTCAGGGGCGAAATCCTAGCATGGGACGATCCCAATTGTTGTAATTACGATGACAGCATCCCAGGGGTTAAAATGCCTAGTATGGGTCATCCTCTTCTACCACTGATCAGCTGGTCATTTATATCACATGCCATACAAAGATTATAAAGTACAGAAAAGTAAAGAAAAGAATGTAACATATATGATCCCACCAGAGTAAACAAAGGTGGTCTTCTATTCTGAGCTATTCATTTATATATTGATACTTGGTTTCATTAAGGCCCTTGTTTTACACATGCTTACTGCCTTACATATTCAGTACCTTCTTTCATACTGACATCCCTTATGAGGGACGATGTGTTTCACGCCACAGGTACAGGCGCTCCAGCTAGTAGACCTCCTCAGTAGGAGCGCACGACACTCATATGCTTTTGGTGAGCTCCAGGTTGATTCGGGGCTTTACCGAGTCTTTAGTAGATTCATTTTGGTATTGTATGATATCGTAAGAGCAAGGCGGGGTCTGTCCTGACCTACTCTAAGTTTGTCTATCTTATAGAGGCTTTGTAGACTAATGCATAACATCAAATTATGGTTGGCTCTTTAACAGTTGTGGCCTCAACGGCCAAGTCATGTGTATATATTTTGGGCCTACCTATGTTGGTGTTTTATCATTGTGGCTTATGCATACACTTGTTAGAGCTTTATGATTGTCTTAGCTAAACACATGGTAGGTACAGGTTATATGTGGGTTCTCCCGGGCCTTTATGGCATCGGGTGCCTGTCCGTCTCAATGGGATTTGAGGTGTGACAAAGTGGTATCAAAGCAGGTCATCCTAGGGAGTCTACAAGGCCATGTCTATGTATAATATTGCTTATGGGTGTGTTGTACACCACATCTATAAACAGGAAGCTACGGGACATTTAGGAGTTGTCTCTTTTCTTTATCTCTTAGATCGTGCAATAGAACCAATGTTGTAAGTGAATCTTATCTAACTTCTAAATTGTTTCATTATAGCAAAGATGCTGGTTAGAAGAAGTAAAATTATAGGTAAGAATGTAGATGTGGCTGCTCAAGAAAGGACCAGCCAACCGCCACCTAGTCAAGTTGATAAAAGTGAGGCTCAAGATGAGTCTCTATCACAGACTTCCCCAACGCCTTCATCCCCAAGCAAGATTTAAGGAATGCGGTCCAATTATTGACTCATATAGTTGCTGGCCAAGGGCAAGGACAAGGGAAAGAAGGTCCAATTGCAGGTACTAGAGGGGAAGATAGGGCTGCTAGCGTGCGGATACATGATTTTCTTAATTTGGACCCTCCATCATTCACCGGGTTAGATCCTAATGAAGATCCGCAAGACTTTATCGATCAAATCCAGCGGACTTTGGATGCTATGCATGTATCTGATAAAGAAGCAGTTGAGCTAGCAGTATATAGATTGAAGTGTGTGGCCATTTTGTGGTACAAATCTTGGAAACAATCTAGGGGTACATGTGCACCTTCAATTATTTGGAAAGATTTCAAAAAGGCATTCCTTGACCATTATCTACCATTAGAGATTCGGGAGGCCTGTGCAAATTAGTTCTTAAATCTCCACCAAGGGAATATGAGCGTGAGGGAATATAGTCTCCAGTTTAATTCCTTGTCCAGGTACGCTCCTAATGTAGTAGCTACTATGGAGGATAGAGTTCATCGATACATGGATAGATTGGATTCGTATCTGGTTAGAGATTGTACCATTGCTTCGTTGAATAAAGACATGGATATAGCAAGAATGCAAGCTTTTACCCAAAAGTTGGAGGATCAAAGACAAAGAATAAGAACCCAAGAGTGGGAAAGAGGGCAGTCCAAGAGAGCCAAATCCACGAGGCAGTTTATGCCATCCCAAGGTGAGTTTAGGCCTCGGTTCTTTAATAGACCACCTAGGCCATCGTCTTCCTACTCTGCAGCTAGTTCCCCACCTCAGTTTCAAGAGTCTAGGGGCAATCCGTTTTGGCAAAGAGGTGAAAGCCAAGGTTCACGAACAGCGGGGCACCAAGAGCAGGGATGTATGAGCCAATCAAGGCCTCCTCGACAGCCATGCAAACAATGTGGGAGAAATCATCTAGGTGCTTGTAGGTTTGGGACATATGTTTGTTTTTGGTGTGGTACACCGGGACATATCATGAGAAATTGCCCTCATAGGGGCATGGGTAGTGTGGCACAGCCTACTAGATCAATTGCTACATCATCATCATCGGCACCTTCTTTAGGTAGGAGACAGATGCGTACAGATCGTGGTAGAGGAGCTAGGGGAGTGGTTAGTTCTAGCGGAGTTCAGAATCGCACTTATGCTCTAGGGGATCGACAGAATTTGGAAGCTTTGCCAGATGTAGTTAACAAGTACATTGTCCATGTTTTCACATATTGTATATGCATTAATTGATCCGGGGTCTATATTATCATATGTCACTCCAGTGATTGCTGGGAAGTTCAAAAGAACACCAGAATTATTGGTGAAGCCATTTGAAGTATCTACACTGATTGGTGAGTCTATCATAGCTAGAAGCGTTTATCATAATTGTATTGTAACTATTTGTGATCGTGATACATTGGCTGACCTTGTTGAGCTAGAAATGATAGATTTTGATGTTATAATGGGTATGGATTGGTTGTCTTCTTGTTATGCCACAGTAGATTGTCGAACCGAGATAGTGTATTTCCATTTGCCAAAAGAGGCAGTCCTTGAATGGAAAGGTAATATTGGGGCACCAAGAGGTAAGTTTATTTCTTATCTTAAGGCAAGGAAGATGATGTCCAAAGGATACATATGTCATCTGGTGAGAGTGAAAAATATAGATGCAGAGCCACCAACTCTTCAATCCATTCCGGTGGTAAACAAATTTCCTGAGGATCTTCCAGGTTTGCCTCCAGAACGAGAAGTAGAATTTGGTATTGATGTGATTCCAGATACTCAACCTATCTCCATCCCTCAATATAGAATGGCCCCGGCAGAATTATGAGAGTTGAAGGAGCAATTAAAAGATCTGTTAGAAAAGGGATTCATAAGGCCTAGTATGTCTCCTTGGGGAGCACCGGTTCTATTTGTACGCAAGAAAGATGACTCGTTGAGAATGTGTATTGACTATCGGCAATTGAATAAGGTAACAATTAAGACTAAATATCCCCTCCCTAGAATTGATGATTTGTTTGATCAGTTACAAGGTGCTAAGTGTTTTTCAAAGATCGACTTGAGGTCGGGTTATCACCAAGTGAGGGTCAAAGACAAAGATATACCCAAGACAGCTTTCCGAACATGGTATGGTCATTTTGAGTTTCTAGTTATGTCATTTGGGTTAACAAATGCACCAGCAGCTTTTATTGATTTGATGAATAGGATGTTCAAGCCATTTTTGAACGTGTTTGTGATAGTGTTCATAGATGACATTTTGGTGTATTCGAGATCAGAACATGACCATGCTAATCACTTGCGATAGGTGTTACAGATTCTTCATGATCATAAGTTGTATGCAAAGTTCTCTAAATGTGAGTTTTGGTTGAAATATGTAGCATTCTTAGGTCATATTGTATCTGATGAAGGAATAAAGGTTGATGCTCAAAAGATAGAAGTTGTGAAGAACTGGCCAAGACCTACAACTCCTATGGAGGTTCGTAGTTTCCTGGGATTGGCAGGTTATTATAGAAGGTTCGTTGAAGGATTTTCTTCCATTGCTGCACCCTTAACAAAGCTAACACACAAAACAACCAAGTTCCAATGGAGTGATGCAGGTGAAAGAAGCTTCCAAAAGATGAAGAATAAATTAACTTCTACACCTGTATTGGTACTCCCAGAAGGCACGGAAGGGTATGTAGTGTATTGTGATGCTTCAGGAGTGGGCTTAGGATGTGTATTGATGCAGCATTGTAAAGTAATAGCTTATGCCTCAAGGCAATTGCAAACACATGAGAAAAATTATCCAACCCATGATCTAGAGCTAGCAGCAGTTGTATTTGCTTTAAAGATATGGCGCCATTACTTGTATGGAGTTCATGTTGACATATATACTGATCACAGGAGTTTGCAATATATCTTTAAGCAAAAGGACCTGAATTTGAGGCAGTGAATGTGGCTGGAGTTATTAAAAGATTATGACATTAATATTTTGTATCATCCTGGGAAAGCAAACGTGGTAGCTGATGCTTTAACTCGTAAGATGATGGTAAGCAATTATGGGCAGTCCACGGAAAGACAAGGGATAACTAAAGATCTACATCAATTAGCTAGCTTGGGGGTGCACCTTCTTGAATCTTCGGACGAAGGGATTATTATGCAAAGTGTTGCAGAATCCTCATTAGTAGCAGAAGTGAAAGAGAAGCAATACACAAATCATATTCTATTATAGCTTAAGGAGAATGTACAACATGGTATGACAAAGGCATTTGAGCTTACACAAGAGGGCGCACTTCAGTGTCAGAATAGATTGTGTGTACCTAAAGTAGATGAACTAAGAAAAAGGATTATGATGGAAGCACATCATTCAAGATATTCTATCCATCCGGGGTCAGCTAAAATGTATCATGACTTAAAAGAAATGTATTGGTGGGGTGACATGAAGAAGAACATTGCGGAATTTGTGGCTTAATGTCCAAATTGTCAACAAGTAAAAGTGGAACACCAAAAGCCCGAAGATTATATGCAGCCTATAGAACTCCCAATTTGGAATGGGACATGATCAACATGGATTTTGTCACTAGTTTGCCTCGCTCATTTCGGAAGTTTGATTCCATATGGGTAATAGTTGACAGACTCACCAAATCAGCGCACTTCTTGCCGGTTAAGACTACTTATACAGTTGAAGAGTATGCAAGGTTGTATATTAAAGAGATAGTTCAGCTACATGGAGTGCCAATCTCTATTATATCTGATAGGGGAGCTCAATTCACGACAAATTTTTGGAAGTCATTTCAGAAGAGTTTGCAAACACAAGTGAATTTAAGTACAGCCTTTCACCCTTAAACGGATGGTCAGGCAGAACGTATGATTCAAACACTTGAGGATATGTTGCGAGCTTGTATATTAGACTTTAAAGGTAATTGGGATGATCATTTGCCGCTGATCAAGTTTGCATACAACAATAGCTACCATTCAAGTATCAAAATGGCACCTTATGAATCTTTGTATGGAAGAAAGTGCATATCACCAATAGGCTAGTTTGAAGTGGGTGAAACTGCTTTATTTGGGCCAGATCTTGTTCATCAAGCTATGGAAAAAGTTAAGGTTATACAACAACCTCTAGCAACAGCTCAAGGTCGACACAAATCATATGCAGATGTTAGGAGAAGAGGACTAGAGTTTTCCATGGGAGATTGGGTGTTCTTGAAGGTGTCAACATTGAAAGGGGTAGTGAGATTTCGCAAAAAGGGAAAGCTGAGTCCACGGTACATAAGGCCATATAAGATTATTCGAAGAGTTGGCCAAGTAGCCTATGAGTTAGAGCTACCACGAGAGCTTTCAACTGTTCATCCGGTGTTTCACGTCTCAATGCTTCGGAAATGCATAGGTGACCCATCTCATATTACTCCTAATGAAGATGTACAAGCTACGGGAGATCTCACTTATAAAGAAGTACCCATTGCTATTCTGGATCGACAAGTTAAGAAGTTAAGAAATAAAGAGGTAACTTCTGTAAACGTTCTATGGAGAAACCAACAAGTAGAAGAAGTTACATGGGAAGCAGAAGAAGCAATGAAATTTAAGTATCCTCATCTCTTTCAAATCAATGAGAAAGATGAAAATATGGAGTTGAGGCATTGATAAGTAAGTATAAATCTATATGTATTATGTGATTAATAGTAGTACGTAACTTAGGCTTGAACTTGTTTGGGCTGACTAACCATGCTAACATTCGAGGACGAATGTTCTTAAGGGGGAGAGGATGTAACACCCCGTATTATGCATATGCTAGTTCTATTCACATGAAACTCGACATAGCCCTATCGTCTAGGTGAGGGAACAAGGCTCTTAAATGAGCAGTGATGATTTGAATTAGAGCGGAAGGTGTTGTAATGCCCCACACGTTTCAGTATGCATACTGCCAAGTTAACCGTGATGAAAGTATTTAAACTCAAGATAGTAAGATGGTAATCGAGCTTAAAGTTCAAAGTTAAATGTTAAGCTAAAGCAAAAGAGATTAAGATTTATAAAATGGAATAAAATATTGAGCTGCTTGCTGGCTTAACTAAGCTACTAGGTGCATCACCTACTATATGGATCTAGTTAAAAAGGCCAAAATTAATGGATCAGATTTAGACCTATGTTAATGGACTCATTTGAGGTCCAAACTAAGAAAAATAAATGGAAATGAAATAAAAACCCAGCAGCCAAATCTGCCAAGGCCCAATGTAGCTAAGCCCAACTAAGGAAAAGGAAAAGTAGGTGCATCATTTACTTTGACCTTTTGAGCAGCTTGATTTACATAAGCAGGTGCATCACCTACTTGACCAGTTAGTGGCTGAAAATGGAGCTGAAAAGGGAGGTTCTAGAGGATTTGTTTTTAAGGGTCAAGAAAGCTCAATATAAGATAAATATTGACTGGAATTTCCACTCATTTTAACACGCAAAATTCAGAATTTAACCCAGCTTTCTCTCCCCTTTTCTCTGAAGGTTTAAAACAACAACCATAAAATTCCCTCTAGGGTTCTTGAAGAAACCCTCATCTTTGCAAGACAAGGTAAGTGAAAACACTTATGAATTTAGCTTAATTATCCCATGGATGATTAGAAAAACATGTTATTTATGCAAAAGTATAAGTACAAGGGCATTCCACAAGCTGTTACTCATTTTTTCTTGGTTATTAAGAGACTTTTCTTTTCGTCTTTGGTTTAAGTGTGAAGGGAAGTTTAGGTTCTTGAAGAGTTCAAGTTAAAAGGAGAAGTTGTAGAAATTAAGATTTAATAATCTGAAAGGAAGGAGGTTAATTCATTGCAGTATCCGAGTTGTTCAACAAGGTATGTAAGGCTATTCGATTCCATATTCTTTGGATGAAATCTGAAAATTGTGATTACTATCAAAAGTGAGTTTCCTAAGCTCAATTACTAGTAAAGGAACCATAGTGGTAGCGTACAATCTCCAACATGGCTAACGATATTTTCCCTCGAGTATGTCGAGTTACTCAGTATATGTTCATTACTCTATAGTTATGTGTTCATGTGCTAGTATAGGAATGGTATTCACAGCATCAAGCTTGGTGAATTCTCCCCTTAGTCAATTAAAGTCAATTGTGCCATTTGAGCTCATAAGTAATATATTGATGTTATATAGTTCCTTATGTCGTTGTTACTGCCTTAAAGTTATTATTGTCATGTCTTCTGCTACTGGTCCGTAGTTCCAAATCTCAAAAATGATTATGACCACCAAAACAACAATCTCAAAGGATTAAAGAAACTAAGTGAAGTAATTTATATAATTATGGGAGGCAGCCCACGGGCAAATGCCTAGCATGGGTTGATCCCATTTGGTATAGAAGGGTGGTAGCTCAGGGGCGAAATCCTAGCATGGGACGATCCCAATTGTTGTAATTACGATGACAGCATCCCAGGGGTTAAAATGCCTAGTATGGGTCATCCTCTTCTACCACTGATCAGCTGGTCATTTATATCACATGCCATACAAAGATTATAAAGTACAGAAAAGTAAAGAAAAGAATGTAACATATATGATCCCACCAGAGTAAACAAAGGTGGTTTTCTATTCTGAGCTATGCATTTATATATTGATACTTGGTTGCATTACGGCCCTAGTTTTACACATGCTTACTGCCATACATATACAGTACCTTTTTTCGTATTGATGTCCCATATGGGGGACGGTGTGTTTCATGCCACAGGTATAGGCGCTCCAAATTGTAGACCTCCTCAGTAGGAGCGTACGATACTCAGCTGCTTTTGGTGAGCTCCTGGTTGATTCAGGGCTTTTTTGAGTCTTTTGTAGATTAATTTTGGTATTGTAAGATAGTAAGAGTAAGGGGGGGTCTGTCCCAACCTACTCTAAATTTGTCTATCTTATAGAGACTTTGTAGACTAATGCATAACGTGGAATTATGGTTGGCTCTTTAACAGTTGTAGCCTCAACGGCCAAGTCATGTGTATATATGTTGGGCCTACCTATGTTGGTCTTTTATCATTGTGGCTTATGCATATACTTGTTAGAGCTTCATTATTGTCTTAGCTAAATACATGGTAGGTACAGGTTATGCGTGGGTTCTCTCGGGCCTTCACGGCATCGGGTGCTTGTCCGTCTCAATGGGATTTGAGGTGTGACAGAATTTGACCTTTATGTTTCCTAATATTAGAATTTTGAAACCAATTAAAATTCTTCTTATTAAAGTTTTACTTGAATTATGGATAAAGTATATATAATATTTAGGACTTTAAAATCAGTTAAAAAATTTTACCTTACATAAATGTTTTTCTAACCTTACAAGGAATTTTTTATTTTAATACCTAGAAATGAAAATTTTCTTATTCTAGTCTCTTTAAATATATAATTGTTAGTGTGGTGTTTTCTTCTTATTTTCAAATATTACTAATACATAATTACCTAGAAATTATGAACCATCAAAATTCCATGTTATTCTTCTTTAAAATTTAAGAGTTTTATTCAAATTTTAAGCATAATTTTTCAGAAGTCAGAATTAGCATGATACTGTTAATTTAAAAGATAAATTAAGTTACAAGCATATTATGTAAAATTATAACTTCAATTGATAATTGAAGCTTTAGAGAAATTAATTCTCTTGGAGCTTTGAAATAATAATAAATCTCTTTATATATATAAATAGTTTTAAATAATTTTTCTAAGTAGTGTGAACAGTTGAAATTTAAAGTCGTCTATTGCCGGAGTCCATCAAATTTCAAGATTTGAAATTAAGGGTAACTTAAATTTTTATCTGGTCTTGGATAAACACGATAAAGACATACACCAATAAAAAATTAGGTAAATTTTATGGAAGATACACTTAGTTTACCTATAAAAATAAATTTGGATTAAATTCAGGTCATGCCCATTTATTAAAATCAAAAGAAAGTATATATAACACTTGGGTCTAAAAGTGATCCAAGCCCAAGCCCAAAACAGAAAAAAACAAAGCAACAAAAAGGAAACAAAAGCCTACTAAATTATATATATTCAGCTAAGACTAAAAATAGACAAAGCCTAAAAGTCTCTAGATAATCGATCGATTCATCTTCTTCGACAAAGCTCCAACAGTTATGGTTGGAATCAACTCAAGTTTCAGTAGGTCTTACTGGAGAAGATCTTGGTAGAAAAACAAAGAACTCAAAAGAATTTCACATAGAAGTTTGCACATATTACAAACGTCATGAAATCAACCTCCATGAAGACTTCTTCAGGTTTATGTCATTACATTCAGACCACTAATTCGAGGTAAACCCTCTATTCTCTTCATTTCTTATAAATAGGGACTAGTATTGATGAATTTTACCGTTATCTCCTTTTTCTTAGTAGAATGAGCTTCGAGGAGCAGATACCTCTACAAAAGGATCCAGATCTAACATGTATGTCCTCAAAATCATGTTTTTCCTTATAATCCTTCGATAGTTTCTTTTTTATCTCATTGTTTCCCCTAGTTGTAACTGTAATCTTGTATCCCTTGAGGTTGTGTTGAATGTGTACTAAATTGCCTCTTTGTGTATTGAAATATCTTTTTTGACACTTTATTATTCTTAAATTCGGCATCATGTTCTTTTGCAAGCTGTATTATTATTTTTGCTTGTGATGGAACATCATGTATTGAGTTAAACTATAATGCTTGTATACCTGTAAAATTGAGCACAAAGTTAGTAAAAGAACCATCTAATTGATTCCCTTCTTTGAGAGTATACTCCACTTCTATTGTACTATTACTCATCAAGTGTTTAACCGTCTTTATCTCTATAGAAAATCTCCAAGGCACCTCAAAAATTGTCACGACCCAAGGTACCCCCTAGACATGACATGGCATACACGACCTCGAGAGGCCTCATACAAGCCACTTAGCATAAATACATACAAGATCATAGAGGTTCAAAAGACAATTTTTATATCAAAGCTTTAAGGAAATATCGGAAGTCTACATCAATGTCTCAAAGACAATCTAACATAAGAAAGTGAAATAAGGTTTGGGACATAACCCAATACAAGGTCAAAGAAAGAACATAAAAGTAAGAACAACTAGGCTATGTCCTCAGATGGATAAGGACTCACCAAGTCTTCACAATTCTTCAACTAAGCTCTAGCCACGAGTGGATAGTGAATCGCCAAGTCCTACATCAACAAGTCAATATAGGGAAGAGTATGCATTAGTACAATCAAGTACCAAGTATGATAACCATGCACATAAATCATTTTAAAATGCAAAAAAGGGACATTTTCATGATATGCAATGACCAAGCTAAACATTATAAAGGTTAGGAAACATGAAACATAAATCATGGTCAAAGCAAACTAAACATCTTTACTTAACATATTGCTTACGTGGATCCACTAGCTAGTGTCTATCATAGACTATCATCCTATAGTGGCACATAGTTTATGGGCCATGGTTAATCGCCACTTGTCCACTTGGTGCTAAGCATAATTCCCACGGATTAATCATAGTTCAAACATCATGAGTAGACATAGGTAATCGCCACTTGTCAACATTAGGGAACATGGGTAATCGCCTCTTGTCCCTTACTTAGAATAGCTCCTTAGTCATCAATTCAAGTTTAGTTGAGCAAACCTTTCAACAAGTTATGAATCATTATATGTGAGAAAACCTTTCACATTCATGGGTTGAGCAAAATATGAGAAATCCTTTCATAACTCAACAATAACATCAACATATCATAAACTTTGATGCTTCAATCTCAAAACACCCTTAATTCATCATTAGCTTCTTAAGAGACATGCATAATTTCATAGACTTCATCTTTACATATTTCATCATGCTCATGATTCAAAGATCATAGAATTCACATGGGTTCATAAGAATTCAACTTAAATCATACAATTAAGTTCCAATTCATGCTAAGGAAGCCATATTTAAAGTAACATGATCATATATGAAAGAATCCACATGATAGAGGAAAATCATACTTTTGAAATCATAATTGAAGATCACATATCACGCTAGATCATGCACTAAATTACTTTATCACGCTAGATTGTGTACTAGGAATCATAAAATCAACAATTGAAAATCATAGTTGAAGAACCCATAAGAATTGACAAAACCCTAATTCAATTGGGGAATTGAACCTTGAAAACTTGAAGAAACTAGGGACCCATTAGAGGAAAGGGCTCCAAATGGTGAATGCTTAACATACCTCAACAAAGTCCACAAGAAATTGCTAGAAATTGATGACCTTCAATGGAGGATCCTAGCCCTTCTTCTTCCTTGAGAGTTGAGAGAATTTCTTAGAGAGAAAAATATTTGAGAGAGGAGATTTTTGGGAATGTTTTTGAATGAGTGAAATTAGGCTTAGGAAATATATATAGGGTCTGGGTTAAGGGTATAACCGACTTAGATTTGGAGTTAAACATTTAGGAAAAAGACCAAAAATCCCTTAAATAAAAACTGTCGGGGTCCATCAATGGTCAGGACCTACGGTCCGTACATCAATCGAGGGACCGTCCTGTCCTTCCGTCAATTGATTCAGAGATCTCCATTTAGGCCTAAAATTTGGCTAAGTCTGGAGGGGATCTACGGGACCCATCTACGGACTGTCAATTGGACGACGACTCTTCCTGTTGCTCCGTAGGTCAAAGTTCAGAAACTTGAAATCCTGAAGGTTTACAGTGCCATCGACTATTCCCACCTACGGCCCGTCATTCGACCTACGGTCCACACTAGAATTTTTTTTTTTGAAAAGCTGCATTTTCTTTCTTTGAAAACTTGGGGTGTTACAATATCTCCCCCTTGGGAACATTCGTCCTCGAATGAGAGTCAAGACATCAAGAGAAGGGTAAGAGACATGGATTGACAACCCAACTTAACATGCAATCACATAATTCACATATCCGAGGAGGGAACATCAACTCCAAGCTAAAGCATGTTGAACATATCATTTCATGAAGACTTTATGCAACTTATACTCAATGCACATAATCATAGATAAAACAATCAAGTTAGCTCATTTTCTCAAAATTAGACTCTTCATGAACATGCATAATCAAGGAAATCATGGAAATCAACTGTGACACATATAATCGAGGAATGAACCATGAGGAACTAGATACCTCAAGCTAGAGTAGAATCGGAGGAGAAAGGATGAGGATATCGGGACATCATATCGGCCTCGGCCTCACACGAGCACCCTCAACTAATTCATTCCTCCACAAAACTTTCACGGAAGCAATTTCTTTATTCCTTAACTTTCGGACTTGCCGATCTAGAATTTCAACCGGAACCTCTTCATAGGATAAGCTATCCTTTATGCCAAGGCTCTCCAAAGGCACTATAGACGTCGGGTCACTAACACACTTCTTTAATAATGAGACATGGAAAACCGGATGCACAGATGCCAAATCGTTTGGCAAGTCAAGTTCATAAGCAACCTTACCAACTTGTCTCAAAATTTGGTATGGGCCCACATAACAGGGACTAAGTTTCCCTTTCTTCCCAAATCTCTTTACACCCTTCATGGGTGATATTTTCAAATAGACCCAATCATTAACATCAAATTCCAATTCTCTTCTTCTAACATCGGCATAGGACTTTTGTCAACTTTGAGCCATTTTCAACCTTTCTCTAATGAGTCTAACTTTCTCCATAGCCTCATGTACCAATTCCGAGCCTATCAAAGCAACTTCCCCAACTTCAAAACAACCTATAGGAGATCTACACCTCCTACCATAGAGAGCTTCAAATGGAGCCATACCAATACTCGAATGGTAGCTATTGTTATATGCAAACTCAATCAAAGGAAAATGATCATCCCAATTACCCTTGAAATCAATTGCACAAGCCCTCAACATATCTTCCAAAGTTTGGATAGTACCCTCTGCTTGCCCATAGGTTTGAGGATGAAAGGCCGTACTAAGCTTAACACGAGTACCAAGACCCTTTTGGAAAGATTTCCAAAATTGAGAAGTAAATTGTGCACCACGATCGGAGATAATAGATAAAGGCACTCCATGCAACCTAACCATCTCTCTCAAGTACAACTTAGTATAATCCTCCGCCAAATAAGAAACTTTGACGGGAATGAAATGGGATGATTTCGTCATACGATCCACAATAACCCAAATTGAATCATATTGTCGCTGGGTGCATGGTAAACCAACAATGAAGTCCATATTCACATCTTACCACTTCCAAGTAGGAATACTAATGTCTTGGGTCAAACCTCCCGGCTTTTGTTGCTCAACTTTCACTTGTTGACAATTAGGACATTTAGTCACAAACTCCGCAATATCTTTCTTCATTCCATTCCACTAATAGACCTCCCACAAATCACGGTACATCTTGGTAGCTCCCGGGTGAATGGAATATCGAGAACTATAGGCTTCCAATAAAATTTGTCCTCTTAAGTCATCTACATTGGGAACACACAAACGACCTTGATATCGAAGCACACCATCTCCCCCTTGGGAGAAAGCCTCAATGGGCTTCTTGAGCACGACTTTCTTCAACTCGACCAAATTAGGATCAAGATCTTGTTTAGCCTTCATAGTATGCACGAAGGACGATTCGGAACCATTATGGACCATAACACCACCTTTAGTGGAATCAACCAACCAAACACCCAAGCGGGCCAACCTATGAACATCGCGAACCAACTCTTTCTTACCGTCCTCAATATGAGCAACACTACCCATAGATAACCGACTAAGAGCATCCGCCACCACATTAGCCTTGCCGGGGTGATAGAGGACACTCATGTCATAGTCTTTTAACAACTCTAGCCACCTCCTTTGGTGAAGATTTAGGTCTTTTTGTTTAAACACATATTTCAAACTCTTATGATCGTGAAGACGTCAACATGCACACCGTACAAATAATGCCTCCAAATCTTTAAAGCAAACACAACAGCCGCTAGTTCTAAATCATGAGTAGGATAGTTCTTTTCATGTACCTTGAGTTTCCTTGAAGTGTAAGCAATAACTTTTCTGTTTTGCATAAGAACACATCCTAGCCCAATTCTCGAGGCATCACAATAAACCACAAAGCCATCGGACCCCTCGAGCAAAGTCAATATCGGAGCCGAAGTAAGTCTATCTTTCAACTCTTCTCACAAGCTTCGGACCAAGCAAACATAACCTTCTTTTGAGTCAAAGCCATTAATGGAGAAGCAATCAAAGAAAACCCTTCAACAAATCTCCTATAGTAACCGGCTAAGCCTAAGAAACTACGAATATCCGAAGGTGATAGAGGTCTAGGACAGTTCCTAACCATATCCGTCTTCTTAGGATCTACTTTAATACCTTTACTGGAGACAATGTGACCAAGAAATGCCACAGACCTTATCCAAAACTCACATTTATCAAACTTAGCAAAACGTTGTTGGCCCTTTAGGGCTCGCAATACAATCCTCAAATGGTCGGCATGATCATCTTCACTCCTTGAGTAAATCAAGATATCATCAATGAACACAATCACAAACATATCAAGGTATTGTCTAAACACCCTATTCATCAAATCCATAAATACGGCCGGGGCATTCATCAACCCAAACGACATCACTAAGAATTCATAATGTCCATATCTAGTCCGAAAAACCATTTTTGGAATATCATCTTCCTTCACTCTCAATTGGTGATAACCCAAATGAATAGCAATCTTAGAGAAGTAACTAGCCCCTTGAAGTTGATCAAACAAATCATCTATCCTTGGAAGAGAATACTTATTCTTAATGGTAACCTTGTTCAATTGGCGGTAATCAATACACATACGGAGTGAGCCATCTTTCTTCCTTACAAACAAGACCGGAGCACCCCATAGAGAAATACTCGATCGGATGAAACCCTTATCCAACAAGTCTTTCAATTGCTCTTTTAGTTCCTTAAGTTTTGCCGGAGCCATTCTATAAGGAGGAATAGAAATAGGTTGCGTATCCGGAAGAAGGTCAATACCGAAGTCTATTTCCCTTTCGGGAGGAACACTGGGCAAATCATCGAGAAAAACCTCTGGAAACTCATTAACAACGGGGACCGACTCAAGAGTAGGGGCTTCGGAATCCACGTTCCTCACCCTAACTAGATGGTATATGCAACCCTTAGAGATCATCTTCCTAGCTTTAAGACAAGAAACAAATTGACTCTTGAGCATAGAATTTCCCCCCTTCCACTCTAGGATAGGCTCATTCGGAAAAATTGAAACTTGACCATTTGGGTCCTACAATCAATAGAAGCATAACAAGAGTGCATCCAATCCATCCCAGGAATAACATCAAAATATAACATATCAAGCTCTACAAGATCAACATAAGTGACTCTATGAGATAAAGAGATGGGGCAATTTCTATAGACTCTCTTAGCCACAATAAATTCATCAATCAGAGTAGAGACATGAAAAGGATCTAGCAACATATCCGGAACAACATCAAACCTCATAGCCACATATGGCGTCACAAAAGACAAGGTAGCACCGGGATCAAGAAAAGCATAAACATCAAAGTGGAAGACTTTCAACATACCGGTGACCACATCGGGAGAACCCTCTTGCTCTTGACAAGCTTGAAGCGCATAGAACCGGCTTTGCTTTTGGTTTCCACTACAGCCCACCGGGTTTTGAGGTTGAGTCTGTCGATGATTATCTCCTTCCTTCTTAGCCACTAAGGGACAATTCCTTATCTTGTGATCCGTCTTACCATAACCGAAGCATGCATTCGAGCCGACGAGACATTTACCCTCATGCCTCTTTCCACACTTGGCACAAGTGGTCGATGAAAAGCCACTACCATTCCCTCCTTGAGGCTTAGGGTTAGACACCCTTTCTTTGTTGTACTTAGGAGGAGCATTTGAGAAACCTTGACCGTAAAACCTTTATCAAGGCTTGAAACGACCTTGTCCCTAGGACCTTGAGTGCGAAAAGTTACCATCACCGGTGTTAGCCCTCTTTGCCTCTCTAGACCTTTCTTTGAGTTTCTCCTCTTCTATTTGTTGGGCATGAACCATGAGACGAGAGATATCCATTTCATTGATAAGCATGGCGGTGCGGCACTCCTTGACCACCATTTCGGACACTCCCGAAACAAACTTACTCATTATCACTCTAGGATCGGCAACCAAAGAAGGAGCATATCGGGACAATTGTGTGAATTTCAAAGCATACTCTTTCACACTCATGCTTCCTTGACGAAGGTTGATAAAATCGAGCACCCTTGCCTCCCTCATCTCAAGGGGAAAGAACCTATCAAGGAAAGCAACCTTGAATTTCTCCAAATCAAGAGGACCCTCATTAATCACCCTCCCTTCCTTCCACTGGGTGAACCAAATTTGAGCAACTCCCTTAAGTTGATAAGTGGCTAACTCCGCCTTTTATTTCGGCGTCACATCCATGATCATCAACACTTTATAAACCTCATCAATGAATTCTTGAGGATCTTTCTCAACCTTGGAACCGTAAAACTCCGGAGGGTTCATCCTTGTAAAGTCCCTTACCCTTGATGTCGTCGTACCCACATTTGGGTTCACGGGAGCCACAACCTCTCTATTTGCTTGAGCCGTCACGGCTTGAGCCAACACTTGAAAAGTAGCCCTAAACTCCGCATTAGATACTTGTTCGGCCAAAGGGTCGACCGGAACTTATGGAGCTTGAGGAGGAACTTGTTGATCCACATTCTCTCTCGCAATTCTTCTAGCATAAGCTCTTCGGGTCGCCATATCCTGAAACGCATAGGATAGGGATTAGGAGAGAGACATATAGAGTTAAACTCTATGGCACGACTTAGGAGTAATGAAAGAAGTGGGGTTTCTTAAACGTCTTATAGCCTCTCATTCATAAATGTGGCGCGCTTCACACTCATGAACAAGACTCTACTTGACGCGACTTATGAGACATCCTAGGATCTTTCTAAAACCTTTGCTCTAAATACCAAGTTTGTCACGACCCAAGGTACCCCTTAGATGTGACATGGCGTAAAAGACCCCGAGATACCTCATACAAGCCACTTAGCATAAATACATACAAGATCATAGAGGTTCAAAAGACAATTTTTATATCAAAGCTTTAAGGAAATATCGGAAGTCTACATCAATGTCTCAAAGACAATCTAACATAAGAAAGTGAAATAAGGTTTGGGACATAACCCAATACAAGGTCAAAGAAAGAACATAAAAGTAAGAACAACTAGGCTATGTCCTCAGATGGATAAGGACTCACCAAGTCTTCACAATTCTTCAACTAAGCTCTAGCCACGAGTGGATAGTGAATCGCCAAGTCCTACATCAACAAGTCAATATAGGGAAGAGTATGCATTAGTACAATCAAGTACCAAGTATGATAACCATGCACATAAATCATTTTAAAATGCAAAAAAGGGACATTTTCATGATATGCAATGACCAAGCTAAACATGATAAAGGTTAGGAAACATGAAACATAAATCATGGTCAAAGCAAACTAAACATCTTTACTTTACTTTAGAAACATAATAAAAGCACTTTAGTTCATTGTTTGTGGGGAATAGCATTAACCGACATATAAGACCATGTGGGCTATCAACATGAAATTCGGTGTATAACCCAACACCGATAGGGCCATCCTACTTGCCAAGGCAGGACCCTTTACTTAACATATAACTTACGTGGATCCACTAGCTAGTGTCTATCATAGACTATCATCCTATGGTGGCACATAGTTTATGGGACATGGGTAATCGCCACTAGTCCACTCGGTGCTAAGCATAATTCCCACGGATTAATCATAGTTCAAACATCATGAGTAGACGTGGGTAATTGCCTCTTGTCTGCATTAAGTAACATGGGTAATCGCCTCTTGTCCCTTACTTAGAATAGCTCCTTAGTTATCAATTCAAGTTTAGTTGAGCAAACCTTTCAATAAGTTATGAATCATTATATGTGAGAAAACCTTTCACATTCATGGGTTGAATAAAATATGAGAAATCCTTTCATAACTCAACAATAACATCAACATATCATAAACTTTGGCGCTTCAATCTCAAAACATCCTTAATTCATCATTAGCTTCTTAAGAGACATGCATAATTTCATAGACTTCATCTTTACATATTTCATCATGCTCATGATTCAAAGATCATAGAATTCACATAGGTTCATAAGTGCCAATTCATGCAATTAAGTGCCAATTCATGCTTAGGAAGTCATATTTAAAGTAACATGATCATATATGAAAGAACCCACATGATAGAGGAAAATCATAATTGAAGATCATATATCATGCTAGATAGTGCACTAAATTACTTTATCACGCTAGATCGTGCACTAGGAATCATAAAATCAACAATTGGAAATCATAGTTGAAGAACCCATAAGAATTGATCAAAACCCTAATTCAATTGGGGAATTGAACCTTGAAAACTTGAAGAAACTAGGGATCCATTGGAGGAAAGGGCTCCAAATGGTGAATGCTTAACATACCTTAACAAATTCCACAAGAAATTGCTAGAAATTGATGACCTTCAATGGAGGATCCTAGCCCTTCTTCTTCCTTGAGAGTTGAGAGAATTTCTTAGAGAGAAAAATATTTGAGAGAGGAGATTTTTGGGAATGCTTTTGAATGAGTGAAATTAGGCTTAGGAAATATATATAGGGTCTGGGTTAAGGGTATAACCGACTTAGATTTGGAGTTAAACATTTAGGGAAAAGACCAAAAAGCCCTTAAATAAAAACTGTCGGGGTCCATCTACGGTTAGGACCTATGGTCCGTACATCAATCGAGGGACCGTCCTGTCCTTCCATCAATTGATTCAGAGATCTCCATTTAGGCCTAAAATTTGGCTAAGTCTGGAAGGGATCTACGGGACCCATCTACGGACCGTCAATTGGACGATGACTCGTTCTGTTGTTCTATAGGTCAAAGTTTAGAAACTTGAAATCCTGAAGGTTTACAGTGCCATCGACGGTTCCCACCTACGGCCCGTCATTCGACCTACGGTCCGTAGTTGACCTCTGTAGTCACTGGCACCAGAATTCTTTTTTGAAAAGCTGCATTTTCTTTCTTTGAAACTTGGGGTGTTACACAAATCTAAAATTTTCTTAAGAATGAGTGAGATGTGAGCTTCTCCCCATGACACTGATAGTAAGTTCTTGTTAATGGAGTGTTCCATACCTACTCTCATTGCAACAACTCCAACACTAAGAAACCTCCTATCCTTTTTATTTCAGCAAAGACAAAGTTTCCTTCTTCATTCCTACTGCTAAATGCACTAGAATTAGGACCAAAATTTCCTTTACTTGCATCATCTGTATTAGACTTATAAAAATCAATTTTAGGATATTTCCATCTGATTACCTTACAAAAAATAAGAGGGGTGTACTTTTCAAACATTTTCACCATATATATCTGCTTTTGGCAAGCTTAAGCAGATTCTATTCACCTCCATAATTATGGTATGCCTTGACATTTTACCTTCATATATAATAATGCTCCTCATCTTCCACACATATCATACAATAAAAATTGGAACTACCCTATATAAAGTCATCCACTTAGCTACATACTCTAAACTCGACCACTTGTCAATAGTTTGTCTAACTTGAAGAAAAGATCATTGTATCCCTATTGCTCCTGCAAATATACGCCACGAGCTGTTAGAATCAGGACAAGTAATAAACAAGTGATCAAATGTCTTTTGTGCATTGTTATCACATCTCGACGAATTTCGGGCACAATCTAGACGATTGGAAACTACATTCTCAATTTCCAAGGGGATACTTTGAGAATTTTTATACAAACTAACTTTCTTCATAATGCTACACACAACAGAGTCTTCGTGTTGAGTTTTGTCACGTTCTCTTAACATCTCCATGTATTTTTGTTAAGGCAGTATTCTTTCATAATCTAGTACACGATTCTTTTATTCACATTCACTTCTTTCTTCATCAAAACGAAAAGTTTTCTTAAACCCAATCGCTGATCTTTTCTTATCCAAAGTTGATTTACTCATGTCTTGTTCCTTTCATGAGATCTTCATCTTGAAATTTTGTAACATCTCAGACTTCGAAAGAGATAAATAGAGGTTCGTATAAGTCACCCATCAGTTTTTAGTTTTGGGTCAACTTCAAATGACCATATCTTTTTAGCACAGAAAGAATTAGGTGGCCCATTATCTATCAAATCGAAGCTCTTTGAGTGCTCTTTCCAATGCCGCCAAGTTTGCTATATTTCGAGCTCGAAGTAAAAAGTTATGCCTGTTTTAGTGAAGCCTCTCTATTTATGGTATCTCAATCATTTCTAGAAGGGTAGTTTGGTCTTTTCCTCTCTCTCCTAAGCCTAGCCACTTTTTTCCTTCACCCAAATAAGGGTCTAATATGTTTTAGACCACTTTTTTCATTCCTAAACACTTAGAGAAATTAGAGCGAGGTTCCAAGAGGAGAAAAAGCTAGGTTTCGAGCATTCTTCAAGATCGGTCGATTTCACCAAGAAAATTTTCTTTCCAGGTATGTAAGGATTTCCACACTGATGGACTTGTTCTTCCTCACGCCATAAATCTATTTTATCCACAAAATCATTGTATCTAAAGAATTCTTGCATAGTTCTTGATTTTAGTTCAATTCTTTAACAATGGAGGTTATGAATTCTTTTGTGTTGTGGATCTTTGGTAATAGTTGTATTTCAAGAGAGTTTATATGAAAGTTTCTATAAATTCGTGTTGGGTTTGAGAATCAAGAAGAGTTTAGGAGGAATTACTCAATTCTAAACTAGTTGGGATCCTATTTTGGCTTGAAAAATTCGTCAAATTTCTGGGTATGGGGATGGACCAGCGAGCCACCAAAGTGCCAGAACTACTGCTCAGTAATTTAGGGTCTGGCGCCCTGCGCCAACAGTGCGCCCCAACCTCTGATCAGTAGTTTAGGGCCTGGCGGCCCGCGCCAATAGTGCGATAGGGGTCACCTAGCCTTTTTTCTTCTGTGTTTCATTCCGAACGTGTTCCTTTGAGTCGTGACTACATTCCATTCTTTGTATTAGCTCCTATAGGCTCCATTTATCTTTGAAAAATCATCTATTAATCCTACTCATATGTCTTAATGCACTTTCAAAACTAAAGTGAAAGAGAAAAGTTCAGGAGCTTTTATTGAGTTATTATTGAGAATGTAAGGATGAGTTTTGAGAAGAGTTTTATACATGATTGAGAAAGAATAAAAGGGAACTAAGTATTCCCAAATGTAACATTTTACATTGAGAAAAGAGAAACTTTGTTTTTCTAAAAAGAGTTATGAGTTCAAAGATACTTCAAAGTTGTTACCTCTTTTAAGAGGATCTTTTGAGTAATTACCTCAAATTGAGAAAAAAGAATGTTTTTAAACATTGAGCATGAGTATATATATATATATATATATATATATATATTTATTGGGAGTAGTATTGACCACCGATATGGGAATGAGTTAAGACAACTCACATTCCTCATAAACCATGTAGCCAACATGGGTAAAGGATCATACTTTTAGATGAATCCTTAGTGTCTTCGGATAGAGCTTCGTGGATCCACTTAGTTGAAGTATTTTATACTCCGGCAAGGTATATGACAGTTCTGACAGCGTGGGCGAGACATTGTATCATCACCTAGCTGATAGTGATGGTTGTCGATAAGAGAATCTCCCAAACAAGAGTAAAGAGTATTTTATTGTATTTTTATACATCATTGAGTTTATATCTTCTATTTTATAACGCTTTAAACATTGCATCTCTTTTTATTGCTTTTGTATTGAGGTTGAGTTGAGGTGAGTATTTTTCCTAGCCTTGTTAGTTTGGTTACCTATGCTTTCAGTTCTTCTTACATGTTCGTACATTCAATGTACTGATGTCATTTGACCTACATCTCATTATGATGCAGATACAGGTATTCAGGGTCATCAGCAGGCGCTTCGTTGATACCGTTTGCGCTCCAGCTATCTTTGGTGAGCCTCCTTGATTTTCGGAGGGCTTCACACTTATTTCCTGCTTTTGTTAAGTTGTCGTGGGTTCTATCCCAACATCTATCTTAGTACTAGAGGCTTCATAGATGGTTAGAGTTGAGGAGTCTCTCATTATTTTCCTTGTTGAGATTTTTTGAGATCTTGAGACGGTTACTTATGTTTTATTAAGTATTTAGTTAAGTTTTAATTGAGACTTTTAAGTTTAATTATGCACTTGGAGTCCCCATTTTTGCTTGAGTAAGTCTTCCGCTAAAGAGTCAGTCAGACTAAGGGTTCACTTGGGGACCAGCAATGGTTCTCGAGTGCCGGCAACATCCAGGGTGTAGGCTTGAGGCGTGATAAATTTCGTCCTCATTATATATGAGGAAACACTTTCTTTTTTTTTAACGAAAAAAACATGAGAATAATGTGAATTTCAACTTTAAATATAGAAAAAAAAATCTGAGAAGATCTAGAAATATTCTAGAGCAAGAAAATACCTTAAAATATACATAAAAAAAAAAAACAAAGACATTAACAAGTATTTCCTAATTCGTGTTGCAAACTATTGAGAGTTGTAAAAATAAATTTGGAAAAATTAATCTTAATTCAAATGGAAAACTATTTTTGAATTCATTAAGTTTGTGACGTTTAATTTCTTTTACCACTTTAACTTTTCAACCACTATTTTGATATTTTTCTTACATTATTTTTTCGGAAAAGGATCATATTTGTCCTTATACTCTTAGAAAAAGACTATATTTACCCTTTTTTATAATTTTTTATATATATTTGCCCTTACCATCCAATTTTGGGCATATATTTGCCCTTAAACAGTTAAGTATCATGCTTCCACATTTTTTTATCCTATTTGGCACCTACGTGGCGCCTACATGTATATATTTTTATTACAATTAAAATTCTACTCCCTATTTAATATTCTACCCGATCCAAGTATTAAAACACATTCTAATAATGAAGATCCATTAAACCTAAATCGTGTACCCATCTTCTTGGTCATTTCACACGTCAAAACATCAATAGAGAACTGATTCATTACAGAGAAAAGAGCACCATTAATGGTTGATGGATTATTTGGTGGTCGACGGCAGCGGAAGGGAAAGGAGGCAGAGCCACGGAGGAGTTCTAAGGCCGTACACGGTGGATTGTGAAGGATTTAATGATGAATTGGCCGCCGAATCAGCAATCTTTTTTATTGGAGATGGGTATAAAAGTGAAATCTGAAGTGGGTTTCATCATTTGGGTGTTTGTGTTTTTGCTTCTTACTATTCTCTTTTTGTTTTTTCTCCCATGGAAGGTGAACGTGATGAGAAGAACCAATATTTAGCTTTTGATGATTTTATTAAAGTATAATATATAAAATATTATATGTAATATACTATGTAATAATGACACAAAGGATAGGGAATACCACTTTACATAAATTCCAGGTTATTTTTATAATTATTTAATCACATTAATGATCATCTTTTTTCTTTGAACTTATTTTTTGTTGAAGCTTCGTTCGACATTAATGGTGCTCTTCTCTCTGTAGTGATGCCTGGGAAGTAAATCAAGTTTAATGGGTCTTCATAACTGGGTGGGTCAGATTTTAATATTTGAATTGAGTAGAATATAAAATAAAGAATAGAAATTTAATTGTTATAAAAATATATATACATAGGTGCCACATAGGATAATAAAAGTGGAAACATGATACTTAACTGTTTAAGGGTAAATATGTGCCCAAAGTTGAATGGTAAGGGCAAATATATCAAAAAGTATAACGAAGGGTAAATATAGCCTTTTTCTAAGAATACAAGGGCAAATATGACCATTTCCGTTATTTTTTTTCTAATATAATATATATGACTCAAATTAATATATTGATCTCTACGCCAATCCAAATTCTTTGGTAATTAAGAGATTGAAAATATGAGATTGAAAATCTTAGTTTTATTGATTTGATTTATAAATTTAATAATCCAACACAAATAATTTTATTTGGAAATTTAAAAATCTAAATCAACCCCACTTATGTACACTCTAACTACTATCAAGACAAAAACAATGGTCTGCTTTGTTTCTACTAAACTTCCAAATTAAAGCCCATAACTTTAATTAATTCAATTTTCTAAAAGCAATCATAGATAAACAATGGTTACATTTTCCATTAGTAATAATACAAACAATGAATATATTTTTTTTTATCAATATGCTTGTTCCTAATTAATTCCAAAGTTCTTGTTTTATATTTCTCTGAATGAAATATTTTCAAAATAAGACATAAAATTTCTTCCTGACTAGTTATCTCATTGCCTGTTCTTAGGAACATTCAAAAAAAATTTCAAAAAATAAAAAATAAAAAATATTAGTCTGTTATAGTATTTCAGAAATTAGACAAGCAGATTTCGATGTTTTTATTTATTTATTTTATAAAGGAATATTCGTTCTTAAATTTCTGACTATATTTTAAAATAGAATGAGAGGTTATAAAATAAATGAACGGAAAAATTTGTGTTTGAACTTTATGTCATTTTAAAATATTCTAAGGGTAAAAGATCAAAAGAGAGAATTTTTTTTTGAGATAATCTATATTCTTATGAATTTCATTTTCTATTATATTATGTTTGACCTGAGATTTTTTTTCTTCATATTTCTATTAGAGAGAAAAAGACGAAATATATATTATGTTTGAACTTCATATTTTCTTATGAATTTCAAGATCGAAATATATGTTTCAATTACTACTAATGCCAAAACCTAGAGAGACCAAAAGTAGTCTATATTTATATTATACTAAGTAAATTATCCGTGTTTCGCACATGATTGAACTATTTTATTAAGCTTACATATGATCATTCAGTAATATTCATATTTTTTGATACATACACTACATTATCAATAACATTTTATCTCAAGGCAAAACGTTCCTCCGAAATCTTAAAGTGCTATATTTTTTTAATTTTCATTTTTGTTATACAAAAATTATGAGTCATAGAGAGATTTTAAGTATAAGAAAGAAGTCTAAGAAAATCTCCATGGAAATAATTGGTAAGAAGTAACAAAATTTTCTAAATTCCAAGAAGTTATAAAGAACAACATCAGACGTTAAAGAAGAGACCAAAAAGCCTCGAACAACAACACTCCCAAGTAAAGTAGAACATCACGTCCATACAAGAACATAATTAACTAAGTTCAAATGGAGGACCTTCGGCTTCTTTTTTATGAACCTCCATCAATCTTTTTTTTATTATAGTATGTCGTAACATGTATATGTTAAAAATGACCCTAAAATTGTTAGTATCATAAATGTTTTTCCTCATTGTCTCATAATAGTCATTAATATTGCTTATATTTCATATCATCGGCCCCGACTTATTTGGAATTGAACCATAGTTATTGTTATGGTTATAGTATGCAGTTACAAATAATTAATGTAATAATCAACCAAGCAGTAGGTGACATCTGAATGGAACTGTTCACAACTGGACATTCTAAACCAAAATTTTGATACATAACATATTAAAATCTCACATCATAATTTTGTGAGAACTTGAACTCACAAATATCCATAAATAATAATAAAGACGACCATACTTTCCTAACAATCAAGAAGAAAAAAGCATGTTGCTTAACAGATTTTTAAAAATATAGTCTGTCGGGTTGTATCCAAATTTACACTTCACAAATTTAATTGAAAGAAGCCAAAAGAAAGAGTTATCACTACAGCAAAAATAATCTTTAATGACAATTAATAGCTTAATTGCCACTAAATATATATTTTCAGATGCAATTAGTACTCTCTATAAATGTCCCTAAAGTATATAGCGACATTGAATCTAATGACAATCAATTAATGTCGGTAAAGGCTCTAGCGCTCTTCGTTAATATGCATATTTTTTATCAATAAAAATATTTTTGTTATAGTGTATAATGGGAATCTGGTAGTTTCAAGAAAATTTGATCTCTTATTATGCCCAAAAAGAAGAGAGGAAGAAATATGACAAATTAGTCAACTTGTGATAAAAGAAGTGGACTAATTGTCTCTATATTAATATTCTAGGAAGAGTGCAATGCCATACAAAATATTTTTACCTAAGATAAAACAATCAAAATAATATTCTAACTGTGGCAAGCAAAAGAGAAATCTGTTTGGTTCTTTTAACAAACTTTACCATTGGTTCCGTATTAGTTATCACATATTTGTTATTGTATGCTATCAAATATAGCACAACCCACAAGCAATTTTCCCAAAAAGTATATGAAATAACATGTAAAAAGGGACAAAAGAGAAGATCAATTTTCAATCATCCTTATTGGAATTTTTAACAGCGTTAAAAAAAAAGTCACCAAAATAGCAAAAAGAAATTGCAATAGTTACATGAATCACTATGACTTACGGTAAAAGATTAAGTTTCATGAAATAGGAGGAAGAAAACTTTTGAGGAATGAAACACACCTCATAAGAAGCTTAATTAGTGTATTTGAATCTGACTACCCTATAGCGGAAAAAACCTACAAATAATAGTGGCAGAAATAGAAGTTTTGTTTACTAAAGAACCAAATGTAATGAATTCAACCATTTCAGTAGCGATATGAGCTGTGGACGGAGAGGTGCAAGCTGTAGAAAGGGACAAAAGAGAAGATCAATTTTCAATCATCCTTACTGAAATTTTTAATAGAGTTAAAAAAAAGTCACCAAAATAGCACTATGACTTACAGTAAAGATTAAGCTTCATGAAATAGGAGGGAGAAAATTTTGAGGAATGAAACACACTTCATAAGAAGCTTAATTAATGTATTTGAATTCGACTCCCCTATAGCGGAAAAAAACCTACAAATAATAGTGGCCGAAATAGAAGTTTTGCTTACTAAAGAACCAAATGTAATGAATTCAACCATTCCAACAGCGTTATGAGTTGTGGACTGAGAGGTACAAAAGTAGTAATGTCGCATTGCAATTGAAATCAAGTTTCTTTGTTTATTCTTTCTTCTTTTGGTGCCTTGGAATTAAGTGTTGAGTTTTAAAAGGTGTGAATGAAAAATGAAGAGTTGTGACTTTTGTGAAAAGTTGTGACTGTTATGAAAAATTGTGATTTTTGTGAAAAGTTGCAACTTTTGTGAAAAGTTGTGAATTTTATGAAGACTTCTGACTGTTTTTACAGAGTTGTGACTTTTATGAAAAGTTGTGACTTTTAAGAAGGGTTAAATCAGAATACTGATCTGTGAGGGCGCCACATAGGTGGGTCCGCTGTTGTAAACAGGCGCAACGTTTATAAAGAGCGGCAAGAGTGGTAAAACAATGAACGGGAGAAGCGGCTGTTGTAGGCTGAAGCGGCATTCTTATTGCATAGGGGAAGTGCAGTTTTGGAAATAAATAAATAAAAAGAGAATTCTTACTTCTGGTGGCGCCACGTCACCGTATTGAGGGTTCTCTTTTATATGATATATAATTAAAAGTACGAAAATCTTTAGCGAAATGTTGTTCATTTTTTCTTTCTTTTTAAAAATGAATTTCATATTAAACAAAATTTTGATGTAGTTATTTTATAATATTTAGAGTTTTGAAATTTAACTAAAAGTTTGGTTATTAAATCTTTTCCTATTTTAAGTATGTGGGAGTTTTAGTTTGCACACATATTGTACCTTTAATTTATTCATTCATTAATGGGTTTGAGTTTTATTCAATGAAATTAATTATTTTTCATGCAAAACAAAGTCACATATTCCTACTCATCATCTGCCGAAGTAGAAACAAGTTATATGAAGGAAAAAAGTGATGTTAGTAATATAAAGATATTGAAATAGTTTCTTATTTAAAGCAATTTCAACACACACAAATCTAATATTTAGGACTTTTTCAATATTAATATCATTCAGGTATTTATTCAAAAACTTTTATATTAATTAATTTCGTCTTCATATAGTTATTACTAGCTCATAATTGTGATTTATAACTTATTCTGGTTAAAAATTGAAAAAGAGTTGGAGTGCACTGATTGTAAAAATATATAGGTTGTATATGTAAAAATGTATCCTCATTTTGTTCATTAATTTTTAACTATGTGAGTACACATTAGATGACTATGTAGAGCACTAAGAATTAGCTCTAAATTTTAATTATAGAATTATTAAAGCAATTCTTGATTTCTGTAATTAATCAGAGTGTTAACCTATTCAAAGAGGCTTCTCCGATTTTACACAAATTAAGCTAAAGAATTCTTTATTTGGTAACTAATTTCATAACACTAAGTGAGAATTTGAGGTGTCTGCAGATAGAATCAACCAAAATTTAGTATGACTACAAATTAGAGATTCAACATAGAGGATCATCTCGATGAGTACACAATCAAAAGATAACAAGTCACGCAAAGACAGAGGTTACCTGAGCTCCACTTCCTAGCTAACATCGTTTCACATAGACACCGATGAAGCTCCAACCAATAAAGCTTCTCCGAGTCGGCGACGTGGTGAAGAAGACGATTGAACACTCAACCTTACTTTCCTTTTTAGTGATTACGTATTTCCTTTTGTATTGTTTTTTTCCGGTTAAGATATTGGGCCTTTATGTTGGGCCGAATCTCTTTGCGTAAATATTGTAATTTTTTTTTGTTAAAAATGACTTGTCTAGCTAATTTTAATTTTAAAAAATAAAATAATCAAAGTCTAAATTTATGTTGACCATAAAAGTAGATTTCACCCTAAATGAAATTGACCTTTTATGTTTCCTAATATTAGAATTTTGAAACCAGACCAATTAAAATTTTCCTTATTAAATTCTTACTTGAATTATTTATAAAAGATCTTAATATTCAGGACTTTAAAATCAGTTTAAAAAAATTACCTTACATGAATATTTTTCTTATTTGCCTATATTTTTTAATTCGTAACCTTATAAGGAATTTTTGAGTTTAATACCTAGCAATTAAAATTTTCTTATTCTAGCCTCTTTAAATATATAATTGTTAGTGTGGTATCTTCTTCTTATTTTCAAATATTACCAATACAAAATTACCTAGAAATTATGACACATCAAAATTGCATTTTTTCCTTCTTGCATAAATTTTTTAGAAGTCAGAATTAACATGATACTGTTAATTTAAAAGATAAATTAAGTTACAAGCATATTATGTAGAATTATAACTTCAATTGATAATTGAAGCTTTAGAGAAATTAATTTATTTGGAGCTTTGAAATAATAATAAATCTCTTTTTTATATATATAATTTTAAATAATTGTTCTAAGTAGTGTGAACACTTGTCGTCTATTGGCTGAGTCCATCAAATTTCATGATTCGAGATTAAGGGTAACTTTAATTTTTATCTGGTCTTGGATAAACACGATAAAGACATACACCAATAAAAATTAGACAAATTTTACGCAAGATACACTTAGTTTACCTATAAAAATAAATTTGGATTATACTCGGGCCATGCCCATTTATTAAAATCAAAAGAAAGTATATATAACCCTTGGGTCTAAAAGTGACCCAAGTCCAAGCCCGAAACAGAAAGAAACAAAGCAACAAAAAGGAAACAAAAGCCTACTAAATTATATATAGGCGAAATGGTCTGATGGACCCCTCTGGCCATTGACCTGTCTTATGTGACATTAAGATGGCTGAGTTGGCGAAAGTGTGTGAATTCATGCACCCTAAGGCAAGTGAGTATCATATTTAAGTTTAAAAAATATTTAAAAAATTAAATAATAAAACTTATTTTAAAACATAATTTTAAAAAACCCCTTCTTCTTCTTCACCACTCCACCTCCATTTTCAACTATCTCCATCCCTGCCCGACCCATTTTTTCTTTTTCTCCACACTCTTATCATCTTCTTTAAGAGATCTTGACATCTGGACCTCCTTGAGTCCATTGATTCGCCGGCGTAAGGAGAGAGTAGCGGTGTGGTGCTCGTCGAAGACCATTGATTCGCAATAGAGTGAAAGAGAGATAGAGCTTAGTCAATGGAGTGGAGAAAGAGACGGGTGAGGGTGGGAGGATCTGGTGACGAAGGTGAAGAGGCTTTTCGGCCAGATCTGGTGGTGTGGCGGCGACGGCTGGTTTTGTGGAGGTTGGAGAAGTAAGAAAGGAAAATGGTGAGGGTATGCAACGTAGATGAAAAGGGGGCAGGGAGAGAGTAAAGGTGGTCTTGCCGGTGGCAATGGCGACGTCAGCAGCAGCGGCTTTCTCGGTAGATTTTGGCTGTTTCAAGGGGAAAAGATGTATGGAGTTTCAAATGTTATTTTAAAGATTAAATTAAAATTTTATTATTTTACCTTTTATTAAATAATTTTTATAAATAGTTAATGAAGATACTTATGCCATGGCATTAAGTTAGGTGATGTGGATTTAACATATCAGTTTTTTAAGGGCAAGTGAACTACACACATCAGCTTGATCTTATCCAAGGACTCTCTCAACAGATTTTTACCCCACGGTCTAACCTCAAGTGCATCAAATCAATCAATCAAATATCAACATCTTCTACCATTCAAAACCTCAAATGGTGCCATCTCAATGCTCGAATGATAACTATCATTGTATGCAAACTCCGCTAAAGACAAAATTTGATACTAGGGATCACCAAAGTCAATCACACATGCTCGAAACATGTCCTTAAGAACCAGAATAGTTCGTTTAGACTGACCATTAGTCAAAGTGTGCTAGGATGTACTAAAATCCACCTGAGTCTTAACTTTTTCCACATAGACCATAAAAAATGAGATATAAATTGTGTGTCTCGACATTAAATAATAGATATGGGGACCCCATGCAAGCAAACTATCTCTTGACGTAGAACTTAGCCAATTTCTCTGAATTATAAATAATCTGAATTGGTACGAGATATGTAGACTTGCTCAATTGATCCACAATGACCCATATAACATTAAACCTTACCCAAGGTCAATGGCAACCCTACCACAAAGTCCATAGCAATACGCTCTCACTTCCACTCAGGTATGAGCATTCTTTGAGTCACACCTCAAGGCTTCTGGTGTTCATACTTCATTCGCTGACAATTTAAACTCCGATATAGAAAATCTATTATGTCCCTCTTCATACGACACCACCAATAATGTTGTTTTAAGTCACGATACATTTTAGTAGCCCCCGAATAAATAGAATACCTCGAATTATAGGCCTCATACATGATCAACCTAGTCAAATCACCTATTTGAGGAACATAAATACAATTCTTTTTCTTCAAAACTCCCTCACCATCAAGAATTTCCTCCTTGGCTTCACTTTGTAACACCTTGTCTTGAATCTCACACAAATTTCCATCACCAAGTTGTCGAACTCGAATCTACTCCAATAAGGACTACATCACCCCATATAAGCCAAAACTCTACCGGATTTTAAGATATCAAGTCTCACAAAGTTATTGGCTAAGGACTAGACATCCATAGCCAAAGGACTCTCTCCCACATGTAACAAAGGTAGACTACCCATATTCACCGTCTTTCAACCTAAGGCATCTACTATCACATTCACCTTGCCCAAACGATAAACGATAGTCATTCCACAGTCCTTGAGAAACTCTAACCGTCTCCATTGTATTAACTTTAGATTCCTCTCATTGAATATCTACTGAAACACCTCACAATGCACACCATAAAGATAATGTCTCCAAAAATGTAATGCAAACACCACCACCTCCAAGTCTAAGCTCTAAGTAGGATAGTTCTTCTTGTTGAACTTTCAACTGCCTCAAAGCATACGCTATTACTTCCCTTTCTACCTCAATACCCAACCAATACCAATCCAAGAAGCATCTCAATATATGGTAAAATCCTCTCCCTACACGGGTAAAGTAAAAGTAGTAGTAAATAAAGTTTTGAGCTTTAGGAAGCTAACCTCACACACATCAAACCACTGAAAATCCACTTACTTCTAAGTCAATCTACTCAATATGGATGCAATGAATGAGAACACCATCGATAATAACCAACTAGGCTTAAGAACTCCAAATGTCATAATTGAAGTAGGTTAGACCCAATTCCGAACTACCTCAATCCTCTTGGGATCCACCATAATACCCTTCTTGCTCACTACACATTTCAATTATGCCACCAAACTAATCGAAACCCACACTTTAAAAACATGCATAGAACTTAATCTTTCTTAAGATTTTAAAGAACCCTCCTCAATGATGCTCGTGATCCTTCCTATACGGGAGTATGCCAATATATCATCGATGAAGATAATAACAAAGGAATCCAAGTACAATAGAAACACCCAATAAAGATATACTTGATCCAAGAAATCTCTTACTCAACAAGTCTTCTTATTGTTCTTTTCAATTCCACCGGAGTATTTCAATAAGAAATAATAGAAATAGTTCGAGTGTCTAGCTCTAAGTCAATACTAAATTTGATATCAAGCCCACATGGAAATATCTTTAAAAACCCTTTCATTGTTGGAACTGACCCTAAAGAAAATGTATTAGTACTAGTATGACGAACATAAGTTAAATAGGTAATGCATTACTTTCCTCTTTTTTAAGAAAAAAATCATGCACAACTTCAAAAATCAAAATACCCTTCTTGGATAGATATTGAGAATGTCTTGTCACTTTAATTTAGGGATACTTGATAAATATGAGGTTATTGTCTTAGCCTAATAGTCTGAAAATGCATGATAGAGAGAAATTTAATTCATATTCAAAAGAACTAAGTTTGTTCATGTGTCATGTACTACCAAGTGAATAACATAAGATCGATGTAATCGATCTACCACTAAGAACCATCTACAGGTTTAGAAATGTGTATAGACATAAGAGAAGAGTCACAAAGCATGTTCAAATCCAAAATAAGGTACGCACTTTCATAAAATAAAGTAGATCCACACTCAAAATAAAATTATAGTCAATCGAGATGATACCAAACGAAACTTTGAACAACCTTGGTTACCCCAATACAATTAGTTATTTACTAACGTAATATATCCAATCACCACTGTATTAGTCTATGATCTATATAAAGATTCATAACTACTATGCATACGTCTCTATAGATGTCCTCATATAGCTTCATACAAGTATTCCTTCCAAAATCCTTTAACTAAAGAATCCTTCTCCCCTCTTACTTTCGATTAATATTATTGATACTCAATTCAATATCTGAAAGTGTCAGGCCTCGAGCCTACACCCAGGACGTGGCCGGCACTCAAGAACCATTGCTGGTTCCCAAGCGAACCCTCATCCTAGCTGACTATAAGCAGAAGACTAACTCAAGCATACAAAAGCATCCAAACTGAAGAAAAGTTTAATACAACTTACTGAATCTCAAAAATATCTGAAAATACTGAGTATGAAACATAAAGTTTTCATTAAAATATCTATAACTGAAAGACTGTCACGACCCAAGGTACCCCCTAGATGTGACATAGCGTATAAGACCCAGAGAGGCCTCATACAAGCCCTTAGCATACATTACATACAAGATAAAGGAGAATAAAAGTTTGAAAAAGAATTTCATATCAAAGCTTTTAAAAGGAACAACGGAAGTCTACATCTCATGTCTCAAAGCCAATCTATCATAGAAACTAAAGTTGGGATGCAACCCAATACAATCCAAAAAAAAAAACTGAAAAGAAATGACATGAAAATAAGAATAACTAGGCTATGTCCTCGAATGGATGAGGACTCACCAAGTCGTCTATCAACTCTCTAATGAAGCTCTAGCCACGAGTGGAAGGTGAATCGCCACGTCCTACACCAAAGAAGTTAATGCAGGCAAAAGTATGCGTTAGCACTATTAAGTACTAAGTATGATAGCAATGCACATAAACACATGAATCATGCTAGAGATAGAGACATAATCATGACATGCAAATGGCCAAGCTAAAATATGATAAACATGAGAAACATGAAGCATAAAGCATGTATCATGGCCAAAGAAAGCTAAATAATCTTTTCTTTCCTTATCATGAGAACACTTGTTCATTAACTTGTAGGGAAAAGCCTTAATCGACATGTAAGACCGTGTGAGCTATCAACACGGAATCTGGTGTCTACCCTACACCGAAAAGGGGTGTCCTACTTGCCAAGGTAAGACCATAAATTTCTTAGCTTATGTGGATCCACTAGTTAGTGTCTATCATAGACCATCACCCTATGGTGGCACATAGGTTATGGGACATGGGTAATCACAACTTGTCCACTCGGTACTAAGCATACTACCCACGGATTAATCCTGGTTATAATCTTATCATATGATTAGGAAGCATGCGAGATCTCCCGTACCTTACTATCAGTAGACATGAGGGATCTCCTCTTGTCCTTTCCATTAGAATAGCTCCATAAAAGACATGAGGGATCTCCTTTTGTATTGTCTTGGATAGGCATGAGGGATCTCCTCTTGCCTATCATAGGGAGGGGGAAAACATGAGGGATCTCCTCTTGTTCCTTTCATTGAATCAACTCCCTATTCTCTTTACTTAAGAAAATCCTTTCATAATTCATCATCAAAGTCTACATGCCATAAACTTAAATGCTTCAATCTCAAAGCACCTTTAAATCATCCTTAACTCTATAAGAGACATGTATAAGTGCATTAGCTTTATCTTTACTAAGTTCAAGATGCTCGTAATTCATAGTTCATAGAGTTCATATGGGTTCATACAAGTTCAACTCATTTCATGCAATTCAATGCAAGCCCATACTTAGAAAGCCATAATTAGGATAATTTACCCATACTTGAAGGAACTCACATAATAGAGAAAAATCATGCTTTTGACTTGATCATGCTAAATTCATAGGATTACCCTCAATTCATTCATAATTCATGCATAATTTCATAGAGATTTCATAAACTTCATCAATTCATAACTCAACCCAACAATCAAAGCATAGATTAGCAAATTGGGGAGAATTAGCTTGGGATCATGGGGGTTCATGCAATCTTTTCATCAATTCATGTAATCCACGCTAAATCGTGCACTGAGTTACTTTATCACGCTAGATCGTGCACTAGGAATCATAAAATCAACAATTGAAATCATAATTGAAGAACCCACAAAGATTGATCAAAACCCTAATTCAATTGGGTTAGAGTAAACCTTTGAAAATCATGATGAAGAGGAAGGGCCATTTGGAGGAAAGGACTCCTAATGGTGAACACTGTCATACCTTAGAAAAGCCCACTAGAAATTGGAGGGAATTGGGTGATCTTCAATGGAGGACTTAGCTTCTTCTTCTTCCTTGAGCTAGGGAGGATTTATTTTAGAGAGAGAAATATTTGAGAGGTGAATCTAGGGAATGAGTTAGAATGAAGTGGTTTAGGTATAGAGAACTATATATAAGGCCTTAATTAAGGGTAAACCCGACTTAGTTAATTAGGGAATTAACCAAGGAAAAGACCAAAAAGCCCTTAATTAAAAATTGTCGGGGCCCATCTATGTCAGGACCTACGGTCCGTACATCCATTGACAGACCGTTTTGTTGAACCATCAAAAGATTAAGATAGTTGGTATCTGGGGACCCTGCAACGACAGTCTCAATCTACCGTTGGTAGGTCCCTATACAGACCGTACTCCTCAACCGTAGATCACAGCCTGAGGTTCAAGAATTTAACCAAGTCTGGGGGACATCTACGGGTACTTTCTACGTACCGTCAACTGACTCACGATCCGTCCTGCTACTCCGTAAATCACACTTCAGAAACTGAGAATTACTGAAACTGACAGAGCCGTTGACGGCTCCTCACCTACGGCCCGTAAGTGGCCTCCGTAGGTAGTGCCTACAGGTAAATTCTGCAATTTTAGTCCTTTGAAAACATGGGGTGTTACATTATCTCCCCCTTGGGAACATTCTTCCTTGAATGAGAATCAAGACACCATGAGAAGAGTAGAAGACACGGACTAACAACCCAACCTAAAACATAATCACATAATTGCACATATCCGAGGAGGAAACATCAACTCCAAGCTAAAGCATGATCAACACATCATATCTTGAAGACTTTAGGCAACTCATACTCACATGCACATAATCATATAAGACTCTTCATAAACATGCATAATCAAGGAATCATGGAAATCAACTATGACACATGAGACCAAAAATATGTACCATGAGGAACTAAGGCCTCAACTAGAACCGAAGGTAGGAGGAAAGAAAGATAGGGATACTAGGGCATCACATCACCTCCGACCTCCCATATAGAACTCATAACAAGGAACTCCTTCCGGCAAATTAATTAGTCCCCACACTTACCAATCGAGAAATACACTATCTCCCTTAATCCCAACATAGTACCAAAACCTCAACAACCACAAAACCATTGATACAAGTAAACACCTAAGAAGTTTCTACAAGGATTTCAAAGTCAACCTTAAACACTCTAACCACACATGGAGTCTTATCATAGCCAATCAAACACCCAACATTAACCAATGCATAACCACAAGCTAAAGGATCATAACTTACCAATTTCTGCATCTGGGGAATCCTCTTGCTCATAACGAGCTTGAAGTGCATAGAATCGGTTTTGCCTTTGAGCACTTGAACCCGACGAATTTTGAGGTTGAGTCCATAGAGGATTATCTCCCTCCATCCTAACCACTACAGGAAAATCCCTTATCTTGTGACCCATCTTGCCACAACAAAAGCATGCATTAGATCCGGCTAGACAATTTCCCTCATTCTTCCCTCCACACTTAGCACAAGTGGTCGATGAGAATCCATCACCATTCCCTTCTTAAGGCTTATGGTTAGACACCCTATCTTTGTTGAACTTAGGTGGATCATTGGAGGAATCTTGATCAGAAAACCTTTGTCGAGACTTAAAGCGATCATGCCCATGTCATCAACACCTTGTATACTTCATCAATGAATTCTTGCGGATCTTCCTCAACCTTAGAGCCATGAAATTTCAGAGGGTTCATCCTTGTAAAGTCCCTCACTCTTGATGACGCCGTACCCACGTTTGGGTTCACGGGAGCCACCACCTCTCTATTGGCTTGAGCCGTCACGGCTTGAGCCAACACTTGGAAAGCAGCCCTAAACTTCGCATTAGTCACTTGTTCCGCCAAAGGGTCGGCGAGAACTTGAGGAGCTTGAGGAGGAGCTTCTTGTTCCACATTCTCTCCCATGTTTCTTCTAGCGTAAGCTCTTCGGGTCGCCATATCCTGAAACGCATAGGATAGGGATTAGGAGCGAGACTTATAGAGTTAAACTCTATGGCACGACTTAGGAATAATGAAAGAAGTGGAATTTCTTAAACGTCTTATAGCCTCTTATTCATAAATGTGGCGCGCTTCACACTCATGAACAAGACTCTACTTGACGCGGCTTATGAGACATCCTAGGATCTTTCTAAAACCTTGTGCTCTGAATACCAAGTTTGTCACGACCCAAGGTACCCCCTAGATGTGACATGGTATATAAGACCCCGAGATACCTCATACAAGCCCTTAGCATACACTACATACATGATAAAAGAGAATAAAAGTTCAAAAGAGAATTTCATACCAAAGCTTTTAAAAGGAACGGCGGAAGTCTACATCTCATGTCTCAAAGCCAATCTATCATAGAAAGTAAATTTGGGATGTAACCCAATACAATTAAAAAAAACTGAAAAGAAATGGCATGAATATAAGAACAACTAGGCTATGTCCTTGAATGGATGAGGACTCACCAAGTCTACTATCAACTCTCTAATCAAGCTCTAGCCACGAGTGGAAGGTGAATTGCCACGTCCTACACCAAAGAAGTTAATATAGGCAAAAGTATGTGTTAGCACAATTAAGTACTATGTATGATAGCAATGCACATAAACAAATAAATCATGCTAGAGATGGAGACATAATCATGACATGCAAATGGCCAAGCTAAAATATGATAAACATGAGAAACGTGAAGCATAAATTATATATCATGGCCAAAGCAAGCTAAATCATCATTTTTTTCTTTATCCTGAGATCACTTGTTCATTAACTTATGAGGAATAGCCTTAACCGACATGTAAGACCGTGTGAGCTACCAACACAGAATCTGGTGTCTACCCCACACCGAAAAGGGGTGTCCTACTTGCCAAGGTAAGACGATAAATTTCTTAGCTTACGTGGATCCACTAGCTAGTGTCTATCATAGACCATCACCCTATGGTGGCACATAGGTTATGGGACATGGGTAATCACCACTTGTCCACTCGGTACTAAACATACTACCCACGGATTAATCCTGGTTATAATCTTATCATATCATTAGGAAGCATGCGGGATTTCCCGTACCTTACTATCAGTAGACATGAGGGATCTCCTCTTGTCCTTTCCATTAGAATAGCTCCATAAAAGACATGAGGGATCTCCTTTTGTATTGTCTTGGATAGGCATAAGGGATCTCCTCTTGACTATCATAGGGAGGGGGAAAGCATGAGGGATCTCCTCTTGTTCCTTTCATTGATTCAACTCCCTATTCTCTTTACTTAAAAAAATCCTTTCATAATTCATCATCAAAGTCTACATGTCATAAACTTAAATGCTTCAATCTCCAAGCACCATTAAATCATCCTTAACTCCATAAGAGACATGTATAAGTGCATTAGCTTTATCTTTACTTAGTTCATCATGCTCATAATTCATAATTCATAGTTCATAGAGTTCATATGGGTTCATGCAAGTTCAACTCATATCATGCAATTCAATACAAGCCCATACTTAGAAAGCATTAATTAGGACAATTTACCCATACTTGAAGGAACTCACATAATAGAGGAAAATCATGCTTTTGACTTGATCATGCTAAATTCATAGGATTATCCTCAATTCATTCATAATTCATGCATAATTTCATAAAGATTTCATAAACTTCATCAATTCATAACTCAACCCAACAATCAAAGCATAGATTAGCAAATTGGGGAGAATTAGCTTGGGATCATGGGGGTTCGTGCAATCTTTTAATCAAATCATGTAATCCACGCTAAATCGTGCACTAAGTTACTTTATCACGCTAGATCGTGCACTAGGAATCATAAAATCAACAATTGAAATCATAATTGAAGAACCCACAATGACTGATCAAAACCCTAATTCAATTGGGTTAGAGTAAACCTTTGAAAATCATGAAGAAGAGGAAGGGCCCATTGGAGGAAAGGACTCCTAATGGTGAACACTGTCATACCTTAGAAAAGCCCACTAGAAATTGGAGGGAATTGGGTGATCTTCAATGGAGGACTTAGCTTCTTCTTCTTCCTTGAGCTAGAGAGGATTTATTTTAGAGAGAGAAATATTTGAGAGGTGAATCTAGGGAATGAGTTAGAATGAAGTGGTTTAGGTATAGAGAACTATATATAAGGCCTTCATTAAGTGTAAAACCGACTTAGTTAATTAGGGAATTAACCAGGGAAAAGAGCAAAAAGGCCTTAATTAAAAACTGTTGGTGCCCATCTACGGTCTGGACCTACGGTCCGTACATCCATTGACGGACCGTCCTGTTGAACCGTCAAAAGATTCAAAGAGTTGGTATCTGGGGACCCTGCAACGACGGTCTCAATCTACGGTTGGTAGGTCCCTATAAAGACCGTACTCCTCAACCTTAGATCACAGCCTGAGGTTCAAGAATTTAACCAAGTCTTGGGGACATCTACGGGTACTTTCTACGGACCGTCAACTAACTCACGATCCGTCCTGCTACACCGTAGATCACACTTCAGAAATTGAGAATTACTGAAACTGACAGAGCCGTTGACGGCTTCTCACCTATGGCTCATGAACCTGACTATGACATGTAAGTGGCCTCCGTAAGTCACTGCCTGGAGGTAAATTCTGCATTTTTATTCCCTGGAAAATTTGGGGTGTTACAAAACTCGCCAAAATTGTCTATCTATGAAGCCTCTACTGTACAAGGATGTCGGGACAAGACCCACGACTCCTCATGAGAACTACTACTAACAACTTATAAAACTTGAGTCCTCCAGAACCAAGGAGTTCTTACTCAAAGCTGGCAAGCCGATGAAGTGATCTCAACGAAACTCTTGTTGAAGATCCTAAGTACCTATATCTGTATCATAAAAGATGCAGGTCGAATGACATTAGTACATTGAATGTACGAGTATGTAATATGGCTGAAGTTAAATAAATAACTGAACTGAATACCTGCAACATATATAATATGAACGCAACTGAATGTAAAGGATTAAAGGAATAAAATCATTAAACTTTACAAAAATACTTACTCATCTCTGAACTCGACATAATAAGTGTTATATGAAAATATACTTTAATTTTATTGGGAGATTCTCTAACCGACAACCATCACTGTGAGCTAAGTCATGATACATCGTCTTGTCCACGCTGCCAGAACTTTACTATATCGTGCCGGAATATAGAACACCTGAACTAAGTGGACCCACTAAGCTATAAGGATTCATCTGAAAATTATGATCCTGAACCCATCCTGGCAAGACATGGTTTATGGGGGCTGTGAGTTGTCTGAACTCTCCCCTATATCGGTGCTCAATACTACTCCCAATGATATATATATACTGCTGCTCAAATGTATAAAAACATTACTTTTTCTCTGATTTGAGATAATTGCTCAAACTATCCTCTTAAAAGAGGTAACTGCTTTCGAGTATCTCAATACTCATAACTCAATTAGAAAGCAAAGTTTCTCTTGTCTCAATTTAAAACTGTTATCTTAGGGAATTATTTAGTTCCCTATACTTTTCTTGAAACTCATCTTTTACTCTTTCTCAGAATTAATTTTTAAAGACAAAGCATTAACTTCTCTTTACTTTTTCAATAATAGCTCTTGACTCTTCTCTTAAACTAACTTTAGTTTTGAAAATGCATTAAGACATAAAAGTAGGATAATGCATGAGTTTTTAATGATAAATTGAGCCTATAGGAGTTAATATAGAGTAGGAAAGCATAGCCACAACTTAAAGGAACACACCCGAATGAACAGAGAAGAAATGGGCCTTGGCGACCCCTGGCATACTGCTGGCGTGGGGTGCCAGGCCCTAAACTTCAGAGGAACGTTTGGGGCGTACTGCTGGCATGGGGAGCCAGGCCCCAAACTACTAAAGGCTAGCTCTGGCGCCTTCATGGAGTGCCACGCCACACCCCTGCCTAGAATATTTACGAATTTTCTAGCTCAATTCTGGGTTCTAACTCATATAGAATTGATTGATTTCTTTGAAACTATCTTTGATTCACAAACCCAACATGAAATTATTAAAATCCCACTCAAATTCTATTAAGAACCACCACTCATTTGCGAAACCCTCACCTCAAGAACTCAAAACCTCCATTGATAAAGAATGAAGCTTAAAACTCAAGAACTCTTCAAGAATACTTACATAAACGATTATATGGGCAAATTAATGAAAGAATTACATGCTTGGCGTGAGGATGAACAAATCCATCACTACGGGAAGCCTTACATACCTGGTAATAACAAAGGTTCTTGGCGAAATTGATGAATCTTGAAGAACGCTTGAAAACCCTCTTTTCCTCTTCTTGAAACTTCGCCCTAATTTCTCTAAGTGTTTAGGAACATGAATAGATGATTTAGAGTCTGATTAAACCTTTAATTAGGTTACAAAAAATGTGCTAAGACTAGTGGGAAAAAGGAAAAGACCAAAATACCCTTTCCTAAAACGAATGGAGTGCCTTAAATAGAGAGGCTTCACTCAAATGGGTAAAACTTTTTACTCCAAGCTTCAAATGGACAAAACTTGGTGGAGTTGGAAAGAGGACTTAAATACCTTCTATTGGATAGGTCATGGGCCATCTAATTCTTTATGTGTTAAAAGATATGGTCGTTTGAAGTTGACCTAAGTAAAATTTCCTATTGAAACTCAATCGGTAGGAAAGCTTTAAATTCAACTTTGTGCTAGGGGATTCTAGTGACCTTAATTCATATTCATATTCATTGCCACACTAAATAATTAACCTTAGAATCCAAGAATAATTAATAACTCGGTACGACCTTATACGAATTTCAATAAGGGTTCGAGTCTTAACTTTGAAATTTTTGGAGTGTTACAATATCTCCCCCTTGGGATCATTCGTCCTCGAATGATGATGAAACTTATAATGGAGTGGAAAAGAGTTACTATCAATACCTCTCTTGACTTCTGAACTTGCCTACTAACATTGGTGGAAGTGATTCATACTAAGAGTTTTGAAACTGGACTAGAGCACATAAGTCATGAACGATATGAGTTTGAACATAGTCACACTCTATCTGAAATTATTTGACATGAAACAAGGATCTCTTGGTACGATGTAAGAATATGTCTACTATGCCTCGAGTGATATAACTGGTAGCTTTTAAGCTTAGCAGCACTTCTCAACTATGCTCTCTTTTCTGATTACTACACTTTATTAGTTGCAACTCATAGCTCCCACTAAAGAATATGACTACTCTTTACAAACATCTAAGTCAAATCACTTGCTCTTATTGTGTTCAAGCCTAATATCTAAGTCACAAGGTGCTAAACATGAGATGATTATACTTATCTAAACCACAAGATTCAAGCTCGATACTTTTGTAGGGAATCTCATCCCAAGAACACTACTCCTTACCATTGCATTCAACCAACCTCGAGCCCATATCAAGAAACACCTAATGCATCATGCATTTATCTACATGTTAACAACACTGCATTCAAGCCTAGTACTATAACCACTCCATGAACTCCTACTAACCAATCTTTTTAAGAATTTCTCGTTCTCTCATCATCTCTACCAGCTGAAATTTCACGCATACCATCAGGAACTATCTAACTATTCTCACTTAACTATTACTCATAGTAATACTTCATCTCATCCTTCCTCTACTTTTATAACCTTAGATGGAATAATCATGCTACTGCTACCCACATAAGAACCATGAACCTTCTCCTTTGATCATCACTCCACTACTATTATTAACATCACTCTCTAACTAAAAAGGATCACCGAAAGAGCTTTAGGGCGAAAGATCATAAGCACGATTCATTCAATAATTCTGATAAACGAATATCGATGAGATAACATTATGTTGCCAGCCATTGAGAGTAACTCATGAATTTGCGAGACTGAGGATGCTATGAGACATGAGTACTTATCTAAATAGGTTCATATCATGAGGTTGATATCCATAAATTTATGGAGTATGATTGAGATAATGGGCTAAAGTCTTTGCCCCTCATTCTGGAAACTGAGCATGCATGTGAATCTCTCTGAAGTGTATGCGCATAAGTCATGAACACAATTATGATATAAAAGACATCATGATGTTGTAACGACTGAACTTTAAGGAATACGCTAGAGTATGAATGGATTGATATATCACCATAACTCTCTCTAATATCTCACTATCTGATTCTCAACACTTGACTTGGTTTCTCATCTTATCATCTCCCCCTTAGGTCTAAAGCTGACACTTTAAAGCTATGGATATATTTTATCATCTCTAAACTGATTTACATTCGCTTTACTCTAATACTTGGGAAAGGCTTATCTCATGGCTTTTGAACCCTCCATGTGAAGGTACTAGGGTCCCTTCTAAGACCTCTTTCTAAGATGTTCCTCTTAACCTCTTTCCATTGGCTTATAAAGACGCTTAGTCTGACTCTTAATAGTCTGACTTCTCCTTCTTAGCCCACTAATATTGTCCTTCTAAGTTCATATCTAGCTAACTGGAGGAAACTTGAAATATATTCGCGAGGCTCATCATTGACAACATATGATCTCTCCAACCAAACTCTTAAGAGTAATAAATAATGTTTACCTCAGCCTATTCCACATTGACAACTCAAATATACTATCTAGGCACACATGAAAAATCATTAACTTAATTGAAACCTCGTCTGACTACCTACGATCTCAGGTTTACCTCTGATGCTCTTGCTAATCTAATGGCTTAGCCACACTCCCTTGCTCTCGTCTAAGAGTAATAATACCACACTTGTACTACTCACACTTATCAAAAGTAACACCTTAATTTCTCACCTAATTTATGTCAAACCTACTAGATTCGATCTCAAACTAACATCATCACCCTCATGTTGCCATCCTTGTGACCACGACTCAAATCTCAAATTCAAGCTTAGTGTCTATTACTAAACGCAAATATTAGTATAATTGCTCGCTTACCATGCTAACTTACAACTACTAGATAAATTTAACCAATATTCACCCACTAAGATCTCATGACAAGTAGTCAACCTTTATCTCTCAGTCTACCTATTTATAGATTACTACCACACTTCCATTTCACAATTTAAGTGCCACTTACTCATTCACTATACATCATTACTTAATTAGTTCTATAATCCTCTGAATATCATGGGGCTCTCCTTTTTAAAAATCATAGGCCTAGCTTAAATCTATCACATCACGAATAAAAATCATAGTCCTAGCTTAACTCTATCGCATCACGAATACTCGGCTCTTCTATTAAACACTTATACTTGGTCAATACTAATGGATTAACACCTCATCATAAACTTCTCTCTGGTCAAAGTATATTCTAACTCGTCCATACTAGTAACTCTTACTCTACCTTCGATCATGAACTCCACACAAACTCATCACTTCTTAGTCTACCCACGAGGGGAAACTCCTCATTAATAACTTACTGGGTGAATGATTGCAACATCATGATTTGCCTCATCACTGTCTTCCTTTCTTAGATTACTATACCTCTATATGCATTCTTCGAATTCTGAGTACTTTTACTACTACTGCTTATAACATCGTAATTCATACTATCTTTTCGGGTGAAAATACCACCCAAGCTCTAAAACACACTTCCTCATAAGAGTCTCAACTGAAACAAGGTTTAGAGAAGAGAGTTTGAGAGTACATTTTGCTTTTAGCTCGAACGCACGATTCATATGAATTAAGAGTGCATTCTCTTGAATTCAAATACTTAAGCTCACTCACGGGCTTCTCTCAAGCCCCTCTGTAGTCTCTTGACTTTCTGAAGACTTTATCTGAAAGTAACTGATCGGTAAGGATCTGGGCTTTACTATTTCAACTACCTTGGGTATGAGGGTAGTCGAATGGATTTGAGAAACACACGAGTTTGAATAGGTTTCTTAGGTGACAACTCTATTGCACGATCCAGAGTATGAAAGAAGGGAAACTTTTCTTAAATATCTGTAGTCCCTCATTTATAGAAGTGGGGCCCTCACAACCATAAATAAGATCCTACTTACACAGCTTCATAGACACCTTAGGATACTTGAACTCTGTGCTCTGATACCAAATTTGTCACGCCCCGAGCCTACACCCTGGACGTGCCCGGCACTCAAGAACCATTGCTGGTTCCGAAGCAAACCCTCATCCTGGCTGACTATAAGCGGAAGACTAACTCAAGCATACACAAGCATCCAAACTGAAGAAAAGTTTAATACAACTTACTGAATCTCAAAACTATCTGAAAATACTGAGTATGAAACGTAAAGTTTTAATTAAAATATATGTAACTAAAAGACTCTCCAAAACTGTCTATCTATGAAGCCTCTACTGTACAAGGATGTCGGGACAAGACCCACGACTCCTCAAGAGAACTACTACTAACAACTTATAAAATTGGAGTCCTCCTGAACCAAGGAGGTCTTACTCAAAGCTGACAAACAGATGAAGTGATCTCAACGAAACTCCTATTGAAGATCCTAAGTACCTCTATCTGCATCATAAAAGATGCAGGTCGAATGACATCAACACATTGAATGTACGAGTATGTAATATGGCTAAAGTGAAATAAATAACTGAACTGAATGACTGCAACATATATATCATGAACTCAACTGAATGTAAAGGATTAAAGGAATGAAATCATTTAACTTTAGATAAATACTTACTCATCTCCGAACTCGACATAATAAGTGTTATATGAAAATATACTTTAACTTTATTGGGAGATTCTCTAACCGACAACCATAATTGTGAGCTAAGTGATGATACAACGTCTTGTCCACTCTGCCAGAACTGTCCTATATCGTGCCGGGATATAGAACACCTGAACTAAGTGGATCAACTAAGCTATAAGGATTCATCTAAAAAGTATGATCCTGAACCCATCCTGGCAAGACATGGTTTATGGGGGTTGTGAGTTGTCTGAACTCTCCCCCATATCGGTGCTCAATACTACTCTCAATGATATATATATACTGCTGCTCAAATGTATAAAAACATTACTTTTTCTCTGGTTTGAGGTAATTGCTCAAACTATCCTCTTCAAAGAGGTAACTGCTTTGGAGTATCTCAGTACTCATAACTCAATTAGAAAGTAAAGTTTCTCTTTTCTAAATCTAAAACTGTTATCTTAGGGAATTACTTAGTTCCCTATACTTTTCGTGAAACTCATCTTTTACTCTTTCTCAGAATCAATTTTTAAAGACAAAGCATTTGTTCTAAAAAGATTCTTAAACTTCTCTTTACTTTCTCAATAATAGCTCTTGACACTTCTCTTAAACTAACTTTAGTTTTGAAAATGCATTAAGAAATAAAAGTACGATAATGCATGAGTTTTCAATGATAAATGGAGCCTATGGGAGTTAATATAGAGTGGAAAGGCATAGCCACAACTTAAAGGAGCACACCCAAATGAATAGAGAAGAAATGGGCCCTAGTAACCCCTAGCGTACTGTTGGCGTGGGGCGCCAGGCCCTAAACTTTAGAGGAAAATTTGGGGCGTACTGCTAGCATGAGGCGCCAGGCCTCAAACTACTAAAGGCCAGCTCTGGCTCCTTCATGGAGTGCCACGCTACACCCCTGCCCAGAATTTTTACGAATTTTCTTGGTCAATTCTGGGTTCTAACTCATCTAGAATCGATTGATTTCTTCCAAACTATCGTTGATTCACAAACCCAACATGAAATTATTAAAGTCCCACTCAAATTCTATCAAGAACCACCACTCATTCGCAAAAAATCCTCACCTCAAGAACTCAAAACCTCCATTGATAAAGAATGACGCTTAAAACTCAAGAACTCTTCTAGAATAGTTACATAAACAATTATATGGGCGAATTAATGAAAGAATTACATGCTTGGCATGAGGATGAACAAATCCATCACTATGGGAAGCCTTACATACCTGGTAAGAACAAAGGTTCTTGGCGAAATCGACGAATCTTGAAGAACGCTTGAAAACCCTCTTTTCCTCTTCTTGAAACTTCGCCCTAATTCTCTAAGTGTTTAGGAACGTGAATAGATGATTTAGAATCTGATTAGACCATTAATTAGGTCATGAAAAACGTTCTAAGACTAGTGGGAAAAAGGAAAAGACCAAAATACCCTTTCTTAAAATGAATGGAGTGCCTTAAATAGAGAGGCTTCACTCAAACGGGCATAACGTTTTACTCCAAGCTTCAAATGGAGAAAACTTGGTGGCGTTGGAAAGAGGACTCAAAGACCTTCGATTTGATAGTTCATGGGCCACCTAATTTTATATGTGCTAAAAGATATGGTCGTTTGAAGTTGACCTAAGTAAAATTTCCTATTGAAACTCAATTGGTTGGAAAACTCTCAACTCAACTTTGTGCTAGGGGATTTTAGTGACCTTAATTCATATTCATATTCATTCCCACACCAAAGAATTAACCTTAGAATCCAAGAACAATTAAGAATCACTCGGTACGACCTTATACCAATTTCAATAAGGGTTCGAGTCTTAACTTCGAAATTTTTGGAATGTTACAGAAAGACTACTCATAATATGAATTTATCACTATTTATCATTAACCCTCAATTTAAATGTCCTTGTTGACTAATATTTAATTTAGCCTTTTTCTAATCTCTTGATGTACTAGACTTAACCTACTTTGTGATTTCTATCAAATGAATATCAATGTGGTCATCGTGCCATCCAACTTGAACTATTCGAATTATCTTCAGTATACCTCCACTCCAAAGGATAAAAAGGAAATTAGTCATACGAATCTTATAACAAGTTTTACCCTCTCAAACGCCATTAGAAGTGATCACAGTTTATGTCCTTGTCCTTCATCAACTTCTCCTCATAACCTTACCATAATCACTATCTTCTTATTTGATCAATTGATCTTCCTAATATTACCCTTCTCTTCAAGACATCAACATTATACTTTTTCATTACTAAATTATTCACTTATCGTAAACACAGGTCATAAAATTATTCCTAATAAATTGAAATAAAGTTCAAGTATCCTCTTCTAAATCACACCTCGAGCAAATCATTCTTACTATTTCCAAACTCGTCAATTTATATTTTTAATCGAAAAGCTCATTACTGAGTTATTTTGCTAACCACCTAACATCCATACTAAATCGCAGAATGTCATCCCTTTTCACTAGGGTCAAATTTGAGAATGTTTCCTCACCATTTATGAGAGAATGGAACAAAATTTTGACCTTAAACAAAATAACATACGCACGATAAGGAATGAAAGAATAGAAGTTTCCTAAAGTCCTATAGCCTCTCGAAAATAAGTAACGGACGTCTCCACACCGATCCGCAAGACTCTACTAGACTTAGCTCTTGTACTCGTGAGACCGATGAACCTAGGGCTCTGATACCAATTTGTCACAACTCAAAATCACAAGTCGTGATGACACTTATGTTCCCCACCAATAGGTAAGCCAACCCAATAATTTAATCAATTTGACTTAAACGTAAAAAAGTAAGTAGCAATCAAATATCTAAAATACTAAGTCTTTTAAAATAAATGCAGAAAATTAAATACCACCCCAAGATTTAGTGTCATAAGTACAAGATCCTCTAAAAGACGATACAAGTCTGAAATTATATGACAAGTCTAGACATAAGAAATATCTTATCGAAATACCAAAACAACCTAATAAATAGAGATAGATGAAGGTGTGGGCCACAGAATATCCAAGCAGCTCAACACATCTCCAAGATGATCCAAACTCAGACTCAAAGCTCCACGAGATGCACTCGTACTCGAAATCTAATCTGCACCACAAAAGAGTGCAGCAAATGTAGTATGAGTACGAAACCACGTGTACCTAGTATATCTTATAAACCGACAACGAGGAAGTAGTGACAAGAGTATATAAAAAATAATCCTTTAATTTTACAAGTCCACATCATACTTATCAACCAAATTTTCATCAATAGGGATAATCAAATGTCGCGTAATGTCCAACATCAATAAAACACATACTCAAACAAGAATGAAGGATGTAATGAGATGCAATTCAATGTGACACCATGAAATGATATGCATCAGATGCCAAGTACTCTCTCAACCGTATATACACGATACTACTCGGAAATACATCGAGAGTTTGTGATCCATGGGGGACTCGCGAGGTCCATATACCGACACAGATGATCTCCACATGTCTGTGCGGACGATCTCAACACACTATTATAAAATCACACAATCCCCAGCACGGACAATCTCCACGTGCCCAACTTATAATCATAATCAGTGCCTCGCACAGACGATCTCCACATGCCCAAATTATAATCATAGCTCGATCTCAACAAGGACGATCTCCACGTGTTAGACCTTTACTCATACTCAATCTCATGTCAATGCATGTGCACAATATGATATCAATAATAGGAGGTGATGCAACATCTCAATAAATCAAATGTCGCTATAACATATAATCACCTCAATTATCACAATTACGCGGGTTCAATAAAGAAGCACAACCACACAAAAGAAATCAAGTGACTAAATACATCAACTAATGCACATATGTTTTGGCATTCTCAATTTACAATCTATCATATTATAGTAATAAACTTTTCCTTTAATAACACCGGTACTCGTACCAATGCCCGTCACACCATTGGTACGAGACCCCCATCTTGCACCCTTACCCATTGTCTATTCCATTTTTAAAAAAAATCTTTAATTAGAAAAGGTCCCTCAACGAAGTCAAGGAAGTCTTAACATACCTCGAAAGCCAAACATGTGCCATGAATCCTTAAGATCTCGTCTTTCCCTTTTGTAAAGCTTCTGAACATTCCCAATCTATCAAATATGCATAATTCGTAAGTAAACGAATCCATAGACACCCCTATTACTATATATTTAGCTTAGACCCAAAATTCACCCTAATCTATAATTAAATTCACAACTCTTGGTGCCAACTAATGTGTCAAGTTTCATATTCCTAAATTTTAAGCCTAGGGTTAAGTCTCAATTTCTTCAAACATCATAAACCTAATGGTATTCGTATAACATAATACACCTAATATTTAATTATATATACCAATATTATCAAAACTTGATTTTTTTAATACGGTAACCATAAAAAGAAGAAGAAATTAAAGAAACCAAGTTTATGGTTAAGTTACAACCAGTAGCTTGAACTGGAGAAAGCAACTAATTAACCATTCATCCTATCCATCTAATCATTATCTCATCATTGAAAATTTATTAACCCTCAATGTCAATCATTGTTCCTCCATTAGGCACCAAAATATTGGGAAAAAAATCAATAATAGTGACGTTAGAGTTCAACAATCAAATTTGCCAAACTAAGTTACAGTGCTACACTTCCATTCACTTCCTACCCAAAATATAATACTAATAAAATGACCCTATTACTATTATATATAAGCCAACAAGAGGGACTAACATGGCATTAGTTTCTTGTACCTTGTGCATTCTTTTGTTGTACTTTTGTTTGTACCAAGTGAATTGAAAATTGTACTATACTATTGGGCCCTATTCACTGATAAATAAACACATGTTCTACACGTGTCCTTCTGCATGTTTCCATTTATATTTTCCTTTGCTCTTTGTCATTTTCTATTTTTTTTTCCCGCATATTTCATTCTTCTCATTCTTACTCTTGGCGGAGAAGGAGAAGAAGAGACTTTGTAACGGAGGGATTACATTTTCGGAGAGGGAGAGCAAATTGATGGAAAATTAGAGGAGAGTGATTCGAGTTCCAAGCTGGTGCATCAATTTGGTGATGAAATTTTACATTTGGCTCAGGAAATTGGAGGTAATTTTTCATTCTAATCATAATTTTTTGGGGTTTCCCTTCCCGTTTCTAGGTTTAATTATTTTATTTTCTGAGATATTAATGTTGTCTTTTACTTTTTATGTGTTTTTATGGGTCTGCATTTGTTGAAGAACTTTTCTTTCACATTATGAAATGTTAGTATTTAAATGACCTCCATATAGGCTTTTTAAATTAAGAAGACGGTGAGATTTTTATGTTGAAGGCGAACTTGATTCGAACCCTCTTTGAATCATGTAGTTTTGCCCATGCCTTACAGGTTGTTTACAGTGAACAGAGTACTGCCAATTGAATGCAATTAAGCACCGATTATGAGCGAAAAATGCAGAATTGAAAACTATGAAGAAGAGTGAATTTTCAGGTTGGATTCATTATTGAAAACCTACTTAAATCCTATAATTATGTTGCATTTCTGATTTCATTGGGTAGGTTAAGCTTATTTTTGTACAATTTCACAGAAGGATTTCTGTTATTCGTTAACTCATCTTCTTCTATCCAATACTTTCTATTTCCTACTTCAGTCTTCAAGCACAGGTGTTATCTTTCTTTGGTAAGTTTCTCAGTTCTTCGGCACTTTTTTTACTATAACGAAGGCAACGGTGAACTCATGGACCTAGGCATGGCAATTACCGTACAATTGAGTGGCAATGTGCTTAAAATATAATTTGTTATATTTATAGCGGACAACAGACAACTTTATGTAGAAGTTAAAATTGGAGGTATGTCATGTAATGTTTTCCACATTTTCACCAGTGAGAGTGGCCACTGTGTTTTCCTCATGAATGTGGCTCAAGGCTACTTTATCCATTGTTGCCACACTTTTGTAGATTTTGATATCTAATTGTTCGACTTTCAAATGTACAACAAGAGTAGCCGCGGTGTTTTCTAGCTAATATGTTTTCTTTTGTCGAGGCGAGGAGCATCGCGTGACTGATTATGAAGGCTTTTTGTTGATTCTGGATGAATACATCTTTGAGGTAAACTTTCTTTATTTATTGGGTTATGTTATCCATATGTCCTCCGCAATTATTGCTTTTGTTAGTAAACTCTCTCATTCAATTTATCAAAGTAAGTTATTGAGGAATTTAACATAGTAAGAAACATGTTGAAGAAGATGATAGCCACATAAAAAATAGGTGAGGTTTCGTTGGCCAGGGGTCCTCTTCCAGCTATCCATGATTGGTATGGAAGCTGCAGGTATCCATGAGACTACGTACAACTCCATTATACAGTGTGATGTTGATGTCAGGAAGGACCTCTACGGTGTGCTTAGTGGTGTCTCAACCATGTTCCCTGGTATTGCTGATCGTATGAGCAAGGAAATCACTGCGTTGGCTCCCAGCAGCATGAAGATTAAGGTTGTTGCTCCACCAGAGAGAAAGTACAATGTCTGGATTGGAAGATCCATCCTCGCATCACTTACCACCTTTCAGCAGGCAAGCCTTAATTTTTTTAAAATCTTGTCTTGCATATACTTTTGTCATTTTAAATTGCAACATGTATGTACTTAATCAGATGTGTATTTCAAAGGGCGAGTACGGCGAGTCTGGTCCATCCATTGTCCACAAGAAGTGCTTCTAAGGTGCTACTGCTATTTTTTGCATTTGTTCACACATTCTTTTTTTTTCTTCCCACTAAAACTATTATGTCGTCAATAGCAACTTAGGTCTGCTGTCCGCTGATACTATTTCATGTTTCCGGTGCAAGCCTCTTTTGTCTAGAAATATCCCTTCTTGAACTTGAACTTTTTAGGTTGTTTTTAGTTGAGGAGAGTGATTGTGTTGTTGTTGTTGTAGTTTCTGTGGATTGAAATTTCTGTGGTGAAGCGTTATTTTCATATTTGTTCTTTTATGATATGCAATGGATGTCTGTCCTATTCTTCATGGTGTTTTCAACAAAATGCAACAAAATTTGTAATGTAATATTTGTGATAGTGTTATGTTGGGCAAAAAACTTTTCGGATAGCGACTTAAAAACCTTAGGCTAGGCCAACCTCAAGTGTAATCTAGGCTAGGCGCAGTCTAGGGCCATCCTAGAAGGGGTAAGGTATACTGTCTAGGTTTGGTTGTTATTTTCTTATAGCCAAGACATTAACAAACATGTAGGGTTTCACGAAATCGAATTTGCCATGAAGAAGAAAAGGGGATACAGAAAAGGAACATTCAACCAAAGTGATTTGTAGTTGTATATTAATTAAGTAATGACCAATATCAAACATAGATGATGCAATTAGATAAATATTGAACATCTATTATAGATTTTTATACAACTTTTAAGTGTGTATGTGCGCTCTTAGGACATAGCTTAGATGAGAATTTGTTCGTCTGTTTGGACTTGACTCACTGGTTAAGATTGTGCATATACGAGTTTATTTGAAGAAATATATATTATTTAGATTAATTAACTTGAGATGGGCATATCTATGATTGCAGGCTACTTCTGGAGTACTTCATTTGTCATTACATCATTATTATCAGCTAACAAGGAATGAACTTGCTTTCATGGTTAATAGGTAGTGTACATGTAACTACATACGTCTGTTGTACATATTGTTAATACATATAATAGTATTTTATTATAAAGCATGTGTGCCAGTTGTATTGTACTCAATTAACTTGCCATGTTCAATTGTTTTCCTTCTCACTGTAACTTACAGCTAATCCAGCACTAGATAACACGTGTTCCATTTGCTACTAATCAGAGACACGCGTACGTCCTCCTCTGTTCATCACTTCTTCCCATATCTTTCTTCTTAGATAGATTAGAAGCAGTTTCCAAAATCTTCTGGTATGATAAAATTTCTCTTCCGTGCTTTCAGTTATGCAATTTTTTCCTAATTTTTGTTTAATATGCTTGCAAATATGCTATCTTGATCATTAGATTTGATTCTAAAAGCATGTTTCATTACCTGATTGCATCATGTTAAAGGAAAAAACTAATGTATTATGTATTTGTGCTCTACTTGACTTTCAAAATTGTGAATTTTCCACGGCATATGAATGCACAATCCAATATTTAGTTTGAACTATAATTTTCTGTTGGATATTCTATTTGCATGTCGTTAAGTCCTTGATTTTCTTATTGACGCACCGACGGTGTTTGATAATATGTCTCAAAGAACTCAACAATATTATTTTCCTTCCTGATACTTTCCTTTGTTCATCTCCTTCCTTCGATATTTTTGGTATGCTCTTTTCTCTCTTCTTGGTCCATTTTATGTCACTTTGCATCTATGAAGTACTTTCATGCAATTAAATGTTAATTTGTATTTTTATAAAGGAATTTGTGGTTTTAACCCAAGGTTCAAAATTAAGTTTTTCAGAATTCATTCAATAACTGATTTTAGAAATGGATCAAAACTAAAGAAAGTTCTCCAAATGCACATAAGGACTTATTCTATTTTAATGGCAATAAACAGGTCAGGAAGGGAAGTTGCTTGACGGTATTGTGGGTGAATCCATTGCTATGTGAAGAATGAACTTTTCACTTCTTGGGAAACAATATAGGATTTCAGCATTAAGAAACATTTGGTGGAAATCATTTTGATCCGTGGAGATAAAACTTTAACACTCGAGTCAAGGTACATGTCTACATAATGATTCTAATAACTATAGCTAATGTGAGAACTATATTGGTATCATTGTTTTTGAAAATAATCTGAAGATCTTTGAACGTTCTTATGTTTTCGCAGAAGATTGAATTACAGAGCAAGGGATCATGAAATTACTTGTTCTCTCGAACTATTTAGTGTTTGTGAATAGTAAGAAGAATGGAGTAAATGTTGCTAGCAATGTTCTTGTGGAAGTTCCCAGTTGCACCCACGAAGCTGTGATTGTACCACTATAACTTACACTGGCTATACGTCATAGGCCCGATGTGTGAAAGTACCTGTCACAGAATCTTAAGACACAGAATTGGTTGAATTGAGAATCTCTGAGTACATTTAATTGAAAGAGGTACTCTACGATTTTGCAGTGAAGTTGAGAAGTCCTACATATTATAACAGGTGAGATTTTGAGGCCAAATACGTTTGAGTCACAGGAGTTTGGCCCAAAAGTAACAAAATTATTGAAGAAGTATATTTTGCTCATATATTTCTTTCATGGCACAAATTGGAGTATGCTTTAAATATTTCATCTCTTATTATTGCTTTGTATTGAGTTGAGTTTAGGTGAGTATTCTTCCAACCTTATTAGTTGAGTTATTTATTCATTTAGCTTTATAACATACTCGTACATTCAATGTACTGATGTCATGCGACCTGCATCTTTTTGTGATGCAGATACGGGTGTTCAGGTTCATCAACAAGGGCTTCATTGAAATCACTTTGCACTTTAGATAGCTTGGGTGAACCTCTTTGCATTCAGGAGGACTTCACATTTATTTTCTAGTTTGTTGTCTTGAGATGTCGTGGGTCTTGTCCCGACATCCATCTTGAATAATAAAGGCTTCATAGATAGATAGAGTTGAGTCTCTCAGTATTTACTTTCCCTTGAGATGTTTTGCAAACTATTAGTATTGCTTTGAGTATTTTCCAAATATTATGAAACGAGTACTTTGAGTTTACATGATTTAATTTTGTTTTAAGCCGCATATTGCTTAAGTGAGTCTTTCACTAAGTAGTCAGTCAGGCCAAGGGTTCGCTTGGGGACCAGCAATGGTTCTCGAGTGCCGGCCACGTCCAGAGTGTAGGCTCGGGTCGTTACACTTAACCTTCTAGGTGGGCAAAGGAACAAATGCAAATCCCAACTTAACTAGTTGTTCAACTTATGCACTACGGCAATAATGTGGAAACTTACTTAACTAGTTGTTCAACTTATGCACTACGGCAATAATGTGGAAACTTATATTTTATTAAAATAGGAAATAAAAATCTTCTAGAGTCTATTACATATCGTTTCCCAAAACTTGAAAGTCATCACATCAAGGAAATCTAATTCCAAAATACCAAGTTTGAGAGTATCAAAGACACCATAGAAGATAAATAAAATAGTTTGTGTCTCAAAACTATTAGGACACCATGTCATGACCGAGAGAATCCAACACGAGCTAGAAGAAATAGCTCACCCTGGAATCTGATGTGCTGAAGACTGGCTAGAGCTGAGGACGAGTCAAAGTTGCTGGTACACTCGATACACTCCACAAAAGGAAAACAAAGAAAAATACCAGTAGGGGTCAGTACAGGGCAACACGTAATGAGTAGGTATCATCGGTTGATTCAAAATAGAAACTAATATGCAAGACGTAATAATGATAAATCAACTATAGTACTTAACATGTGGTAAACAACAAGGAATAGGAATAAGTGACAACATCAATTAAGCAAGTACATAATTATTCAACAATATCAAGAACAGACGTTGAGGACTCATGCCTCCACGCCATGATCTTTTGGGAAATGGGTTCTTTGAGATTAAGTATATTAAGTTATTTTAAAATATTTTCCTTTAATGTTACCATGGCAGAACGTGACACCCGATCCAATAATATCGTGTCGGCTCATGGCACCCAATCCAACAAGATAGTTAATTTATCATCTTTATCATCACTTTACACATCATTAATAATATTTTATCAAGCCTTCTTTATTCAAGGCATCACTTTGATAGATCAAGTTTAAGATTATGAAACTCATGGTCTTGGGATTACAGACCAATCACAACAACATATAAATCATCCAAACTACAATAGCTAAGTACATAGAAAATTTCACAACATTACCCAATGACTATCAATAACTATTAAGAGTCTCTCTATCACATAGAACAAATCATAACCTACCTCAACCGAAGAATCGAAGTCAAGCAAGCTAATTCACCAATTATTTTCCTTTCTTCAATGCCTCAAATCATTCCCAATCTATCAAGTTGCATAATTTATAAGTATACCAGTCCATAGACATCCATATTGCTCTACTTGTAGCCTAGATCCCAAAAATCATAGAGCACAAATCTATAATCAAGTTCCTAATCTTGATGTCAATTAATATGTAAAGTCTCTTATTTCTTAAATTTCAAGCCTAGAGTTAAGTTTCAATTCCTCCAATATCATAAATCTAATTGTATTCACATAATAGAATACACCTAATATTTAATTATCTATATGAAAATTTGAATTATAATATAATATCATAACCAAAATTCCAGCATCGAATTCATATTAAGAAATTTGTAATGTCAATCCGCGAGTAAATGAAATTATAGAATCTAAGACCATCCTATACTCCTGTACACTATTTTTCAATCATTTTCTCATTATTACCTTATTATTGGTCATCATTATCATTGATTTCCCACCCCAATTCTTGTCCCAATAATCAATTTCATATTAAGCATATTGTTGCACCTCATATCATTCTTTTAACAATATAAAATTTATTAGTGCTCATGATTTGATATAGCAAATCTTCCAAAACAGTGCTATTAAAAAAATCGTACCTGAAGTTCTAAAGAAACTCTCAATTGCTCTTTGTAGTGAGTGACTCTGCCGCATCACGCTTTGCAATACGACAAACAAAAATGCTAACCCTATCTCACTTTAATTTATTTTATATTTATGGTCAAGTTATATAGGGTATTATATAAATTTTAGACTTGACCCATTTACAATCAACTAAAAATTAATTATTTAATAAATATCCACCAATTAAAATAATCGTAGTTAAATGAATGGTTCAGAATTACCATTAAATTCTTATGGAAAGATTCAAAATAGGTCTAGTGCTAGAGGCCTAACAGGTTGTTACAATAGTAGATATCATTTTTGAAAAAAAAGAAGAAGAAGAAACATATGCTAAGGAAAAAGATTCTGTATGTCAGCCATTTTTCAAATATTAGATCGCTAATTTTGTGCATTAATAAGTGCAAAGTGCATAACATGATGGACTGTTTTTGTGCTTGAAGTATATGCACAAGTATTAGGTTTCATTGAAATTTTACTTAATTTTGCAACTAAAAGAAAATCTCACCATAAAAAATAACTGTATTATATTAAAGGAGAGTCATTGTTTTTAATACTAGGTTCAAATTTGATCCATGAATTCAAAATTTAATTAATTAGGACAAATATCAATTCAACACATGTCATATATGTTATTAATCTTCATTATACTAGGAGAAGTTGTCAAAAAAATATTTAGGATAAAACTTTATTAGAATTAAGTATTTATATAAAATCAAAATGTTATAAATGATTACACATGTATTTCTATTACTCAGCAATAATTTATATTAGTTGTTTTCTAATTTTAAATTTATTTCATTTTAAAATATTTGCGCAACGCACAGGCATGTATATTAGTATATAGAATATAGATACATAGATACATAGATATTATTTTAAAAGTTTTAAAGGCTCGACAAATTATACTTTTTTACTATTAATCTTTGATACACACACCTTTTTAAAAAAACTTGACATATTTTCTACCATTTCTCAAATTGATAAACACAAACCACTTTGAAGCTTCTTTTCAACACCATAATCATTCAACTTTTATAACATTAGATTAATCACTATCTTTATATTTGTCTTCAAACATTTAAGAGAGTCAATCATACAAAGTGAATTACAAGGAAGTAACATGACATTGGATCATTTTTTGCCTCGCCTAATGCTATTATCCCAAAAAATAAAGTTGAATTATGCTAAGGATCTAAAGCTTTATGACTTGGTCGATGAACGGTCCAATTTTAGTGTAATGATCCTCTAGGTTATTTCTATATTTATGTCTTCAGTTCATCATTTAGAGCGTTCCTATAGCGATCCCAAGTCATTTATAACTTGTTGGGACTAATAGTTCGGTCACCTGGTCGTTTGTTTGGTTTCTATAAGAATTTATGTATTTGGGAGCTTTTGAACCTTGAACAGTCATTTTTTATCAGAAGTTCAGGAAGATACCTCAAAATCTAATTCTAACGATTCCATCAGCATCGAAAGGGTCATTTTAGGCTAGTAGCATGGTCGGCACAACTCTTGAGGCTTTTAGTGCGAGCTTGTGCGATTAGGTATTTTAACTTCCAAGTTATGACCTAAGTTTGACCTTATTCAACATTCTTGATAAATGTGCCCAGATGAAAATTAACTAAGCACTGTTAGCTTCGAAATATCTAGTTTGGTCTAGAACAACCCTTCATGCGGATATTGAGGCTCCCGAGCTAATTTTGAGCCCCTTAGTGGATTTTGGCTAAAAATAGAGTTTGGGTAATGAACCCACTTTGTATCGAGACAACCTTGTATGGAAATTTTTACTGCTCCATTGATTTTGAAATATCAAATTGGGTAGGGTAGCATATCTTGTTTGTGTGCATGGAGTTCTAAACGAATTCTGAACACCCCGTCAGAGATTTGAACTTGTCAAAAAATAGCTTATGTGCATCACCTGGTGCAAACTATTTTTGGCCTTTGTATTCACCAGCAAAGGGCCATGTTCGTGGAGAAAACTGAACCTGGTCAGCGCATTCATGGGCCCTAGCAATGTTCATGAGCCTTCGTGTTCACTTGAATCCGGTCGCATTCACGGGCCCCTGTCCCCCTTTGTCGTCGCATTTGCGGGTCCCTTGACCACGCTCGTCAAGGGTAAAGTGTTGAACCTCCATGTTTGTGGGCCCTCTGTGCCGCGTTCATGAAGGTCATTTTAGTCTGCTCTTTATTTAAAGACCAGACCCCGACCAGCAACGAATTATGTAATTAGCAACTTCAAAAGTGAATATCTCCCTCATTTTAACTCAGTTTAGGGTGATTCAAAGCTTGGATTGTCCAAAATTGTCGGGGCTGTGTGTCTGACTAACTGGAAGTCATTGGTGAACCTTTGTTTGAGGTATTTTCACTTTTTTTGGGACTGCTCTAGCTTCTTGGTTGTTCTTAAATATGAATTATTGCATGTTGGTTGTTATTAATGTTCCGAGCCCCGAATTGTGTTCCATTTTGGAACACAAGTTTGGGGTACTGTTATAGACCTTTTGATAGATTCAATTCAGGGAATTCCGGTGCGGGTTCATGATTCCCATTATGACTCCGAAATTGGTCCATCTCTCTTTAACGACTGCACTAACAATGTGATCCTACTTTGGACATGGACTGGTTATCCTGAAACGACCCCAAAAATGTCCGAAAATGTGCTTCGGAAACACCTATAATTGTAATTTCCATATATCTCAAAATCCGTGCATGATTTCGGAAATTCGACTTCATATTCTTATTTGTGGGGTCAAATTGAGTGGGAAATGGGTCTAACCCGAATTTTAGAGCAACCGTATCAAAATTCAAAAATCGCAAAAATTGCGATTTGGAGGGTCAACTTTAAAGGGGCATATCTCTTAGCACACAAGGAACTGGAAGGGCTGCAAACTATCAAATTAAAGCTCTTTGAGTTAGCTTTCCAACGCACTTGGTTTCACCTCATTCCGAGTTAGGATGAGGGAGTTATGACCATTTTCGTAAAACCTGTCTGTGCAGATTTGCAATTTCCAGTGAGCTATTTTTTTAGGCGGGTTGGGGACGTTTTTTTTTATAAAAAGGGGATATGTCCCATACTTAGTCATTTTTCTTAACTCCAAAAACACTCTCTAAGCCCTCTCCAAAAATTCACCAAGATCTTCAACCAAATTCAAACATCCCAAGCTCTAATTCCGGATTCAAGACTCAATCTCAAGCTTCGATTCTCCATTCCAATCTTCATCAAGGATTCTCCAAAGTTGAGGTATGTGGGTTTGATTGTGGAAACCTTCCTTTCCACAAGTCCCACCATTTATCCTCTATTTCTACTTCAAGTTTATGGGTCCTTATGATTATTTATGAACTCTTGAATTATGGAATTACTACTACACACCCTATTATGGTCCATTTTGCATATTATCATGAAATGGAATTATTATGTGATGTTTATGGTTTACATGCTTCCATGATCAAATTATGAAGGTTGATATATATATGTATGTTGTTGGTGGGCTGATTTATATGGATTTTGGAATTGGTTGGACTTAGTATTCTTGAAATACATGATTTCATTTACATGAACAATTGCCCACCTTGTGTTTGATAAAATGCCCATTTATAGAATTCTTAGGAAAGGGAAGGTCCAAGGTACGTCCTATGAGTCGGATGGTTATGTAATTACTGAAATGATGATGAAATGGACACATGTACGATTTTCTCTATATAAGTGTTGTGAGTCGACCAAGCCTAGTACGGGGGGTAGTAGGCCCGTATAACCGTATCAAGGGGTTGGTACCTTGGTTGCCTAGTACGGGGGGTAGTAGGCCCGTGTAACCATATCGAGGGGTTTGTACCTTGGTTGCCTAGTACGGGGGGTAGTAGGCCCGTATAACCGTATCGAGGGGTTTGTACCTTGGTTGCCTAGTACGGGGGTAGTAGGCCCGTATAACCGTCGGTATTCTTTATTCAAAAGATTTTTTATTCTTTTTAAAATGTTTATATTTCTTAAAATCGTTTCTTGACTTGGTTGATGCCACACAGTTAGAGTGTGCATATGAATAAATAATTGATACAATAAAGAAAGATTGACTTCTTGTTAAGCCATGAATTCTTTTGGTTGTTATATTTTAAAATAGTCTCTTTCATATATTCAAGATTAGAACAAAACCAGATTCATTGTTTCATGTGCATTGTGTGGTGAGTTTTGAATTAAATTCATTTATGTTGCATTATTGATCTAGAACTTGACCAGAATGTTTGTTGAGGCGAAATCCTGAGTAATGTTTGATTTAAGAAATGATTGTAGGCCTTCTTTGACTGGTGTGTGCCTTTCAAAGCCTACCAAATGACATTGAGCCTTAAGCCTTTTCTTTGGATAACCACATTTTTAGCCTTTACCCTTTTTGAGTGCTTATACGCACTATCCCTCTTTTTGCCTGACTTTTTTGAGCGCATTGAAGACATGCAAGTTACAAAAGAAGGTTTAAAGTTCAAATTTGTCAAATATAAAAGTTGCGAAGTCCCTGAAAGTTAAGAGTGCAAAAATTACTTCAAAAGAAAGAAGAAAGAGTTGAAAATTCCCCACAAGTTCAAGCAATCCCAAATTTCAACAAAAGAAGAAGAAAACTCCAAAAAAATAGGAGAAACTTCCAAAGATGAAGACAGGGGAAAAGCTCAGATAAGCAAAGCTTGAAAAGAAGTCAAAAAGTACAAAAAGAAGGGACGACAAAGAGGATCAAACACTAAAAGCGTAACAAATGTTAAAAGCCCAAATTCAGTGCAATGCTCAAGAAGGTATTAAGTCACTTTTTCCCAATTGAATATCCTGCATGTCCCTAAGCCTTCATCACAAGCCAATAACAAGCCCAACATGATTTCATTTCAAATGTTCTCACATTTGTGGAAATTTACATGAAGGCCAAGCCTATGGTATTACAATTGCATGCGTTGAACATTTTTCTGAGTGTGAGTGTATTTCACAAAATGTCCTCAAATCAAAACATTTTAATATGTGTGCAAATTGGGACTTTCTTTGTGTTGAGGGCACTTCAAACATGAGGTTACGTCTAGTTCAAAACTTTTGTTGAAGTAAGATGCGCAAACCTTGTCGTTACTTGAGTACATTTGAAGTACCACTTGAATCCATAGGAATTACCTCGAAGTCAGTCTCAGTTGAAAGAGAAAGAATTATGAGAATTTTTTGTACAATACTAATTGTTGGCACTAATTAAGTTAAAATATGTTTCATTGTTAAAAAAAATAAAAATGGGTTGACACCCACTTTTCAATATTGTCCAAACCAGCTTTGTGGATCATTTCATTGTTGAAATTATACTTTTGGGTAGTCATACCCTTCAAAATGACCCTTTTTAAAGTTGATTTGTTATCTCAGGTACTTCTTTGTAAATTGGTTGTCATACCTCCAAAATGACATCATTTTAAATTTAGGTCGTCATACCTTTCTAAATGACTTCTTTTATAAATTAATTTGTTATCTCAAATAAAATGATGTTTTTTTTAAAAAAATTTGGTTTTTCATGCCGTTCAAAATGACCCTTTTTGATTTGTTATTCCATTCAAATAGACGTTTTTTTAAAATTTAGGATTTTATTATAATTGAAATGTTGCATTAGTTAATCACCTTATTCATTGTTCATATGAGACCATGTTGACATAATTTATGCTACTAACAATTGTGTTGCAGATTTTATAAAGTTTAAATAGGTCAAATGCCTTTCAATAGACACATTCGGTTGTCATCTCCTTTCTAATGACATGTTAAGTTCAAATTTGGGTTGTCCGCCTTTCAAAAAGACGTGTTGGGTTGTCACATCCCTTCAAGTGACATATTAAGTTCAATATTGGGTGGTCATCTCCCTTCAAATGACATGTTATGTTCAAATTGGGCCGCCTGCCTTTCAATAGACACGTTGAGTTGCCATCTCCCTTCAAGTGACATGTTAAGTTCAAACTGGGTCGTCTGCCTTTCAATAAGACACATTGGGTTGTTATCTCCCTTCAAATGACATGTTAAGTTCAAATTTGGGTTGCCCGCCTTTCAAAGAGACGCGTTGGGTTGTCACATCCCTTCCGGTGACTTATTAAGTTCAAGATTGGGTTGTCATCTCCCTTCAAATGACATGTTATGTTCAAATTGGATCGTCTGTCTTCCAATAGACATGGTGGGTTGTCGTCTCCCTTCAAATGATATGTTAAGTTCAAACTGGGTCGTCTGCCTTTCAATACACACATTGGGCTGTCATCTCCCTTCAAATGACATGTTATGTTCAAATTTGGGTTGTCCACCTATCAAAGAGACACGTTGAGTTATCACATCCCTTCAAGTGACATATTAAGTTCAAGATTGGGTTGTCATCTCCCTTCAAGTGACATGTTAAGTTCAAATTGGGTCATCGGCCTTTCAATAGACACGTTGGATTGTCACCTCCTTCAAAGTGACATGTTATGTTCAAGTTGGGTCGTCTGCCTTCAACGAGACATGTTGGGTTGTCACCTCCCTTCAAGTGACATGTTATATTCAAATTGGATTGTCCACCTTTCAAAGAGACATGTTGGGTTGTCACCTCCCTCTAAGTGGCACATTAAGTTCAAGTTGGGTCGTCTGCCTTTCAATAGACAAGTTAAGCCGTCACCTCGCTCAAAGTGACATGTTATTTGCCTCATCTTCCCTTAAAAGAGGTACTCAAACTTCACTGCAAGGTATGTGAATGTTTTCAGTTTTTGACTATTCCTTGCCTTTTGTTCATTATTTTCAGCCTCATTACCGGACGTAGAGTATTGTTCAAAAGCTCTACTAACGTCTCATAATATTTTGTTCAAAGTTTATCAAACCAAATTTGGGTTCATCAACTTTGTTTGAACATGATCTCTTTCATCGATCCTAATCAAACAAAGCGGCAAGTTATTGACACCAAATTTTGGTCTGAGATTTTTAAAGTTAATATTTTTTAATATTTTATTCATTAAATAGTTCAAAATACATATTTTGTAATTTTAATGCAATTTTTTGATAATTATCCTTATTTTAAAAAACATTAGGATTTTTATCCGTTAATTCTGATTATATTATTTTTTGTCACAGTAATTTGAATATGTTGTATATATTGTGTTAGTTGATTAAATCATTATTTTCTGTTAAATTACATTTTTTACATGTCACTGGTTTATTCATTGCATTTGTGTATATTTATTTTGATATTTTTGCACAGTCTGAAAATACATTCAAATATGGATAAGAATTGCATACACAAATATTTTACTAACAAGTGGTTTTGACCCACGGTTTTAAGGTCAAGGTATTTTACTAAGATAGATTTCAATTTTCTATTTAAGCAATTACTTGACCACAAAGTTAAGGGGGTGGTGGATGTTTTACAATTGGTGTGGTTAATTTTCTGATATTTTTAATTCTAAAAAAAGGAAGTCTTCTTCATTGAGATTTCTCTTGGTTCACTGTAATGCACCATTGCTCCGACTAGACACCATCACCCCGCCTTTTTTAGGCAAAATAGCTATCGGAAACAATATCTGTTTCTTCCTCACATCACTGAGAAAAACCCCCAATCCTTTGTCCCTCACTACACCACCAACAGACACCAATCACCATAAAACCCAAGCTCTAGCGTTCTCCACTTCGATCCAGTGTCATCAGAACTCCGGTAAACAAGTAATCTCTTTGTTGCTCCGTTTTATCATGTTTTTCTTTGTCTATTTTGTGCTTGTTCATCTCTAGAAAATCAGGTTTTATTTTATTTTATATTAATTTCTGATATGACCAGAGGGGTTCTTGTCTTTATTTTATATTTCAGCTCATGTTTTGTATATTGATTTGTTTTTTGTTGTTAGCTCTCTCTTAATTAGAGTGTTATTTCATTAGTTTTCTCTTAATTAGAGTATTATTTTGGGACTGCTTTAACTATTCTGAGTTGTTTTTCTATAACTGTGGTGTTTTGTGTGCATGTTCTTCTTCTTGATAGTGGCACAGACCGTCTCCAGCTCCTCTGTTTCCATTTTACATTGTTGTTTTATATGTTTACTCCAGTTTTGCTATGTTATAATTGTTGATTTTTGCTTAAGATATTTTTAATTTCCTATGATAATACTATTTCAATTCTTGACTGATTTGCACTATTTTATTTTTCAATAACAATGTTGTTGTTTAAGACATTATGTAAAGTTGATTATTATTGATTCATGTTTGACGGTTGTTTTTCGGGATTATTGTTAGTTAATTTTTGACATTTTTGGTATCTTTAATTGATATGGAATAGATGTTATGTGAAAATTGGCTAATGAAAAAATCTCTCCGTCGATTTTAGAGCCTCCCCATTGTGAAAGTCGGAAATTTAGTTTAAATTTATATATTTTTTTATGTTAAAATTGGCAGATAAAGAAATTACCGTCGATTTCCAAGGCTCTCATGTTCATAAGATGGATTTATATTTTTAAGTTTTTATTTGATTTATTCATTTTTATTCATATTTATTTATTACTAATACTTTTACTAAGTGTCTTTACAGGTACCCGGAGTTATTTTCAAAGGAAGCTACTACAATGAAGTTGAAATGATATTTTTCCATTATTGTAATTATTATTGACGTTAGGAAAATGTTAGGCCGTTTCTTATATTATTTTTTTATTTTATTCATTGTGTATATCGCATGTTTATCATACTTGTATAATATTTGTATCTCCTCCTCAATTTGAAAAAATGAATTCCATCGGGACCCACAATTGTGGATTTTTAAGAATGCCTAATACCTTTTTTTCGGAATTACTTGAACCCTTACCTAGAATCTATTGGTTTCGTAAATTTTTTTCTTTAATTAATTAATTAATTAATTGATTTCCTAGTTTATTCTAAAATTAGGTGGCGACTCCCTTTCTCCCTTTTTAAAACTCTTTTATTCTCTTTAAATTCCTTTAAAATTAATTATTTTTTAAGTCACCACGACGTTGCGCCTTTCGAGGATGTGAATAGTCATGAAGTTTGGTAAAAAGGGTAAGCTTAGCCCTTGTTATATAAGTCCATTTGAGATTCGTCAAAGTGGGGCCAATGGCGTACAGGTTAGCACTGCCACCCAACTTGTCTAGAGTTCATCCTATTTTATATGTGTCTATGCTAAAGAAGATCAAGTGGGACTCGATAGTATTAGACAAGAATTTGCAGTATGAAGAATAACCAATTGCGATTCTTTTTGGGGATGTCTGGAAGTTGAGGACAAAGGAGATCAAATCGATGAAGATCCAATGGAAGTATTGTCCGGTTGAGGAAGCTACCTGGGAAACCTAGCTTTTCTTGTTTGATCACTCGAGAAAGAGTGATGGCTAAATTGGTATCTATTGTAATGACTCGTTCATGTCTTTATGAGTAGACCAAATGGTGAAAGAATTGGCCCAAAAAACCTTTTAGATAGAGATTTAAATTCTAGGCTAGGAAAGTCTTAGATGGAGTATGAGCAAGGTGAGGTCTAGGGAAATGTTGGAATGGGTTGACTGATATGTCTAAGCTTGGTTTATGTTTTCTAGTAGCTAAGACATTGAGGAACCCATAAGGCCTTTTGGAATCCAATTTGTGTGAGTAACACTCCTGGAATCAAACTTGGCATTAAAAGGATTGTATGGGACATTAAGGGTCAAAGGAATGTTTGTGAAATAGGGCTTTTTGGGAGGCTTTCAAGTTTTTGATTTTGTGTAAGCCGTTATAGCAGGCATCATGCTGCAATAGCAGGACATATGTGCCAGCGCTATAGCGGGGGAAGCCACTATGTCGATACCACTATAATGGGTCGGGCCTCTATAGTGGGGTAAGTCGGGGTTTTATGCAGAAAAAGTCCCAAAACTCTTATTTTCTACAACATCATTCTTGAGAGAAGGGAAGGGGATTTAGGGAAGTTACCATCTATTTTCCACCAAATTTATTGGTTAAGGTAAGTTCATTATTCCCCTATCATGTAATTTGATTCTTAAGCCTTAAGATCTAGGGTATTACTTTTGGGGAAGGGTGTGGACTTGATTTAATGGTGGGAAAGGCCTTGGTTTGGGTAAAATGATCATGAACTATTATGTCGTTAGGATTTGCGTATAATCAGAGTATTGTTAGGCCATTTTCATTGATTGTGGTATTTATTTATTGTTTATGACAAAGAACTAGCCAAGGCATTACTAAAGGTGAAAGCACGGGTTCTTTAGAGCATTCAGGCTTGTTTCAAGGTAGGTGATGGTTGTGCATTTTCCAAGTTATGTATGTATAAATGCCTATTGCTTTAAAGTATCTCTGGTGTAATGCATGTTGGTAAAAATGTAGGGAAGGAATATGAAATGGCATCCTGTTGATTATCTCATGCAATGAACATATTTTTTTTTTTATGGTTTCAAGTGTGTTTCCATTGTGATTGTGATTGTGCAAGTTGTTGTCAATGTTGGTTGGATCGGGTACCACGCCAATAAAGGAATACTAATAGTTTGTTTGGGTACCACACCTGGTATAAATACTAACACTAGTTTGTTTGGGTACAACGCCAGTACACTAAAAGTTTTTATGTGTGGGTTCCTTGAGAGGATTGGGTATGTGCATTTTGTGATCACGTGGGACATGTTTCATGCATTGTTTGATAAGTACATTATGATTGGGGATCTGTTTTTCATTATGGGTTCCATGAGAGGACCGGGTATGCTTAATATTTTATACAGTACTGAGACATGTTTCATGCATTATTTGATTTAGGACATATAGATTACGAATGTGTATTACATTGTGGGTGTGGTATATGTGTTCGCCTGTTTTACTATTTTGTAGTTTCTTGTTTACATTCATATTTTGGACCTGGCCGTATGATCCAACTAGTACACTGGGGTTGTGTACTGATACTACACTTGCTCATTTCTTGTTGAGTACAGGAATATTCAGGCAGCTGACATGAGACTCAGTCGAGAGACACGTTACCATTCGAATTTAAGGGTGAGCTGTTCTTCCACTCTATCATGGATTCTTCTCTGTTTCTTTTCCCATCTTTTTGGAAACAGATAATTTAGACTATTAGATTTATCTTTCTAGTTTTCAGGGTTGCATCCCCATTTTTGACTATTTAGAGTGTTGGTACTATGCCTTTTGGATTCTAGGGTGTTTAATTTCGCAAATGTTTTGGCAACTGATATTGTTTATGAGAACTGAATCCATTTTTACTTTAAATCTTTTATGTTTGACTGTTATATCTTCGGGTTGGGTTGGTAGATGGTTCTCCCACCGGGTGGTTTAGTATGGGTGCCACTCAAGGTTATTTGGATCGTGACAACTTCGACCTAGCAATTGTTACTTCGTCAGCAATATGTTTATTTAATTCTCTCGATAGACATGGATCTGAAATCATTATAAATTATTTTTCCTTTTATATCTCATTTGGATTAGAACGCAACATATATTCACATATCGATGGAACACTCTCATCTCATTACAAAATAATTGGTTGGAAGTGCTCACATCACTCTAAAACACACTCCTTGCCCTTGTAGTAGAATTGAATTTATTATGTACACTTAGCTTTTGAATTGATGTGATCTTAAATAGTATTTTTGTTGTACGCGATATTTCAATCTTCATGAGGAATTATGAAATTGCAGGCCATTCCTCATAAATTTGCAGAAAAATTTTATGGAAAAACTAGCAAATCATAAAGTCTATAAGGTACAAGTGGTGCAAAATAAAATGAAGGATTGACTCCAAATGAGATACGGTTGGAAACACTTTGTGGACCCTTATTACCTTGAAGAAGAAGACTTTTTATATTTAAGAACAACTAAAACTCTATATTTGATGTTTTATTATTTGACAGGATGATATTTTTTGACAAATTATAAAGCTTCTTTTTTAAATGAGCCTGACTATCAAACAATGAATCATCAAACCGCAAGTCTCCATTGTACTCAAATACAAATAAGTCATTTTTCTCATGGAGATAGTTATCCACAAATTCTTTTTAACCACATGTATCTTTTGCAATAAAGTCTACATTCTATGTGGCACCACTTGGACCTGTAAGACTAATAGGATCTGCTAGTTTTACTCTTAAATTGTTGGCAAATTTTTGGGAAAAGACACACAATTTCATAATCTCTTTAAGATTGATGTTTCATGTATAACGAGAATACTAGCTAAGATCGCCAAAATCCAAATCAATAAAAAAGAAGCATGTTGAAGTAGAGAAACTTCTCTAGTCTGCAATAGCACAGAACATAGTCAAGATTTGTAGTTAGAATATTCTTTTCTCTGATAAGGGAAAATCTCTGGCCGCCATATTGGGTTATTCCAATAACGTTTCGGTCCATTTTGATGCGGTAGTATCTGGTACGGAACAGGATGCGATGAATTAGTACTTAAAATGGGACGGTACCATGTTTTGGTACTGATATATCGATACCAATTTGTACTAGTTCTTCCCTGTTCCCGTCCAGTCCGTTCCATGGGAGTTTTTGGAATCCCAAATTCACAATTTGACCATTGGGGGCAAAACACCACTTAGGCCCAACGACCATATTTTGGCTACCACTCTCCCCCAAAATGTCAAGCCCCTCCCCCACCCCACCTCACCCTCGCAACCCTCTAGACCTCCCAACAGACACCCTTACGCTAAAAATAATTATAAATATCCCCGCCCTTCACATTGTTAATTACAATATAAACAATTATCAATTTTCTCTCATTCTCTCAATCTCTCTCAAAGTTTTCAATTTTATTATTTTTCAATTGAAGATTTGAATTATCATTTTGTGTATTTTGGAGGAACGATCTTCTTCAAACTACAAGTTTTGGCAGCAATTTTTCAATTTTTGGTTATAATTGTCTGTTTTTTACACAGACATTTGGTACATTTGTTCTACTCGGTAACCTTATATATATTTTCCGTATTTATTATTTGTCATTTTATTCTTGTTAATTTCATCTTTTATTTAAATATTATATCATAGATTCGTCTAAAAAAAGTTTTGGAGGTAAGAAATCAATTACACAAAAAGCTAAAGGTTTTTTTTTACTTAAACAGATAAAGCTTCTTCTAGTTCTTCAAAATATAAATTTCCTCTTGTTAGAATTAATACGGATGAATTCACGCATATGAATAAAACTAGTTTCTCCTGTCCAGATCCTATAGAATTTAATTCTTAAACTCCCATTATTTCCGTAGAGGTTTATGAAAGAGTTTATGGCAAATATGAATAAATCGGAGGGTACAAGCAACAAACAATTATAATGGTGATAGGCAATGCATATGAATGTCGAAGATGCAATAGGACCATCAGAGAAATGCCACGAATCCGAACCCAAGAAATGAAAGCCGGGCTCCTAGCTTGAGTAACCACAACCACAATCAACTTCCAGCCCAGCTTGCAAGAGTGACAAATTAATCTAGGTCGCCCAGCCAGCCAGTCCATTCCCAGCACAGCTGGTAAGAGTGACCCGGGGGCGTGTGGACTTTGAAGAGGATCTCAATATATCAAAGCTGCCTAGCTAGACAGTCCACTCTAAGGGGCGTAAGCTGCCCAGCTAGCAAGAGTGATTCGAGGGCGTGTTAGCCCTGAAGAGGATCTGAAAGTAGCTAAAATCAAGCGAGAAAAGGCGTCAATGCGCTGGCTAGTCAAGTAAAAACTGAGCGCATCCCAGATACCTATAATATCTGCATTGTTTTAGACTTCTCGGGGTGCGGGTGCACATTTATGGTATTCTGGTCGTGATGGCTAGTCAATTTCAGCCAACTCATCACAGAGGGTCAGTAGGGGTTGTTATAAGTCTAGAGTGTTTGGCCACTTTGCTAGAGAGTGCCCCAGGGGTCGGTTTTCTAGATATCAGAGTCATTCAAGTCAGTCGAGTCAGCAGGGTCTAGCCTCTAGGGCTCCAATTTAGGATACGTACTAGGGTTGGGCCCAGGGTACTAGAGGTGGTCCTTAGGTAGGCAGAGCAAGTGGTCGAGGTGGATGCTACCATATGCATGCTTTTCAGTAAGGCTAGAGGCAGAGACATCAAATGATGTTATCACAAGTATGATCTCTATCTCCCATCAACCTACTTATGATTTATTTGAGTCGAGGTCTACATTTTTTACTTATGTGCCTATTATGCAACATAGTTAGAGTTATCTTGCGAGCCGATGACTATGCCTATGCTTGTAGCTACCCATGTAGGTGATTCTTTAGTAGTGGATTGATTTTATAGAGCTTGTGTGGTGACCATCTTGAGGTATGATACTTGGATAGACTTTATTGTGTTGGTCATAGTAAGGTTTGACGTAATTCTAGGAATGGATTGGTTGTCTCCCTACAATGCGGTCTTGGATTGCTTCTCCAAGACTTTTACTTTAAGCATGCCTGGTATTCCTCTACTTGTTTGGGCCAGTTATGATAGTCATTTACCGAGAGGTGTCATCTCTTTTGGGATGGCATGACGGTTGGTAGGGAAGGTGTGTCTGTCTTATCTTGCCTATGTCTATGATATTAGTGTTGACACTCCCTCTTTTGAGTTAGTTCGTGGGGTTAGAAAGTTTGTTGATGTGTTCCCTACGAATCTACCTATTCTTCCTCCCAACCGTAATATTGATTTTGGGATTGATGTTGATCTAGTTACGCAGCCAGTTTCTATTCCGCAATACCGGATGGCTCCAGCTGAGTTGAAGGATCTTAAGGGGCATCTCCAAGATCTTTTGGGAAAGGGGTTCATTAGGCCGAGTGTATCTACTTGGGTGCCCTTTTTTGTTCGTGAAAAAGAAGGATGGTACCTTGTGTATGTATATTGACTACAGACAGCTAAATAAGGTGATCGTCAAGAACAAGTATGCTATGCCTCACATCGATTATTTATTTGACCAACTTTAGGGTGCAACAATGTTCTCTAAGATAGACTTGAGATCAGGCTACCACTAGTTTAGGATTAGGGTTGCGGATATCCTTACGACTACCTATAGGACTCATTACGACCACTACGAGTTCATAGTAATGTCTTTTGGATTGACTAATGCCCCAGCAACATTCATCGATTTGATGAACCGTGTGTTCAGACCCTATTTGGACTCCTTTGTGATAGTGTTCATTGACGACATCTTGGTCGACCCTTGGAGTAGAGAGCAGCATGAGCATCATCTGAGGATTATACTCCATACTTTGAGGGATCAGTGGTTGTATGCAAAATTCACTAAGTGTGAGGTTTGTCTTTAGTCTGTAGCATTCTTGGGGTACGTGGTGTCAAAGGATGGGATTATGGTGGATCCAGTGAAGATTGAGGTAGTCCATGGTTGGGCCAGGACTACTTCTCCTATTGATTTTCATAATTTCGTCAGGTTTGCAGGCTACTACAAATGGTTGGTAGAGGGATTTTTGTCACGACCCAAAGTACCCCTAGGTGTGGCATGGCGCATAGGATCCCGAGAGACCCCACACAAGCCACTTAGCATACATATACATAAGGTAAAGACAAAAATGAGGAATATAATAGGCAATCTCATAAAAGTAAGAGTTTACAAGCGGAAGTCTTGACTATGTCTCAAAAGCCATCTAATACAATAGAATGATCAGGACGTAACCCATACATCATATACATGTCTGAAACTGAAAGTAAAGAAAATCAATAAAGTCTTTTAGTCCCCGAAGCATGAGGACTCACCAAGGCTGATAGCTCGAACTCTGAAAGCAACTAACCACGAGAGTGTGAAGGATGACTGTCTGACCCTACATTATAAGAGAATGTAGGCGCAAGTATGCATTAGTACATGGAATGTACTATGTATGAAGCAAATGCATATAATCACATAAATCATGCCAATGAGATGCTTTCATATAGGAATCATGCTAGTGAGATATCATCATGAACATGCAATGACCAACTAAATCATGTTACAAAAGGGTTAGAATCTCAATGCATAAACATGGTCAATGCAAGCTAGTCATATCATAAGTCTTGGGAGATACTTCTAGTACCCTAGTTCTTTATTATGGGATTCTTACATTTAACCAACATAGACCATGCGAGCTATAACATGGAATCCAGTGTATGCCCCACACCGAAAAGGAGAGTGATGTCTACCCCACACCACTAGAATGGGTGTACCACTTGCCAAGGTAAGGACCATAAATCTGTAGCTTATGTGGATCCACTAGCTATATGTCTATCTGAGACAAAACCTACGAGGCACGTAGTTATGGGACTTAGGGATTGCTACTAAAGGTCCACGGACGCTAAACAGAAACCTCCATCCTTAAAGCCCGCTCGGTGCTAAGTAAAATCCCAAGGAATAGTCAATTAAGCTTATTCATATTTTAACCAAGGAAGAGGTACATCTAGGGTTACCAAATCCAAGCTAAGATCATATCAAGACGTTTCAACTACCATGGGCTTGCCCAAGCTTACGCCATTAGAATAGCTCCTAATTGATTCATAGGTGAGAAAGCCTTTCAACCATATGAACCCTAATTTATGTGAGAAAACCTTTCACATTCATATTCTTTGCTTATTGTGAAGAAAACCCTTTCACAACTCATAGATGCCATCATTTATATGCACCCTAGCAATTATAAGCATAATTCTCATGAAACAACATTTCTTATGCAAGCTATTCATATACTCATAAATCATGATCTAGTACGGGTACATGTAAATTCATCTTAGAATCATGCAATAAACTAGAATCATGCATATTTGTCATCAATTACATAAGTTCATAAATGCATGGATTATACTTCATCATGAATTCATAACTAGGAATCATGGCTCATGCATGGGTTCATACAATTTCTACATCAAATCATATAAATCACACTAAATTTTGCACTAAGTTACTTTATCATGCTAGATCGTGCACTATGAATCATAAAATCAACAATTGGAATCATAATTGAAGAACCCATAAAAATTGATCATAAACCCTAACTCAATTTGGGGAAATTTAACCTTGAAAATTGAAGAAAACTAGGGACCCATTGGAGGAAAGGGCTCCAAATGGTGAATGCTAACATATCTCAACAAAGCCCACAAGAATTTTCTAGAAATCAATGACCTTCAATGGAGGATCCTCGCCCTTCTCCTTCCTTGAGAATTCAGAGAACTTTTCTAGAGAGAGAAATATGTGGGAAGTTGGGGAATTTGAGAATGAGAATAATGAAGAGAAATTTGGGATAAAAAACTTATATAGTGGGTTAATTTAGGGGCAAAGTCGTAATTTAAAAGACCTAAAAGAATTGGGAAAAGACATAAAAACCCCTGGAAAAATAACTGTCAGACCCTATCTACGGTTGGACTTACAGTCCGTAAGTCAACCTACGAACCGTCCTGTTCCTCAGTAGAAAGATTCAGAGAGTTTTCCATCTTGGATCCCCAACGACGGGTCACCATGTACGGCTCGTGGGTCCATCGACGGATCGTACATGGCAACCGTAGATTTGAAACTTTGTTCCAACAAGGCCAATCAGCAGGCCTCAGCTTTGGTGACCCTCGCTGGTGGATTAGCTGCAGCCAGGGTTTGAAACTTTGTTCGTATGAATCCGCCAGAGTTTCTAGGGTCGAAGGTTGGTGAGGACCCACAGAACTTCATTGATGAGGTCAAGAAGATTCTTGAAGTAATGCAAGTGAGTGGTACTGATAGTGTTGAGCTAGCATCCTACCAACTTAAAGATGTGGCTCACATCTTGTTCACGCAGTGGAAGGACAACAGGGGTGCGGATGTAGCTCCTGTGAAGTGGGATTGTTTTACTGGAGCTTTTCTGAACAAGTTCTTCCCGAGAGAGTTGAGGGAGGCTAAGGCTCAGGAGTTTATGAACTTGAGGTAGGGGTCGATGTCAGTTAGAGAATATAGGCTAAAGTCCACTCAGCTCTTCAAGTATGCTCCACATATGATGGCAAATCCGAGAGCACAAATGAGCAAGTTCTTGTTTGAAGTGTTCGATCTGCTGAAGACCAAATGCAGGAAGGCTATGCTATGAGGGGATATGGATATCTCTAGACTAATGACCCATGCACAACAAGTTGAGGGAGATAAGCTTAAGGAAATGGCTAAGGATAAAAAAAAAGGCTAGAACAGGAAACTATGAATACTCTTAGCATAGGTCGGGTGGTGGAAATCGCTCACAATATCAGCAAAGGTCTACAACCCCAGCGCCTTCATCAGCTAGCGCTCTGTCCCCCAGGTTTCGATAGGATCAGAAAGGGAGGGTTTCAAGCTCTAAGTCCCAAGGGAGTGCTTAAGGTAACATGAATTTTCCAAAGTGTGGTAAGAATCATCCGTGTTAGTGTCTTTCAGGCAGAGAGGGTAGTTTTGGGTGCGGTAAGTCTTGTCATAGGTTAAAGGATTTCCCTTCTGCCAGGCAAGGACAAAGGGTAATAGGGCTCAGTCTACAAAATCAGTAGCGCTAGCAGGTCACCCCACTTAGTAGGGTACCTCATCTGGTACAGGTGGTTGTCAGTGCTAGAACAGGTTGTATGCTTTGCAGGCTCACCAGGATAAGGAAGATTCTCGTGATGCAGTCATTGGTACATTGCAAGTCTTCTATTTAGATGCTTATGCATTGTTAGATCCAGGGGCTACACTTTCTTTTGTAATTCCTTATATAGCAGTAAACTTTGGTGTCATTCCAGAAACTCCCCCAAAACCCTTCTCAATCTATACTCCAGTTGGTGACCCAGTTATAGCTAGATGGGTATATATAAATTGCCTTGTCACAATTTTTGAGAAAGTCACCTCAGCTGACCTTAAACAATAAAAAATGATAGATTTTGATATCATTCTAGGCATGGATTGGTTACATTCTTGTTATGCCTCAGTTGATTGTAGAACCAGGATCGTTCGATTTTAGTTTCCAAATGAGTCAGTCTTAGAGTGGAAGGGTAGTAACTCAGTTCCTACAGGTCGATTTATCTCTTACCTTAAGGCAAGGAAAATGAATTCTAAAGGGTATATCTATCATCTTGTTTGAGTTAAGGATTCAAACTCTGAAAACCCAACTCTTGAGTCAGTCTAGTGGTGAATGAGTTTCCAGAAGTGTTTCGAGAAGATCTTCCCAGAGTTCTTCCCGAAAGGGAAATCGACATTGGAATAGATCTCCATACAGATACTCAGCCTATTTCAATTCCTTGATGGCTCAAACTGAGCTTAAGGAGTTGAAAGAACAGTTGAAAGACCTTCTAGATAAGGGCTTCATCAGACCCAGCATATCTCCATGGGGTGCTCCAGTGTTGTTCATGCGTAAGAAAGACGGTTCTCTTAGGATGTGCATTAACTATCGTCAGTTAAACAAAGTCACAATCAAGAATAAATATTCCATTCCCAGAATTGATGACTTGTTCGACCAGCTTCAAGGTGCTAGTTACTTTTCTAAGATCAACCTCAGATCCGTCTATCATCAGCTCAGAGTCAGAGATAGTGACATCCCCAAGAAGGCCTTCTGAACTCGGTATGGTCACTATGAATTTGTAGTTATGTCTTTTGGACTAACAAATGCTCATGTAGTATTCAAGTACTTAATGAATAGGGTGTTCAAACAGTATTTAGACTTGGTCATCATCGTCTTTATTGATGATATCCTCGTTATTTCTCGGAATGAGGATGAGCATGCAACTCATCTCAGAGTTGTTCTGCAAACCCTCAAAGATTGCCAGGTATTCGCTAAGTTTAGTAAATGTGAATTTGTGTTACAATCGGTCGCTTTCCTTGGTCATATGGTATCCAACGAAGGGATCTGAGTGGATTCTCAGAAAATTGAGGCAGTAAAGCACTGGCCTAGACCCACCTCTCCGACTGAGATTAGAAGTTTCTTGGGTTTGGTCGGTTACTACAAAAGGTTTGTTGAAGGATTTTCATCCATAGCTGCTCCATTGACCAAGTTGAATCAGAAAAATGTCAAGTTTCAGTGATAAGTTGAGTGTGAGAAAAGCTTCTTAAAATTGAAGACCAGTTTGACTACAGTTCCTGTCTTGACTATAATAGATGGTTCAAATGGCTATGTGGTTTATTCTGATGCATCCAGGGTTGGCCTAGGTTGTGTGTTGATGCAGCACGGTAAGGTCATAGCTTATGCTTCTAGATAGCTTAAAGTCCATGAGAAGAACTACCCGACTCATGACCTCGAGCTTGCAGCCGTTGTATTTGCCCTAAATATTTGGAGACACTACTTGTATGGTGTTCATGTTGATGTGTTCACAGATCATAAGAGCCTCCAGTATGTGTTCACCCAGAAAGAGTTTAATCTTCGTCAAAGGAGATGGCTTGAATTCCTCAAAGACTATGACATGAATATGCTCTTCCATCCGGGTAATGCCAATGTAGTAGCTGATGCCCTTAGCAGACTATCCATGGGTAGTGTGGCACATGTTGAGGAAGAGAAGAAAGAATTAGCCAGAGATGTTCACCGGCTTGCTCGCTTAGGAGTTTGCCCGATGGACATGTCAGATGGTAGTGTGATTGTGCAGAATGGATCAGAATCTTCATTGGTAACAGAGGTTAAGGAGAAACAATATAGTGATCCTATATAGCTTCAGTTGAAAGGTGCAGTTCATCAGAAGAGAGTTGAGGTTTTCTCCCAAGGGGGAAATGGTGTGATTTATTACTAGGGTCGATTGTGTGTCCCTAATGTGGGTGAGTTGAGGTAGCAGATCCTTATAGAAGCTCATAATTCCAGATATTCTATTCATCCTGGTGGCACTAAGATGTACTGTGATCTATGAAAAGTTTATTGGTGGAACGACATGAAGAGGGACATCTCAAATTTTGTGGCTAGGTGTTCCAACTGTTAGCAAATTAAAGTAGAACACTAGAAACCAGGAGGTGTGACTCAGGAGATTAGCATTCCTACTTGGAAGTGGGATGTGGTAAACATGGATTTCATTATGGGTTTACCTGGACTATGACTTAATATCCTTTATCATCCAGGCAAGACTAATGTGGTAGAAGATGCCTTGAGCTAGAAGGCTGTAAGTATGGAGATTTTGACTTTCTTAGTTGTGGAGGAGTGACCTATGGCTTCAGACATTCAATCCTTAGCCAACAAAATAGTTAGACTTGATATTTCTGAGCCCGGTAGGGTTCTTGTGTGTGTTGAGGCTGGATCTTCCTTGATGAAGCAGATTTGGGCGCATAACAGTTTGAGGATCCGCAATTGAGGGTGGTTCAGGACAAGGTTCTTAGCGATGAGGCTAAGAAGGAGACAACAGATCCGGAGGGCATTTTGAGGATTGAGGGTTGTATCTGTGTTCCTAGATTTTTTGAGTTAGTTAGGTTGATTCTTCAGGAGTCATATTTTTCCAGGTACTCTATTCATCCTAGTGCTGTGAAGATGTATCATGATCTGAGGCAACACTATTAGTGGTGTGGGATGAAGAGGCACATAGCAGTATTTATGGCTAGGTTCTTGAACTGTGAGCTTGTGAAGTATGAGCAATCGAGACTAGGTGGTTTGACTCAGCTAGTACAACAACTGTTACAACTCTAGTATTCAAATGGCCCCATTTGAGGGATTGTATGGTAAGTGGCGTAGATCTCTGATTGGTTGGTTTGATTCAGCTGAGATGAACTCTTTAGATACATATTTTCTTAAGGATGCCACAGAGCAAGTCCGAAGCATTCAGGGTAGACTGTTGACAACTCAGAGTCGACAGAAGAGTTATACAGATAGGAGGGTTCGAGCCCTAGAGTTTATGGAGGGCGATCATGTATGGCTCAGAGTGTCATCCATGAAGGGTGTGATGTAGTTTGTAAAAAAGGGTAAGCTTAACCCTCGATTCTTTGGGCCTTTTGAGATTTTGGGGCGAGTTTGAGAGGTGGCCTATAAGTTTGTCATGCCGCCTAGTTTGTCAGCTGTGCATTCTGTGTCTCATGTCTCCATTCTTAGAAAGTATGTACCAGATGAGTCTCATGTGCTTTAACTTGATTCACTGGCATTGGGTCCAGACTTGTGATTTGAGGAAGAGTCTATAGCTATTTTTGATAGGCATGTTCGAAAGTTTAGAACCAAAGAGAATTCTTTAGCGAAGGTGTAGTGGAAACACCATGCATTTAGAGAGGTGACTTGGGAGATGGAGTCCGATATGCGTGCCAGATATCCTCACCTTTTTTATGCTTCAGGTACTTTCTGTTGCTTTATATTCGAGAATGACCATGACTCTTAGTGATGGATAATGTAATTACCTAGAAGGTCATTTTCATAATTTTTCATAAAATTACCATTTCATCCCTCCCGATAGTTGCCCAGTCATTTTGGATCAGTCAATGAAGTGGGTTTGGACATTTTGAAATATTCATTTAACTTTAGTTAATTAATTGACGGTAATTTTAGGATAATTAATTTAGTCAAAAATAATTGGTCATGTCTGAAATTTACTAAGACCTTATACCACTGGTCCATATATATTAAAATAAGTTAGTAGGGTTTATCACTTTTAGTACATAATTAATTTAGAAAAGAATGAAGAGTAGACTATAAACTTACATGCGGCAACAACACGAAGCAGCATCCTCTTCAGGTAAAGGTTTCAAAATTTCCAAATTCCTTTAGTGCATAGCATTATCACTTGGAGTTGGAGGATAGTGCATATTTATTATATTGTAAGTGTAGATACAATTAATCAAAAAACAATTGATGTTGTTGCAAAACTATGTTTTTTCTAATTGATAGGTAATCAAATAATTGGAGGGAAAATTGTAGAATTAGTGATTTAGGTAATGATTGGATGATGATTGGTTGATAATGAGGTGATATGACATTAATTAATCCTTTCTTTGAGAAGATATTTTGTCATTTACTTTGGATAGTATGCCAAGCTTCTAGTGCAGTATCGTTATGAATCAATGGCCTATGATAATTTAGTTCTCGATTTCTTTTTGAAATATTGGGTGAATGTAATTGAATGTTAGGACAAACTCTTCTCAATTACATGAATATTATCAAATTTATGATATTTGGAGGAATTCAAACTTAATCCTATGCTTAAAATTTAGAAATATGATATTTGACATATTAGTTGGCATCAAGAATTAGGAACTTGATTATAGATTTGGGTGAGGTTTTAGGTCTACGCAAGAAATATACTAATATGGGTGTTGTTCATTTCGAAATCTTGTTGTGATTATTTGTTGAATAGATTGCATTGATTTGGAAGCCCAACGAAATGGGAAGGCTCAAGTCTCAGAGTGATGGTTTAATTATTTGAGGCAAGTGGATTTCTCGATCCCTTGTTAAGCATATAGAATCGTGTATTTCTTTGTTGTATGTGTGGGGGAGTAATGGGACTTGGTGATGCATTGACTTGTTCACATTGAATTATCCTAATGAGGCAAAAAGGATGATAAAAGGCAACTTGATCATATATTGTTGGGTGGTGTGTTAAGAATATTTGAAAGATTTATTGATTCATTGTTGATGTTGTATCATGATTGTGTTGTTATGAATTGTGCATTGATATGGAAATGATCATCTCCTTATTAATTGTGTGAACATGTCATTTGTATTGGCTCTGTGACATGGTTACTACAGGTGTTATGTGAATTGTTGAAGAATAAGGAACGAAAGAGGATGTACAATTTTGAGGGACACGTGCCATGATGGATATTATGATTCGAGGGATGTGTCGTATGCCACGATGGATTCTATTATCGAGGGTCGTGTCACATGCTGTGACAGATGCATGGACAGATATGTCCCCCATAGTTCCCAGACTGAGAGAGAATGGGTGTGTATTTTAAGGTCAGATATGCATCACTATACTTGGCATTGCATTTCATTGCATTGCACATCTTTATCATTTGTAAACTTGCAAGTACTTTTCTGTGGAACTTGTGATTGGTGAACTTTATCTTGTGTGTTGCTGATCTATAATTGTTATTGTGATATTGTTGGACTATGTGCTATGTAAATTGTGAACTATTAGGTTGGGCTAGTTTTATGCAGGTTGTAGTTGTGGAGGTTCAGTTGGAGCATAAGGAGTAGCCGTATCCTATACTCTTAGCATTGTGTTGAGGAGTTTGTTTTGCTGAGTACCACGTAGTTTGGTACTCACCCCTTGCTTCTACATTTGTGTAGGTTACGAGCCTGGATCTTCGTGAAGCTCACTCTTCTCTCATTGTCTGAGGCTTCCTGTGGAGATTTGTGAGGTAATTGTTTGTCATCTCAACAGTCTCCTACTTCTATTTATAATTTTGTTCTAATTTAGAGACGATATCGTTTGAGACATACATATTTTCTTTCAAATCTATTGTAATACACTAGAGACTTGTGCACGTGACAACCAGATTTTGGAGATTATGTTAAGTTGACTTGTTATCCGCATTAGTAATTGTTATTAAACTTTAACTTTTATTTTATTTCTACTCTTTATCATAAAGGTTGGATGTTAGACTGACTTGTCTTGGTAGTATAATATGAGTGCCATCACATCCATTTTTGGGTTGTGACATTTGCAATGCATTTAAACATCCATATAGAAAAGTTCCGAAGCATATAAAAACTAGGTGAAATTCTTTTATGATACGCTTGATGTTGCTTATACTTATACAAAACCTATTACTATGCAATTGAATACTCATAATGCTTAACCTGATTTTTAAACATAATGATAGTGACTGAGATGAAGTAAAGAAACTTAGAATTTTCTTAAAGCATTTTATGATGCTACTAAAGTTCTTTCTAGAATGTATTATCGTACTATTTTTGATATTTTAATACATGTATGTGAGATTTCAAATCTCTTTGCTGAATATAAAATAAATGAATTATTTAAAGAGGCAAGTTAAACAACATGTAAATACCAACACAAGCTCAATCTAAGCTTGGTAACCCGTATCCTACCTCAAAGTTGATCATGCGCTACAAATTAACTATGTCGGAGCTTTACCCTTCCTATCTAACTCTTATCGCTGCCACACTATAAAATAAATTATCATGACGTGAATATGGATGTTTTGACATCCAAGTCACAATAAATAAATATGGGACTAAAAATGAGCAAAAAACAACATGGTGTGACCTACAAGAGGAATCTCGAAATGGACTCCATCAATACATCTTATTTTGCTAAAGGAGCTTGTGCCTAGAATATGGGCATAATCTGAATTCTAAAAAACACTAAAAACGTTCATGCACCAACATGATAAAAAATAACCATTAAAGACTAGGAAGGGAGGATTGAGATGAGAATATAATAATGTGTCCCAAACGCTCTCTCGAAGACCCTAACAGAAAGCCCAATCAATTCCCGACATTTAGCACTAGAGATGAGTTCAATCAGAGCTTAAATGATCAAGATATTGACTTTGGAAAGTTGAACAATGAAGATGAAAACTTGTTGATAACAATTATATCACTAGTTAAATGACCTCCACAAACATGGCCCCCAAGGTCGCTACCAAAGTAATCGACTAAACTAGTTCAATGATGACCCTGTCGGCGAACGCGGGACCTTGTCCGCGATCGCATAGGGTCGGGGTCCCAAACTCCATGAATGCATAGCCGAGCTCGCGAACACGGTGGTCTGATTCATGGACTTTTATTAACGTGGCTTAAGGTCGATGAATACAAAGCTAATGGCATGGTGCAGCAGTTAAAATTTGTAATTGGCAAAATTCCCTAACGGAGGTTTTCTCGACAAAAAGTGGTGTTTGTGCTCCAACACAAGTAAGCTACGCTACCCAAAAATATTTAACATTCTAGACTTAATAAAGATGTCAAAATTTCCAACTGAGGTCATCACGAAAAAAGTGGGGCACACCTCCAAGCTCTATTTTAAGCCAAAATCCAAAAGTTCACTTGAAAAGAACCCAGAAGTCTCGGGACCCAAGACAAGAGTACTTCCAGAAAAGATTTGATGTTTTGGAGCTAAATAAACCATCAAAAATGCATTCTGAGGCCATTTAGTTTATGTTTTGACCGACATCAACCGTTCAAGTTTCAAAAACTCCAAAACAAGCAAATTCACATAAAAACCAAATGAATGACCAAGTCACAGAATAATCAGTCCCAGCAAGTCATAAATGACATAGGGTCGCTATAGGAAATCTCTACATACAAAAAATAATGCAATCTAGGGAAAATGACCTAGAGGGGAATTATAACATCAACTACTAAAAGGACTTTCATCCTCAAAAGTGAAGAGCCAAGAAGTACCTAAAGGCCCAAACAAGCGGGGATATTGAACTTGCATCTCATGATTAATCTCCCAATAGCCTCCTCAACTGAGCAACGCCTCCCCTGTACCTTAACAATAGGAGTGGCTCTCAAACACAACCCACTAAAATCTATCGCAAGAATAGAAAATGGCTCCTTCACAATGGTCAAACGGTCGTCCAACTAAAATAAATCACGTCGGAGCACATGGGACTCATCAAGAATATACTACGAAGGATAGAGACATAGAAAACTGGATGAATTCATTAAAATGCAAGAGGTAAGGCCAACTCATATGCAACATCACCAATTGGAAAATGTCAAATGTCCCTACATACCTGAAGCTAAGTTTCCGTGCCTCCTGAATCTCATCATGCCCTTCATAGGTAATACTCAAAGGAATACCTAGTAACCAACTTTAAATATCAAAGGCTGGCACCTACGGTCAATACAACTCTTATGCCTGCTCTGTGCTTACTTGAGCCTATCCCAAATCACCCGAACTCTATCCCAAGCCTCTTGAAGCAAATCATTCCCACATGGCCTAGGATTTGAAGCCTCACTCCAATGGCCTCGAATTGAGCCATCTGAATGCTCGTATTGTAGTTGTTGTTACATGGAAACTCTGCTAATGCTAAGAACTGGTCCCACTATCCTCTAAAATTTAACACACATGCACGTAGAATATCCTTGTAAACCTAAATAGTATACTCTGACTACCCATCAGCCTATGGATGAAAGGTTGTGCTAGGTTTAACTCGAGTACCCAACTCCTCCTGAAAGGTCCTCTAAAAGCTAGAAGTGAACTGAGAATCCATATCTAAAATAATAGGCACAGGTACCCCATAAAGACAAACTGTTTCCCGAATATACACATGAGATAGACTTTCGGCACTGAAAGAAGACTGAATAGGAATAAAGTGTGTTCACTTGGTCAATCTATCAAGGATGAACAAAATATTATTAACACCTATAGAAGTCTGAGGAAAACCCATAACAAAGTCCATAATGATGTACTCCCATTTCTACTCTAGAATGGGTAATCTCTAGAACTCACCCCAAGGCCTCAAATGCTCGGCCTTCACCTACTAGCAACACAAGCAACGCCACACATAGTGTGCAATGTCTCTCCTCATACTAGTGCACGAGTAGTGCTACATTAAATCACAATACATATTCTTTGTGGTCAAGTGAATAGAATATCTAAAGTCATGAGCCTTAGGAAGAATTAGCTATCTTAACTCTCAAACTCTAGGAATGCATATACATCTTTCAAACCTCAGAATATCTTCCACATCCAAGGTAGATATCTAGCCCAACATCACCTTGGTAAACCCGATCACTAATAGCACTAGGGCATCATCCTCAAACTGTTGACCATGAATCCTCCCGAATAATGGCAACTCAACCCCAATATAGGCTAAAATCCTTCTGGAATATAAAATAACAAGATGACTCATCTTGTTGGATAAATACTATATGACTAAATCCAAAGGTCACTTTGAAGCTTAAAGGAGGGCTAGACTATCCATAGTCACTGCCTTCAAACTCAAGGCGTCCACTACTATATTCGTCTTGCCCGGATAGTATAGAATTGAGAGGTCATAGACATTTCAGAGCTAAATTCACCTACGATGCCTTGAGTTGAGTTCTTTCTAGTTCATCGCGTCGAACCTTATTTAGGTAATGCTTTTAGATCATAAGTGAAAAAACAACCATAGCCAACTCCAAGTCATGAGTGGGGTAGTGGCACTTGTGTAGCTTAAGTTGGCTCAATGTATATGCAATCACACAGCCCTGGTGCATAAAAACACAACTTGAACCAACGTTGAATGAGTTGCAATACATAATGGAACCCTCAACCTCAACTAGAAGTGTCAAAATAGAATCAGTAGTCAGAAACTCCTTGAGCTTCTGAATGCTCGATTGCACTAAACTTGCAACTCAGAAGGAGCATCAACACGAGTAAATCGAGTCAATGGTTATGCAATCACTGAGATATCATTGACAAACCATTGGTAGTAGCTAGCTAACCGATGATGCTCCAAATATTAGTAATTGAGTTGGGCCTAGCCCAATCATAAATAGCCTTAATATTCATTGGGTCAACCGTATGGTCATCCTAGGACACCACATGCCCAAGAATACTAGGACTCAAGCCAAATCTAACACTTTAAAAATTTGGCCTAAAGACACTAATCTCTTAAAATGTGGAGCACAATCCTCAAATGTCGCTCGTTCTTCTCCCTACTCCATAGTATTCAAGAATGTCATCAATGAACATCACTAGGAACTTATAGTATACAAGAATGTCATTAATGAACATCACTAGGAACTTATAATGGTCGTAAAGAGTCCTAAAAGTTATCATAGGGATGTCCACTTCCCTAATCCTCACCTAATGGTAGCCGAATCTCAAATCAATCTTATATAACACCATGAGACCCTAAAGGTGGTCAAGAAATTAATTGATACAAAGTATAGTGTAGCTATTCTTTATCGTTACATTGTTCCACTTCTTGTGATCGATACACATACGCATGGACCCATTCTTTTTTTCACTCACAAAACTGGGCACCCAAGGTGACACTCTGTCAAATGAATCCCTTACCCAAGTAATCCTGAAGATGAATACAGAGCTTCTTGAGCTCTGCACAAGCCATACAATAAAGTGGAATAGAGATAGAATGTGTACCGGATTCAAGTTAAATAGCAAAATCTATATCACGCTCAAGGGGAAGGCAAGGTTTATTGATAGGAAAGACATCTGTGAACTCTTGAACAATATGAATTGAATCCACTATAGGGCCAGCCCTGCCAGCCCTACTTACATCCGCATATAAGCAAAATAAGCTAAACACCCACTATATACGAGCCTTTAGGCCTCAATATAACAGATAACCCAAGTCGCCATGTGACAAAAAGAACCCTACCACACAAACAAAGGGATACAAGGCATGGCTAAGGTAACCGTCTTAGCATAGCAATCCAAGACCGTTTAGTAGTGGGATAACAAGTCTATGCCTAGAAAAACATCAAAATGAAGCATATCTGACATAATAAGGTCAGTCCAAGTATCACACCCATGAATAGTCATCAAACATGATCTATAAACCTGATCCACTACTAGACACTCACCATGGGGTTGAAACACTTAACAACGCCGATAGGTTCTCAGAATAAGAGCTCAACCAAAAAGCATAATAAACAAATACATATGAGTCTGTAGAACTCATATCAAATAAAGCCGAGGATGGCTTATAGAATATAAGTATCATTCATGTGATGACAACGTTCGATGCCTCATCCTTCGCCCTAGCTTGAGCTACATATAGGTGACCCTCTCCACCTTTGAATTAAGCATATGATCTACCTTCTGACCTACCTCTTCGGGGTCCTCTTTGCACCCCTGGTGACCCCCTGCGATCATGACCATGGGTATTGCTCTAGTCGGAGGTGCTACTACTGAAAATGGCTGAGCTATCAATGGAGCAGGTGCAATAATCCCTCACCAGGGACCCTTTATAGAACAATCACCAAGTTTCCCCCCATCAAAATAACCTTGAGAAGTACGACCTTGAGAAGATCGGTCTCCATATCCAGAAGAATCCGAATATGTTCCCCTAAAATCATCACATACACTAGAACTACCCTAATTGTACTAACTCGCCCTCTAATGGCCTGGAGTGCCACTTGGATAGGCCAGCTAGGCCGACTCTGGTGTAGATATTTTGGAGTGGCCTATTATAGGATTTTATGTCCCTAGACTAGAAATTAATATAGTTGACCTTGTGACGAGCCCTCTAATGGCTGCCCTTTAGGCCTTGCGATGTAGCTTATCCATAGTACATGCATGTTAAACAATGTCTAAGAAATATCTGCCCATTGAATGAATAGACTCTTTATCGATCCATAACTGCAACCTCAAACCAGAAATAATGCAACAAACTCTGTCCTACTCTTTATGCAGAATCATGGTAGAGTGATTGGAGAGCTCCTAAAATCTGGCGTGGTACTCTCGGATAGTCATGGAGCCCTGCTCCAGCCTAGTAAATTAATCTCTAAATCTCAATAATTGAGGTGGGACTAGCCCAATCAAGAACTCTGACCTACATCAGAATCACCCCGACTATACTTCACACCCTCTAAGATCTGGAATGCCACTTGGACAATCCGCCTAGATTGACCCTGGTGGTGATAGCACTACGAGGCCTATCATAACAATCCTTGTCCTTAGACTAGGAACAGATGTCATTTCCCTTGTGAAAATTGCTCTTATCACTGCCTCTTTGGACCTCGCAATGTCGCTTTTTTATAGTACGAGCATGATAAAAAACATCTAAGAAACATCTACCTCTTGAATCCATAGACTCTTTCTCAATCTGAAACTGCACTCTCAATCTATAGACAAAGCAATGAACTATCTCCTGCTCTCTAGGAAAAATCATGGTAGTGTGCCTAGAGAGCTCATGCAATTTGGCCTCATATTCAACACGGTCATAGAGCCCTGCTCCAACCTAGCAAACTGATCAATGAGTCGATCTCTAATACTCCTCAGTATGAACCTATATAAGAAAACCTCTAAAAACTCAGTCCAAGACACAACGGGTGACCCAACTAATCTAAACTTGATATAGGAACTCCACTGCTGCTAGGCTGATATGTCAAGCTGGTCCACGATAAAGTCGGATCCCCTTGACTCTACTAACCCCAAAGTATACAACCTCTCCCTACTAGTCGTCAAAATCTTATAGGTATCTGCCCCTAAAGCTCCGAAAAAACCTTAGAAGAGTAAGTCTCAAAAACACTCCAAGCATCTTCTACTCATATAATGGCATAGCTCCAGCCGTGATAACAAACTGAGCAGTGGCATGTGCTAGTGGCAGCTCAATTTTTGGAGCCGTTACTACCGGCTCAACCTACGGTGCTGGCATGTAAGAGCTAAGAACTACTGCATGTCCCATATTATGGCATATAACGGAATGATAGCCTCCTCTAATTCTCGGGCAATGGCTGGCCCAATTGTTGAATGGACTGGTCCCTGCCCCATCGGTTCAGGAGGAATAAGAGTTGCATGAGGCTCCACAACTAGATAAGGAGTCACATCTCTGACCCAATCTTGAGCTGGTACTGAAGCTCACGCTTGACCTAGGGGCGTCTTCTACTCTTAGCTTGGACTCTATTTGCTGGACCGGGAGCATTACCTAATGATGCCAAACCATGTGTACGAGCAATCCTGCAAAAGATTAAAACAAGTGTCACAACCTAAACTACCCCCTAGACGTTACATGGCGAATAGAATCCCAAAAGACTCTAAACAAGCCATTTGACTTAAGCATGATAAGATAACATCATAATTGAAATAAAGCATAAAAGCTTAATATAAGTTTCAAGCTACATCTCATAAGATACCTAAATCAGAGTACAATGACTTAAAAATGAGGAAAAACTACTATGTCTAACAACACGTCTCTACAACACATATATGTGATTACGAGAAGTCCTAGTTTACGAATAGTCTTAAAACTGAAATGACTTAATGCAATAAAAAACATGCATGAAAAGGTCCTCGAATCATGAGGACTCACCAAAACCTAAGAACCGTTGATTAATCCACTAGCCATGGCCGGATGGAGAAACATCAGAACCTATATTATAAGACAATATAGTCACAAGAGAATGTGGTCACTACTCAAATGTACTGAGTATGAGGAAATATGCATGAGTATAAACATGATAACATGATAAGTCTAAGATGTAATAGTACATTACCAAGTAAGACTTCTCACATCTGATAAGCCAGAATCATAAGGCATAAAACAAGGTCAATACAATACTTGAAAACCATAACATAAGCTTAAATCATAATCTTTGAGGAAGTCATAAACTGTTGAGAAAAAACATATTTATGGGAGGTTTATTGTTAACCGACATAAACCATGTGAGCTATAACATATAGTCTGGTGTTCTACTCCTACTCCAAAAAGAGAGTGTCCTAGTTGCCAAGGTAGGGACCATATTCTTAAGCTTAGGTGGATCCACTTGCTAGAGTCAATTAAGACTAAGTCCTATGGGGGCACGTAGCTATGGGACAAGGGGATCACTACTAAAGAACTCCACCTCTACTAACGGGTGAGTCTCAATCCCAAAGTCAACGTAGTGCCAAGTAAACTCCCAACGAAAACGTACATTGTCATATCATAATCAAAATACTTGAAATGTGAAGAATCTAGTAATACCAATTCAATCATAAACTTCATATAATAGAATAACTCCTTTCAAAATAATGTTTTTATATCATACTTATAAAGAAACTTATCTAAAGCATCTAAATCATGATCATCTTTTCACAATGAGAATACCTCAATTAGTGGCAACCTTTTTCAGAAAACATGTTGATACTTTATCTAAAAGCATCCTTGATTAATAAATTCCTACATTCATACGGCATGCATTATCTCAAAAGCATAGTTCATAATCATAAAGTACTCATATAGCATAGGTTCATGTGAAAATCATTGAAACATATAATTTACATCAAATCATGCATAATGAGATCAAATATAATGAATTTATTCATAAACAATTGAACTCATAAGAAATTATGGAAAACCCTTGAATTTGGGTTGGAATCATAAGGGAAAAATAGAGGATTCTTTGAGACTCAATGGATGAAAAGGGATCCATTGATGAACTTCCTACATACCTCGGTGAACCCTTGCTTTGGAATTTGAAGAGGAGAATTGAAAATTTGAGGAACCCTAATTCACCTTGAGAGATCACTTGGAGAAGAAGAATTGAGAGCTTTTAAGGGTTTTGAGAGAATGGTAGGGAATGAGGAGAATTTGAAGTGTAAACTCAGTTATAGGGTTTAGAATAGTCTAGAAATTACGTAGTTTAGGAATTAGAAGGGTAGTAAAAGACACAAATAACACTGAATAATAAGATTTCAAGTGACCTACGAAACCATGTACAATCCATACAACAGACTACGGACCATACTAGTCATCTGAAGACCACTTTAATGGAGACCACACTTTCTAAATTTGAACCACAAACACACTTTTATGAGTTGTCAACCTTTCCACAAACTGTACTCTCTCCCATACAAGTCAAGTAAAGAATTTTACCCAAGTTTGATCCATTCTCTACGAGCCTCCTTTTATGACTCATACAAGAGTCTACGGGGCACTCTATTTATCCCTTGAAACATTTCAAAGACTTGAAAATTTTCCAATTCCCAAGGCTCATTCCACGACTAGTTCCTTCGGAGTGTACAACCATCCAAAGTCAATGCAGAGGCTCATGGCACCAATAAAGTTCCTGCACTTTTCTTTCCAACTCAACTTTCCAAATTCTAAGGTGCTATAGAAAGATTCTAGAAACTGAACTAGACAATAAACCACACTATAATGAACCAAAAGAAAAATTCTTCCTAAGGATGCCTTGTAGCCTCCTAAAGATAAGATTTAGACATCTCCCTACTGATCCGCAAGACTCTACTAGACATTAGCTTTTTACCAATGACACTGTGAACCTAGGGCTCTAATATCAACTTTTTCACAACCCAAAAACTCGAGTTATGATGGCACCTACAAAAAATCACTAATATGTAAACTAACATGTATCCCAAAATAACAAGTAACTGGTATATTAGGTAGAATCAACAACCAACGAGAAGATAACATAAAATAAAGGAATACACATCAGAAAGAAGGAAATGACATAAATATATACAACAGAACAAGATCTTGTCCCACGACCCGATGGCCAAAGGTATAAAGCTATTAAAACAAGTATAATTTAAAAAATAGACAAAATAAGTACAAACTTTTCTCAAATACAAAAGAGCACCCAAAACTATAAATAGATAGAGATAAGTCCAACTAGGATGCCATCAGGCACCCTCTATCTCAAGAAATCCTTGCTGAAGCATAAAATCAATTGTAAACTAGCACTCTGATTTGCATCAAAAAAATATATGCAGAGTGTAGGATGAGTATCAAAACCACATGTACCAAGTAGGCATCATAGGACGACTGATCTTGGAAATAAAATGCATAATGAAAACCGAGGAAATAAACAACAACTAGGGAGAAGTTAAAAAGAAAAGAAGCGAAAAGTCAAACTCTACATCTCAGAAAACTAGAAGGAATGAAGTGGTAAAGTAAAGCAACTAACTAAATGTAACTGGAACCCCATAATCCCAGAAGGTACACTCATGTGCAATTTAAAGGTAAATAACCTAAATGGACCCCCATAAGCCCAATGAGTACATAGAAAAACTAAAGGCTTCCCTAACCAAGATTAGATAAACTATCAAACTAAAATGGCTGAGCTTGAACTTGAACCGTGGTGAAGGAACCCCGAAAAACCTAATAGAATCATGATGAAAGGACATAAATCCAACTAATAAAAGTGTGCGCAGACTTAAACAGTGGCTAATATGGATATGCCCTAACCTCAAATCGTGGCTAATAGATATGCCCGGACCTCAAACCATGAATAATAGACTCAGAATGTCAATCAAAATCACCTACTCATTTAAATTTTGATAACATACCCGTAGAGCGAAAAAACCTTTCGAGTCACTAGGGAGCCTCTCCATCTCAAAACCCATGTCCCAATCCAACATAATGAACAAGGGCCGAAATCATAACTGAAGCACGCCAGGGCTGTAACATAGGCATGTTATGGTTGAAAGCCCAAAAAGAGAGGAGTTGTTACCTAGATAAGGATTCATACTACCAGACCCAAGTTTGTTATTGTAATGACCGTTCAGGTCATTTGTGTGTCTGTGCCTTCTTCCTATCATTTAGAGCGTTCCTGTAGCGACCCCAAGTCATTTATAGCTTGCGGGCATTGGCTGTTCGGTTGCCTGGTCATTCATTTGGGTTTTATGCCCATTTTCCTATTTTGGACCGGTTGAAGCCTGAAATGTCAATTCTTGTCATAACCTAAGATAAACGGCCTCAAAATGATATTCTGACAGTTCCATTAGCTTTGAAGAGGCCAAACTACGCTAGAAGTATGGTTGGCCCAAATCCCGAGGCTTCTGGTGTGATTTTGGGGCCACTTGACTCTTTAGCCTTTGAAATTTGGCTTGAAGTTGACTTTGGTCAACATTCGTGGTAAACGCGCTCGGATGAGAACTCTGTCAGCGCGGTTAGTTTTGGAATGCTGAGTTTGGTCTAGAATGACTCTTCGTGCACTTCTCGAGGTTTCTGATCTTATTCTGAGGCCCTCGATTGAAGTTGGCTTAATTGGCACTTGGGAAATGGGACCCACTTTTTGTCCAAACGACCTCCTATTGAAATTGTGACTGCGCCATTGAGTTTGAAATGTTGAATTTGATGGGTTAGCATATCTCGTTTGCATGTAGGGGGTTGTGAACGAATATCGAGCACCTCATCGAAGTTTTGGGAATACCCAAAATCAGTTGGTGCACAGATGAAAGTTTCAAACCTATCCTTTCTCTGCGTTTGCGGAGGTCTGGATCTTCTTTCTCCTTGTTCACAATCCCATGGCCGCGTTAGTGGAGGTGTAGGTGTAGGTGTTGTTTCTTCGTGTTCGCGGAGGTATATTTGTTTTCCCTCCGCGTTCACGGGGCCATGGCTGCATTCGCGGGGCCATGGCCGTGTTCATGGAGTTCAATGAGTGGCAGGCCGTATTTAAAAAGGGCAGTCGGGCTTGTGAGGATTGTTTTGTAAAAAATTAATTTCTCCCTCAATTCAAATCGATTTTCGGTGATTCCAAGTCCTTTGTATTCCAAAGTTTGTTGGCCTCATGGGTAGTTGAGCAGAGTGTGTTAGGTGGGCCCTGATTCTCATGAATTTGAGGCATAATTTGCTATCCTAGCTTGAGGTGTAAATTTTGCATCTTTTGCTTCTTTTTGTTGTTGGCTGTTCCAAAGCCCGAATTGTGTTCTATTTTGGAACATAAGTTGTGGGAAGGTTTAGGACCATTTCACGAAGTCAATTCCAAGATTTTCAGAGTGGGTCCCACATTTTTTGATTTTTGACTCCTAAATTGGTCTGTCTCCATTTTTGTTGATTTTAGTGTCTAGACGACCGTACTGACGTTGTGATTCTATTGTTGATAGCGTTGCAGCAGTTTGAGGTCGTTCGAAAGGGAGAAGCTCTGAAAGAGTGATTTGGAGCACGCACTGTCGACCTTCTGGTAGGTTACGACTCTCTTTCTTTTAGACCGAGCTGGAATGTGTGAATACATTCACTTTCTGATTTGTGTACATATGGGGTGAGGTTCTGGTAGTTCTTCTCCTCTTCTCAGATATCATGTTCTAGCCTTGTTGTTCGGGCTATCTGTTGGTTGTATCATGTGATCGGGGGGATTCGATTATTTGTTGATGCTTGTGGGTTATCTGCTTGGATATTTATTGTGTTGGAGCATGTTGTGGCCTTAGTCTAGGATAGGCTAGTGTTGTCGTACACCTATGTACCTGTTTGACTGTGGTATGTATCTGACGTCGATTCGGATGACTAGGTCCTTGTACACTGACATAGCAGACTTGGGTTTGATAGTTTGAGTCTGGTTTGGGCTTTGTGTAGTGTGACATTCTAGCTTCTCTCCCCATTTTTATGGTGCCGATGTGTCATTGGAGGCATGTTGTTTTTCCTTGGCTATCAGATGTTTTGAGATCGGTTCAGCGGTACTGTGGTTGGTAGTGGACGGCGATCCACATTGGCATGGTGTTTGGGATATCTGGATTGCCTTGCGTACTCTACTGGCTTGGGTAGGGCCGCCGAGAGTATTAGCAATGTGGGAAATCAGATATGAGAAATTTGGGTAGTCCAGCGCACTCTACTGGCTTGGGTAAGTCCCCCAGGAATGTTGGCTAATTGGGCATTGGAATATTAAGGCTTTTGGAATTGGCTAGTTGTTTCGTTTCAGTATTTGGATTTTCAGAGTCATTGTGCCTTGGCACTCTACTGGCTGGGTAGGGCTCTCGGGAGTTGCTGTCTGGCCGATGTCCCAATTTGGAAGTTAGACTTTTGACTGGGTTGGAGTTGGCTGTTTTGGTTCGGTTGAGTTGGTTGGTGGATTCGATTCGTGGTTTTGGTCTTACTTCGTTCCAATAGAATAGCTCTTATTTGTACTTGTCGGGCTTATAGGGGTCCGTTTGGGTTTTGTTTGCCTGTGCTTGAGTGTACCTTCTAAGTCTTATGGGGGGATCAGTTAGGTAAAAATTAGGTGTTCTTAGTCTTTATGTCGTTTAGTTATTTTGTTCTCTCTTGACCTTGGTTGTGGTAGATTCTATCCTTTCAGTTTGTTTTTACCTTTCTGGCTCAGTCGATCTATAATGCCTACAGGGTACCTGTTGTATTGGTACTCATGCTACACCCTACATCTATTTTGGTGATGCAGATCCGAGCACTAGTTATCAGCGTTGAGTTCGAGCCTGCAACGGTCTGTTCCGGAGACGAGGGTGATCACATGACGTTCTGGGATTACCTGTCTCCTTCTTTATATATATTTTGTCTTGTCTTTTGCTTTTGAGAAAGCTTGTTTATGTGATCCTCTTTTGGGACTTGTACTCGTTTAGTAGTTTTGTACATGTGACTTCTAGGTTTTAGGAGGTATCATTGTTGTATATAGATGTTTTTGCTTCCACATTTCCTTTATATGTTCCTTTACTTATGCTTCCATGTAGTTGAGGTTAGTTTCTACTATCAGTCTCATTATTGTTAAGTTCTGGGATAGGGTTTGACTTGCCTACTGGCGGGATAGTAGGCGCCATCATGACTCACAAAATCAGGTCGTGACAAGTTGGTATTAGAGCCAAAGGTTTGTTGGACTCACTCGTACAGAGATAGAATCTAGTAGAGTCCTGCGGATCGGCGTGGAGACGTCCATGACTTATCTTCGGGAGGCTACAAAATGTCTTTAGGAGGTTTTCTTGTTTTGTGTCCTGTTCATGCGTCATTGTCTGATTGGTTTCATGAAATCTTACTTGTTTCATTCTGTTGTAGGATGGCTCGCACGTGCAGTAGAGGTCGACCCCGAGGTTGAGAGGGTGCTGCGGTACCAGGCCGCGATAGAGTGAGGACTCCAGAGCCGGAGGCAGAGCCTCAGATTGAGCAAATTCCTCCTTACCCGGTAGGGCCGGGACCAGCCTAGCCACCGCCCGTACCAGCTGCTGCCCCTAACCTTCAGGCCATGCTTACGTAGATTTTGGCAGCTATAGGGGATATGCAGCAACAGCAGGCCCCAACACCTATTCCAGCGCAAGGTCCAGCACCGCAGGGTCAGCCTGCCCCAGCGGTTTCAAAGATTCATCAGTAGGATCAGCCTGCAGCAGCGACCCTAGAGGGTCAGCAGCCGCCAGCACCGGCTGCCGCTTAGCCGGATGCTATAGATGGAGTTATGCCACTTCAGGAGCAGAAGATGCTCGGAGTGTTCCTTAGACTGACACTGCCGAGGTTTTCTGGGGCTATTGGAGAGGACGTCCACGAGTTTATTACTTTCTACCAGGAGAGATTGCAGGCCCTTGAGTTGGTGGAGTCCAGAGGAACTGACTTCACAGATTACCAGTTAGATGGACCGGCCAGGCAGTGGTGACGCTCGTTTATGGAGACCAAACCAGCTAGGTCCCACCAGTGACATAGACAGAGTTTTCAAAGGCTTTCCTGGCTTGTTTTATTTTGTGGAGTGTCAGAGATCAGCTTCGCGATGAAATTTTGAGATTGTAGCAGGGCTCTATGACGGTCTCTGAGTACGAGGGTAGATTTCATGAGTTATCCCGTCATTCTACTATGATATTGCCAATGGAGGAGGGGAGAGTTAGATGTTTTGTCAGGGGCTTGAGATTGCAGCTGTGTATTGAGTCTTTCACAACCCAAGGTAACTCCTAGATGCGACATGGCGTATAAGACCCCAAAAGGCCTGATACAAGCAACTTAGCATACATACATACAAGATCATAGAGATTTAAGAGTTCAAAAGACCATTTCATATCAAGGCTTTCAAGAAAAATAGCGGATGTCTACATCAAATGTCTCAAAGCCAATCTAACATAAGAATGACAAATAACATATGGGACGTAACCCAATAGAATGTCAAAATGAAAGAATATAAAAGTAAGAACAACAAGGCTATGTCCTATAATGTATGAGGACTCACCAAGTCTTCCAAAAACCTTCTACTAAGCTCTAGCCATGAATAGATGGAGAATCGCGAAGCCCTATATTAACAAGTCAATATAGGCAAGAGTATGCATTAGTACAATCAAGTACCAACTATGTTAGCAATGCACAAAATCATTTAAAACATGCTAAAACGGGACATTTCATGACGTGCAATGACCAATCTAAAACATCATAAAGATTAGAAACATAAGTCACAAACCATGGTCAAAATAAGCTAAACATCTTTACTTTACTTGAGGAATGCCTTTAAAGTCACTTTAGTTCATTGTTTGTGGAAAGTAGCCTTAACCGAGATATAAGACCATGTGAGCTATCAACATGGAATCCAGTGTCTAACCCTATACCGATAGGGCCATCCTACTTGCCAAGGTAAGACCCTTTACTTAATATATAACTTACGTGGATCCACTAGCTAGTGTCTATCATAGACCATCATCCTATGGTGGCACATAGTTTATGGGTCATGGGTCATGGGTAATCGCCACTTGTCCACTCGGTGCTAAGCATAATTCCCACGGATTAGGCATAGTTCATTTATCAAAAGTAGACATGGGTAGTCGCCTCTTGTCTACACTAGGGAACATGGGTGATCGCCTCTTGTCCCTTCATTAGAATAGCTCCTTAATCATTGATTAAAGTTTAGTTGAGCAAGCCTTTCAATAAGTTATGAATCATTACATGTGAGAAAACCTTTCACATTCATGGGTTGAGTAATATATGAGAATTTCTTTCACAACTCAACAACAACATCAACATACCATAAACTTTGATGCTTCAATCTCAAAGAACCCTTACTTTATCATTTGCTTCATAAGAGACATGCATAACTTCATAAACTTCATGTTTACGTGGTTCATCATGCTCATAATTTACAAATCATAGAGTTTACATGGGCTCATAAGAGTTCTTCTTAAATCATCTAATTCAATGCAACTCATGCTTAGAAGGCCATAAACAAGGCAATTTGACCATAATTGAAGGAACCCACATAATAGAGGAAAATCATACTTTTTTGATTGAACATGCTTACTTTCATAAAACCATCATTTGGGTAACTCATAATCTCCTCATGAAAAGTCTTAGCTGAGAAATCATAATTCATGCATGGATTCATAGAGATTTCATAAAAGTCATCACTTTATAATTCAACCCACCAACAAAGCATAGATTTCTAAATTGGGGGATTTGGCATGGGTTCATGGAGATTCATCTAAATTCATGAAATTCAACTCAATTTATACTTCAAAGTTCATAAAACAATCAATTGAAACAACTTTGCAAAGAACCCATGACATGGAAGAAAACCCTTAATTCAATTGGAAATTTCGAACTTGAAATTTAGAGATTTTAGGGATTCCATGGAGGAAAGGGATCCATGGATGAAGACTATCATATCTTAGAGTCCCAATTCCTTAAGCAATTGATGAAGAAAAACTTGATTTCTTGAACCCTAGCTTGCCCTCTTTTTCTTCTTCTAACTTCTAGAGAGAGAATTATTTGAGAGAGGAGAGTTGTGGGAATGGTTGAGAATGGGAAAAATTAGGCTCAAAAGGTTTATATAGGGTATGGGTTAAGGCCAAACCGACTTAGATTAAGAATTAAACACTTAGGGAAAAGATGAAAAAGCCCTTTAAAATAACTGTGGGACCCTTATCTACTGTTGGACCTATGGTCCGTAAGTCGACCTACATACCGTCCTATCCTTTAGTAGACAGATTCAAAGACTGTCAACCTTGGACCTTGCAATGACGGACCCAATGTACGGTTCAAGGGTCGAACTGTGGCCCGTACATGGCCACCGTCGGTAAAATCCTTAGCCCTGAAATATCAACTAAGTATGGGTCTCACCTACGACTCGTACCTAGATCGACGGTCCATCCTGGCAAGCCGTATAAGAGTACTGAGGCTTTAACACTTTAAGGAACTTGGACTAGCCAACCACGGGCCTGACCTACGGTCTGTAGGTCAGTCCACGGGTCATAGGTGGCTCCATTGGTACTGGTACTAGTAAATTTCAAGAAAACCTGAAACTCTTTCCTTTACGAATTTGAGGCGTTACAGAGTCGTAAAATATGGTATCAGCGGGTGGCTCTTTTCTGGATGTCGTGGACCATGCCCGCACGATCAAGCAACTTCGTCACGAGGCCCAAGGGGCCAACGGCAAGAGGGCTAGGCAGGATGACAGCTCTAGTGGGTACAGTTCCAAGCCCAGAGATACTCAGGACCAAGTCTAGCAGAGGTTTCAGTTGAATCAGCCTAGACGCCCATTACAGGCAGCACTGCAGATATCAGAGGGTGACCAGCACCATCAAGGTGGTTATAGTACCGGTCTGAGTCAGAGCCGAAGAGGTTTTTAGTCGGGTTTCTAAGGTCAGGGTGGCTGGCTTCCAGTTGTGAGTAGAACAACACAAGGTTGTTTTATTTGCGGGGGGCTTGACCACTAGTCCAGGGAGTGCCCTATCTCCATACCAGCCTTACCAGCCCCACAGGCAGCGAGATCAGTGCTAGTAGCGGCAACACCTCCATCCAGGGGAGGAGGGCAGTCATAGAGAGCTCGAGATGGTCCTCGGGGAGGTAGGATAGGTGGTAGGGGTGGATGTTCATGGTACAAGCGCTCAGGCCATTTCTATGCAGCTCCAGCTAGGGCAGAGGCCGAGGCGTCAGATGATGTGATCACAAGTATGGTTCTCTTATGCCATCAGTTTGCTTTAGCCTTATTTGATCCCAGTTCTACGTATTCATATGTATCTGCTTATTGTGCTCCTCGGTTAAGGGTGACTCCAGAGCCTTTACTGGTACCATTGCGTGTTTCGACCCTGGTATGGGATTCTTTAGTAGTGGATCAGGTGTGTAGATCCTGTGTGGTGACTATTCGGGGGTAGGACACTCGGCCTGATCTTATTATGTTGAGTATACTGGATTTTCTTCTAATTTTGGGCATGGATTTTCTATGCCCTCACCGAGCAGTCTTGGATTGCTATGCCAAGACTGTTATTTTAGCCATGCTTGGTATTCCACCAGTGGTGTGGCTGGGTTCTCGTAGTCGCACGCCAATTGGTGTGATTTCTTATGTTCAGGCTTAGAGACTAGTGGCTAGTGAGTGTTTGGCATATCTGGCTTATGTTAGAGATGTTAGTATGGAGGTCCCTACTGTGGATTCGGTGCCTATAGTCGGAGATTTTTATGATGTTTTTCCTTCTGACTTTCCTGGCCTACCCCCAGAGCGGGACATTGACTTTGCCATTGATTTGGAGCCAGGTACTCGTCCTATTTCAATCCCACCGCATGGTATGGCCCCTACAGAGTTCATGGAGCTCAATGTTTAGCTTCAGGACCTTTTAAGTAAGGGGTTCAGTTGGCCTAGTGTATCGCCTTGGGGTGCCCCAATACTGTTTGTGAAGAAGAAAGATGGTACCATGAGGATAGGTATTGATTACAGGCAGCTGAATAAGGTGATGGTGAAGAACTGTTACCTTATGCCTCGTATTGATGATATATTCGACCAGCTTCGGGTGCCGCTGTGTTTTCTAAGATTGACTTGCGATCTGGCTATCATCAGTTGAGGATTAGGGCAGCAGACATCCCTAAGACGGCATTCAGGACTCGTTATGGCCACTTTGAGTTCCTGGTGATTTCTTTTGGGTTACAAATGTCTTTGCCGCCTTCATGGATTTGATGACTCATGTATTCAGGCCGCATCTAGACTCTTTTGTCATAGTCTTCATTAATGATGATTTGGTTTACTCGCGGAGACATAGTGAGCATGAGCAGAATTTGAGGATAGTGCTCCAGACTTTGAGAGATCATCGGCTTTGTGCCAAGCTCTCAAAGTACGAGTTCTAGCTTGAGTCTGTAGCATTCTTGGGGCACATGATGTCCAAGGATGGCATTATGGTAGATCCGGTGAAGATTGAGGTTATCCGTGGTAGGGCTAGACCTACTTCTGTGACTGAGGTTCGGAGATTTGTCAGATTGGAAGTGTCTACAGACGTTTTGTTGAGGGTTTCTCTACTATAGCAGCGCCTTTGACTCAGTTGACTCGCCAAGATGTTCCATTTTTGTTGTCGGAGGAGAGTGAGAGGAGCTTTCTGAGGCATAAGGAGTTGCTTACCACCGCTCCTATATTGAATCTTCCAGTTGAGGGTGAGGGCTTCACGGTCTATTATGATTCATCCGACATTGGTTTTGGTTGCGTTCTAATGCAGCAGGGCCGGGTTATTGCTTATGCATTGAGGCAGCTTAAGCTGCATGAGCGCAACTACCCCACTCATGATCTGGAGTTGGCGGCGGTAGTTTTTGCGCATAAGATCTGGAGGCATTACCTATATGGAGTTCATTGTGAGATCTACACTGATCACATGAGCCTTCAGTACATTATGACCTAGAGGGATCTTAATTCGAGGAAGTGACGTTGGATTGAGCTCATGAAGAACTATGATCTCTCTATTCTCTACCACCTGGGAAAGGCGAATTTGGTAGCGGACGCCTTAAGCCGGAAGGCATTGAGTTTGGGTAGTCTAGCCTTCCTTTATATTTCGGAGAGACCCTTGGCTTTGGACATCCAGTCCTTAGCCTATCAGATGATCAGGCCTATGTTTTAGATCTAATCGGGTATTAGCCTATGTGGGAGTTCGATCATCTCTATTGGATTAGATCCATAGTCGTCAGTTCAAGGATGGGTCTTTGGAGGCACTCAGAGATAGAGTATAGGTGGGTGATGCCATGCAAGCTACCTTAGATTCAGATAGGGGTTTTCAATTTGCTGGTTAGATTTGTGTTCTGAGAGTTGGGGACTTGACACAGTTCATCCTTAGCGAGGCCTATGATTCCAGATATTCCATCCATCCAGGCACCGCTAAGATGTATCGTTATTTGAGGTAGCATTACTACTGGAGCGGTATGAGGAGAGACATCTCTGATTATGTGTCCCGTTACTTGTGTTGTCAGTAGGTGAAGGCCAAGCATTTGAGGCCTAGTGGTGAGTTGCAAAGATTGCCCATTCATGAGTGGTTCATTATGGGGTTGCCTCGTACTTCTAGAGGTGTTGATAGCATCTGGGTCATTGTGGATCGATTGACCAAGTCAGGACACTTCATTCCAGTTCATACATCCTTTAGTGGTGAGAGTTTAGCTCATATCTACATTCGAGAGGTGGTTTATCTTCATGGGATGCCTGTTTCTATCATTTCAGATCGGGATTTACAGTTCACTTCCAGCTTTTGGAGGGTATTTTAGGAGGAGTTGGGCACCCGTGTTGATCTTAACACATCATTCCACCCGCAGACTGATGGCCAGTCAGAGCGCACTATTCAAGTTCTTGAGGATATGTTGCGGGCCTGTGTTATGGACTTTGGAGGCCAGTGGGACCAGTTCTTGCCTTTGGCAGAGTTTGCATACAAACAACAGCTACCATTCTAGCATTCAGATGGCCCCGTTTGAGGCCTTATATAGTAGGTGTTGTCGCACTCCTGTTGGTTAGTTTGAGTCTATGGAGCCTAGGACACATGGTAAAGATTTATTTCAGGAGGCCTTAGTTCATGTGAGGATGATTCAGGATCGACTCAGGATGGCTCAGAGTAAATAGCAGAGTTATGCGGATCACGGGCATCGACCGTTGAGATTTTCCATTGGTGATCGAGTATTCCTCAGAGTATCACCTATGAAGGGCGTGATGAGATTTGGGAGGCGGGGCAAGCTTAGCCCTAGGTACATCGGGCCTTTCGAGGTTTTGAGGACAGTTGGTGATGTGGCCTATGAGTTAGCTTTATCCCCAGCATTCTCAGCTATTCATCTATTTTTCCATGTTTCGATGATGCGCCAGTATGTTCCAGATGAGTCTCATGTGCTCCAGTGCGATGCTATTGAGTTGGATGATCGCCTGACCTATATTGAGGAGCCGGTTGCTATTTTGGCCAGAGATGTGACGCAACTGAGGTCTAGCGCCATTCCTGTGGTTAAGGTCTATTGGAGGCATCTCCTAGTCGATGAGGCTACCTAGGATACTGAACAGGAGATGCGGGAGCAGTACCCCAGCTTATTTGAGCCCTCAGATACTTTTTGACTCTCACTTTCGTGGACAAATGTTCTTTTAGTAGTGGATGTTGTAATGCCACTTCAGTTCATTTGTGTGTTTGTGCCTTCTTCCTGTCGTTTAGAGAATTCCTGTAGCGACCCCAAGTCATTTATTACTTGTTGGCACTGACTTTTTGGTCTCCTGGTCGTTCGTTTAGGTTTTATGCTCGGTTTCCTATTTTGGAGTTGTTAAAGCCTGACAAGTCAATTTCGGTCATAACCTCAGGTAAACAGCCTCAAAATGTGATTCTAACTGTTCCATCAGCTCCGGAGCAGCCAAATTAGGCTAGAAGCATGGTTTGACCAAGTCCCAAGGCTTCCAGTGTGATTTTGGGACCACTTGGCTCTTTAGCCTTTAAAATTTGGCTTGAAGTTGGCTTTGATCAACATTCGTGATAAACGCACTCGAATGAGAATTTCGTCAGCGTGGTTAGTTCTGGAATGTCGAGTTTTGTCTAGAATGACCCTTCATGCGTTTTTCGAGGCTTTCGATCTAATTTTGAGGCCCTCGGTTGAAGTTTTCTAAATTGGCACATAGGAAGTGGGACCAACTTTTTGTCGAAACGACCTTGTATGGAAATTTTGACTACACCATTGAGTTCAAAACATCATATTTGATTGGGTAGCATATCTCGTTTGCATGCACAGGGTTTTGAACGAATCCGGAGCACCCTAAAAATTACAGACCTATCCCTTCTCCGTGTTCGCGGAGGTCTGGATCTTCCTTCTCCGCGTTCGCGGACCCATGGCCGCGTTTGCAGAAGTGTGGGTGTTGTTTCTCCGCGTTCACAGGCCCCTGACTTCTTTTGCGGAGGTATATTTGTTTTCAATCCACGTTCGCGAGGCCATGTCCGCGTTCGCGGAGGTCAGTGAGTGGCTAGCCGTATTTAAAAAGGGGCAGTCGGGCTTGTGAGGATTGTTTGGTTAAAATTTGATTTCTCCCTCAATTCAAATTGATTTTTGGTGATTCCAAGTCCTGTGTGTTCTGAAGTTCGTTGGCCTCGTGGGTAGTTGAGCAGAGTGTGTTTGGTGGGCCCCAATTTTCGTGAATTTGAGGTAAGTTGCTATCCTAGCTGGAGGTGTAAAGTTTTGCATCTTTTGCTTCTTTGTGTTGTTGGCTGTTCCGGACCTCGAATTGTGTTCTGGTTTGGAACATAAGTTCGGGGGAAGGTTTAGGACCAATTCACGGAGTCAATTCCGGGATTTCTTGAGCGGGTCCCACATTTTTCAATTTTTTACTACTAAATTGGTCCGTCTCCATTTTTATTGATTTTAGTGTCTAGACTATCGTACTGACGTTGTGATTCTATTCTTGATAGCGTGGTAGTAGTCTGAGGCCGTTCAAAAGGGAGAAGCTCTGACACAATGATTTGGAGCGCGCGTGGTCGGCCTTCTGGTAGGTTACGGATCCCCTTCTTTTATACCGAGCTGGAATATGTGAATACTTGCTGATTTGTCTGAATCTGGGGTGGGGTTCTTGTAGTTCTTCACTTTTTCTCAGGAATCATGTTCTAAGCTTATTTTTCAGGCTATCTGTTGGTTGTATCATGTGATCGGGGGGATTCGGTTATGTGTTGACGCTTGTGGGTTATCTCCTGGCTGTTTATTGTGTTGGAGTATGTTGTGGACTTAGTCTAGGATAGGCTAGTGTTTTCATAGACCCATGCACGTGTTTGACTGTGGTATGTATCCGACGTCGATTCAGATGACTAGGTCCTTATAAACTGACATAGCAGACTTAGGTCTGATTGTTTGATTTTTGTTTGGGCTTTGTGTGGTGTGACTTTCTAGGTTCTCTCCCCATTTTTGTGGTGCCGATGTGACGTCGAAGGCATGTTGTTTTTCCTTGGCTATCGGATGTTTTGAGATTGACTAAGCGGTACTGTGGTTGTTAGTGGATGGCGATCCACATAGGTTTGGTGTCTTGGAAATTTGGATTGCCCCTCATACTCTACTGGCTTGGGTAGGGCCCCCGGGAGTATTAACAAAGTGGGCAATTGGATATGAGATATTTGGGTTGTCCAGCGCACTCTACTAGCTTGGGTAGGGCCCTCGGGAGTGCTGGCTAATTGGGCAGCAGTATATTAAGGCTTTTCTAATTGGCTTGTTGTTTACATTCAGGATTTAGGTTTTCGGAGTCGTCGTGACTTGGCACTCTACAAGCTGGGTAGGGCCCTCGAGAGTTGTTGTCTGGCCGGCGGCCTGATTTGGAAGTCAGACTTTAGACTGGGTTGGAGTTGGGTGTTTTGGTTCGGTTGAGTTGGTTGGTGGATTCGATTCGTGGTCTTGGTCTTCCTTCGTTCCCATAGAATAACTCTTCTGTGTACCTATCGGGCTTATGGGGGTCCATTCGAGTATTTTTTCCTGTGCTTGAGTGTACATTCTGGGTCTTATGGGGTGCCTGGTTAGGTTCATATTAGGTGTTCTTAGTCTTTCTATCGTTTAGTTATTCTCTTCTCTCTTGATCTTGGTTGTGGTAGATTCTATCCTTTCAGTCTGTTTTTACCCTTCTTGCTCAGCCGACCTATGATGCCTACTGAGTACCTATTGTAATTGTACTCATGCCACACTCTGCATCTGTTTTCATGATGCAGGTCCGAGCACTACTTATCAGCATTGAGTTCGAGCTTGCAGTGGTCTGTTCTGAAGACGAGGGTGAGCACATAGCGTTCAGGGATTACCTGTCTCATTCTATATATGTATTTTGTCTTGTCTTTTTCTTTTGAGATAGCTTGTTTCTGTGGTCCACTTTTTGGACTTGTACTCGTTTAGTAGTTTTGTGCGTGTGACTTCCAGGTTCTCGGAGGTACTATTGTAGTATATATATGTTTTCACTTCCGCCTTTCCTTTATATGTTCCTTTACTTATGCTTCCGCGTAGTTGAGGTTAGTTTCTACTCTTAGTCCCATTACTGTTAAGTTCTGGGATAGGGTTTGGCTTGCCTAGTGGCGGGTTGGTAGGCGCCATGATGACTCAAAAAATCAGGTCGTGACAGTTATATTAGTCTACAGGTTGCTAGAAATTTCAAAAGCAATGTCGGAGGTTTTCTAAGGAATAACGACTCCAAACTATAGCAATTCTAAAGAAATAATTAGCCTACACCTAGGCTAAGGCCGAGAATAAGTCACACATAACAATACAAAAGGCATATAGTTACAACATGGCAAGAAAACAATGAAACTAAGGTAGCCATGCTTGAATTACCCAAAATTACTCAAGAAAAGGCTAGGTGGGATTTATATCAACTAGGCATGATACATGTTAAGAACCCCTCCCAAAACAGGCTAAACAACATGTAAATATCAATAAAAGCTCAATCTAGAATCGATAAGTCGTAGCATAACTAGAAGCTGATCACGCACGCTCCAAATCAATTAAGCTGGAGCTTTACCCTTCCGAACCACCTTTGATCGCTGCCACACTATCAAATAAATGACCATAATGTAAATATGGGCATTTTAACCTTCAGATCATAATTATTGAAGATGGGACAAAAAGTGAGTCTAAAATGGCATTGTGGGACACGCATGATGAATCCAAATTGACTCCATCAATAGGTCCCAAAGAGCTTGTGGCTCGAAAAATGGCACAACCTGAGCTCTATATCAGGCTAAAACAAGTCATGAACCAACATGATCAAAAACCATCATTAAAGACTAAGAAGTGAGGTTCGGGGAAAGAACTTACCAAAATAACGTGTCCCCAAGTCTCTCCCAAAGAAACCAATGCAAAGCCCCATCAATTCCCAATGTAAAGCACAATAAATGAGCATAGTCAGAGCTTAAATGATCAAGATATCGACTTTGGAAAGTTTAACAAAGAAGCTGAAAATAGGTTGAGCACAATAATATAACCAGTTAAATGATCTCTGTGAACGTGTACCCTATGGCTGCGATCACTCTAGTCAATTGGGCCAGGTCAACGCTGACCCTTCTCCACGAATGCCATACCTTGTCCGCGATCGCGTTGGGTCAGGGACTTTGATCTCAGTGAACACAGAGTTGAGCTGGCAAATGCTAAGCAGAGCTCACAAACATGATTGTCCAATTCGTGAACTTTCATGAGCGTTACTGAAAACTAGAAAACGCGAAGCTCATGTCATGGTGCACCAGCAAAATTGCACCAACCCGAACCTTATGCATGAAAAAGAACTATATTACCCTACCAAATTCGATATTGAGGTCTCAAAGAAGATGTCAAAAACTCCAACGGAGGTCGTCTCGATAAAAAGTGGGTCCCACACTCAACCTCTATTTTGAAACCAAAATCCACAAGGTAGCTCGAAAAGAGCCCAGAAGCCTCGAGACCTGAACGAGAAGTCCTTCTAGACCAAACTCAACCTTCTGAATCTAACGGAACCATATAAATATTGCATTTTGAGGTCATTTATCTGATGTCTTGATCAAAGTCAACCGGTCAAGTTTCAGAACTACAAAACACGCAAAGACGTATAAAAAATAAATGAACGACTAAGTGACCAAACTGTCAGTGCCAGCAAGTCAGTCTCTATATGAAATCTGTAAATTTCGAAAATAATTCAATACATCAAAAATGAACTAGAAGGTCATTATTCAGACCTAGGTATTAATTTCTTTAAAAATACAATTAATTGGAAAGTCAAATTTACGACACCTAAATGACATCATCATTTCTTAAAATGAAAAATCTTTTCATGAACATATTTTTAACTATAAAAAAATAAAAAACTTAAAACTAGAGGTATTGTAGGCAAAACCACAGTTCCTAATGTGAGATTTGTTTTATATTTGATGTTATTTTAAATTTAAACAATGATCATAACAACGTGAAATATTTTTAGTTGACATAAATGTTAATAATGTATCATTTTGGATATCAAAAGTTTAACTTTCCAACGACTTATACTTTTTTTTTAAAAAGAGTAAACATTTATTCAAGAGGCGCTTGCCACCCTATAAATAACATGGTACAGTCACAATTTGCTTCGTGGGCCCAAAGGCAATAAAGTTCAGTCTACGAGATCACAATCCAACATAGTGAAGTAGCCGCAATCTTTTCTGGACCTAGTTCATTCATTTTAATGATGTCAAAATATTATTTTATTATATACCAATGCACAATCTAGTTTTGACACACATGAAAGTTTAAACTAAAATTTCTTCTATTTGAAATTTTTTCCTTCAAGGAAATCAAAATTAAATTTATTTAGAAGAAATTCGTATTAAATATAATTTGTTCTTACAATGACAAAACTTACCTCTGATATTTCAACATAGGTAATAGAAAGCTTCAGAATAAGGAAAATTAGATTGAATGATATTTTTGATCCCGTAGTTATTAGTTAATTATGATTTTGGTCTTTGAGATATATACTGCAATATATTTAATTTTTAAAAACTTAACTTAACTGTTTATGGTTTCATTAGGTACGAAATATATTATATTTAAATTATTCTTAGAAGTATATCACCCTAAAGCTAGAATAAACGATTCTAAAATTTTATGTATTCATAATTAAAAGAATTAAAGCTGCACATATCAATTTATAACTGAAGATTAAGTAAGCAGTTGGTCATAAATATAAAATACATCACTTTAGTTGAATATGAAATTATGTTTGGTTATAATTTTTACAAAGAATATTTGGAATAATTCTCATGTGCGAATGTATTGTTTCTTAAAAAATATGAAATATGATTTATATCTCACAATGTCTAAAATCTGTCAATATTACCCAACTTGACTAATTTGTATGAAATAAACAATCAAAACTGCTCTAAAAGAAGAATATCTCAACATACATATATGAGCTTCTACGTTCTATAACACTTGGTCAATTTTTAAATAATAATACAAAGAATCATTAGTACAAAAGAAAATCAACAACATTAGTAACTAGTTGTTTTTTATGATATTTCCAATTAGTTGACTGAGAAGATCTTTCTCTCACCCTCAATTGATGATAGCCAGATCTGAGGTCTATCTTAGAGAAACAAGTGGCAACCTGAAGTTGGTCAAAAAGATCATCAATTCTCGAAAGAGGATACTTATTCTTTATTGTGACCTTGTTCAACTGACGGTAATCTATGCACATCCTAAGGGAACCATCCTTCTTCCTCACGAACAAGATCGGAGTGCCCCACGGTGAGACACTTGGTCGGATGAACCCCTTATCAAGGAGATCTCTTAACTGCTCTTTCAACTCTTTTAACTCAGCTGGGGCCATTCTATATGGCGGGATAGAGATGGGTTGAGTATCTGGAAGAATATCAATTCCGAAGTCTATCTCTCTCTCATGAGGGACTCTGGGAAGATCATCTGGAAAGACCTTTGGAAACTCACTCACAACTGGAACTGACTGGATAGGCGGTGCCTCAAAACTAGAGTCATTAACTCGGACTAAGTGGTAAATGCACCCCTTGGAAACTAACTTTCTGGCCTTAATGTATGAGATGAAACGACCCTTAGGCACTGCTGAACTGCTCCTCCACTCTAGAACTGGCTCATTAGGAAACTGAAACTTGACTACTTGAGTTCTGCAATCAACTGAGGCATAACAAGCATGAAGCCAGTCCATACCTAGAATAACATCAAAGTCCACCATATCTAACTCAACCAAGTCAGCCATGGTGTCCTTGTGATGGACGGAGACAATACAATCACGATAGACTCTTTCTGCTAGAATAGACTCACCAACAGGTGTAGAAACATTGAAAGGCTCAAGAAGTTGTTAAGGGTAAATGCCAAACCTCATAGCTACGAAAGGAGTCACAAAAGACAGACTCACATCTGGATCAATCAAGGCATATACATCAAATGTAAAAACCCGAAGCATACCAGTAACAACATCTGGTGAGTTCTCCTGATCCTGTCGAGTACCTATAGCATACAGGCGGTTTGTACCTCCACCTGTCAATGAAGTAGCTCCCCTCTGGTTGCTCCTATCTGCTGGAGTTGCTGAAAAAGATTGGGCTCTATTCCCCCCATTGCCTAGCCTGTTCTATGGACACTCACTCATAAAGTGACCCGCCTAACCACACTTGAAGCTGCCACTTGAGCCATCACGACACTCTCCTGGGTGATTTCTGCCATACTTAGTACATGTGGGAGTCCAACTTGCCCCTTGGGCCACGCTACCCTGAGACTGAGTAGGTCGAGCTCTGGAATTCTAGGAGTTCTGGTTCTTGAATTCACCTCTGTTCCTCGGTGCAGGTGCACTAGCTGATGATGGTGCTGGTCCAGATGACCTCTACTGAAAAGAGGACCGATTCCCATTTCCTGTCTTCTGGTTGCCGAACTCGTTGCTAGTTGTCTTCACCCTTTTACTACGGAACTCTTCCCTGTCCTTCAACTTATCTTCCTCAACTTGTTGCACATGGATCATGAGCCTAGCTATGTCCATGTCCACAATCAACATAGCCACCTTACCTTCCTTACTTGACAAAATCCTGCTACTCATATCAGCCACCATCGCTGGAGCATAGCGGGATAGCTGAGTGAACTTGATTTTGTACTCCTGCACGCTCATAGATCCCTGCTTCAAACTCATAGGTGGTGCCCTCTCTGCCCTGTTCTTCTTCCATTGGTCATACCATACCCTAGCAACACCTTTGAGCTGGTAAGAAGCTAGCTCCACACGCTCTGCATCAGTAATACGCATAACCTCAAACACCCTCTGCAGTTCCTCCACAAAGTTCTCTGGATCCTCTGTGATATTTGACCCTGTGAACTCTGGGGGATTCATCCTCAAGAATTCGTGAACTCTGGATGTATCAGCCACATCCTGACGACCCACTCTCTGTTGTCCAGCCTTATTTGCCAACCCCTGAGTCAGCATCTGAATAGCATTTTTGAGCTCAGCATTGGTGACATCTCCTTGCAGGGGTTGCACTTTTGGTGCATTGGGAACTTCTTGACCTGGAGGGTTTATGTTCCTCATAGCAGGACGTCCTCGGACAGCTATTCGTGGAGGCATGATCTGAAAAGACACGCATAAGCAAGATTTAGAAGGAAGTTTTTATAGAGATGAACTCTATAGCACGAGGTGGAACAAGAAGAAAGTGAGAGGTTCCTAAATGTCGCAGCTTCCTAATTATAGATGTGGCGCGCTTCACACCGATAACTAGGACTCTACTGACACGGCTTCATAGACTCCCTAGGACTCTTGAACTCTGTGCTGTGATACCAAGTTTTTCACGCCCCGAGCCTATACCCTGGATTTGACTGGCACTTGAGAACCATTACTGATCCCTAAGCGAATCCTTGGCCTAGCTCACTACTCAGCGGAAGACTTAACTCTAGCCTATAAGGCTCCTAACACAGCACAAGTAAACTCACAGACTTAAATGAACAGTTAAAATAGTTAAAGTGTTGGAAAATACTCAAACTCTCCAAAATACGGGGAACATAAGTCAAACCCAACATAAGGAAATAAGAATAATCATGGAAAAACTCATCAACTCTAGACCTGTCTATGAAGCCTCTAAATAACTCAGACGGGTGTCGGGACAGAGCCCACAACACCTCAACAAAACTAAAACAACTGAATAATAAGACGGATCCTTCGGGAGTACTAGGAGGCTCACCACAACTGCTATCTGGAGTGCAAACGGTATCAACGATGCGCCTGTTGATGACCTGAACACCTATATCTGCATCGTGAAAAGATGCAGGTCGAATGACATCAGTACATTGAATGCACTGGTATGTAAAACGGCTGAGTAAAGCAATAATAGAAAAGATAGGGCTCAAGGAATACTCACCTCAACTCAACTCAAAGCAAAACAACTTATACGAACTTAAGTAAAAGTGATACTCAAAAGTAAGTCAATGTAAACCTTTTTTAAAAAAAATAAAAGTATATATATATATATATAAAAGCAACCTCAAGAATATGTGTAAAATATCATAAAGTAAGTGTTTACTCATATTTGGGAGATTCTCTAACCGACAACCATCACTCTGAGCTAAATGATGATACAACGTTTCGTCCACGCTGCCAGATCTATCCTATACCTTGCCGGAGTATAAGACATCCTCAACTAAGTGGATCCACTAAGCTCTGCCCAAAGGCATAAGGAGATCATCTAAAAAGTATGAATCCTTTACCCATGTTGGCATACATGGTTTATGGGGAGTTTGAGTTGTCTGGACTCATCCCATATAGTTGCTCAATACTACTCCCAATAAATATACTCATGCTCAAGTAAGTAAAAATATAATTCTTTCTCTGTTTTTGAGGTAATTAGTCAAACGATACTCTTTAAGAAACAGTGCCTCAACTCCTCTTCTCAAAACTCTATTAGTTATTTTCTCAAAATCAAAGTCCTCTTTCTCACTCAAAAATGATAGTTGGGAAATCAAAGTTTCATTTACAAGTTACTCAAACTGCCTCTTTAACTCTACTCACAACTCCCCTCTATTTTGCTCAAAAGAAACCAATTTAAATTAATGGTTCAGTTTAAAAGGCTCTCAAAATAATTCAGTAAATGCTCAATTCATAGGGTTCTTAGTAGAAGATTAAATATGGACAACCAACTCAACAATTAGGGTTCATACCAGAATCTACGCATGAACCATAGTAGGATAATTACTAAAAGATATGGATACAATTCTAAAGAATTTAACCAGAATTCAATAGAATAGGCAGACATACAAACTTCTCAATAACTTGGGGTGAAAACGTAAACTTCATAAAATCTGAATTTCTGATGAAATTTGGCGTGTGGACGCACTAGCCCAACACTGAGAAAAGCCTTACATACCTGGAAGATCAATGATCTTGACGAATCTTGAAGAATTTGGATGAATTATTGAAACCCTAGCCTCTTCTCGTCTTGACTCTCCTCTCAAGTTTCTCTAAGTCTGATGAATGTGTTTAGACTATTTTCAGTAGTTTTAGGCCGAAAATAATAGGGAAAAGTCAGGATTTGGTTTAGAAGGGAGGGAAAAGGTCTAAAATACCCTTAATAAAAACTATCGGCGGACCTATGGACCGTAAGTCGACTTACGGTCCGTCCTGTTCCTTCGTCGCTTGATTCATAGAGTTTGCCACTTTTGCCTTCCAACTGACTATGCCCATATACGGCCCGTCATCCGATCTAAGATCCGTACATGGCCACCGTAGATCAGGCTCTTAGAACTGAAATTCGACTAAGTCTGGAGGGCAACCTACGAGTCCTATCTACGGTCTGTAGATTAGACTACGACCCATACCTTTGGTCCGTAGAATCAACTCCTGAAACTTGACATTCTCCAACCTCAACCTGGTTTCTACGGTTGCCTTCCTACGGTCCGTAGAACCACCTACGGTCCGTAGGTCGATCCCATAGAACCAGTACTGCAGCAGTTTCAGCATTTTCTCCAACTCCAAGTTATGGGGTGTTACAATGCATCTGAAAAAGTATGTAGTGATACGCGTTCTTGCAATTCTTGTACTTTTGATATTATGGATTCTTACGGGTTAATTGTTTTCTCAAGAAGATAATCTGTATGGGGACATGGAAGATTTACTAATACTCTCCTATAAATCAATAAGAAAGTGCATGCATGAGGTTGATATGTTTGGTTGGGATATTAATAAATTAAATGCAGAGCTGAGTGAAAAGATTGATGCGTATGACACCCAACAATTTAGTAATAACATGTGTGAGGAAGAAAAGATGCTTATAAGCAAACTTGAGGAGCTTAAATTGGAGGGCGAATTACTTGATCATACTTTTATTGATGTTGTCACTGTTGAGAAGAGTACACTAGAGTTATGTAATGAAGTAAATAATATTATTTTTAAAAACTCTAGTATGTGTAAATATAAGGATGTAAATAGCACTACAATTCATGAATTAGGGCACATTGGACCTCATTCCAATTATTTTTCCATATTATGTTTAGATGATGAGATATCAATCGAGTCATCTGAGCCTATAGAAAAGTGTATGGTGGAGGATAAATGTATCTATATTCTTGAATTTATTGTTTCAAAATCGGAGAATTACATTCCTCACTTAGGATTCAAAAAGTGCGTAATGCGATATCTATTGCTTGGGACCTTTATTATTGTACCACCACCTCTCTAGCGGAATAGAAAAATTGATGCAAAATAGGGAGTGCAATTCATATCCTCTAAGTGGAAGGAAAAATAATAAAATTAATGGAGTCCGCGACATTAAATCAAGCGCTTATTGGGAGACAACCCAATTCGTAGTGTAGTTCTTATTTTATTTTTTTCGTGTCACTTTTTTTGTTGTTTTTGTTTTTGCAGATTTAGGGGAAGTGTGAGTACCCAAGTTTGAAGCTAAGTAACACGTTTTAAGCTTAAGTGTGGGGTGTGCGCGACCGTTGATGAATGGAGAGAAAACATATTGTTAGCTAGGCCATAGAGGGCCCGAGAGAGTCTTTCTCACCCTTCTTCTTCTTCTCTTTTCTATAAATTGCTTTGGGGACAATGCATGATTTTAAGTGTGGGATGAAAATTTTTCCGATAGTTGTGAGCTTAAAGGTGAATATATCATAGGATTTTATTTTATTTGAAAAAAAATATAAAAAGATTTTCTTTATTATTTGTTATTTTATTAGAAAAATAAAAATACAATTTTTTTTATTATTCTTTTTATTGTAGTTTTTAGTGGCATATCTCATCCACCCCTTGGTTTTTCTTATGGCCTCAGTTCTTTTCTGAGGGGGCGCCCTTTGAACCGGATAACTTTTTTTATTTTTTTTAGAGTAATGTATATTTTATTTTATTTTACTTTTTGGAGAAAAAAGAATAGACTATTTTGATTTGTTTGATACTAGCAATTTAGGCCTGAGTTGAGAGGTACTTTTCTGTCAGTTCTTGAGAATAAAATTTAAAATAAACTTTTTTGATATCTAGGCTCATGGTTGTGACTTTTTATATAACATATTCTTATTTTATAGGCTGTAATGACCTTATCCATCTTAGAAGTAGAATTGATCCATCATTATTGAGATTTATGCCTTGTGTGGTGAGGTTGTTTGCATATATTCTATGTTTTGCATCTTAGTCTAGAACTTGCCCTACATGTTATTGAAGCGAAATAAAATGTATTGCTTTGTTTAGAAGATGATAATAGGCTTTCTTTTATTTGTCTTGTAAATTTTAACCTTTTCACATATTATATCACTAGTAACCCCTTTTAGCTTGTAGCCTTTCGTTTGGTAGCCTTATACTTATCTTGATCTATTTTTTTTCAATCCCTAATTTTTGCACCCTGCTTCCTTGAGCACTGTAGCATAAATTGTGATAAAATTATTAAATCAGAAGTAAAGGGATGGTTGGTTAAAAAAAAAGATGATGACCAATGATAGTTACTTGTGATGAGAAGGCTCTCTTAGAAAGAGTGTGACATGAAAAAAAATTGCTTGAAAAAGAAAAAAATGATTGAAACATTTTTTATATGATGAGAATTACTTGTGAAAATAAAAAAGAGGGCTGAAAAAAAGTGATGAAAATAATGCATAGTGCTTAGGGAAGTTTTAAGTCACTATTATATAGTTTTCTACCTGTCTCCTAGCCAACATTACAACCCGTAAAATTCCTATTAGATTCTATTCAAGCATACTTAATTAGTGGAGATGTACATAATGGGCAAGCCTATGGTTCATTATGCATACATGTGAATTGTTTTGTGAGTAAGAGATTTGTTCTTTGATGCTTAGTCCTTAATTTATATTCGATTCTTTAAATTGAGTGTGTGGACTATTTCTTTTTGTGAGAGCACTTGTTTCATGATAGATAGATGATTTTATTAGCTCTCTTTGATGGAGTAGGGGAACAAACCTAATTTGATGAGTAGAGTCCATCTTTGAGGTTCAGAGGTTAGAAGACTGTTGTTTTATTCTATATCTGGCGTAATGATTGGGAAGAGTACTTGATATTGTGATTTGCTACATGGCTTAATTGTTTGTATCAATCAAATTGGTGGTATTCCAAATTCAATTTTTTTGAGATGAGCTTTAATGCTTGCTCGAGGACGAGCAAAAGTTTAAGTGTAGGATGTTGATGTGAGGCTAAAAATATACATATTTCATCATTATTTACCTCATATTTAATCTTTTTACTATCCTTTATGAGCATAAATTTTATGAATTATTCTTATGTTGTGTATTTAATTTGTAGGATTAAAATGGTGTGAAGATGATGAAATTTGGAATGCAAATGAATTAAAAATAAAAAATCATTGAAGGAAACCAAGTAGTCAGCTTAATGGATTAAATTCAATAAAATAATATATTTATGTATATATGACCAACAAACAACTGAAAATTCAATTTGAAAATTAGTGGGAGCTGACACATGGCAGCCAATGAAGACCCTAGCAAAAACAATATGTTGAGGCGGTGGAAGTTTTATTTTCCAGCAAACATAGAAAAGGAACCCAATTCCTTTGGATTTTGGGTTTCTTAATTTGTTTTGGACTCAATTATTTTATTTAGGGTTTCTATATCTATAAATAGGGCATAAAATTAATCTTGGAGGAACGAAAGAAAAAAAGAAACAATACACTATATACAATTTAGAATTAAATAGCTTAGGAAATTTGGAAGAACTGCCGTGGAGGCCGGAGAATTTTGGTTTATTCTTTCTTCTCCTTTATTATTTATTTGTATTCGTGATTATTGAAAGATATTTTAGCTATTGTTCTTAAATTTTTATGATTAATACAAGCATATTTATTTTAATAAATTTTGATTGTGTGTTTTAACAAAATGTGTAGCTAAATTTCATAATTAGGATTGTGGGAACCACGATGAATTATTAAAGTAAGTTAATTTAAAAATTTATTCTTGATTAATTTTTATGCATGTATTGTTAATCTTTTCATTTTTTATTGCTTTTTAGTGGTTCGCAACGTTAGAATTTACCTCATTTCTTCTTGCTGGACCAAGGAAGTAATGACTGAGAAAGAGGTTAAACAACAGAGATTTGGTGTGAGAATCTACCATCTTATAGCCTAAACCAAATACTTGTGGGCTAATCTAGGGTCAAGGAGGGTTAGTAAAGCATACACCCTTAGACGGATGAAGTTGTGTGCTGAAATTCCCTGTTTGGAGGACAAATCACTTAGGAGATACATAACTTACAGATTTTGCATGCTAAAAATTGAAATAGATCACTAGTTCAATATTCTTGCTATGTTATGAATTCATGGGGAACACATTCCTTGTTATTTCTAATAATCTAAATACAAAAAATACTTAGTTTCAAGCTATTGTTATTCCTTTTATTTTTGTTTCAATTTAAATCCCCCCTTTTTAAATAACAACTACTGAGTTAAATATTTGCTTTTGACAATATTCTTCCATATTTTCTATGGGATCGACCCCGACTCATAGTTGGGTAAATATATTGCATACGATCGTTTATATTTCTTTTTAAGAAGTATATTTGGACGTTATCATCTATCTCAAGTCCCGCCTTCTTCCGCTGCCAACTCTACCAATAAAAATTCAACACTTTCTCCCCTATAAGGCTTTCCAACCCTACCTTTTTTGTCGCTCTCATTATAGATCATTACCTAACCTTTCTATTACATAGATATTTCTCAAATACAAGACCACTACCAACTCCACTAACCAACCTACTATTCTCACTCAGGTTCTCATTCTAACACCCTGGCCGTTGACCTATCTTAGTAAGCCACATGCCCTTAACACCCAAACCCCCTGTGTTCAGCTTGACCTAATAACCACAACTTAGCAAATGAGACCACATACAACTAGAAACAAAAGTACAACATAGCCCGAAATCCTATTCATCACCCTCAGTTTATATGCAAAACAAAAAAGAGTGTACGCATGTAACAATAGAAAAGTAACACAAGCCAATACACATACCATCCATTATAACATGATATAGATTTCCAATGCATGAAACATGTCCCACCTGATCACAAATGCACACACCCAGTCATCTCATGGGACCAACACACAAGCTGCTAGTGTTCCAACGTGGTACATGAGCCAACCTATGTTTGTATTCATATCAAGCATGGTACCTGAGCCAACCGTTAGTATTCTTGTACTGGCATGGTACCTGAGACAACCATCAATCACAAACACAATGCACACTTATAATCACAAAGAACAACCCACTTGAAACCACAAGTAAATAAACATGTTCATTGGATGAGATTTCTAAAAAAGATCATTTCACATTAACCTTATGTTTTCCCCCTCATGTATTGAAAAATAACACTATAAAGCAGTTAACATGCACGCATTACATACTTTGGAAAACAACAGCCATCACCTACCTAAGGCATCCTTGTAGACAATCTCTTATTATCATCATTCGCCCACAATCACCTTCCCCAAGACAACACCTAGAAAACCCATAAAAAAAATACAATTCACTAAAATCATCATCAGTCTAACCACCACTACCCATATATTCAATCATCTAGACTCAATGATCGAGGGCCTATACATGCAATATCCGACCATATACAAGATATAATGTAAGTAAAAGTGGATCTAACTACTCAGGTAAAGAAGCCCTAGCCTACCTCGGTGCTAAACAACTGAGGGACCTTGACTGTAAGCTTTTGGCTCTGTGAGAGCAAACCATGATGAACAAGAACTGGAGTTCCTTGGGTTTTCACCTCCCTTGCACTGAAATCTTTCCACTCCATTGCTCTAATGCCCTGGGTGCCTTCAGGAGTTTTTTTGAGCAGCCTTCATCTATATTCTCCTTAAAAGTGGGAGGAAAAATTAAAGACCTCACATTAACTAGGGTTTGATTCTCGCCAGCCTGTTATAACATTCATGCAGGTATTATAGCATCGGCGCCATAGCAGGAGGGTTCCCGCTACGGAGGGCTGATGTTATCCTGGTGAATATTTTTTATTAAGCAAATTTTGTCGAGTGCTCAAATTTTTAAATTTGGCACCATATTTCCAGAATTTTGGGTTTTCACACAAGATGCTTTTGAGTAGCGACAGATTGGGTAGTTATAATTTTTTTAAAAAGAAGTTTTTTTAAAAATATTTAGACACGTGTTATACACACAAATAATTTTACCTGTTTTAAGGTTCCACGTCTATAAAAATGTGCATGCATATATATTTTTAAAATGGAGTTCGAGGGGTTATAGGATCGGAATTAAGTTAGGGTATGACATTGGGATTTCGGTCTTAATTTTGGGGGCTAATAGGACCTTAAAAAGTATCAATCAATCTCGCTAGATCAATAACACCATTTACTATATTTTGTAAAGCAGGATAGAACAACTAACATGAATCATCTGATAAGTAAAAAGAAGAGCAGTAGTTAAGGAAAATAGACAAGGAAATTACAAAGAAATGCAAAATGATAATATGCAATAAAAAGATCAATAGTTCTACCAATATTGTTACAACCCGAGTCTACACCCTAGGTATGATCGGCAATCAAGATCACGAATGAGCCCAAGCGAACCATTGGTACTGGCATGCTACTACAGAACAATTCTGACATTTATGAAATTCGAGTGAAAGTCGAAACTCAGTTAACTAAAACATATACTTAATATAAGTCTGAATAAAATAATCTAAAGATTCATGAGACTGAACAAAACTAATGTCTGAATAAAGCCTCTATAGTTGGGACATGGCTCCTAGCTATCTTAAAAAATAACATAACTAACGATAGGCTGTCATGACCCAAAGTACACCGTAGACGTGACATGGTGTATAAGACCTCGAGAGGGCCTACACAAGCCACTTGACATACATATACACAACATTATAGAGAAAATCATGAAATCTCATAAGAAGTAAAGAGTTTGACATATAAGCGGAAGTACATCAAAGTCTATACAAGCCATTTATTACATCAAAAGAGTGGTCGAGACATAACTCGGACACCACGTACAATGTCTGAAACTAAAACATAAGGAAAACAAGAAATGTGACATTGTCCTCAAAGTATGAGGACTTGCCAAGTCTCCAAAATCTCTAAGTGCTCACTAGCCATGAACAGAGGGAGGAGAGTCATCAAGCCTTACCTTAGTGAAACAATGTAGGCACAACTATGCATTAGTACGTGCAATGTACTAAGTATGGGGAGCATGCTTGAATATATAAGCATAAATCATGATAATAAGGTCAATGCAAACTATAAGAATCATGTAATAAGGTTAAATGATTTCTTTTACGTGTGTGGGAGAGACCATTAACCGACATATAATCATGAGAGCTAATCATGGAGTTTGATGTATTACCTGATCGAACAGGGCCCTAAATATCTTGCCAGGACATATAAGATCATTTTAATAATTTCAAGACTCGGGTACTCACCACTAGTCCCCTCAAGGCCTCAAGAATTCAGAGTCATGGGTACTTGCCTCTATCCTCTTTTCATTCTTGAACACTGTCACGACCCAATCTCTCGAGTCATGATGGCACCTACCACCCCACCAGTAGGCCAGCCGAAACCCTATCTCGAAACTGAACAGTAATGGGGCTAAGGGTGGAAACTAACCTCAACTAAGTGGAAGCATAAAATAAGAACACACAAGAGAAGGCGGAAATGAAACCAAACTGTATATACAACACACCTCCAAGACCTTGGAAGTCAGAAGTATAGAACTACTAACAAGAGTACAAGTCTCAAAAGTGGACCACAAAAACAAACTATCT